>JAENPR010000236.1:0-600000 GCA_018135685.1 Themeda triandra | reverse complement strand
AAAAGCATCAGGGAATTATATAATCTGTCTACCTAACTAAACTTTAATCCTGATTGATTCAAACAAACCTTATTACTCTATACGTCATCGTGTTGTCTGAACCGAAAGCATCGTCACGCGGCTTCGTGTCCACGTAGACAAAGGTGGTTCCCCGTCGCATCTGTCCAGTCTAGTGAGTCTTCGGCGGCGGCGTACGTCGTCGGAAGCAAATATGAAAATGGGCAGGAGAAGGACAACTTTCCCTCCTTTCTTTTTGGTTTGTTTGATATTATACTTTCCATCATCTTGCCACGTGAAAGCGACTCCGGGCCAACGATACTCTTTCACGTGGCCGTCACGAACACGAACCATATAATAATATACGTGCCGCCCGTACGTAGACTTAAGCGTTGACCTTCATTACCATTTGTGGTCTCAAACTCCATAATCGTCGTTAAACAACGAGACATTACAGGTTCAATGCGGAAATTGTAAAACAGGACTTGTTTTTTTATATATTTTAGAGAAACAAAAAACATACTGCAATTGAGAGAGATGCTTGACCAACCTTCAATGCAAATATCACTATTGCCAACTCAAAGTCATGTGTCGGTAAATCACCTCCATACTAATACAGGAGGCTTCTTCCATTCTACGCAAACCAAAAATAGGATTACTCACCAATTTCTTCTTTAAAGTTCAAAAGCTTGCCTCAAACTTAGTATCCAATCAAAAGGAGAACCGTTCACATAGTTAGGTTTGTGATTCATACAGTAGATTAGTTCTAAACGAACTAACGATAGTATTGAACAATAGAAAAACTCTAAATATCCGTGATAGTAGTTGGTCTCTGTCACTCTACCACACAACATTTTTGGGATCAATAGTGATTGCATACTGATTAACATGATGGACAAGAAAGGAAAGCAATCTCAAGAAGCCAGAAAGCACACTTCTTTACCTTGGCAAATCTGTATTTCCTCGTACTATATCAACTCATTCTAAAAGAATGGAAAACCTTCAAATCTCAGTTAAAGGTTAAACTTAACTATGTGACAAATTGCACAATAACCATAAATGCTTGCCAACATGCCTCAAAGCATACTACTTAAAACTAGAACTAGGCCTAGAGTATTTGAGGCCATGTGGATGCCAGAATCAGTTCCGTTGCCGAGGACAATCTGAAGACAGTGACGGTACCAGCGATCTCAATGTGATCGTATTTTTTAGTGTGACAAAATATACATAATAATATGTTTTAACATATTTTTAAAAAATTACGCTATTTATAACCAAAATCACAGTTTTTTAATTAAAAATGAGTAAAAATTGACATTTTTGTGCTAAAAAATGAAATATGCATATACGTATACTAGACAATCTACCGTGCTTGGGGGGTGCCACGGCCCCTGCTGGCACCCCCTGGTTACGTCACTGTTTGAAGAATCACACATCCAAATGGGTTTCTCGGCCAGAGAATCAGAACTAGAGCGTTTCGCCTTTTGTACATGAAACTCAAAAATGCCCTTCCATTGGTTTCACAGCAATTCTCTCCACCTCTTCCACCTACTCCCTCTGTCCTGTAATATAGTGTATTTTAATTTGTCCCAAGTCAATTTAGTTTAACTTTAACCACATCTATAGTAAAGAATATTATGGTCTAACACTTCAAACAAGTAAATTATGAAAATATATCTCGTAATAAACCTAATTATGTTAATTTAACATCATCATAATAATAATTATTATTTATAAATTTGGTCAAATTTATAATAGTTTAACTCATGACAAAGCAAAATGCATTATATTTTAGGACAGAGAGAGTACCTTTTTTTTGTTTGATAATTACAAGGGCTGCCACTCAAATGGCCTATCCAATCAACTAGTATGGTAGTATTTGACAAGGATCTCTAATCCATAAATGTTTTATTTTCTCAAGAATTTTTCGTATAGAATCTGTAATACATTTTATAGAAAAATATTGGTTGTGATAAATTCTCAAAAAGTCAGCGAACTATACATGTTTTATCTTCTCAAGAATTATTTGTATAAAACAAGCAAATATGCACCTGCAGGACCATCTTTTTTTTTTTTTTGAGTAACAGGGACCGTCCTTGTAAAAAGGTAAGAGAAAGATGAAGAATTCGTGGCCTATCTTCTTCTTCCTCCTCTTCTTCTTCTTTTACTGCACAAGATTTTGAGTCGAGTCTGGCCATCCCTGGGTCAGCGGTAATGCTAGGCTTCATACGTTCGACGCGTCGAACGGACGCGGCGGACCGCAATTGGGCCGAGCTGGGGTGACGGCCCGCGCGTACACGCACACACCCCCCAAACCCCGGCCCCCCTCGGCTCCCATCGTCATTTCCGCCCGTCCTCCCCTCTCTCGCTCTCTCTCTCTCTCTCGCGCGCCCGCCTTCAGCGTCGCCGCCGTCGCCGCGCGGACGCCGCCGTCGACATCGCGAGCCACCACCCTTCCCCACATGCGCTGCCCCCGCTGGTTCTCCTCGCGCGCTCGCGCCCTCCTCCTCCTTGTTCCCCGGTCATGCGCCCCACGTTTCTTCTCGAGGAGGCATGGGGAAATGGCGCCGGCGGCCACGGATCCGCCGGATCCGGCGGCTGCGGCCGCGGATCTGCCGGATTCGACGGTGGTGCCGGCGCGGTCGTCTTCTTCCTCGAGATTTCTTCTTCCTCAGCTCCCACCGTCTCTCTCCCTCTCTCTCTCTGGGACCGGCGACGGCGACGACGACCGGCGAAGCACCTCCCCCGGTGACCTTCAAACCGCTTGCCCGCGCGCACCACCTCCCTGCGCCCGGCAGCGCCTCCCATGCCCTATCCGCCGACGAGCTAGGTGCCCGTCTGGGAGGTGGAGCTTCGGCCATGGCGGTGGAGTTTTGGGAGCCGGATCTGGCCATGGCGGTCGCGGCGGAGCCGGGGATCCGTCCATGGCGGCCGTGGCGGGGCTCCGGCGATCGATCGAGTGTAGGTCTCGTGCCCCCCCCCCCCCTTCCTTTTTTTTTTTTTTTGCTCCCCCTCTCCCTTTCCGACGAGGTTTTTTTATGTTTCTTTTTTGTATTTTTGCTTGTTTCATTAGATTTTCGGATGATGTTTCACGAGTTTAGGGATCCCCTAAATGTTTCTCCGGCGATTTTTTCAGCAAGATCCGTTCGGTGTTTCAAACGATTCTTTTGTTCCGTTTCAAAAGTGCATCTCTTGTTGTTTCTGTTGTTGGTTTTTTCTCCAGTTTGATTTGTTGTTTCTTTTGTTTGCACTCATTTGTTTCATATTCTTTCCACATCTCGTTTCAAACAAGAACTGTACATGTTTCGGGTGCCATCTTGTACTTTTTACAAGTTGTTGTTTTCTCAGTTTTTTTTGTTTCAGATGTTGTCCCCCCATTGTTTCTATATTGTTTTTCATCTTGTTTCAAACGGGTTTTGTTCCTGTTTTGTTTCTGCTTTTGTTCCCAGTTGTTTCAATTGTTTTGTTATTGTTTCTATGTTTCATTTTCATTTTTATTTGTGTTTCAGAGCCACTGCGGCATGTTATTGCATTCTGTTGTTTCTTTTCTTTTTTAAGTTTGTTTCAATTTCTTTTTGTTCTATGTTTCAATTTCATTTTTCAGTTGTTTTCTTTTTGTTTTGTTTCAGAGGCTCGGCGGCCATGTTGGCGGCGGCGGCGGCCGGTCACGGGAGCAGGGCCGCGGGGGTGTCGCGGCGGGCGTGCGTGTCCGGGGCGGCGGGGGCGCGTGTGTGTGCGCGCGCGTGTGTGCGTGTCTGTGGCACTGGGGTCGCGTGGACGCTGCTGGGGGCGCGGAGGGGGGCGCGCGCACGCTGCGGATTTTGCGGGCGAGGAAAGTGGGGGGCGGGATTTGTGTATGTGCGGATCGGGAGGTGGGCCGGGCCGCTAGCGACGAGCGTTCTACGATAGAACGTTCGATCGCTAGCAACACCCCTGGGTCAGGCAGAAACAGCGCACCATGGGCCGTGCTTATGGCCCACAGGCTATATTGAACACCTATAGCTCCTTTTTATTTTCTAGGCCGAATGAAAAATAATAATTTATCGTCAAAAAGAAAATGTTTTTTTCGAATCGAATCTCGTCAATCGTGACAGAATCGAACTCCCAATCGTAGGCTGACTGCGATTTTGAAAGCGTAACGGGCACGCACGTACTACGTCCGGCGGCCTGCGGTGCGTGGCCCCATATAAATCGCCTGTGCCGTGCGCGCAATCGAGCCCGTACGGCCGTACGTGCACCGTGCAAGAAAGCCTCTCGCAACTCGCTCGCGCGCAGCTGCCCGCCCGCCGGCGAGCCGCGCCACCGCCATGTCTGCCTCGGCGAACAATCCCGGCGCGGCGTCGCGGGTGCGGCAATGGGTGCTGGCCAACTTCGCCTCGTCGTGGTACCTGGCCGTGGCGCCGCTGCTGGCGGCGTACGCGCCGCGGCGGCTGTTCCTGACCTACTTCAACCTCTTCCTCCGGCGGCACGCGCGGCGGCTGCTCAACGTCGTGGACCCCTACGTGTCCGTGGACGTCCTCGAGTGCCCGGCGCTGGCGCGCTACGTGTCCAGCCTGCAGCCGCTGGCGGAGACGGACACCACCTACGAGGAGGTGAAGGCGTACCTGAGCGGCGGCGCCGCGTGCTCGCGGGACGCGCGCGAGCTCCTTGCCGAGGGCGCCCGGCACGGCGACGGCCTCGTCATCAGCGTCCGCGACGGCCAGGACGTCGCCGACGAGTTCCGCGGCGCCAGGATGTGGTGGTCGTCGGTCGTGCTAGACGGCCTGCAGCCACAGGGCAACACCAACGGCCAGAGCAAGCGGTGCCAGCGCCTCACGTTCCACAAGCGCCACCGCGCGCTCGTCATCGACGAGTACCTGCCGCACGTCCGCCGGCGAGGCCGCGACGTGCTCTTCAGCAACCGCCGCCGCAGGCTCTACACCAACAACAGAGTGATGGATTACGTCAGTCCTTACCATAAGTCGTGGAGCTACGTCAACTTCAACCACCCGACCACGTTCGAGACACTGGCAATGGAGCCGGCCAGGAAGCAGGAGATCATGGACGACCTCGACGCGTTCCGGAACAGCAGGGAGTTCTACCGGCGCACCGGCAAGCCGTGGAAGCGCGGGTACCTGCTGTACGGGCCGCCGGGCACGGGCAAGTCCACCATGATCGCCGCCATGGCCAACCACCTCAACTACGACGTCTACGACGTGGAGCTCACCGTGGTCCGAAACAACAACGACCTCCGCAGGCTGCTCGACCAGCAAGTCCATCATCGTCATCGAGGACATCGACTGCTCACTCGACCTCACAGGCAACCGCCGGGCCAACAAGCCGCCGCCGCCCGTGCCCGCGCCGACGCATCAGAAGCCTAGCGAAGTCACGCTGTCCGGCCTGCTCAACTTCATCGACGGGCTCTGGTCGGCGTGCGGCGGCGAGCGCGTCGTCGTGTTCACCACCAACCACATCGACAAGCTGGACCCGGCGCTGATCCGGCGCGGCAGGATGGACATGCACATCGAGATGTCCTACTGCGGCTTCGAGGCGTTCAAGACGCTGGCCAGGAACTACCTCGACGTCCACTCGCACCCGCTGTTCGGCGCCGTCGAGGAGCTGCTGCGAGAGATGGACATCACGCCGGCCGACGTCGCCGAGTGCCTCATGGTGGCCAAGCGCGCCCGCAAGGGGGAGGACTCTTCCATGGAGTTTTTGGTTGAAGAGCTGAAGAAGAAGAGAGAAGAGGCCAAAGCTGCAGCAGATGCGGCAGCTGCAGCTGCAGCTGAAAAGACAAATGTGAAGGCGGAGGAGCAGAAGACAGAGGCAAACATAGAGTCCAACTCCAACATAGAGTCTGAGGATGAGCTGGATGATCTTCTTTTTTGATGCATAAATGTTTAATAATAGTGATTTAAAGCCTAAATTCTTATGCTAATATATGTGTTGTCATCATGTCATGAGGTCAATCTTGTTTTGCTGATCATCAAGGGCCTGATCACCTTGTTTCGCTGAAACTGATGATGCACTACCAATAAACAAAGACTTGAGTCAAATTAGTTTAATGGATACTCCAACAAGACTGCAGTCAAACTAGTTAAATGGATACTCCAGCAAGACTGCAGTCAAACTAGCTTAATGTCATCATTTCATCGAGATGAAGAAAATCCTTGAACCACAAACAAGCACATTACAAACGCGACTCCAACTTGCATAGAGCCATTGAAGCAACCAAATTATTAAGTACCAAGACAACACGACGCAGTTAAACAAACGACATTATTATTATCAAAGGCCTAATCTCGACCCTCCACTACATCCCCTGACCCCTCCTTGCTCAGTTGCTCTGCACGACGACGACGCTGCGACTGGCGCCGCCGGTCTTGGCCGCCTTCTTCCGCAGCTCCTCCACCAGTCCAGTCAGGCACGAGTCGGCGCGCTTGGGCGTGAGGAGCTCGGCGACGTCGGCGGTGGTGATGTCGGTCTCCTGCATCAGCACACGGACGTCGTCGAACAGAGCGTGGGCGTCCACGGCGAGGTAGTTCCTGGCCAGGACCTTGAAGGCCTCGAAGCAGCAGCACGACATCTCGACGTGCTTGTCCATGCGGCCGCGCCGGACCAGCGCCGGGTCCAGCCGCTCCACGTGGTTCGTAGTGAGCACGATGATGCGCTCGCCGCCGCATGCCGACCAGAGGCCGTCGAGGAAGTTGAGCGGGCCGGAGAGTGTCACCGTGCTCGTGCTCGTCGTCGTGGACGGATGGCGGCGAGACGCTTTTTAACTAGCGTACGTACGTATTGGCCTTATGGTGGCGGCGTCACTGCCGTCCTAGTGAGCCCACCGGACCTTTTCCATTGACGGCCGGCCCGTGGTAGAGTTTTGCGGCCAGTAGTGCTGTGAAGCCCAGGAGAACAAGCTCCGCAGGCCCGCCCTGCAGCCGAGACGCAAAGGCCGTGCGGCCCAGCAAGGGCGTGTTTGGTGCCGTCGTGCCGAGCGAGAGAGCGCCCGTCGTGGCTACGAAGGCTAAGCCAAGCCAAGCCAGAAACGAAAGAAATGTACGTGTACGGAAACACGTGAGAGCGAGCGAGCGAGCGAGATCCCTCCCTCCCTCCCTCCGCCGCATCCCTCCCGAAAAAACACGCCGTAAATAAAAAAAAAAAAAAAAAAAAAAAAAAAAAACCAGAACAATCTCCTTCCTCTCCGAATTGCGAATTCAATCATTCCTTCCTTCCTCCGCCGCACCACTCTCCTTCCTCCGCCCCCCTCCCTCCCCTGCTCCTTCACCCGGCGTCCTCCGATTGCTGACGGATCCATCCTCGCCACCGCCGCAGCCGCCGCGGACCCACCGGTAAGCGTCCCGATCCCGCTCCCGCTCCCGCTCTCCGTACGGCCCCGATCGGCGCCGCGCCGCCGGATCGCGCCGGATCTGGTACGGATCTCGCCCGCCCCTCGCGCAATTCCGCGATCGCCCCCTAGGATCCGGCGGGAATGTGGATAACTCCCGGCGTTCCTGCCTGACGTAGTGACGACCTTCGTCTGTGGTTGCAGGGGGGAGAGGAGAGGAGAGGAGGGGATTGGGAGGGAGGCAGAGTGGGAGCGATGGAGGCCGCCGCCGGCGCCGACCTCGGGAAGCTCTTCGTCGGCGGCATCTCGTGGGAGACGACCGAGGACCGCCTGCGCGACTACTTCGCGCGCTTCGGGGAGGTCACCGAGGCCGTCATCATGCGCGACCGCAGCACGGGCCGCGCGCGCGGCTTCGGCTTCGTCGTCTTCGCCGACGCCGCGGTCGCCGAGCGCGTCACCATGGACAAGCACATGATCGACGGACGGATGGTAATTCATTACAACCTTCCCTCCAATTCTCCTGTAGTAAAGCTTCCGCCTTTTGCTTTGTTTATCCACCCTGTTGCTTGACATACAGCTGAATTGTGCCCATTTTGATTGGATTATAACATTCCATCCAATTCTGCTGTAGTAAAGCTTCTGTCTTGTGTTTGTTTATTATCCACACTGTTGCTTGACAGGTAGCTGAATTGTGCCCACTTTGGTTGAGAGTTATAACCTTCCCTCCAATTCTGCTGTAGTAAAGCTTCTGCCTTGTGTTTGTTTATCCATGCCCATTTCGATTGAATTATAACCTTCCCTCCAGTTCTGCTGTAGTAAAGCTTCTGCCTTTTGTTTGTTTATCCACCCTGTTGATTGACAGACAACTGAATTGTGCCCATTTTGATTGAATTATAACCTTGCCTCCAATTCTGCTGTAGTAAAGCTTCTGCCATGTGTTTGTTTATCCACCCTGTTGCTTGACAGACAGCTGAATGAATTGTGTCCATTTTGATTGAATTATAACCTTGCCTCCAATTCTGCTGTCATAAAGCTTCTGCCTTGTGTTTGTTTACCCACCCTGTTGCTTGACAGACAGCTGAATTGTGCCCATTCTGATTGAATTATAACCTTCCCTCCAATTCTGCTGCTGTAGTAAAGCTTCTGCCTTGTGCTGTTTATCCACCCTGTTGTGTTTATCCACCCTGTTGTTTGACAGACAGCTGAATTGTGCCAATTCGTTTCAATTCAGGTGGAGGCGAAGAAGGCCGTGCCCAGGGACGACCACAGCATCGTGACCAAGAGCAACGCCAGCAGCATGGGGTCGCCGGGCCCGGGCCGCACCCGGAAGATCTTCGTCGGCGGCCTGCCCTCCAACGTCACCGAGGCCGACTTCAGGAGGTACTTTGAGCAGTTCGGGGTCATCACCGATGTGGTGGTCATGTACGACCACAACACGCAGAGGCCGAGGGGGTTCGGGTTCATCACCTATGACTCGGAGGACGCCGTGGACAAGGCCCTGCACAAGAGCTTCCACGAGCTGAACGGCAAGATGGTCGAGGTCAAGAGGGCTGTTCCGAAGGAGCAGTCGCCTGGGCCCGTCGTGCGCTCGCCGGTGGGAGTGGGGCAGAGCTATGCCATGAACAGGGTCCATAGCTTCCTTAATGGCTACAACCAGGGTTACAGCCCGAACCCCATTGGTGGGTACGGCATGAGGGTGGATGGAAGGTATGGCTTGCTTTCAGGTGCGCGGAATGGGTTCTCTTCCTTTGGCCCGGGTTATGGGATGGGCATGAATGTTGAAGGCGGGATGGGCGGAACTTTTGGTGGAAGCTCTGGTTTCATCAGCAACTCCAACGGGAGGCAAATGGGTTCCTACTTCAATGCAAGTTCCAACAGGTTGGGCAGCCCTATGGGGTACCTTGGTCTTAATGATGTTCCGGGATCAATGCTGAGTTCCATGTCTAGGAATGTTTGGGGTAATGGTAATCTGAACTACCCAAGCAATCCTACAAACATGAGTGCTTTTGCTTCACCTGGAAATGGGGGCCAAGTCGGTATTACTGGCGACAGTTGGGGAGGTCTCCCTTCTGCTCATGGGATGGGCAGCATTTCAAGCCTTGGGTCAGGGAGCCTTGGTCGTGGAGCTGGAGATAATACCTTTGGTTTGCCTTCTGGCAGCTATGGGAGGAGCAACTCAACTGGTACAATCGGTGAGCCTTTTTCTGGATCAGGCAATACATATGAAGTGAACAACCCAGATACGTATGGGAGCAGCTCTATTTATGGTGGCACAGCCTGGAGGTTCGCATCATCTGAGGTTGACATGCCTTCTTTTGGCCATGATATTGGAAATGTCGATCCAACTATCAAATGAGACATGTCAGCAAGTCACATGGGCAACTATCCTGTTAACAACAATCAGCCAAGCAGAGGTCAGTTTTCATCTCATCATTTTTCTCTAAAATTCTGAATGACACATAGATTTTGCTTCCTGTAAAAAGGTATACTATGCTGCATAATTGTGTTAATTATTACTTCAATGGCTGAGGGGAAAAAAGTGAATTACATCTCTTCCTTTTGGTTTACGAAAATGTTGCTTCTATTCAATCTGAGTACAAGTTTCATGGTACTGCCTTTGTTGTGGGCTCCTCTAAATTCCATTTATAATTCAAGTAACTGGAGTACTGGACCCCTAACATATTGGTTAGTCTGTGCTAATTAAAGCTTGAGTTCTGTTATGTGTTTGCTGACTGATGTAGTGATTTTCTTCTATAACAAAATAATAAGAGAAATCATATGTTTTGATGTCCTGTACTCCTATGACATTTATAGAACTTGACAATGGAGAATCAGTACATTTACAAAACACTTCGTGGACTTGTACTCATATGAACGGGACATGTGCATCTTCACGGTTGTATTGTTACTTTCAGCACAGTGAATTTGTCATGCTAGATATATTCAAATAGAATATTTGATTTTCTTTGTATTTTCTAAGAAATTTCTTGCTTTCTACAGTTGAGTTTTAACTTAAGCAAAGAAGAGTAATAGGAGTAGACTGTAGATCTGAATTGTAATCAAACTATTTGAAGTCTGGTCTATTGGCCCTTGCATTTAGTATTGCATTGTTCACTTTACTGTAGAAGAAGCACTGTACAAGCTTCATGCCTACTACTTGGCGAGATTGGGATAGGATATTCGGCTGGAAATCGACTTTTAGCCCCATAATTACCAGAGTGCTAGGAGTTGAACAATCGGTTCCATTCCTGAGCAGGATGCTATCTGCCAGTCCGTTCAACCTAAGGAGCCCCTGCAGCTTTGAATGCTGATGAACAATTCTAGTACGAACACTGGCAGTGTCTCTTGACTCTCTTCAAAACCATCTGCATTAATATTTTCCTTGGTATAGTTCTTGTGCCAAATTCATTCGACATTGTGCTGAGTAAATCAAGGAGATTAGTAAGCAATTTATTTATGATGTTTTCAACATTTTGGTCAAACTCTGGATATATTAAACGATATTTGACACACTGGCTGGGAATTTCTCGTGTCCAACTGGTTCTTGCGAAGAGCTGAATTTTGTTACAACTAGTTTTGCAGCATTGTCCTGTAGTATAGTGTTCAGTACACTTTTGGAAATGTGTAGTGCTATGCCTGAACGACTAGGTAGTGTGTTAACATAAAACAGATTAGAAATCATGAAAAAGAGGGATATACCAACAGATTTTCTTAACAGCATCATATACATATATGAAGGTTGATACTGTATAGGCAAGAGCAAATGATTTTCCAAATATGTTGCACCTTGGGTAACATCATCAATTAATGATTAGGAGTTTGCACCATGGTCCCAAAATTTTTTTGAAACTTCTGCCTTTTCTTCAAGGATTATTCTCTGTGCTGTTGTTTCCTATGGTATTACATTTTTCACATTTGCTTTCATTCTGTTTGAAGAGGTAAAATACTCATCAGGAAACTTGACAAAATTGTGATTTGGGATAAGGGAAATGCCTCTGTTTTGGTAGAATCTATCATAGCATAACATAGTCCGCTTAGCTTTAAACTTTCATAACATGGTTTAGTTAGCTTTGAAATTTCATAGCATGGTCTACTTAACTTTAAACTTTCATAACATGGTCTACTTAGCTTTAAACTTTCAGAACATGTTCTAGTTAGCTTTAAACTTTCATAACATGGTCTACTTAGCTTTAAACTTTCGTAACATGGTCTACTTAGCTTTAAACTTTCATAACATGGTCACTTATGAATGTAGTTTAGCATACTGCATACCATATATTTTTATTATAAATACACTTAAGTCTTAATCTTACAACTATGATACATAATCTATAACTTTTTAGGATGCGTTCTTGATTACTGTTTCCTTCTAACCCAGTAGAGCTCTGCATCAAGCAAAACCACAAAAGTTGTCATGCTAATAATTTTCTTACACTTATAAATATTTGTAATTAGTTATGAAAATTTAGAAAACTAGTACTCCCTCCATTCCAAATTGAAAGTCATTCTGTCTAGATACACCTAGCTTTTGCTATACACCTAGATACATAGTAAAAGCTATGTATCTAGAAAAGCCAAAATGACTTACATTTTGGGCAGAGGGAGTAGGAACCAAGTGGAGACCTGCCAGTCAACTTTCGCATCAATGTATGGTTGATTTACAATAGTTTTATCTAGTCTGTCTAGTTACCTGAGCTGAAAGTTTATATACTTACAGACGTCTATGCATAGCAAGTTAGCAACAATAAGGAAGCGCTGTTTAAAAGAAGCTTAGAGATTAGAGAGGTTCTCCTATTCACCATTGGACTAAATCACCACAAAACCAACAATTATGCCGCTTTCTGGACATCTGTTCGATTTCTTTCTTTCCGTTGTTTTATACACAATGAAATGTGAAACATCTCAGTTACTGAATGTGTCTTATAATGGAGGTTTAGTATTTCAAGTCTCTTTTGCTCAAGTTTAAACACATAGCTTAATGAAATAAAGGGGACATTGGTTAGCCATGGCTAGGATTCTTGGAATATAAGAGCCACTTCATCGTTTTTGGCCATCTTTTTGTGAGATTTTTAGTGTATCGTTTTAATTGCATCAAGTATGCATAAGTAGTTCAACCAAATTGTGGGCTCATTAAATCCATTATTCTAAGTTCTGAAGCACATTTCTCTTTTTGCTTGACAACTGTAAAATCCGCAGCATCGTTCTTATATTGTACAATAGAAGCAGGTGTTTGTCTGTTCTGTGTATTTGTTCATCAAGATGCAGAAATTGAGGGCAAAGCATCTATTTGTCATATCGTAAAGGGTATAAATACTAATGTGAATAGCTGATAGCATTCACATTTCCTACATCTAATTGATTAGATTTCTGGAGATTTTGTTTTGTTGTTGATTATGTTTGACGTTCTGGCATTACACCAATTCTATCTAAAAAGCAATACCATGAAGTTTAATAGAACTTAGTGTTTTAAAGGCGTCGCCTAGGCGACGACTAGGCGTCCAGGCGCACCCAGCTGGCCTTGGAAAACAGTGGCGCCTTGTCGCCTAGGCGTCCAGGCGTACCCACCACTCGCCTGGACGCCTAGCCGCCTTTAAAACACTGATAGAACTTGTAGATATCTTTTAAAAACAAAAATATCAATCAGTTGCAATTTGAAACAGGAATTTTGCTGTGGATAGCTATTATATACCTGGCTAAAACTGAACTGAAAACAGAGTCAATTGTGAATGCTACACAAGGAAGCTAGATCTTTATTCTCTTGGAAAGATGGTTTTGGTAGGTTGTTCAGACTTGAGTCATCTTTGTCAACTAGTATTGTAGAGATGTAAGATGTGGATTCTAATTAGGATGGGAAGTCGACTTTCATGAATAGATCATCTGGCCAGTACAAATTCATTATGGTGTAACATGAAATGTGAATGCTACAACTTAAAATGAGAACTTTTCTGTAGTAGTAATTGTACTTGGCCAAATTTGACCAGCAGAGTTGAGAGCATACTGCTGGAACATCTGTTTTTTTTTTTTTTTGGGTTGAGAAAGATTATCTCAGTAGTATGTCCCTGAGAATTGAGTCATCTGCTCAGCTTGTCTTCTAGAAATGTATGATATAGAATCTCCTATGGGGTACCCTTTTTTTAGTATTAGATACGGAACTATATATATGATTTTTTGTTTTTTTTTATAAAATGGATGAATTTAGTTGGTTTGTTACATAATTTGAGGACAAATCAAAATTCAAGTTCTAACAGATATGATGGCTCCTTTTTGCAGGTATCACTTCCTAGGGAGAGTACTACTATATTCCATATATGACTTGGGGTAGATGAAACACCCATTCAGTCAGGCATCCAGTCCAGGTGAATGACTGCGAATCGGGTGATTGTCAGATTAATATACAGGTTAGTTTTGTCTAGCTAACCAGCGGTGTGGTTTGCGAACACCAACATGCTAGAGGTGGAGCTGCTAGAGGAGGAGCGGATACAGAAACATTTTGTGAATGTTCTTTTTTGGGTCATGTTTTAGTTTTGATTCGTACGCGTGGTGAGGCCTTTTGGTTTTTGAATGAGATGTAGTAATTATTGCGGCACATATTTAGATGTTCCAACATAAGCTGGAAAAAATGTCTGTATACGAGTGAACATGTATACCAACCAAAGGGATGCTGTATTATACATTAGCCTGTGTGTTTTTTTGATCCGTTTTTAACCATTTGTTGTTTTCACTCTGGAGATTTTGCTGACTTGCTCATGAATTATGCATGCAGTGGTGTTTTCTTGCCTTCTGCGGTATGTTTTTTTATATATTTTTTGCTGTACATAACTGGATCTGATTATGCGGCATATGTAAGTTATTGTTATTAAAAGGCATTCCTGTGAAGTTACACTGAGGTTGAATTCAGCTTCTCATAAAGTCATCGCATTTCACAAAACATATGGGCATGTCCGTGTTTTGCTTTGTTTTGCTGCTCCTGCAGTCCTGCTTGGAAATGGAACTTTTGCTCCATGTTGACATTACGGTGGACATGTTTACATGCTGTCCTCCGCGCGCCGTGGGCAAATTCTGCGGTTGAAACGGCCGTCCTAAATTGGTCGTGTATACCGCGTGTAAAAGTAGACTGGAGACTCGGCAAGGCCGCCGGATCCAAACAGTTATCGTGCTGGTACCTTGTTTGGTGAAGTTCTCAGTTCTAATCAGCATAACGTCAACTGTAGATGTAAAAAAAAATGGAGTTAAATGTAGTGACTAGGAACCAGTGAAACCGTTTTTTATCTTATTTCACCGACTCGTTACATTTTATAATTCATTTTCAACTACAGAAAAAATTGATTTGTACTACAGTGGCCAATAGTGCTGTTAAATGAGTAGATAGCCGGAGCCGGTCTCTGCTAAAGACGGGCCTTTGAGCGCTAAGAAAGAGAAGTTGCGGTCTTGAGATCTTGTGTACCTTGCTGAGCATGATTTGCTTTCACGTCGTTTGATTCTTTGGTATCACGCATTCAAAATGTGTCTACGAAATTGATGGGTTCCAACTCCCAAGCTGCTTTTCCAACACCTGCAAGTTAAGGACATAACTATACTTTTGTCAAGTAGTTTTACATGCATTGTGGCTCACAAATGACTCGATTGAGCACTCAACAGTTTACGTACAGTGTGACTTTTGTAAGTGTGGTACAATAAAACTTTTTGTGTTTAGAGTTTGTGGAGGTTTTGTCGGAGGACATATATACGTGGATGGCATGATCCTCTGAACGAAGTGCAGCGGCCACCGCCCAGGCACCAGCACGAGCTTGTCGTGATCAGGTAGCCTTTTCAGAGGATAATATAGGCCCTCTGCCGTTGGCAGTTGCCCGGACGAGGATAGGATAAAGCACTGCTTTCTCCCAGGCTCAGTCGCTCAGAACCCTTTCAACCCTTTCTGGTCTTTTGCCACAGTCTATGGGTGTTGCCATCAATACCTACAGCGGTGCACAAACAAGTGAAACAGGGTGCACAAACAAGTGAAACAGTTGATGAGTCCATGGTGACTTTCTTAGAGACAAAATCAAAGTCAATGTTTATAGGTTCTCATGCAAAAATTTGGAATCTGAAAGACCTAGATTTTATAAATAAACCCCACTGGGCAATGCAGAAACTTTAGTGAAAATCTTCTTTTAATAATATGATCTTGACAGAAAATCATTAAAATAGCACCCTGGTTTTGCTAAGGGTCTCTCTTTGTCATGGTTGTCGGGCTTTAGCTCTAGTAACATAGGCCTAATTAACAAGCCGGAGTCAGTGAAGCCTAAAAAACATGGCTTCAGTAGTTAGTGAAGTCTAAAAGTCCTAGCTTTAGTAGTAGTGCATTTTATGGTGAGAGAAAATTAGCTCGGGTTATTACCGTACCCTTGACATGAGGAATCAAAGTCTAAAAACTATGCTAGCACGCCCTTAAGAAGAATTGTAAGAAATTGATTATTGGTATGACACACAACCCGCAATAGAAAGGATTAGTGGCGAAGCTCGGTCAAGATCTTAGGTGGCGGAGAACATACTTTTTAGTGTTTCTAGTACCGATCGTCAAAACTACCCTAAGCACTAGTGTCCCACCATGAAGCATGTTTCCTTCTTGCATCATCCGCCGCTGAACTACAACCGAGGCAATGCCTATTGATGACGTGTTGTAGCACCGAACAGGGTCATTGGGGGCGCCTCATGCACACTCAACACCAATGTCAACCGATTGGTGCTCCTTGCCATTAACCATTATCTTTTTTCGCGACCGGGCCTTCACCCGTTTTTCATTAAGAGGAGTTAAACAAAGTTACAAACATGCATTGTAACGTTAGCAAGCCGCCAACGAAACAAGCAACACACAAGAACCTAGCTACTGGATCCACTAAAGTTGATTACATGTTTGAACTATTTTGCGACAAGGACTGAAGCACAGCGGAGATCGGCGCGAAACCACCAAGCACCCAATCCTCAGCCTCCCGAAGCACTTCCTGGAAAACCAACTGCTCAGTCATGCGCTCTTGTTTGAACACCCTACTGTTACGCTCCTTCCATAGGCGCCAAGTCACGAGCAGGGTAACGGCATCGAAGATCTTAGCCGAGCTACTGTCCAGACGCGCCCTCTGTCGAATCCACCATGATGCTACATCCTCATCTCCTGACGGCGTAAGCACGGTGAGGTTCAGAACTCCCAAGACCATGAACCATACCTGCCTGGAGTAGCTACAACCAATGAACAGGTGGGCGCACGTCTCCGGAGCCTGGTCACAAAATGCACAGACATCACTCGCTTGGAGGCCATGACGAGCACGACGTTCCGACGTCCACAGACGATTGTGGAGTATGTACCAAAAGAACAACTTCACTCTCGGCGGCGCACGGACTCGCCAAAGCTCCCTGGCGCCTAAGAGCTCGCTGGAACCATGGAAGTATGCTCTGTACGACGCGGCCGCGGAGTAGTTTCCATCCGAGGACCACTTCCACTTGAACTTGTCCGACCGACCCGGCTGAAGCTGCACGTTCCAAAGAAGCGCCCACACGCGAAAGAAGTCTCGCAGTACTTGGACCGTGGTGGCCCCAATCACGTCCCTAGCCCATCGACGGTCCACAATGTAAGGTCGAGATGGCGGACTAGAGGGGGGGTGAATAGTCCTTTTTAAAACTAATCGCTCTGGCTAACCGATATAAGTGCGGAATTAAATCTATCGGCCTAACCAAGACTTTCACCCCTCTATCTATGTCTCTAGATGCACCTTGTAAAAGATCCTAAACAAGAAGACAAGGTGCCAATCTAGCTAGTGCACACTAAACAAGTCTAGCTTGCAAGGTCACACAAACCTAAGCAACTAGTACTTTAGCAACCGGGTGTGCACCTACACAATTCTAATGAGCAAAAGCACGAAGCCAACCTAAGCTCACTAGATGCTCATGGACAAAGCTACACAAGCCAAACCCAAGAGCTCAATCTTACTTAACTACACAAGCTAAGCAAGGCAACTTACTCTACTTCTATCTACACAAGCAAGAAGGTGATTAACAAGCTACTCAAGCTAACTAACCACAAGAGCAACTACACAAGCTATACAAGAATGTAAGAAAAGTAAATACAAAGCTTGTGAAAGAGATTGCAAACCACCGCGAAGTGTGGACACAAGATGACTCGGCGATTTTTCACCAGGTTCACTTGGTTGCCCCCAAGCTACGTCCCGTTGTGTCGACCAACACCTTCGGTGGTTCCTCCGGTCTTTTCACCTAGATGGTTCTTCGGTGTGACCCTCAAGTCACTTGCCCCTCAAGGCACGCCCGCAAGGCACCGCAAGACACCACTCTCAAGTGAGCCCCTCAAGGCACCGATCAAACCCACACACTCAAGGGTGGTAACTCAATGACACGCGCAATCCAATAGGGCTACTCTTCGCGATCCCCGCGAGGTGAGTACCGACCTCTCACAATCTCTTCTCCGGAGCACCGTATCTCCACGCGTGCTACCACGGAGCCTCTTGCCACCAAGCCGTCTAGGAGGTGGCAACCTCCAAGAGTAACAAGCTCTCCGGCTTGCAACACAACCACCTAGTGCCACAAATGCAATCTCACAAAGCACTCGCACTAGAATCGCTCTTCTCACACTATCGGATGGTCACTACCAAGCATATGTGAGTTAGAGGGCTTCCAAGCACCACCACACAAGGCAACATAGCCGGGCGTGCTCGAACCGGCCACGGCCGGCCAAACCACGTATATATAGCCCCAAGGGCTGAAACTAGCCGTTGCCACCTCGGGCAACTGAAACACGAGCGCCGGACGCGTCCGGCCTCCACCGCCGGACGCTCCAAGCCGCGTCCGGTGCTCCTCGTCACGCCACGTGTACCGACCGTTCGAAGTCGACCGTTGATCCCCAACGGCTACCTCATGATCTGCTCAGAAACCCTGCGCCGGACGCGCCTGGTGACCACCGCCGGACGCGTCCGGCCAGTGCATCCACCAGCACCGCCCGCACGCACAGAGAACCGCCGGACGCCAAACAGTGACTCGCCCGAGTCCGCCGCCTGCGTCCGGCGCGCGTCCGGGCGAACGTGCTCACGCGGCACTCGGCACCGGTTTCGGTCCGAGTCCGGCGTGCGCCGGACGCGCCTCCTCGGCGTCCGGCGCTCAGCAGCCGCCGAGCGCCCGCCCACGCCAACCTTCCACGCGCCGGACGCGTCCGGCCCGCCTGGCCGCGCGTCCGACCGCCGCGTCCGGTGCTTGTAAATCCATGATTTACAGCCCATCGAAAACGCGATCTTCTCCACCATGCTATCCCACAAGTATACCAACTTGACCACCATAGATAGCATGTTTCCAACAACAATTTGCATCCGGCGCAATGGAAAATATGCCTCCAATTTTCCCGAAAGCGCCGAATCCCGCCTCGCAAGCTCGGCGGGAGGGAGAGAGGGACCCAAGCCCAACTCAACCCTACAAACCACAGCGCGAACATTCGCCACCTTTGTAAATGTGCCAACACCACCAAGTGTACAACTCCATGTGCTTGTGTGTTAGCATTTTCACAATCATTTTCAAAGGATTTTCTCTTCATCTCACACCGCCACTCGATCCTAGCACATCGCAATGTTAGATCGCTCAAGTGGCACTAGATGACCGATATGCAAACAAGATTACCCCTCTTGATAGTACGGCCATCTATCCTAAATCCGGTCAAGTACTTCTCTACTCAACCTTAGACCGGTGAAATGAAATGCCCTAGGTTATACCTTTGCCTTGTGCATTTCCATCTCCACCGTCATCCTTCATTGTGTCAATGCACCGCATGCACGACACGATCATCAAATGATATGATCCACTTCATATCATCATGTGACACTTTTGGTCTATCGATCTTCACTTGCTCTTCACCGTTGCGTCGGTACATCGGCACCAAGTCTTGCCCAAGCTTCACCATCGCATGGTCCTTCGCTTCGCAGCCTCAACTTGCCCTTCACACTTGCAACCGGTCCATCAAGCCAAGCCTCATCTTGATCTTCACCTCTTGGTCACATGACTCCATGTCATGTCTCATTTGCAATGAGCTCCTTTATCAACTCATGTGTTGAGCCTCACAACATCTCCAAGCCATCTCCACCATGGCATATGTTGCTCACACACATGTACCTGTGAACTAACTCCTGTGTATCTCAACCATCACACATGTTAGTCCACCTAAAGTTGTCACTCAATTATCAAAACCAAACAAGGGCCTTTCACACAACCGCATCAGACAGCAGCCTACCGCGCCCCGTTCTCGACGTCGCTGCATAGAGTGCCGGCGCGAATGCCTTCAGTGGCCCAACGGAGGACCAATTGTTTGTCCAGAATCTCACCCTCGTTCCATCTCCTACCGTGACAGACAAACTCGCATCGCACATGGCAGCAACATTCTTCTCCGATCGCGCCGGCAGCTTCGCCCAGTAGCAGTTTGGGTCAGTCCGCTTGAGCCACTCCCAGCGCAGCCTCAAGGCGTAGCCAGAGAAGCGCAGGTCGACGACGCCGAGGCCACCCAGCTCCTTGGGCAGGGAAACGGTCGGCCAAGCGACCTTGCACTGCCCACCAACACACGACGACGAACCCGCCCACAGGAATGCTCGTCTCCGCTTGTCAATCTGCTTGATCGCCCACACTGACAAGCTGCAAGCAATGGCAACATGCACCGGGATAGCTGAAAGTGTGACCTTGGTTAGCAGCAGCCTTCCAGCGTTGTTCAAGAGGCCGGATTTCCATGTTGGAATCCTTGCTGCGACCTTGTCGACCAAGCCTTGTTCCTCGGCATGAGTCAATCTTC
Organism: Themeda triandra; assembly: GCA_018135685.1. NCBI lineage: Eukaryota > Viridiplantae > Streptophyta > Magnoliopsida > Poales > Poaceae > Themeda > Themeda triandra. The sequence goes on along the minus strand of JAENPR010000236.1, from coordinate 579,877 downwards.
TCAAGGATAGCGGGATACCCAAGTAAGTGCACGGAAACGGTGCCAAGGTGCACGGGAACGCAGCCTGAAACTCATCGATGTCTTCCTCCCGACAGGAAATTGGTGTGGCCTGGCATTTCTCGACGTTTGTGATGAGGCCAGACGCTCCTGCAAACAGCTGTAGGATCTGCCCGATGCAGTCATTAACCATTATCGACGCAACTCCATATTCATGGTCACAACTACAATCAGTAGCCACACCATCGGTACCACTCCCATACTCCCTGCCTGTGAAATCACTCCTGTCTTGACTGATTTCCTCCGGCGACTACTAGATCAATGATTAGGGGTAGCCGCACCTGGTATGGATGTCACGATGTCTGAAAACTAGGGTTTATTTTGCATTAACATTGATCGGAAGGGCTCAACTCAAGCCAATCATAGAGACATCCATGGTGTTGATTTGAGTGCTAATAGGCTAGGACAAAAGAAAATTGGGACGTCGATTTATACTTAGCCAATGGCCCAATACGAGCTTCTTGTTCCTCCTTAGACCGAGTGATGGTAAAGACACTCCTCCAACCTCTCTAGTCCGCCTCTCCCCATGCCTAGAACGCCATGTGGAAGAGGCGGGAGGTCATTTGCCACGCCAATAGGTGGGGCATAATTGAAACATAATTTATGAATCAAAGCATGTACCAAGGCTTCAACTGTATCCGGCACAAGCTTCGAACGCACTATTGAGTATTATTGACCATTGTAGCAAAAAGGGTTCCAACTTCACAAATCTAAAATAAACCATGGGAAGAGCTGACAAAGATGATTTTTAAGTCTTCACGAGCTTCGGCTATAGTAGTCCTGCGGTAGAGAAATCGGAGCCTCAAAAAGGCACACCAAGCATGTCTTAAGTTTTAGCTGTCACTTCCAAAATGATACCGTTGAATAGTTCTTTCGAGAATATGATGATAATCAGTTAATCCCGATCAAAATGTCCAAAACCAGAGGACGCCGCAAAAGGCCGAAACCATTGCAGTACGAAATGAGCATTGAGCAACGGCAGCCAGTGGTCCCACACCCTGACACCAGGTACCTTTTCACCTCCACATATCTGCAGCACCACCACCCTGCAGTCCACAGTGCAGAGCAGAGCTGCCCACATGCCGCCGCACCCGAGAGCCATGAAGAATCCGGCGCCGGGGCTGCTGGAGCAGTTCGGCGGCCTCTGGTCGTCGCTCGCCGGCGTGATGCTCGTGTGGAGCATGCTGCGCCCGTACCTCCCGCGCCAGCTGCTGGACCGCTTCGCGGGGCGCTTCCTCCGGCGCCACGCGCGGTGGCTCCTGGTGCTCGCCGACCCCTACCTCACCGTCACCGTCGCCGAGTACGACGGCGAGCGGCTCAAGCGCGGGGACGTGTACGAGCGCGCCACCGCGTACCTCGGCCACCGGTGCGCGCGCGGGGCGCGGGCGCTCCGCGCCGTGCCCGCCCGCAACGCCGACCGCTTCGTGCTCACCGTGGGCGACAACGAGGAGGTCACCGACGAGTTCCAGGGCGCCACCGTGTGGTGGCACTCCGTGCCGTCGCCCTCCCGCCTTCATGGTCTCATGGGGCACCGCGGCGGCCTGGAGGACGCCGGGCGCACGTACTGCCTCGTGTTCCACAAGCGCCACCGCGACCTCGTCGTCGAGTCCTACCTCCCCCACGTCTGCCGCGAGGGCCGCGCCATCATGGACGCCAACCGCCGCCGGAAGCTCTTCACCAACTGCGGCGACAGGTGGGGCCGGGACCTCGATCTCGTTGTTGTCCGCACCACGCACTGGTGGTCAGTGCTTGATTTCCTCACGACGACTGACCCCTGCGCCGCCGTGCTCTGTTCTTCTTGGCAACTGCAGGTACGGCTGGAGGAGCGTGGTGTTCGAGCACCCGTCGACGTTCGACACGCTGGCCATGGATCCGGCCAAGAAGCGGGAGATCATCGACGACCTCGACGCGTTCCGGAACGGGAAGGACTACTACGCGCGCATCGGCAAGGCGTGGAAGCGCGGCTACCTGCTCTACGGCCCGCCGGGCACGGGCAAGTCCACCATGATCGCCGCCATGGCCAACTACCTGGACTACAACATCTACGACATCGAGCTCACGTCCGTGGCCACCAACACCGACCTCCGGCGCATGTTCATCGAGACCAAGGCCAAGTCCATCATCGTCATCGAGGACATCGACTGCTCCCTCGACCTCACCGGCAAGCGCAGCAGCAAGAAAAAGCCGAAGGCGCCGGAGCCGTGTCCCGCCGAAGACGACGACGTGGCCCCCAGCAAGGTGACGCTCTCTGGCCTGCTTAACTTCATCGACGGGCTCTGGTCGGCGTGCGGCGGCGAGCGCATCATCGTGTTCACGACGAACCACGTGGAGCGCCTGGACCCGGCGCTGATCCGGCGCGGCCGCATGGACAAGCACATCGAGATGTCCTACTGCTGCTTCGAGGCCTTCAAGTTCCTGGCCAAGAACTACCTCGCCGTGGACGCCCACCCTCTGTTCGACGACGTTGGTGCGCTGCTGAAGGTGGTGAACATCACCCCCGCCGACGTCGCCGAGCTCCTAACGCCCAAGTGCGCCGCAGACGACGAGGACTCGTGCCTGGCCGGCCTGGTGACGGCGCTGCAGTGGGCCAAGAAGGCCACCACTGACGCGGCCGGTGGTGGCGCCGGTTGCAGCGTCCACGACGACGAGGAGGTAGTGGAGGATGAGTAGACCAAGCTGATTCTCAAGATTAGGCCTTTCATAACAATGTCGATCGTTTATTTTACTGCATCTCGTTATGTTATTCGTAGCTGCTCCTTGTGGCCTGCCTTATTGGAGTTGCGTTTCTAATGTACTGTAGTGGCTTGTGACTTTAGGTTCAATCTTCAGACATGAATTAACCTAGTTTGATATTGTCTTTGTTTGGTGTCAATCTGGGCTTACAATCACTCGTTAGTCATTAACTCATTATAGGTGTTTTGGTCATGTTTGTCCTTCGTATGAATCCCTAGTGCTTCACAAGAGTTCCCGTGCCTTCACAGTTCGCAGTCGCAGCTCGCACTTCAGGTTCAGGCACTGTGCTTCCCTCCCAGTTCAGAGGACCAATCTAGAATTTTTGTTATTGATTTAAAATTCTTAAGCTTTTATTTTAAATTCACATATTTTGAGATTCAAAAGTTTAAATTTTAAAACAGTGTTGGACGCAGAGACATCCTATATCAAAGTTACAGTGTTTGATAAGATTTAAAAGTTTATAGTTGAAACATTTTCCATTAGAGTTTGTTTGTAGTAGACTAAATACTCAAAACAAGATTATATAATTTTTTTAGAGAACAGGAGAGGCTTAGGAGCTTCTACCGAAAATTTATTAAAAAATGCAACCAAAGGCTACAAAAGTCTTACGGAAATTGAAACGGAACAGGAAACATGAAACAAAGAAGATAATATAACGTTGATATAAAAAGGTGGTATCTTATCTATGCTAACAAGTCTTTGATTCTAGTGAGAAGCATCTATTTATTGTTGTTTTGGTTTTCTGAAAATGATCAAGTCGTAATAATTTAGCTCGTGCTTTTCCATTTAAGAAGTTGGATACTAGGTGAACTACATGGACACAGACATTACGCTCACGCCACCCTCTATCAATCTTTTGTTTTAGTGTTTGAATGTGTTTATTGGGTTGAATTGAATTGGATATTGTTGGAGAACGTTTGCGCTTGTACTATAGTATTATTAGCATTAGTAAGAGAATACATCCTCTATTTCAAATTACATGATATTTTGACATTTCTAGATATAAATATATTTTGTTATGCATCTAGATATACAGTTACGTCAAAATGCATAAATCAATGCATATATATATAAGACAAAACATGCTATAATTTGGAATGGATTGAGCGAAGAAAAGAATGGAAGTAAGAAAATTTTAGTATAGTTATACTCGCTTAAGCAGTAACATGGCATCGCAAGCACAAAACAAGCAATGTGTGAAAAGAAGAAAAGGTACAAAACGAGCAACGGCTGCCAACTTTAACCGATGGCGAGGTGGGGCCCATAACCTGACAGTTATCGACCGTTTCGTCTCCTCTCCATATATCCCACCCAGCCAGAATCAGAGTCACGCCACAGTCCACACTCCACAGCAAGGCCTGCCGCTTGCAACATGCCGCCGCCGCGCCCAAGAAGCACGAAGAACCCAGCGCCGGTTACGTCCTGGTCGGCGCTCGCTGGCGCGATGCTCGCGTGGAGCATGGTGCGCTCCTACCTCCCTCGCCCTCACCAGCTGCTGCGCAGCTTCGCCGGCGGGTTCCTGCGTCGCCACGCGCGGCGGCTCTCTTGGCGCTCGTGGACCCCTACCTCACCGTCACCGTCGCCGAGCACGACGGGGAACGCATGAAGGGCGGCAGGGACCTGTACGAGCACGCCAAGGCGTACCTCAGCCGCCAGTGCGCGCGCTGGGCGCGGGCGCTCCGGGCCGCGAGTGCGCCCGGCGCCGGCGCCGGCGGCGGCAGGGACCGCGACCGCTTCGTGCTCAGCTTGGGCGACGGCGAGGAGGTCAGCGACGAGTTCCAAGGCGCCACCGTGTGGTGGCACTCATCGGTGCCCGCGTCCGCCGCAAGCCGCCGTGGCTCAGACGGCAGCGACGACGTCGTCGTCCACCCGGAGGACGACGGGCGCACGTGTTAGATTTTTAGGCAATTTCAGTTTTAATTTAATCCATAAAAATGACGTAATAAACATGATCATGATATCATATATGTGCTTGTTTATATTAAACATGAATATCATGATAAAAGCGCTAAAAAGCATGATATCATCTATATGTTTGTCTAAGAAAGACATGATCGTCATGCATGTAATGCTAACCAGCAAGATTTTGAACAATAGCTTAATAAGACGAATAAACAGCAGAGCCGGATGCACCTAACATGATGCCTGTTGATGTAGTCGTCCCGCTTGACACAGTGCCGAGAGGAAGCTGTGCCGATCACAGAGGAAGACAGCAGCAACACGCCAGGAACGAGGAAGACGAACAACGATGAACACGCCGGGAACAGGGAGAGGACGAAGCGAGTAGTCGTGCCGCTTGCGGACACTCCCCAAAAACGTAATTGCCGCCCTTCACCCGAGCAGGTGAACTCTATGGACGGAGACGTTCCGGAGGCTCTACCCCTCCATCTCGTGTGCGCCCAGGAGACGGAGCGGGGAAAAACTTTTGAACAGCAGAAACTATGGTTGTTTTTCTAGTCTCCAAAACCCCGTACTAGCAGGGAATATATATATCCCGCATGAATCAGTAGGCGAACAGACTTGAGGAAAGGCGAGGTGGCAGCCGAGCCAATCGATGCAAACCAAAGAAACTCTCGTATTCGTTTTTGCCACTTGATTAATGAAAAGGAGTTACTTCTATAACTCACGTAATCAAGAATGGCAATATGGAATAGCAATCGCTCCTTGGCTGCTTGCCTGCCTTACTAATTAAGTCCACGGCCTAGCCGATCGTCTGCTACTGGCGTGTACGGTGTTTGGTCTATCATGGTAATAAACCAATTAATATTATTTAATATAAATCATAGAGTTTATTAATTATTCAATATATTATATGGCCTTGGCCTATAATATATCAACAATCCCCACCAAACTCTAGGATTCGTAGAAAATAATCTCAAAACCATAGTTCTTTGATATACTAGAATTTCAACGGGGACTGTTAAGTTGAACACCCGTCTAAAACAAAGGCTAGGCTCAATCACAACTGAACAATGGACTATGCCTTGAATTGACAGTTTTATGCGAATTGAGTTTCACCAAAATTCTTTTCATGGTACTTGGCTGCTACAAGCATCTCCTCTGTTTGAAGCATATAAGTCACACTTTCTGGCTTTTCATGAGTATCTAGAGATGACCCACACCTCATAGATTGTGACTAGCAATCGAACTCATATAGGTGTGTTCCTTGTAGGATGCTCTGTAGGACAACATCCCTGCTTATACAAGCCACTCGGATCACATTAAGAACTTAATCAACCTGCCTTACAGTATTGGAGAAACGGTGCATCTCAAACGAGTTAGACTTAATTCTAAGGAGTTTCTCCCTCAGTCACCCACTAGCCTGTTTCACCATCCTAATTCACGGGATCTCCGATCACATAGGATAGGTTACCACTATGGAATGACTTCAGATGGGTCTCAAGCCCAACTTCCTCGATGCGCCTTCTATCACATTGCGTGACAGACCCTTAGTAAACTGATCTGCCAGATTTTTAGATGTATGGACATAGTCCAAGGAAATTACTCCGGAGTTTCTCAATTTTCTGACAGTCTTCAAACGTCTTTTCACATGCCTTGTAGACTTCAAGTTATCTCTAGAACTGTTCACCTTTGTTATCACAGTTTGGTTGTCACACTTCATAGAGATGGCCGGTATGGGCTTTTCCACAATTGGTAAATCCATAAGGAGTTCTCGGAGCCACTCAAATTTCGGCGCTAGCGGCATCCAATGCTTTGTCGCCGCTTCCATTGTAGACTTCGTTAAGACAGTGCGCTTGCAAGACTTCCGGAAACAGCGCCACCTCCAAGTAGGAACGCATATCCACTTGTGGCGTATAGCTCATCAGCATCAGAAATCCAATTAGCATCACAATACTCCTCTAGTACCCTTGGATACCCGGTAAAGTGAATTCCATAGCTCATTGTACCTTTCAGATAGCGCAGTACTCTCTCAAGAGCACCCCAGTGAGTATCTCCCGGATTTGACACAAACCGGCTTAGCTTGCTCACAGCAAACAAGATATCAAGTCTGGTTGCGCTAGCCAAATACATGAGAGAACCAATTATTTGTGAATATCTCAGTTGGTCTCTAGAAATTTTGCGATTTTTTCTCAGTATCACACTTGGGTCATAAGGAGTTGGAGCTGGTGCACACTCATTGTAACCAAAGCGGTTTAGCACCTTTTCCACATAGTGGGACTGCACAAGTGTAACCCCACCATTTCCTTCTTCTCTCAATAGCTTAATGTTAAGAATAACATCAGCCTCACCCAAGTCTTTCATCTCAAAATTATTAGATAGAAAGTCTTTCACTTCTTTAATCACTTCAATATTATTTCCAAAGATTAAAATATCATCCACATACAAGCACAAAATGACACCATTACCTCCACCAAACCGATAGTATACACATTTATCAGCTTCATTCACTGCAAAGCCGGCCGATGTTAAAGTTTTATCAAACTTCTCGTGCCACAGCTTAGGAGCTTGCTTTAGACCATACAAGGATTTTAGCAGCCTACATACCTTACCCTCTTGACCCTTTGCCACAAATCCATCAGGCTGATCCATATAGATCTCTTCCTCAAGCTCTCCATTCAAGAAAGCTGTCTTAACATCCATCTGATGAATGAGAAGACCGTGTGAAGCAGCCAAGGATAATAGCACACGAATGGTCATCAGTCGAGCAACTGGTGAGTAATCTTCTCCTTCCTTTTGTGTATAGCCCTTAGCAACTAGCCTTGTCTTGTACTTCTCAAGTACCATCAGGCCTCAGCTTCTTTTTGAATATCCATTTACACCCCACAGGTTTACATCCATAAGGACGATCAACCACTTCCCAAGTCCCATTTGACATAAGGGAATCCATCTCACTTTGCACTGCTTCCTTCCACAAGTCAACGTCAAGAGAGGAATATGCCTCAATAATGTTGTGGGAGTGTCTTCCACGAGGTATATAATAAAGTCATCACCAAAGGATTTTATAACCCTCTGTCTCTTACTCTTTCGAGTGACTATATTATTATCCTCCTCGAGAGTTTCTACAATGGTTTCATCATTAGCGTGTATAACCGGTTCATGAGATATAGGAATAGAATCATGACTAAACATGATAGGTGTATTAACTTTCATGGGAAATTCATCCTCAAAGAATGTTGCATCTCTAGATTACATGATATTACCAGCTATCATCTCAGGATGTCCAGAGTTTATAATTAAAAATCTATAACCCACGCTGTGAGCAGCATAGCCTAGAAGAATACAATCAACAGTCTTAGGCTCAAGCTTTCGCTTTTTGTTTATTGGCACACTCACTTTTGCCAAACAACCCCATGTTCGCATATAGGAGAGATTTGTTCTCTTCTTTTCCCATTGCTCAAATGGTGTAATTTCTTTATTTTTAATGGGTACTTTATTTAGAACATGACAAGCTGTCAAAATTGTTTCACCCCACCATTCCATAGGTACTCCCGCATTGTCTAACATGGCATTTACCATCTCAGTTAGAGTGCGGTTCTTTCTTTCAGCAACCCCATTGGATTCTGGTGAAAATGGTGGTGTTCTCTCATGAATAATACCATGTACCGCACAAAACTTAGAAAACTCATTAGAGAAATATTCTCCTCCGTGATCAGATCGCACATGTTTGATTTTCCTCTCAAGTTGATTTTCTACTTCAGCTTTATAGATCTTAAAGTAATGCAACGCTTCATCTTTTGTTTTAAGTAAATACACGTAGCAAAATCGAGTGCAATCATCTATAAAAGTAATGAAGTATCTCTTACCTCCTTTAGTCAAAATTCCATTCATTTCACAAATATCGAATGAATTAATTCAAGTGGTGCCAAATCTCTCACCGCAACAGCCTTGTGAGGCTTGCGAGTTTGTTTTGTCTCAACACAAACATGGCACTTTGAACTTTTGACCACATCAAATTTAGGAATTAAATTTAAACTAGCTAAGCGGGACATGCAGCCAACATTAACATGACATAATCTCGAATGCCAAATATTATTCTCAACATTATTAACTACAAGATTCGCAGACTTAAAACAAGTGTCAACCAAAGACAAGCGGAACAAGCCTCCGCTCTCATAGCCCTTGCCGATAAAAGTTCCAAACTTAGAAACAACACATTTATTCGACTCAAACACTAGTTTATAGCCATCACGACACAATAAGGAGCCACTAATCAAGTTCTTCTTTATTGAGGGGACATGATGCACGTTCTTGAGTTGCACGGTCTTTCCCGAAGTGAGCTTCGATCGACCGTACCAACACCACGAACAGCCGCACGCGCCCCATTCCCCATCGATGAGGAGCCGCCCGCCCGATATAAAAAGAAAACAAAGAAATATCAGCACACACATGAATATTTGCACCGGTGTCAACCCACTAATCAGGTGAATGACAAACTGAAAATATAGAAGGCATAAAACTACCATACCCAGATGTAGTCGCCTCAGTCTCAACGGTGTTAGCTGATTTCTGCTTCTACTGTGGAGAAGGCTTCCACTTAGCCTCAGGGCACTCCCTAGAGAAGTGTCCAATCTTGCCACAAGTGAAACAATTCGTCTTGTCCTTGCTCATCTTTTTACCCTTCTTGAAAGAAGTGGTAGGCTTTTACTTAAGCTCTTGCTGAAATTTCTTTTTCTGTGGTTTGAAGCGGTTCTTTTGCACCACATGTGCACTAGAGGACCCTTCACCAATTTTCTTGCCTTTGACATCTTTTGCTCTTGCTTTATCTTCAACATCTAGAGTCCCAACAAGCTCAGCAATGCTAAACTCTTGCCTCTTACGTTTCAGCACAGTAGCAAAATCAGTCCAAGAAGGTGGTAGCTTTGCAATCATGCAACCTGCCACAAACTTGTCAGGGAGAGCACATCCATACAATTCAAGCTCTTTCACAAGTGCCTGTATTTCATGAGCCTGTTCGACTACCGGACGGTTATCAACCATCCTGTAGTCATGGAACTGCTCCATGACATACAACTCAGAACCGACATCAGTTAGACCATAGCGGGCCTCAAGAGCATCCCACATAGCCTTGCCAGTCTGAAGTGGCACATAGCCATCAACAAGTGAATCCCCAATAATGCTCAACAAAGCAGACTTGCACACGGTGCCATCATGTTCGAAAGCACGTTGCTCATCAACGGTTCTCACACCGATAGGCTGCTCAAGCACCACATAAAAGCAACGCATAGAGGTCAACCACAGAATAGTTTTCTGGCGCCATCTCTTGTAGTGAGTGCCCTCAAACGACGATGGTTTTAGCAAACCCGCAAAGCCAACAGATGAAAATTGCCTATAATAATCACGTTTTTGGATTGTTAGATTTTTAGGCAATTTCAGTTTTAATTTAATCCATAAAAATAACGTAATAAACATGGTCATGATATCATATATGTGCTTGTTTATATTAAACATAAACATCATGATAAAAGCGCTAAAAAGCATGATATCATCTATATGTTTGTCTAAGAAAGACATGATCATCATGCATGTAATGCTAACCAGCAAGATTTTGAACAATAGCTTAATAAGACGAATAAACATATCATACCCTGCGGCAGAGCCGGATGCACCTAACATGATGCCAGTTGATGTAGTCGTCCCGCTTGACGCAGTGCCGAGAGGAAGCTGTGCCGATCACAGAGGAAGACAGCAGCAACACGCCAGGAACGAGGAAGACGAACAACGATGAACACGCCGGGAACAGGGAGAGGACGAAGCGAGTAGTCGTGCCGCTTGCGGACACTCCCCAAAAACGTGATTGTCGCCCTTCACCCGAGCAAGTGAACTCTATGGACGGAGACGTTCCGGAGGCTCTACTCCTCCATCTCGTGTGCGCGCAGGAGATGGAGCGGGGAAGAACTTTTGAACAGCAGAAACTATGGTTGTTTTTCTAGTCTCCAAAACCCCGTACTAGCAGGGAATATATATATCCCGCATGAATCAGTAGGCGAACAGACTTGAGGAAAGGCGAGCAGGCAGCCGAGCCAATCGATGCAAGCCAAAGAAACTCTCGTATTCGTTTTTGCCACTTGATTAATGAAAAGGAGTTACTTCTATAACTCACGTAATCAAGAATGGCAATATGGAATAGCAATCGCTCCTTGGCTGCTTGCCTGCCTTACTAATTAAGTCCACGGCCAAGCCAATCGTCTGCTACTGGCGTGTACGGTGTTTGGTCTATCATGGTAATAAACCAATTAATATTATTTAATATAAATCATAGAGTTTATTAATTATTCAATATATTATATGGCCTTGGCCTATAATATATCAACAGCACGTACCGGCTCGTGTTCCACCGGCGCCACCGCAAGCTCGTCGTGGACTCGTACCTCCCCCACGTCTGCCGCGAGGGCCGCGCCATCATGGCCGCCGGCCGGCAGCGCAAGCTCTTCACCAACGCTGGTGGCGGCGAGTGGTGCTCGATGTGGACATTGTGGAGGCACGTGGCGTTCGAGCACCCGTCGACGTTCGACACGCTGGCCATGGACCCGGCCAAGAAGCGGGACATCATGGACGACCTCGACGCGTTCCGGAACGGCAAGGACTACCACGCGCGCATCGGCAAGGCGTGGAAGCGCGGGTACCTGCTCTACGGCCCGCCGGGCACGGGCAAGTCGTCGATGATCGCCGTTCACTGCCATGGCCAACTACCTGGACTACGACATCTACGACATCGAGCTCACGTCCGTGGCCACCAAGAGGGAGCTCCGCAATATGTTCATCGAGACGAAGGGCAAGTTGATCATCGTCATCGAGGACATCGACTGCTCCCTCGACCTGACCAATGTTGGTTTGATCTCTCACCAATAAGGCCCAGAGGCCTTATTGGGCCTTGACTCGCGCCCTGATCGGGGGCGCCCAACCCTACATGGTTGGTGGGCCCCCGTCGCACTGCGCTATAAATAGAGGGTGGGGGCCGGCGGCACTGTTCACGAGTTGAACAGTTGCCACATCTCCCCACCGACATTCAAACCCTAGCAGAGAACCCCATCCGATCCGGGGAGCGCAGCCACCGACGGGAAGCACCGCCGCTGGATCTGCGTCAACACCTTCACGTCTCCGTCGACCTCTTCATCCTCGACGACCTCGACGTCCACGCCAGCACCGACGACATGGCCGAAGGATCGACCACCGCCGCGGCTACTGCACCTTCCTCCTCCAACGATCTAACCCTAGTACCTCTGCATTCCCTTGTAGTTTATTTACTTAGATCATGTATAGGTCATTGTTCTATTACCTACACACAGAAACAGATGTATCCCTATCTCGACCTACAGCTATCGATCCTCAGAATGTTGTATACAGATTGACAATGGTATCAGAGCTCGCCTTACTAGTTGGTAGATCCAGATCGGGATAGAATAGATCTTGACCCAATCGGATCAAGAAAGACAGACACAACTCGCTTTCAAATCGGCACAGTAATGACGAAACTCTAACCCTAACCAAGAAACAGATCGGGGCAGGGGAGGAATCCTAACCCTAACAGAGACGGGGGCGGTGCTGGTGTCACCTACCTTGGCCCCACTGTCCGTCATCGCCGCCGGCCGTTGCCATGGCCGGCGCGCGGACAGAGAAGGGCCGCGTCACCGCCATCGTACTGCTCACACGCGCGCCCGCCGTGGCACCGACCCCGAACCACTCAACGGTGACACGCTCTGCCAAGGGCGAGCGCGTGCGCCGGCGAATGGACCAGGGGCGGCGCCGTCTTTCCTCGCGGCGCTCTACGAGCATCGTACCCCAGACACCGCCCAAGCCCGATCGACGGCGACGCGTTCTGCCTAGGGCGAACGCGTGCACCGGCGACGAGCTTTGCGGCGGCGCCGGGCGTTCCTCCTCATCGGACCGCGATCTCACTGCTGCTACTTGTTTTGCGGCACCAGAAAGAGAAAGGGAGAGAGCGCGCGGCGCTGGAGAGAGACATGGAGGAAAGAAATGAAAGATTAGGGTTTCAAGGGCGCCAGCCAAGGGTTTTGATGCGCCGAGATTCGCTCCCGACCGTTGGATCATGTTGCCCTCAGATCGACGGCCGACAGCTGCTGGACTAGATTCAGCCCAGGCGGGAGCGAGCGCATGGCTGAATTCCCGGCCCAGGCCCACGTTACGGCCTTGGGCGCGGGGCGGCCACTGCCTCAGCGCTGGGCCGGGCCGATTTGCTTATCGGATTGGCTAAAAAAAAAGGGAAACAAAGAGCGTGTTGACACTAGATACGCACACGAAAGAATCAAAGAGAAATAATCCGCAAGCGCACGGATATCGGTGAGCACTTCACCCGGGAGATAAGTCCTGAGTATCGTATTTGTTTTTATCCGCTAAGAGAAAACGTGCAATAGACTAACCCGATCTTTACTACTACCCTTGGGCTGCTAGTCAAGTGAGAATTAAGCGATATAGAGAGAACTCCTTCGTCAGTCTTCTTCTAACCTATGGCAAGCTTTGAGACTATTGTTCTAAGGGGGTACCGAAGGAAAAGACACCACAGAGGATGCTAAACCGGGCACAAAGGACCTACCTTACCTACCAACGGGAAGTGGATTACAAAGGTAATAAAGGGATTGTCACTTCCCTCACTACTACCACGGTTCCTACGGATAGGGAGCATCTACAAGTGAACCTAGCCTAAGCACCACGCTTATGCTAAAGAACGATTACTCTATTCCCAACGCAAAGCGAATAAAGTAAACTTGTAAACCAAAGAACAATAATAACAACGAACTTACTAGTATTAGAAGTTGAATTGCCGAATGATCCCGAAACCAAGCCTCGGGTTAGGAGACTTGATCCCGCAGGTACACTGGAGAGGAGACACCAATAGGCCGGGCTTCCTCCAAATCTACCTCCACTCTATACTCTCTCAATCTCTCTTGATACTAATACCCTATAGAGATAGATCCATTCGAGGGACCCTTCTCTATCTAACTCTCTCTCTCGGAATCAAGTCCGGAATGAATTAGAGAATGAATTAGGGTTTCTCCCGGGGCCGGGGCTCGCTTATATAGCCCCCTAGGATGCACCACAGCCCTTGGATCAAACCGACCTAAATGGACGATTATTATTCATCTTCAAAGTCGGTGGAGGCAGGATCCGCGAGCCTCCACCTGATTGGTCCAGGTGGAGGGGCGGCCGACTCTGGGCTTGGGGCGGCCGCCTCTGGTCTATGCCAGGTGGGCCCCAGGCTTCAGGTGTCGCCTTTTGGAGTCTTCTAGATTATACTTTTTCACCCGTTCGGTCTTTCTCTCTATGTAAATCCGACATGTGGACCATCTTGGATAGTTTTCAGCTGTCACCCTGCAGAAATAGATATTCACCAAAACTCATGGAATTCTGTCAGTGGTAACCCTATATCTATCAAGTATTTATAAATTGGTCCATTTGCATGCCAAGTTGACGGTTAATTTTATGAGTTAACGACCGTCAACAAACTCCCCACACTTGTCTTTTACTCGTCCTCGAGGAAAAGGATGGATTACTTTAAGCATAGCCTCAAACCAAGACATCAACATTAGATTATCCCTGATCATACCTGCACTGCGGGATTCAAAGTGTCTACCATTGAACTTTGGGGAGTTGAAAGATGGAACAGCACGAAGTAGAGATCCTTCTTCTATCAATCCTATCACTTGGAGTTTTTATAATATTTTTGTAAAGAAAACTTAGCTTACCCTTCTCCATCATGTAGCACACTCGAATCACTCCTTATATGTGGTATTTGTAGAACTCACCATTATGTATAGAACACTCAAATCTCTCAATGTATGTAGTATTTATGGAACTCACTTGAGGCATGTGAAGGGTATGCCTCCTATTCTATAAAGGCTTATATGGAGTTTAAGGTATGTCAAGGAATAGCATTTTTACCTGCGTATATTGATTAGTCAAAAACGGAAACCACGGAGAGGGGGACCTTACTCTAGATCAAGTGTGTGCAAGTGTGTGGAATATTTGGTGGCTAAATTAATGGTAACGATGCTCCTTCCCTCTCTTGCACACTCTTCTCTTGAACATTGCTTTGCTGATCTTCTCTTGAATGATGAATTGATCTCTTTCTGATTAACTCTCTGAGCTTCTTTGTACTTCAGGGATCAGAATACTTTAGAGATCATGGGCTACCTCTTTCTTTCTTTTCTTTTTCTTCTTCTCTTTTTTTTACTAGTATTTTTGCATAGCCCATATCTCAATCTTGGACACAATAACTTTCTTGAACATGATGATGATGATGACGATACAATGATGATAGTAATAATCTTCTCTCAACATACTAGATGATGATAATAATCCTTGGAGCATAAAGAAGTCCTAAAAGTATATGTATCCTCTCCCAGTGTAGGAGATGGATGAATGGCGGAAAGCATGTTTTTGCGTACTCCCAGTGTAGGAGCAGCAGATATATATGTGGGTGTAAGTGCACTTGATCATATGAGTAAGAGACCCTTCTCTTGGCTCTAATACCGCCAAGATTATTCTCAACACAAACAAAAAGCTTATGTGCTGGTCTTTCAGAATTCTGTCGACGAGGCTCTATAGGTATTTATTACCACAGAGGAGAAGAGTAGCTAAAATTTTAAGATTTTTGAAAATAAATTCTCCAAGCAACTAGATATCAAGAAATCAGGTTCTCATGGTCCATGCTATCTCACTGTCCACAACAACTTAAGTAAAATGGGGTCCCTATAAATAACGTTCCCAACAGCAACAGGGATTCCCAGGAATTATCATGGTGTGAGTCTATCTTGGGGTTATGATTAAAATAATCTACCTTCTCAGTATATATAGCAAGTGATTTAATTCAAAGTGTTCCCCAAACGAATCGGAAAAACGTGATCGGTATAAAATTTGGAACGTAGGGAAGCAAACCTGACCGTGGACAAAAGCTGGAGCCAAGTGGGCCCACCCCAGGGGCTGGCGCCTTGAGATGTGGGTCGGCCGCCTCTGGCAGGTGGCCCCTCGAGGCCCGCTTCGCCGAGCGTGATCTTTGTGTCATATCTTTTCAAATATTTTTGCTGTTTCGCTGATATCCGTTAGTTTCGTCGTCGGTTGCCTTCTCCCACACTAGATTCCTGTTATCTTCATTCACAACAAGGTGGAGACAAAAGAGGCAACACATATCCAATAATAAATATAACTAGAAAACTTTATTGATCATCATTAAAGCCTGGATTACAAGTATTGAAAGGAACTAAGATCGAGCTAAACTTTAACTAAGCACACTTGCAGACTAAAACTTTAAACTGAGCAATCTAAATCTCCTATGCCTTTCTGACTAAGATAAATGTTGTCTAATCAACTCGCTTCTCCAGAGCGTCTAACTTTTTCTCTAACTTATCCGTCCTCTTCTCTAGCGCACGAAGTCTATCTATGACAGTGACAATACTACTGCTCTGGACACGTTGGGAGTTTTGCAGAGATGCAATAATTTCACGCTGAGTTTCTAGCACCTTCTCTAGGTCTGCAACGGTCTTGCGACGCTTACTTGGAGCTTCTGAGGCGGCGAGAGCTGCTCTTGGGGCTTCCTTCGGAGGGACGAACTTGACCTTGCTCGGATGAGCACGGACTCCCTCAAAATAAGAGCGTTCTCCGATGCTATACCTAGCACAGACGATCTCCCCTTGCTTGTTGGTCTTCACTCCCATAAGCATCTCATTGTGCTTAGGAGGGAGGATCTTGGTGCCTTCAGGGAGCTTCACAATAGGACCCTTTGGTGGAGGTCCATCTAGGAGCAAAGGCTTGGGTGCAGCGATGACTGGTTGGGCGAAGTAGCAATGGCTGTAAGCTTGGGGTTTTGGAGGGATAGAGGCTAGAGGTTTTGGCTTAGCAAGAACGATGGCCTTGGACTCAGGCTCCTCCCTTGGGATGGTGTTGAGATCAATCCCGAAGCGGATCAATCTCCTATCTGAATTTTCTGGCTCTGGCTTCACCATTGCTGCGTAGCAAGCTTGATGCTAGGAGGAGGAGGCTTTAGATGGAATGAGGTTGGCCTAAGGCTGGGCTTCTTTATATAGGGGGCTGGGAGAGCATCTAAAGGGAATCTCCGAAGGAATAACGCGTCAACGCGATCTCAAAAACCCTAATCGGCAAAAATTCCCGAAGGAAGAGTATGGAAGGATCACGAATGCAAAAGGCGGCGGCGAATGGACGAGTCCACGGGGCGGCCGACTCCATGTCAGAGGCGGTCGCCTCGGCGATGTGGGGCTCCGGTTCGGGGTTTTTCGCAACCTATTCTACGCATTTTTGTCATTCAAAAAAATTCCCTGGACCCCGAAAAACGAAAAGTAAAAAGGTCGGGCCCAACTATTTAATTGAGAAAGAAATTTAATTCATCTATTTCACCTATTTCTTCAATGGGCTCTAAAAATATTTTAAGACGTTGACCATTTACCTTGAATATCGTACCTTCGTTGTTGCGAAGCGTAACGGCTCCATGCGATGATGAGCTTACAACTTCGAACGGTCCTTCCCATTTGCTTCGAAGCTTTCCTAGTCCGAAGAGTTTGACCCTGGAATTAAAAAGTAATACCTTGTCTCCGGGTGTGAACTCCTTGATCTTGATTCTCTTATCATGCCATCTTTTCACTCTCTCTTTGTATATCTTGGCATTGTGATAGGCTTTTTCTCTCCATTCTTCTAATTTAGAGATTTGCATCCTCCTCTTCTCTCCTGCTGCTTCTAGATCCATATTCCATTTCTTGATGGCCCAAAGGTGAGCTTTGAATTCTAGCTCTACGGTAAGTGGCGAGTCTTTCCATAGACCAATTGATATGGTGACATCCCTATAGGTGTCTTGTATGCTGTTCGATATGCCCATAGTGCATCAGGAAGTTTGTCCTTCCATGCGATTCCCATTTCATTCACTGTCTTCTGAAGAATATTCTTGATTTGCTTATTTGATGTCTCTGCTTGGCCACTTGTCTGAGGGTGATACGGAGTAGCGACGTTATGGCGTACCCCATGCTTCAATAAGTATTGCTCGAAATGTTTGTCGATGAAATGTGATCCTCCATCACTTATGACTATCCTCGGGACACCGAATCTTGGAAATATTATTTCTTCGAACATCTTCTTGGAGCTTGAACTATCTGCCTTTTTGCATGGCATAGCTTCGACCCATTTGGACACATAGTCCACTGCTACAAGGATGTATTCACACTTCTTTGACGGTGGAAATGGTCCCATGAAATCAATTCCCCAGACATCAAAGAGCTCGATCTGGAGATTGTTGACAAGTGGCATGGCGTCCCTTGAATTAATGTTGCCATGTCTTTGACAAGGACCGCATCTCCGAATGAAATCCTTTGTGTCTTCATGCATTGTTGGCCAGAAGAATCCACATTGCCAAATCTTCGCATGTGTACGGAACACCCCATAATGACCTCCATATGGTGATGAGTGGCATCTTTCAATAATTTTGATTCCTTCTTCAGGTGGCACACATCTTCCGAAAGGGCATCGAACACACACTCGGAAGAGGTAGGGTTCATCCCATATGTGAGTACGACTCTCCCGGATAAGTTTTATTTTGTTGCCTCCTGGTGGTACGTAACTCGTAACCATAAAATTAACAATATCTGCATACCAGGGGTCAGATCTGTTGATTCCGTAGAGCATGTCGTCCCGGAGTGAGTCGTCGATGGGTAGTTCCTGTGGTTTCTCAAACTGCATTCTAGACAAGTGATCGGCAACAGAATTTTCTACTCCCTTTTTATCTTTTATTTCTAAGTCAAATTCTTGGAGTAATAAAATCCATCTTATCAAACGAGGTTTAGCATCTTTCTTAGTGAGCAAATATTTTAAAGCAGCATGATCAGTGTAAACAATCACTTTGGCACCCACTAAGTAGGATCTAAACTTATCAATAGCAAAGACAATAGCTAGAAGCTCTTTTTCAGCATAATTAAGCTGAGGTCCGGTCAAAGTTTTGCTAGCGTAAGCTATTGCATGATGCTTCTTATCCTTAGTCTGTCCTAACACTGCTCCTACAGCGTAATCACTAGCATCGCACATAATTTCAAAAGGTAGAGTCCAATCAGGGGGTTGAATGATTGGAGCAGAGATAAGTGCTTTCTTAAGGATCTCAAATGATTGTAAGCAGGCATCATCAAAATCAAAAGGAACATCCTTAGCCAATAAGCGGGTAATAGGCCTAGCGATGAATGAGAAATCTTTTATGAATCTACGATAAAAACCAGTGTGGCCAAGGAAACTTCTAATTCCCTTTACATTGATGGGAGGAGGCAGTTGCTCAATTACTTCTATTTTGGCTCTATCTACCTCAATGCCTCTTTCAGACACTAAGTGTCCTAGCACTATTCCTTCTCTAACCATGAAATGACACTTTTCCTAATTAAGGACTAAGTGTTTCTCCTCACATCTTTGCAAAACTCGATCTATGTTTTCAAGACACTCATCAAAAGTTTTTCCATAAACAGAAAAATCATCCATGAAAACTTCCATAATCTTTTCAATCATATTAGAAAATATAGACATCATACATCTTTAAAAAGAAGCTGGCGCATTACATAACCCAAAAGACATCCTACGGTAAGCAAAGGTTCCATAAGGGCATGTAAAGGTTGTTTTGTTTTGATCATTAGGGTGGATAGGGATTTGATGATATCCAGAATATCCATCAAGAAAGCAAAAGTAAGAATGGTTGGCTAATCGCTCTAGCATCTCATCAATGAAAGGCAGAGGAAAGTGATCCTTTCTTGTTGCCTTGTTCAGCTTTCTATAATCTATGCACATTCGCCATCCTGTGACGGTTCGTTGAGGGATTAACTCATTCTTCTCATTTTGGACAACAGTCATGCCTCCCTTTTTAGGCACAACTTGGACAGGGCTGACCCACTCACTGTGTGGCACGGGGTAAATGATCCCGGCGCGCAACAATTTTAAAACTTCTTTCTTAACAACTTCCCTCATCGTATTATTGAGTCTACTTTGGGGTTCTCTAGATGGTGGAACATCGGGATCTGTGGGAATGCGATGGGTACAAAGGGCAGGACTGATTCCTTTGAGGTCCTGGAGTGAGTAGCCAAAAGCTTTTTGATGTTTTTCTAGGACAGCCATTAAGCGAAAAGTCTGCTCCTGAGTGAGAGTATCACTTATGATGACAGGAGATTGTGGATCATTTCCTAGAAAGGCATATCTAAGACCGGCTGGTAAGGGTTTGAACTCAATAGGAGGTTTAGGTGGTAAGGCAAACTCATCTAAAGGTTCATTTTTAGAAGGGTCAGCTTCTTCTTCTATGAAGAATCTAGCTTCGTCTTCTAATTCTGGTTTAGCTAGGAATTCTAGAGAAGCTGCTCTAAATTCCTCCAATGGATCATAAAGCGGATGGGTCTCGGTCCTAGCATTTAAAGAGTGTGAAATAGACATTGCGAACTGGAGTTTCTTGCCTAACCAAATGTTTAGTTTCCCAGTTTGTCCTTCATAAAGAAGTCTTCTAAATGGTTGTCCTATCAACAGGTGGAAATCCCCAATGTCAAAGACATAAAAGCTCAAGTGAACAGGGGTTCCTTCTACCCGGAGTGGTAGGACATGTAGGATTCCTAAACAGGAAAGAATTTGTCTTGAAAGATTCCTTATGAACTTTACTGTTGGGGTTAATGTCATGTCTCTATGCAAATATTTTGCTAGTGTGGTAGACATGATATTTATACCCACAACTGGATCATAGAGAGCGTCTATGTGATCTTTGTTAATTGTGCAATGAATGGGGAGAGAGAATGAATTCAAACGAATTATTTCAGAGGAAAGTTCTGACTCTTCTAACCATTCATTGCTCATAACAGACACTAGCTCTCCTAAAGTCTTTCCTGTTGGAATATCCTCATCAATATTGCATGGCTTTATTGGGTAATATTTGCCTTGTGGCTTCTTCACTATGTGATAGTTGAAGATGTTTCCAAAATCGGAAAACAGATCAGTTCAATATCTAGCATAAAATCGGAAGTGGAATGTCTTCCTTGTCTTGCTCAAGACATGGGTTAGCTGAAGTTGATGGTGTATCGGCAAAGGTTTGGCTTCGGCTACTTGAGGTTCTACTTCTAGGAGGTAGTCTAATTCACTGGATAGGATTTGGTCTAGGATTGATCTTGCTTTCTCAAAGCGAGAGATATGCAAGAATGATCCTCCCGAAGTTGTGTCGAGCAATTTTCTACCGTCTCTACTCGACCTTTATAAAAATGTTGTAAGAGAATGGGATCTGGTAGACTAAGGTCCGGGCCTGATGCTAAAAGTGTAGTAAAATGATTCCTGGATGAGGCCAAAGATTCTTCAGGTTCTTGCTTAATAGTCAGAACCTTGACTCTAAGGTCGACGATTTGGGAGATGGGATAGAAATCTAGGCAAAAGTTGGAACGTAAGGATCCCCAATCCCCTTGTTGCTTACCTACAGTTTTATCATACCATTGTCTAGCTTTTCCCTTTAATGAGAAAGGAAATAGCTTCCAACGGAGGGTTTTGTCGGACATGCCCTCTATGCGAAGACAGTCACATGTTTGCTCAAAGTCTCTAATGTGAAGGTAAGGGTTTTCGTCTCCTTCTCCCGAAAAGGATAGGCTTTGGACCAATGCAATCAACCACGGACTCACCTATAACTAGGTGTTTGGATAGGTTATGATGACTCATGTGGCACTAGGCTGGTCTCCGTGGGTGCAGAAAATTGAAAGATAGGAATGAAATTTGAATTATCCATAAGGATAGAAAAAGATAAAATGTACGGAAAAGTAAAATGACAGAAAAAGGTAAAAGTATAGGTACAAGGTAGAGCAAGATTTAGGTTATCTAAGCGGACCGTCTTTCTCCCCGCAACGGCGCCGAAATGCTTGTTGACACTAGATACGCACACGAAAGAATCAAAGAGAAATAATCCGCAAGCGCACGGATATCGGTGAGCACTTCACCCGGGAGATAAGTCCTGAGTATCGTATTTGTTTTTATCCGCTAGGAGAAAATGTGCAATAGACTAACCCGATCTTTACTACTACCCCTGGGCTGCTAGTCAAGTGAGAATTAAGCAATATAGAGAGAACTCCTTCGTCAGTCTTCTTCTAACCTATGGCAAGCTTTGAGACTATTGTTCTAAGGGGGTACCGAAGGAAAAGACACCACAGAGGATGCTAAACCGGGCACAAAGGACATACCTTACCTACCAACGGGAAGTGGATTACAAAGGTAATAAAGGGATTGTCACTTCCCTCACTACTACCACGGTTCCGGCCGGATAGGGAGCATCTACAAGTGAACCTAGCCTAAGCACCACGCTTATGCTAAAGAACGATTACTCTATTCCCAACGCAAAGCGAATAAAGTAAACTTGTAAACCAAAGAACAATAATAACAACGAACTTACTAGTATTAGAAGTTGAATTGCCGAATGATCCTGAAACCAAGCCTCGGGTTAGGAGACTTGATCCCGCAGGTACACTGGAGAGGAGACACCGACAGGCCGGGCTTCCTCCAAATCTACCTCCACTCTATACTCTCTCAATCTCTCTTGATACTAATACCCTATAGAGATAGATCCATTCGAGGGACCCTTCTCTATCTAACTCTCTCTCTCTGGAATCTGAAGTCTGGAATGAATTAGAGAATGAATTAGGGTTTCTCCCAGGGCCAGGGGCTCTGCTTATATAGCCCCCTAGGATGCACCACAGCCCTTGGATCAAACCGACCTAAATGGACGATTATTATTCATCTTCAAAGTCGGTGGAGGCAGGATCCGCGAGCCTCCACCTGATTGGTCCAGGTGGAGGGGCGGCCGACTCTGGGCTTGGGGCGGCCGCCTCTGGTCTATGCCAGGTGGGCCCCAGGCTTCAGGTGTCGCCTTCTGGAGTCTTCTAGATTATACATTTTCACCCGTTCGGTCTTTCTCTCTATGTAAATCCGACATGTGGACCATCTTGGATAGTTTTCAGCTGTCACCCTTGTCGACGAAATATCGGCGATAGTCCGACCAGGGGTATGCCCTGACCGGTAATGGATTGGCGGAAGGCGCACCGAGGTTGCGAGCAAGATGTAAACAGGGAGCAATCACACAAGGTTTACCCAGGTTCGGGCCGCTATGAAGCGTAATACCCTACGTCCTACTCTCTGTTTCGATTATGTGTGGATGTATGAGTCTGTGCGTATGCCCGATTCCGTCCCCCGGCATGGGGGTCCTTGCTCTCCTTATATATTACGAGGAGCAAGGTTACAAGTCGGAACTAGCCTATCTGGTACTAAGTTTACATACTTTACAAGTCTAAACTTTCCTATCTCAGCTAGGTCTTGTCCTCCTTGTCGGTCTTCGATATAATTGCCCGTTTTAGGCTGTCCGACCAGCCTGAGCCGATCGGTCTTGAAGCTTGATGGGCCGGCCTGATGAGTAGCATGTCGGCCCAAACTAGGCCGTGAGGGTATATGGAGTTTATACCTCCACAGCTAGTCCCCGAGCATCATGGATCTTGAGGGAGAAAACACCGTCTTGCTTGGCTGAGTGAGAAAGGGTGGTCGGACACACGTTCGACATGTGGTCCGAGCAGGGCTGGAGGACCGTCTAGTGCTTCCGACCACACTTTGCTTGCACTTGGTTGACGTTGTTGGTTTTGACCGAAAGATTTATGATGCTCCTGAAAAAAGAAAAAAGAATTTTGGAAGGGTCCCAAATCTGGAGACGTGGGCCCTCGTTAGTGTGTGATGCCTGCCATCACATGGTATCTGTCGTGATTGGTCAGTGCCTTAGCTTAGTTTTGAAACTAAACCCTTTGTGAATAGAAAGGATCAGGGCGAGTCATGTAAAATGACGTGGGCCCGCGTAGTCCCCGAGTTGCCGTAAGATAGTATATGTTGCAAACAAGCTCTAAAAGAAGGATCTAGCCCATGTCATCTCTCGATGACATGGGCCCACGTAGTCCCCGAGCCCGAGATGAGGTGGAACACGTTATGTCGTGGTCTAAAAAAGATAAGCCGATCATCGTGTCGTGCTCTATGTGTTTCCGACCACTCTTTGAGTGAGACCGAGCAGCCAAATTTCATTTGGGCTGGTTGGTTTGAACCATGCCATGACTTTGTCATGATTAAGTTAAGATAGCTTTGCTATTTAACTCGATCCCCGTACATGTGGCTGTGAGACCATGGTTTTGAATCTAAACCCATAAAAATAGCTTAGCTATTTGTGCGCGAATAACCGGTATCATTGGCCAAAGAATCCCAGCTCAGCTGTGGGATTGTGTGGGTTGAAATGTTAATGACATACCGCGCTATACTTGTACCTTGTGGATCAGTTCTTCGAGTTGTTGCTGCAAAGAGAAAGTTTTGTATGAGTGAATGTTTTGATGAGATATTCTGAATCGTATTGTTTTGATATAATCTATGACATAGAGTTGTATCAAAATGCTTTGCTTGAAAATGGTTTTTAGTAATCGCCTCTCCTTAGAGTTAATCGGTCCTGTGTGTAGGTGACCTATAGTGAATAGCGCGTTTGGCCGAATCACTTAGGGCCCTATTTCCGTTGGAAGCGACCGCTGTCATCCCTGTGTTGTATAGCGTTGGAGCCGTGAACACGTAGCGGGATTGATCGAGACAAGACATGCCGATTGTTTTCTCGTTGGAGAGGTGACGTACTTGGCCATTTGGTGCAAAGAAAATGTTTTTAACTTTGTAAAGAGTTCGAACGTACTTTGAAGTAGTTCATTTAAAGAAATCTTTTGTGAAAAAAGATTAAAGAAGGCGTGTATGTTAGGTTGAAAAAAGCACTTATCTCGTATCTTGTTGTGAACCATCGTCTTGCCATGATAAGTTTTTGACAATGCCTTTGCTCCTGGAAAAATGATCATATGGTGTGTAAGATTTTGTTATGCGTAAGAGTAGGTCATGCTTATTACAAATTTGGAGGAAAAAATTGCCGCCAAAGCACTCTTCTCTTTCTCATTCAAGAGCCGACCAGTCCTTGGGGATTAGATGATCCTAAACAAACAAAGACGGTGCCGGAATGTTTGGAGCCCTTTTCCTTTGGGAGCGACCGCTGGATCACTCGTGTTGTATAGCGTTGGAGCCGTGAACACGTAGCGAGTGGGACCCGAGAGACAAGTGCATTCCCGGTTTGCTTCATGTTTGAGGTAAGAAATTTGTGCGAACTGGTTTTTTCAAAAACGTGGTCTTTTGAAATGGGTGAACCGAATAAGTAAAGAAATTTCTTAGAGACGTTGGGTACTTATCTTTTGTCCGTCATGGCACGTCATGATCGCGTGCGGGGCGAAAATATTCGGTTGCTTGATGTAACCGTATATCGCGACCGGGTTGTCACGTCAAACCGGCGTACGGTTTTTTGTCTTTGGTTAAGTCAATTCTTCGCCGATGTGGTGGGGCCATTATGTCGGTGTCTCAATCGTTCCACCTTCCTCACATCGTGCGTCGAGCGCACGGGGGTTCCCGATGCAAGGGGAACGTATAAATGCGCGCGCTTGAGTGGAGCGGTTTTCGTCGCTTCGTGCTCTCGGGAACGAGAGGGCCGCGGCGGTTTGA
Source organism: Themeda triandra (assembly GCA_018135685.1). Classification (NCBI taxonomy): domain Eukaryota; kingdom Viridiplantae; phylum Streptophyta; class Magnoliopsida; order Poales; family Poaceae; genus Themeda; species Themeda triandra. The sequence goes on along the minus strand of JAENPR010000236.1, from coordinate 554,584 downwards.
TTACCCACGATCTCATCGGTTGCCTTCTCGAGTTCTCCGGGCTCTTCTATAAATTACATGCTGCGCTGGAGTTCTCGTACACGCCGCGCATTTTCTGTTCTCGCTCCTCTCACTCCCGCTCCCAAAAACCTAGGGTTTTTAGATCGCATTTGCTCGCCGCCGCCACCTGCAATGGACCGCCGTCATGGTAAGCGTCCGGCGGGTGAGGAGGAGTCGGTGAACTCCCCTCGGGAGGTGAGGCCACGGAGGAGGTGAGCTTGGATTGGAATTTTTCTTGATTAATCTTGAGGTTCTCTTCTTTTGATGTAACCGCAACTCGTCGTTCACAATGTAGGTACACCCTCCTCACCATTGGAGGTGCGGCGGGCACCTCTCGCTGCGCGCGCCGCCGAGGCGGCGAGGAGGGCGGCGGAGGAGCCGCGCGGCGCCGGGGTGTGGCCCCGAGCGGTGGCTCCGGCCGTGGAGGCCGGGGCCATTGTTGCTGCGGCGGAGCAAGCAGCTCCCGTTGTGGCGAGGCGGCGATAGCGGCCGCCGCTGCCTCCACCGTGCGTTCGCCGAGCTTTCTCAACGAACTCCTTGGTGTCGACGCTCGACCGCCGCCGGGCGGAGCCGGAGCACATCGAGACCTCTACTCGGAGGCCACCAAGCAGCTGGGACAGGCGGAGGCGAACGCCGACCTGTTCCTGAACGCACTCTCCTCCGCTCAGGAGGAGCTGGAGGCGGAGAAGCAGCGGGCCGCCGATTTCGACGCCGAGGCCAACGCCGCCGTCAATGAGGCGGCGGACGAGAGGCTGGCCCGCAAGGTCCAGGTGGACACGCCGCTCGGCGCGCGCGAGGCCGCCGACATCGTGGTCGGCGGTAAGTACCGATTTCCCTTTTGTTCATGCGCCCGAATTGTTCTCGTTGTTCTATAATGTACTCGTTTTTGCGGGCGACGGAGCAGCCGGAGCAGCTGCAGAGGCCGCCCATGCCGCGGCGGATGCGGTGAACGCCCAAGGCGGCGATGTCATCGCGCGGCTGGCGGCAATCCCCGGCCAAGTGGCCGCGGTGGCGGTTCATGGCGTTCGCCATGGTGCCTCCGCTGCTTATGCCACCGTCGACGCCATCTCGGGCGTTGATGTCCGTGGCATGGAGCCGTCGGTGGCGGCGCATGATGCCATGGAGGGCGGCGCCGTCGAGTTCACCGGGGCGGCGGAGGCTGTCGTCGCCGCGACTCCTGTCGACCTTGTGGTCGGCAAGCTGTTCGGGGATGACTAGATTGCTTAGATGCACCGGTCCCCGTTTGTAAAAAACTTTTTAATTTTAATGAAAGAAGTGGATCTTTTGAGATGTGTCCCGTGTTGGAATCCTTCGAGATTCCTTTTATTTATCTCTTTATTTTGATCCATTTTATGACTTTGTCACGTTTATGCCGTAGGATTTTATTTGAGGATTTGGAATCCTCTTGTTTAGAGAATGTCGTAACGCGTCAGATCTGAGGAATGATTTTCCTTTGAATGACAAGAAAAATTCATGTGCTCAAGTGATTTGACACGAAAACTTGAATTCTTATTTATAAAATAGTACACATTAGATTGCTTTTGTCATTTGAAATGACTTACAACGATGTGTACGATCGACGCTAACTTAAACCTTGAAAGGGAAATCGCCTAAAAAAGAAAAAACTTGTTCGATAAAGGAGGAGGACGTATCTCTCAATCTTTTAGTTTTCTCGGCTCTCGCTTCTCCTTTTTCCAAGTTGTGAATCATGACCGGATCTTCTTCGGTGCGAGCAAAGAGGTCGTCATCGTCCGGGACTTGATCGTCACGGCGTCGGCGTGGTCGGATATAGTTATCCTGTTCGAGTAGTATTGAGATTGTCCTTTTTTGGAAAAGGTACATCTCGTAAAAGAATCTAAGGAGCTTGAGTTCTTCTCAAACCGGCTTCCTTGTTGTACTACTTCATACCACTCGCCGTTTATGAACATGCCTTCGATGTTTTGCGCCCGGTGATCGGACCGTTCGATGCGCCGAAGATTTGCTTGGGTTCATTGGATTAGGGAATATGTGCTCGGTGTGCGGCGGTATCCCGTCCTCGGGAGGAGTTGGACTAGGAAGCCTCCGGTTTGGTTCTCTCGGGTCCGCAAATTGTCCAAGAAGGGAGTGATGAATCCATTACGGTTTGTTTGAACAGACGGAACCATTCGTCTAGGAGGAGGACTCCGAGCACGTTTGTAAGCAGTAGTCATCTGAGTTGGCTGCTGGGTGCAACCATGAGGCTCGTCAATGTCAAGCGAGTCCCTTGTATCTTCCCTTAATGGGCTCTTGCCGGTACGGCGGCGATTCTCTCTGATTGCTGCCATGTGTTTCTGATGTGCTTCCCTCCGTTTTCTTTCTACGTCTTGGTGTCGGTCAGCAAGTGCCCTGGCCCTGCGTGCCGACGCCATTGTCATCGAAGGGGATTGAGTTGAACGTGCTCGTGGTCGTTCAGCTCTTTGCTCTTTTGCCATGGCAGCCAATACCTCTTGCCGTCGCCTTTCCCTTTGTTCATCACGACGAAGGGCAGCAGCTAGCTCGGTGCGTTCTGCGAACAACCGGGCATTAGATGTGTTGTTTTGTGGGAATCGTTCTTGCTGCGTTGCCGTAGTAGGTGCAGCCGGCGGGTTCCGACCAGTTCGTCGGATTTCTCGCTGACGTCGCCGTCGTTCGTTGCGACGGGCGTTTCTGCGCTGTACTGTTGACACGTAACTCCGACTTGGTACATTGTTTTGGGTAGTTTGTGTTGTTTGATCTGGACTGCTGTTGTCCCGTGAGGCTTGTTGTGAAGTCCTCTCTCTCAGATCTTGGATGTCGGCCAGGATTCTCTGCCGTATGTTGCTCGGCTGGCCTCTCCGACCACCGCGTACGATGATTGGCCGTGGTCGGAATTGCTGTGAGTTTCTGCCGCTATCTGGCCGTATATGGTTGCCACGAGGATTTGTTGGAACGCGTCGTTGTAGATTCTCCTGCTGCAAACGTGGCTGCTCGGGGCGTCCAAAAGTGACTCTACGACGGTTGTTGTACCTTCGTGTCAACGGATTAGAGATTTGTTGTCGCGCGAGTTGTAGATCGCGCCTGACGCGTCGTCGGAGCGACTCGAAGTTGGCATGGGTTTCGATCAACCTCATGTCTTGTTGATGGATCAAACGGAGTAGATCCGTGTTGCTAACATGCCTCCTTTGGTTGGGACCGACCGGAGGTGTTGGCGCCGTGCCGTCAACTATCGCGGTGGATAGATTGGGACTGCAATGGTGGTCACCGGGATGAGTTGGATCTGGTTTGGTGCGGCCACCATTGTTGGTGCTATTGTTGGCGTGATAGCCGGAGGCGTAAGAATCGTAGTAGCGGTTGCTGAGTTGGAAGTCCAGGTGAACGTTCCGAAGTTGAAGGTGAGGCCGGTTTCGAAAGTCATGGAAGCCGGGAAGGAAACCATCTTGATCGACGTGAAATCTCGGTGCACACCCCCTACCTGGCGCGCCACTGTCGACGAAATATCGGCGATAGTCCGACCAGGGGTATGCCCTGACCGGTAATGGATTGGCGGAAGGCGCACCGAGGTTGCGAGCAAGATGTAAACAGGGAGCAATCACACAAGGTTTACCCAGGTTCGGGCCGCTATGAAGCGTAATACCCTACGTCCTGCTCTCTGTTTCGATTATGTGTGGATGTATGAGTCTGTGCGTATGCCAGATTCCGTCCCCTGGCATGGGGGTCCTTGCTCTCCTTATATATTACGGGAGCAAGGTTACAAGTCGGAACTAGCCTATCTGGTACTAAGTTTACATACTTTACAAGTCTAAACTTTCCTATCTCAGCTAGGTCTTGTCCTCCTTGTCGGTCTTCGATATAATTGCCCGTTTTAGGCTGTCCGACCAGCCTGAGCCGATCGGTCTTGAAGCTTGATGGGCCGGCCTGATGAGTAGCATGTCGGCCCAAACTAGGCCGTGAGGGTATATGGAGTTTATACCTCCACAACCCTGCAAAAATAGATATTCACCAAAACTCGTGGAATTCTGTCAGTGGTAACCCTATATCTATCAAGTATTTATAAATAGGTTCATTTGCATGCTAAGTTGACGGTTAATTTTATGAGTTAACGACCGTCAACAGAGCGCCTTCAGCTGGGCCGTTAAGCCAGCTGCGCGCGTGGTTTCGGCCGCGGGCCGAGATGGGCCGTTTCGGGCCGTGCGGAGAACGAACAAAATTTAATTTTTTAGTTTTATTATTTTCAGAAACATGTTTCAATGCAATTTTGATGATTTGAATAGATTTTTTGATTCAATTTTTTGTGCAAATTTGATCCAAAGACTCTTTTGCACTAGAGAACAGTAAAGCATTTACATGTTTCTGGAAAAATGAATATTAATGATATTTTTCCGCTGCGTATTTACAGACTTTTATTTCATTATTAAATTTGAACCAACGGGAGAATTTGATTTTGAAATAGATAATTATTCAGATTGTTATAATATTGTTATTATTCTGGCCAAAGTTGATTAATAACAGTATTATGATGTGATTAATGTTTGTTATGCCTTAATTCTATTTCTGCCCAAAGGTGATATAGTTTTATTGCATAAATCAGTTGTATGTTTTAATTTTGACCAAAGTTGAGACTAAGGCATGCAATTGTGGTTATATTATGTTCTCACCATAGATGTAACATGTTTTTAGGATCTCTCTCTGATAGGTTTCATCAGAGATATTCCGCCACTCAAGGGTGATAACTACGTTGAGTGGAGGAAGAAGATCGACATGGCCTTTGGCTTTGCTGAGATAGACTGGGTGATTGAGACTGAGCGTCCCACCCAGCCAGAGGCACCTGTCAGGGCCGCAGAGGAGGCAGATGCCGCATGGCAGACCAGAGAAAGAGACTTTGCTAGCATACAGATGTCCTATGATCTTAACAAGGTCAATTGGGACAAGGCAAACAAGAAATGCAAGCAAGGTCATACGTAACACGATGGAACCTCACATAGCGGGAATCCATCCCGGTGAGTGACGGTGCGAAAGAGTATCTTGAGGTAATCAAGAGACAGTTCACCTCTACCAAGACTTATGCAACTCAGCTCATCAAAGAGCTGATTTCACAGAAGTACACTGGTGGTACTAATATCAGAGAGCACATACACAGAATGAGTCACTTGGCGTCCAAGATCAGGAAGTTCAAGGATTTGACAATCACTGATACTTTCCTTGTTCACTTGGTGTTTTCGTCTCTGCCAAAAGAGTTTGAGAATTTTGTTGTTAACTACAACATGCATCCAGAAACATGGGACTTAGAAAAGACCATCGCCATGTGTGCTCAAGAGGAAGAGAGGATCAAGGCCTCAAATGGTGGCTCCATCAACCATTTGAGGGACAACAAGAAAAAGAAGTATAATGCTTCTTCCTCACAGAACAAAGGAAAGAGTCCAGTGCAGCACCAGAATAAGCCTAATAACCAGGCTAATAACCAGTACCAGAATCAGAAAAAGCCTACCATGCAGCACAAACCTCAGCAGAATCAGTTTGTGGTGGACAAAGATCAATGCCTCCACTGCAAGGGGTATGGACACTACAAGAATAGGTGCCCTGATTGGCTGCAGATGAAGCTCAGAGAAAGTGGTGAGAATATTATTACTTTCGTAAATGAATCCTTGTATATAAGTTATTCTAAATCCACTTGGTGGATTGATTCAGAGCAACTATTCATGTTGCCAATTCTTTACTGAGGGTTCAGCTCGACTCGGACAACAAAAAGAAGAGAAAGACACATTAGAGTGGCGAATGGAGTCGAGCGATGTTGAAGCCGTGGGCGATCTTCCCTTGAAGCTTGCTACTGGCTTTACTCTTTTACTTAGAGATGTCCTTTATGTTCTTCGTTGCATAGAAACTTAATAAGTGTGTCTTGTTTAGACAATTATGGTTATTCATGTAATTTTGGAGATGGCAAGTGCCGTTTATTGTAATAAGGATTATGTTGGTGTTGCTTTCCAGCAACAAGACCTTTATTTATTATCACTTCGTGAAAATGTTAATTCCATTTGTGATGATACAGATACTATGTCCTTGTCTGAGAATGCGAACAGAAAAAGAAAAAGAACTCAAGATGCGTCGTCGAAATTATGGCATTGTCGTTTAGGCCATATTTCGAGGGGAGAATAGAGAGATTAGTGAAGAATGAAATTCTTCCTCCACTTGAGTTCTCAGAATTAGAGCAATGCATAGATTGCATTAAAGGAAAGTATGTAAAGAAAATTAAAAAGAATGCCAAACGAAGCACAGGAATTTTAGAGATAATCCACACGGACATCTGTGGACCTTTTTCTGTGAAAAGTGTAGATGGATATGACTCGTTCATTACCTTTACAGATGATTACTCCCGTTTTGGATATATTTATCCAATCAAAGAAAGAACAGAGGCATTAGAAAAGTTTAAAATATTTAAGGCTGAAGTTAAAAATCAGCATAACCTAAAGATAAAGTTAGTCAGGTCTGACCATGGAGGGGAGTACTATGGTCGGCATACCCCTTATGGCCAAGTTCCTGGACCTTTTGCGAAGTATTTACAGGAACATGGCATAGTAGCCCAGTATTCAATGCCGGGCGAGCCTCAGCAGAATGGAGTAGCTGAAAGACGTAACCGTACCCTGATGGATATGGTGCGGAGTATGATAAGTTACTCCACATTGCCGATAAGTTTGTGGATGGAGGCATTAAAAACCGCCATTTACATTCTAAACGAGTTCCCGAAAATCGGTGCCCAAAACACCGTATGAGTTGTGGACAGGAAGAGTACCCTCACTAAACCACTTCCATGTGTGGGGGAGTCCAGCTGAGGCCAAAGTGTTTAACCCAAACATTGGAAAACTAGATCCCAAAACAGTAAGTTGCCATTTTATTGGTTACATAGACAAATCAAAGGGATATCGATTTTATTGTCCAGACAGATACACCAAGTTTGTAGAAACAAGACACGCTGTATTTCTAGAGGATGAGCTGATCAGGGGGAGCATGGTAGCTCGAAAGATTGATCTTGAAGAGAAGCGGGTGTATGCACCCAATCCGATGATTCAAGAGCCATTTTTCGAATTACCCATTATTAATGCACCGATAGTGCCTGACACTGTGGTGCCAGAACCCATTGCTCATTCTCCTATGGTAGCAATTCAAAATGAGGAACCTGTCCTTCAGGATCCCATAGAAGAACCTGCCGCCATAGGCGAGGGGGAGCAACCACAACAACCCCAACCAGAAAATGTGCCAAATGAGCAGGCCCCGAGAAGGTCTAATAGAGCCAGAAGGTCAGCCATCTCAGATGACTATGAACTTTACAACATAGAAGAGGGTCATATGGAGGGTGATCCCACCTCATATGACGAAGCCATGAGAAGTGCCGACTCATTGAAGTGGCTAGAAGCTATGAGAGAAGAGATGGAATCCATGAGCTCCAATGGAGTCTCGGGATTTAGAAGAGATTCCTAAAGGAGCCAAAACAAAAGAGGGCTGTAAATGGGTCTACAAAACCAAATATGACTCCCAAGGGAATATAGAAAGATACAAAGCGCGTCTTGTAGCAAAGGGCTTCACACAAAGAGAAGGGATTGATTACAATGAGACCTTTTCTCCAGTCTCATGTAAGGATTCTTTCAGGATCATAATGGCTCTAGTAGCACATTATGATTTAGAACTACATCAGATGGATGTTAAGACGGCATTCCTAAATGGGGATTTGGAGGAAAATGTTTACATGGTACAACCGAAAGGTTTTATCATGGAAGGAAAAGAGCGAATGGGATGTCGCCTGAAGAAATCCATTTATGGATTAAAACAAGCTTCAAGACAGTGGTATTTGAAGTTTGACAAAATAATCAGAAGTTTTGGGTTTCAACAGAATGTAGAGGACAACTGTGTCTATTCAAAGTTTAAGAATGGGAAGTATATCTTCCTAATCCTGTATGTGGATGATATCTTACTTACGAGTAGTGATATCAGTCTCCTTCAGGACACAAAGAGATTTTTGAACTCAAAGTTCGACATGAAAGATCTTGGTGAAGCCTCATATGTTTTGGGCATAGAGATTCACCGTGACAGAAGAAAGGGGGTATTAGGACTATCACAGAAAGCACAGATAGAGAAAGTGCTAGAGAAATATAATATGCACAAATGTAGTCCATCACCTGCACCGTTGGTCAAGGGCGATAGATATGGGGATTTTTAGTGCCCCAAGAATGAGTATGAACTCAACCAGATGAAAGCAGTTCCATATGCTTCGGCTGTTGGAAGTTTACAGTACGTTCAAGTATGTACTCGCCCTGACTTAGCCTATGTTACCGGGTTACTTGGCAGATTTCAGAGTAATCCAGGAATTGAACACTGGAAATTAGTAAAGAAAGTCTTGCGATATTTGCAAGGTACGAAAGGCCTCATGTTAACATATAGAAAATCAGAATCTCTCGAAATAGAGGCATATTCAGATTCTGATTATGCGGGAGATGAAAGAAAGTCCACATCAGGATATGTGTTCACTCTTGCGGGAGGAACTGTATCGTGGAAGAGCAAGAAGCAAACTGTCGTCACTACATCGTCCACAATGTATGCCAAGTTTGTGGCTTGCTATGAGGCCTCGGGCGGTGTGAATTGGCTAAAGAAATTGTACCCGGTTTGAAGGTGGTTGACTCTATCCATCGACCACTAAAGTTATACTTGCGACAACTTACCAACAAGATGCAAAGTATGCTCACAACAACGAGTCAAGTGGTGCTGCCAAACACATTGACATCAAGTATTATGTTGTGAAGGATAAGATCCGGGATCATGAGATAAAGCTTGAACATATAAGCACCGAAAAGATGCTTGCGGATCCGCTTACCAAAGGCTTACCACCCAACGTGTTCGGAGGGACACGTAGCCGGCATGGGTTTAAGGGAAGCCCTATGATTCCTGGACAAGAAGGCCCATAGAATAACAGAATTTATTTCAAATCAGAGAAGTGTATTTGTAGTTGTCAAGTCTATCGGCCATAGACCGTGATGATGAAACAACTCTATGCACTAATCTGTGATGGAATGAATGAAGATGTAAGAGTTTTAAGAAAGAGTACAGATAAAGAATAGAGTGAGATCAAGGGGGAGAATGTTGGTTTGATCTCTCACCAATAAGGCCCAAAGGCCCAATGACTCGCGCCCTGATCGGGGGCGCCCAACCCTACATGGTTGGTGGGCCCCCGTCGCACTGCGCTATAAATAGAGGGTGGGGGCCGGCGGCACTGTTCACGAGTTGAACAGTTGCCACCTCTCCCCACCGACATTCAAACCCTAGCAGAGAACCCCATCCGATCCGGGGAGCACAGCCAGCGACGGGAAGCACCGCCGCCGGATCTGCGTCAACACCTTCACGTCTCCGTCGACCTCTTCATCCTCGACGACCTCGACGTCCACGCCAGCACCGATGACATGGCCGAAGGATCGACCACCGCCGCGGCTACTGCTCCTTCCTCCTCCAACGGTCTAACCCTTGTACCTTTGTATTACCTTGTAGTTTATTTACTTAGATCATGTATAGGTCATTGTTCTATTACCTACACACAGAAACAGATGTATCCCTATCTCGATTTACAGCTATCGATCCACAGAATGTTGTATACAGATTGACAACCCGCAGCCGCAACAACAAGTGCAAGAAGAAAAAGGCGCAGGACGGCAATAATAACGCCGCCGCCAAGACCAAGTCGGCGACTATGAACACGGGCGCGGTGACGCTCTCCGGCCTGCTCAACTTCATCGACGGCCTCTGGTCGTCGTGCGGCGGCGAGCGCATCATCGTGCTCACGACGAACCACGTGGAGCGCCTCGACCCGGCGCTGGTCCGGCGCGGCAGCATGGACATGCACGTCGAGATGTCCTACTGCTGCTTCGAGGCGTTCAAGGTCCTGGCCAGGAACTACCTCGCCGTGGACGCGCACCCGCTGTTCGACGACGTCGGTGCGCTGCTGCCGTCGCCAAGCTCCTGACGCCCAAACGCGCCGACGACGGAGACGGCGGCGTGGACTCGTGCCTGACTGGACTGGTGGAGGCGCTGCAGAAGAAGGCCAAGACCGACGGCGGCGGCAGTCACAGCGACGTCGTCGTCCAGTGCAAGGAGGAGATACAAGATTAGGGCCTTTGAATAACAATATCGTTTGTTTATGTGCGTCTAGTCTAGTTGTGTTGGTAGTCTACTTGGTAGCTGCAATCCAATCATGTGGAGTTGCATTTGCAATGTAGTGGGTGGTAAAATAAAGAGTTTCATCATCTTCAGACGTGCATTAAACTAGCAGCCTTGTTTATTTGTACAAACATCAGTTTGAGCAAAGCATTAAACATGGCGATCTCAGGCTCTTGATGGAATGATAGCAGTTGGTATTGGCATGCCATATGCTATGCCATTACCCAATTGGAATTTGCTGTGCTTGTGTTGCAGGATTGAAGAAGTGTCAGGAGGCCATTCATGGATCGATCTGCTCTCTTTGCTGCTCATTTAGACGACGACTGCGACGTAGTACCGTGTGGAAAGTGGAAACATGGGTGATCATTGCTCGAGATGCTGTTTTTACTGCCCTCCGAAATACAGTACAGCATGCAGGCCTCGTGGTTCTGACAGGAGATGAGTTCAGAGGCGGCGTGGCTTTGACCAGTGCTGAAGATGCTGCAGTCTCTTTCTGAGAGTTGCTTGCTGAGACTATACCGATGGTGAGTCATGTTATTAGGACTCGCTATGACCGTGAATTTTTTTTTAAGAATAAGGTACGTACAATTGTTACACACAACTCTATTTTCTATGATCTAACCAAAAACTTTTTTTTTTTTTGCGAAAAATGGCATGACGACTGGGGCGTTTTGTTGCTGCAGGTCCGAGTGCGCGGCAGTGCCCAGCCCTGGCGGGGAAAAGCGGGGATTGAGTCCGAACTACGAAGGGCTTTCCTGTTTATGGAAGGTTTTCTTCTTCTTTTCCCCGGAACTACAGATAGAGGGTTTTGATCTCGAGGGATGGAGAAATTTTGGTGTCGCAAATAAATTCTAGAAACAATACAGAAATTTTAAAAAATTCGTATGGTAAATTTTATTGCATGAATTTTGAAAGCGGTTTTGCAGTAAACTAACAAAAGAAGGTCTTATTTTGTTGCAAATAAATTGTTAAAAACTTTTAAAAAAATAGCTAATTTACTATGAGAAAAAAGAATATACACCACAGGGTATTACACAAGAGCTGCCATTGCAACATAAACACACAATTCCAGTGAATTTAGAGTCATATAAAGCAATGGCAACGAAGGAGATCAAGAATCTAGTGAGCCTATATATGCATATAGGGATATAGGCGGAGCACAATCAATTTTTTTTGATAAAATTAGATCGACGACAAGTCATCCAAATGAAGTTAGTTGTGATTTGTGCAGGGGCTCCGATGAAGTTAGTTGGAGAGGCGGATTGTGCTTAACCCGCAGGAGATCACGAAAAAGAAACTCTAGTAGAATGTTGAGTTGGAGTGCTCTTTGTTGATTGGATTCTCAGGACAACCAAGTTGTGGGGCAAGCTTGTGTTCCTTGTTAGTACATGAATCAATCATTTAGAAACTCAACTCAATGAGGGTCGGGTAGGTTTTCGACAAGCAATCGAACCTCGTAGATAAATCTTGTCTCTGTCTTACCACATTGATTTGATAATCTACAATTGTGCCTTTCATTCATTTACATAGCATGAGTAGTAGTAGCTCTAGTTGGTACAAACGGCTAGTTTTAGTTGGTTTTCTGCTAGGAGTAGCTTGTTTTTAGCTCCCTTTTAGTGTTTGAGTGCTCTAGTGTAATGCGAATCTATTAGGATTGTGTTTTAATCTATAACTACTTTGCTCTAGTGTTATGAATTTGTAGATAAATTTGTATGGGCTATTTGCCCCTCTAGCCATAAAGAATGCAAGATGGATAAACAAAAAAGAAAGAAAAAAAATTAAGGATGGTGTGTAGAGACGACGGAAGGTGAATGAGGTCTACAGATATAGAAGAGTGCTACTTAGAGATGTTACAAGCACTTCTAAGAATTTCAAAATTCATTAGCCCAAATTATCATCCATGGTATAATATTTTTCTCTTACCACAACATAGCATCAGTCGATTGGAAGCGAAAATATACTTAACTTTGATCCAGAGTATTAATATTTATGGTTTATAAATATTTTATAACATACTTATTTAGAGATATAAATAAGAAGGTATTAATACAAGGGTGTATTAGTATTACCGTTTTCTACAGAAGTTTAATCACACTGAAAAAAGTTTGGTCAAACTGAAAAAAAAAAGTTTTGACGGCTGAAGAAATCAAAGCGTCTCTTAAAAAAGGACCAAGACCTCGATCCCCCATTCTCCAAACCAGCGACAAATAAAAAAGGACCGAGACCTCGATCCTTCCCATTCCCCTTCCCCAAACCCACGCAAACCCTCCGCTCCGCCATCAGGAGGTGCCCGCAGCAGCTGAGGCGATGGCGCCGAGGGCCAGGAGAGGAGGTCGGCGGATTGACGCCGCCATTGACAACCTCGCCCAGTTCGGCTTCGCCAGGCCCCAAATCCGCAAGATCGTCAACGAGCTCCTCAAGGTATCTGCTGTGTATTCTTCTGTCCATGCCCCGATGCTCCTCCTCTAGGTGATCGAAAAGGATATTCCGCTTTCTTTTTATTATCGCTCCCGAGATTGCTATATAGTACGTACTAGATTGTTGCTACTTCGCTGTGGATGGACGCGGTTGAAGTTCTTGTGATTGGGGAGGTAGAAAAGGTTGCGCCTTTTCCTACTTCAAGAAACCACGGGGAGGGAGAGGGCAATTTTTGGGGATTTTCTCCTCTTTTTTTTCCCGAAAAATCATTTTTTGGGATTTCTCGTTAGGCTGCTGGACCATCTAGCTCAGTGGAGATTGGAGAACATCCAAGTGCACCTGATGCTACTGGATGTTCCTAGCAAAGAAACCAGCTTGATTTCGTCCTGGGAGAGAGACGGTCACAGTTTTTTTTTCTAGAACACAGTAATGCAGAGAGGGTCACAGTTTTGTTTTTCCCCTTTGTTTTTCGGGTGAGGAATGTAGCAAAACTGACACCTTTTTCATGATTAAATTAAAGATCTGATCTATTGATTGTTCAGATTTGAAAGAGAGATGGCTCGGTATTTAATTGAGGAATTACTTTTCTTTTCTGACAAATGCAACAAATCTTCGACTGAAGAATAATGAATACTAACTGCTTTGTCCATGATACTCGATGATACAGGTGTACGGGAAAGATAATTGGGTCTTAATAGAGGAGGGATCATACGGTGTCGTGCTTGAAAGACTCCTGGAAGAACAGGAGGTGAGTTCCTTTTGGCACTTTGTTGCCACTATTCTTGATGAATTTTACATCTTAGTTGTGCATAATTCTTATGCTAGAATGTGGAGTTTTAAGTTGCAGCATTTATCCATAAATACATATTGATCCATAAATACATACATATATGTGCCGCATACATTCCTTTGGAATATTGATCTGTGAGCATTTTCACTGGACTACAATCCCTGTGGCGCAGGCACCTTAGGACAATATTTTTTAAGCAGCAACTTGATTTTCTAAATTTGCATATTTATGGACATACATCCATGTCAAGTATCAGCCTTGTCAGTGTTTGCAAACCTGCTTATAATTACTACCAAAACTCACAATGAAACATACACCTTTGTTATGATCAAAATTTCTGCTAGTTATCAAGAAATTTTCAAGAAAATTTGCTCGTTTTTAGCAAATTACTTCTTGGAATTTGTTTTGCTACCAGTAAGAATTTCAAATGTATAGGTTTTCGTTATGCAGAAACAAGAAGCAGCAGCTGCAGAAGAGGCATCACCACAAAAAGGTATGGAAGTTTCAGGAGCGGATGTTGAGGCATCGAATGAATCTCAGTCAGCTCTTGAACAGCAAGCTTCTCCCAACAGTGCACTTCCCCTGGAATCTGTACTGCCTCCGGCCGAACGATCTTCTCGTGCAAGGCCTCCCTGCTATGGATGGATCAGTGAAGAGTCTGACAGTGAGAGTGAACTAGAGGATGGAGAAGTGTTGTCTGATGTAGCAAGGCCTGCAATTTTTCGTGAAGAGGATATACCAATTCCTGTGGAAATGTTGCCATCTAAGAGGAAGCGACCAAGTAGATGGGATATGTGAACTGGTAATGATTCTAGTCTGTATTTCATTTACTGCAGGATGAGACAAATGTATGGAAATTGTGTCCATCAACTTTCAGTTGCATCTTGTACATATATAACGTATCTAGCTGGGAGCAGCGGACACAGATTGCTGTTGTTTAACAGTCTTTATGCACTTCAGACTTATGTAGAATTTTGTGATCATCTATCCGTAACTTTAGAATGTAATTGGCCGATTTGCTATTTACTCATTAACTTTGGCGGTGCAAGTTGATAGCTAAATTCCGCAGCTAATTGGTTTGGCATTCTGTGAGACCGTGATACCACTGTCTGAATAATAGGACGAGAAGTGAAATTATGGATGCATTCACAGGAGGCCATGAGTAAAATGACTCTCTCCTAGAAATTGCAGAATGAATGCATACTTACTGTTGCTGCTGTGTAGCCAGGCAGTGTCAACCCGTTTCCATATTTGTATGGACGTGTGGATGGAGGAATTATGATGTATGGACGTGTGGTTGGATTGGCACACGAAGATGGCTAAAAGCAAATGCTCAAGAATGCTCAGTAGTGGACTGGGCTTCAAGATCTGTATCCAAGGCAAACGGGAACGTCCCTCTTCTGAAATTATTCCATTTCATCGAAGGTTATATAAACTAGCCAAACATTCATGGTAGGAATTGTTCTAGGACATGGTTCCTGAAGAACCGAACGATGCCTTAAGGAGTTTTTTTATGGCCAGGTTCCTCTAGAAAGTCCCCAAGGTTAGCAAGCATTGATCAATGAGGCGGTTTGGGGAATTTGGCTAAAAAGTTTTCATAAACGTTGGGTTTTTGAGCTTGAGCCGGTTGAAACACAAGGAGCATCTCATTTGATATGTAGTTGCATGAAGTTATCAAACTATAGGCTATCTTAAACATAACGTTACATATTTCTGGTATTCGAGAAAACGTTACGTATTTCTGGAATGGTTAGTAAAGTTACATGTATAATATACTGTATATATATATTATTTTTTTAATGTAGATATATACGGTTTTGTAAGAACGTTTGACGCGTTGTTGTGCTGCTTCTCAACGACGACTGGAACGAGGATCATAATCCTGGCAATGAACTGCAGTTCTAGCTTGCTCATGAATTTGCTTAACCAATGCAACAGCCAGCAGCTGTGTCCCTGTGAAAGGGCCATGCTGCATTGCTGCACTTTGGGGAATGTTGAACTGAAGGGCAGAGCACCACACCCCTTAAGGCCGTAACAACTTCATCTTGCATGAGTAATAATAGCTTCTGATAACATTTTTTTCTGAACTAGGAACTGATCCTGCACAAGTTTGAGAAACGAGAATACGACTTGAACCTGTACTTTAGCAGCATCTATGTTATCTTCATAATAATTCCAGGATCGAAGTAGTATATTGCGTACTAAATTACTTACTAGTCTTTTATTTTCCTGGGACAAATCAAGACATTTTACTAACTTGACCTTTTCTTGTCGTTACCCTTTACGCTGACGATTTCGATGTATATATGAATTATTTAGTTCTGAAATTATTTATGAATGATTGGCTTGTGTGGTATCAAGTCAAGCACTCATGTCTGACTGTTGCTGAATTGCACATAACACAATGCACTACTAAACAGTTTTGTAGGATTTGAAAGATTTGTTTGTATTTTAGCCAGTTGACGTTCAAACGTCTTGGATGCCCATTGAATTTATGGCTTTCTTTGATGTTTGGTTTGAGTAATCAAACCATTCTAGAGCCAGCAATTTCAGAAGCACAGTACTGCGATATGATCGTCCTGGGTTCAGCACTTTCAGCCTACACACCCTCAGAGTTGAAACTTACAAAGAATAGCAGACTCAAATGATGTGAAAGCAAATCACGCTCAGCAAGGTGCACAAGATCAATACCGCATCTTGTTGAGCACACAAAAGGCCACATCTTGTCATCCTAGGGGGGTGTTTGGGACAGCTCCACAACTCTTCTTCAGGTAAAAAGGTTTAGTTATAAGAGCTCCTAGGGGGTGCTCCACACAAACTTTAGGTTTGTGGAGCAGAGTTCATGGAGCAGTCCCAAACACGTCCGGTCACACAGCTGCCGCCATCTAAGTGCCCACATCCAAATGGCACACTGATTTGCAAACAAGAGAAAAGAGCACACGCCCATGTATGCTAACTAAACCTCTGATGACCCATCTACTTTGCAAACAATGGTGCTTGATGAGAGGCTGAATTTAACTTTAGTGTCGAATTTTACAGCAATGCTTTGGAGCAATAATAATGTACAAATGCCACATAACCTGATCCAATTATCTACGGCAAAAACAATAAAGGCACAAGTGTAACAAGCCACAAAAAGGAGAGAAAAACACCAGTGCATGCATAATTCATGAGCAAATCAACAAAATCTCCAGAGTGCAAAACGAGTGGTTCAAAAAGATAGAAACCACAGACTAATGTAGTAACAAATGGGCAAGATAATACAGCATCCCTTTGGTTGGTATACATGTTTATCCGTATACAGACACTTTTCCAGCTTATGTTGGAACACGATTTCTAATATGCGCCGCAATAATCACCACTGCACATCTCATTCAAAAACCAAAAGGCCTAGCCACGCGCAGGAATCAAAACTAAAACATGACAAAAAAAAGAAAAAAGCCCTTCAGAAAATGTTTCTGTATCCGCTCCTCCTCTAGCATATTGGTGTTGTAAACCACACCACTGGTTAGCTAGACAAAACTAACCTGACAATCACCGATTCACAGTGTCATGCACCTGGATGCCTGACTGAATGGGTGTTTCATCTATCCCAAGTCATATATGAATAATATATAGTAATACTCTCCCTAGGAAGTGATACCTGCAAAAGGAGCCATCATATCATTGTTAGAAACTTGAATTCTGATTTGTCCTCAAATTACATATTACATAACAAACAAATTAAATTCATTTTATAAAAATAAGGAAATAAACAATCATATATGTAATTCAGTATCTGATACCAGAAAAAAAAAAAGTAGTACATCAGGAAAGTTCATGATCAGGATGGACTGCTCGTGTGAAAAGCAGGCCTTTCTTACAACATAATGAAATTGGCACTGACCAAATGCTCCATGCATGAAGATTCTGCTCTTTAAAACTATATCATACATTTTTAGAACACTAGCTGTGCCAAAAAAAAAAAAAGTTCATTTCCTTATTTTTATAAAATGAGGAAATAAACAAATTGGCTGTGCAGATGACTTTGGCTGTGTACATCCTCGGATGTAGAGGCCGGATATGCTTATCCATTATCTAAAAAAAAAAAGCTGTGCAGATGACTCAATTCTCAGGGACATACTACTGACATAATCTTTCTCGACAAAAAAAAAAATGAGGACACCATTATGTTCCAGCAGTATGCTCTCAACCCTGCTGGTCAAGTTTGGCCAGTATTATACCAACTACAGCAAAATTCTGATTTTAAGTTGCAGCATTGACATTTCATTTTACACCATAATTAATTCGTACTGGCCAGATGATCTACTAGTGAAAATGAACTGCCCATCCTAATTACAATCTATATCTTACATCTCCAGAACACTAGTTGAGAAAGATGACTCAAGTCTCAGTGAACCAACTACTAAGATCATCTTTCCAAGAGAAATAAAGATCTTCTAGCATCAAAGCTTCCTTGTGTATCATTCAAATTTGACTCTGTTTTCAGTTCAGTTTTAGCCAAGTATAATAATAGCTACCCACAGGAAAATTCCCATTTTAAATTGCAAGGATTGATGTTTTTGTTTTTAAAAGATATTTACATGTTCCATTAAACTTCATGGTATTACATTTTAGATAGAATTGGTATAATGCCATAATCAACAACAAAATAGAATCTCAGAAATTTAGTCAATTAGATGTAGGAGACGAGAATGCTATCAGCTTTTCATAGTAGCTTTAACGCCAATTTTCTGAAATTCTGATCTAATCTGAATGTACAGGCGAAATACCATGTACTGACTTGTCTAAACGATTGTTTCAATACTTCAATTAGTATTGGAACCCTTTAGAGTAAGGCAAATAGATGTTTTGCCCTCAATTTCTGCATCCTGATGAACAAGTACACATAATAGACAGACAACTGCTTCTATTGTACAATAAAAGAACAATGCCAGGAATTCTACAGTTGTCAAGCAAAAAAGAGAAATCTGCTTCAAAAATAAAAACCTAGAATAACAGATTTTCTGAACCCACAATTTGGCAGAACTACTTATGCTTAATTGATACAATAAAAATGAAAAACTAAAAATGATACAGAAAGAAGAGAAGAAGAAGAAGAAAGATGAAATGGCTCTCGTTCCAGGAATCCTAGTAAATAGTCATGGCTAACCAACGCCGACTTATGTCATTAAGGTACCTATTTAAATTTGAACAAAAGAAAATACAAAAACAACCATTATATGATAATATTCAGCAACAGACATTTTTCATTTCACTGTGCACAAAAAAATGAAAAGAAAGAAACGGAACAGATGTTCACAAAGCAGCTTAGTGATTGGTTTTGTGGTGTTTTAGTCCAATGTTGAATAGCACATCCACCCTAATTTATAAGCTTCTTTTAATCAGCCCTGCCACATTGTTTCTAACTTCCTATGCATAGACATCTTTATGTTTATAGACTTTCAGCTTGGGTAACCAGCCAAATTAGAAAAAACTATAAATCAGCTATGGATTGATCCAAAGGTTGACTGATTGGTCACCACTTGGTTCCTACTAGTTTATAAATTTTTATACAAACTAATTATAATTACTTAGAAGCGTAAGAAAACTATTAGCATGAGTGCATGACAAGAGTGGTGGTTTTGCCTAATGTTCACTTCTACAGGGTAAAAAGGAAATAATAATCAAGAACACATCCTACAAAATTCTAGAATACATGTGTACCATAGTTTGTAAGATTAAGACTTAAGTGTAGTTCTAATAAAAATATATGGTATGCAGTATGCTAAACTACATTAGACATAAGTGAAATTTGCAGGAGCACATAAACTAGTTACAATATGAAAGTTTCAAAGCTAAGTAAACCATATATTATGAATGGATAACCTACAAAAGCAGAGGCACTGCCCTAACTCAAATCTCAAATTTGTCAAGTTTCCCGATGCCTTAGTTTACTTGTTCAAACAGCAAAGCAATAGCATAGGAAACAAAAGCACACAGAATGATCCTTTAAGAAAAAATAAAAGTGGATTAATTCCTTTTTTTTGAACCACAGCGCATACTCCTAATGATTAATTGATGATGCAACCCAAAGCGCAACATATCTGAACAAAATCATTTGCTCCCATCTATACAGTCAATCTCACATATATACATGCCACTGTGAAGGAAATATGACAGTTTATCCCTCTTTTCCCATAATCTTTTAGGGTTCCAATCTTTAAATTTGTTTCTTTCGTTTATCTACTACATATTGTTCCCACAAACACAACACTTTTTAACAGTGTACTAAACACTCCACTGCAGAACAAAGCTGCAAAACTAATTGTAGAAAATTGCAGCTTTCAGTAGGAACCAGTTGGTCACAAGACAGCATGTCAAATAACATTTAATACCAGAGTTTGACCAGAATGCTGCAAACATCATACATTCATACATAAATCACTTCCTAATCTCCTTGATTGATTTATTCAGCACAATGTTCAATGAATTTGCAATGCACAATGACTACATCAAGGCAGAAATTGAGGTTGAGGCTGATGGAAGAGACAATGCCAGTCTTAAATACTGGACATATTCATCATCATTCAAAGCTATAGGGGGCCTAGGGGCTCGTTAGTTTGGTAGAACTGGCAAGTAATATGATGTTCCCGCTTGGAAATGGATCCTGATTGTTCAATTCTTAGCACTCTGAAAATTATGTGGCTAGAAGTCCATTTCCAGTTGAATATCCTATTCCAATCTCACCAATAGAAGGCAAGAAGCTTACACAGTGCTTCTTGTACAGTTAAACTGCAATGCAACACAAAATGCAAATAGTCTATGCTGTCATCTTCTATTTGCAAGTTGTAACTCAACTTTAGAAACCGGAAAAATGGTTGAAAAATATAAATAAATCAGTTGTTCTTTTTTAGTACCTGGAAACAATAGTATGACAATTCACAATGCTGCAGATAAAAGAAAACTCGACCTACAGGGGGGGGTAGCCCTGGCATTTTGCTAAGAACACCTTCTCACGCAGGTCGAGAAAACCCCCGAACCCATGCTCCACCCATACGGAGCGGCACCGTAGCCCATGTGAGAATGACCATGACTGGGGGCAGGACTTAGACCTTGTGCTTTGGTGTGGGACAGAGAAGGGTTTTTAACCCAGTCTGAAATTCGCTCCCATGGGTAGTCAAAAGTCAAACCCAGGACACCTAAGGAGTGCTACTCAAGCCACCTAACCAACTAATTAGAGGACCTTTCGCATTATGCTACAGGTTAAATAAGTAACATTCTAACTGTAAGATGCACATGTCATGTTCATACAAGTACAAACCCACAAAGTGTTTCATAAATGTATTGATAATCCATTGTCAAGTTCTAGAAGGCCATAGGAGTCAGGAGTCAGGACGTCCGAACTATACGATTTTCCGTTTTTACTCCCTCAGGTCCCTTTTACAAGGCGAACCGGCAAAATTTGGTAAATCCACTATACAAGGAATTGCTTCAATTATCACCCGCATTAACTCAGTCATTCACGTGAACAAGGCAGCCTTCCAGAATTCCAACTCTGGTGCATTTGGAAAGGAGTTAAGGCGTTGCAGGTGGTCTTCCATTTTTGCCACAAGGTGCACTGAGTGCAGTATAGTCCATAACGTGTTCATGCATGGTGCATGTAAGAAGTTGGCGAGAATTAAACATACATCTTGGTATTCAAGCTTTTCCTACACCACCTTGTAAAAGGGGCGGGAGGGAGTATTCCGTTATGGGATGACATCACTTGGCCAACATGTAACAAAACTTAAGGTTTAATTACCACAAACTAACCAATACGTCAGGGTTCAAGACTTCAAGTATTAAGTAACCTGAAATTTATATGGAATTTAGGAGACCACAACAAAGACAGTGCCATGAAAAAACTGCTCAGAGTGAATAAATGCAATGCTTTCCTAAACCAAGAAGAGAAGAAACCATGCTTCCCTTTTTTTGCCCCGAACCATTGAGGTAACTAACACATCTATGCAGCATAGTTCCTTTTTAGAGAAACGAAAATCTATGTGTAATTCAGAGAAAAATGTTGAAATGGCAACTGACCTCTGCTTGGCTGATTGTTGTTAACAGGATAACTGCCCATGTAACTCGCTGACATGTCTGATTTGATATTTGGATCAACATTTCCAAGGTCGTGACTGAAAGAAGGCATGTCAACTTCAGATGAAGCAAACCTCCAGGATGTGCCACCATAAATAGAGCTGCTCCCATATGTATCTGGGTTGTTCACCTCATAAGCATTGCCAGATGCAGAAAAAGGCTCACCAATTGTACCAGTTGAGTTGCTCCTCCCATAGGAACCAGAAGGCAAACCAAAGTTATTATCTCCAGCTCCGCGGCCAAGGTTCCCCGACCCAAGGCTTGAAATGTTACCCAACCCATGAGCAGAAGGGAGACCTCCCCAATTGTCGCCGGTAATACTGACTTGACCCCCATTTCCAGGGGCAGCAAAAGCACTCATGTTTGTAGGATTGCTCGGGTAGTTTAGGCTCCCATTACCCCAAACATTCCTAGACATGGAATTCAACATTGACCCTGAGTCATAATTCAGACCAAGGTACCCAATAGGACTACTCAATCTGTTCGAACTTCCATTGAAGTACGAACCCATTTGCCTCCCGTTGGAGTTACTGATGAAACCAGAGTTTGCACCATAAGTTCCGCTCATCCCACCTTCAACATTCATACCCATCCCATAACCTGGGCCAAAAGAAGAGAAGCCATTTCTTGCACCTGAAAGCAGGCCATACCTTCCATCCACCCTCATGCCGTAGCCTCCTATAGGGTTCGGGCTGTAACCCTGGTTGTAGCCATTGAGGAAGCTATGAACCCTGTTCATAGCATAGTTCTGCCCCACTCCCGCAGGCGAGCGTGCAACAGGTCCAGGAGACTGCTCCTTTGGAACGGCCCTCTTGACCTCAACCATCTTACCATTCAGCTCGTGGAAGCTCTTGTGCAGGGCTTTGTCCACGGCGTCTTCTGAGTCGTAGGTGATGAACCCAAACCCCCTCGGCCTCTGCGTGTTGTGGTCGTACATCACAACCACATCGGTGATGACGCCGAACTGCTCAAAGTACCTTCTGAAGTCAGCCTCCGTGACATTTGAGGGCAGACCTCCAACAAAGATCTTTCTGGTGCGGCCCGGCCCGGGTGACCCTATGCTGCTTGTGTTGCTCTTTGTCACGATACTGTGGTCGTCCCTGGGAACAGCCTTCTTCGCCTCCACCTAGTCAAAATGCACAATTCGGTAAGCACAAAGCAGCAGCTTTAAAGCAGAATTACAATAAAAACGCACATTTTTTGCTGTATGAGCAGACAGACAAAAGTACAAGGAAGCAGAAATGGCAAAATTATTACCATCCGGCCGTCGATCATGTGCTTGTCCAAGATGACGCGCTCGGCGACGGCGGCGTCGGAGAAGACGACGAAGCCGAAGCCGCGGGCGCGGCCCGTGCTGCGGTCCCGCATGATGACGGCCTCGGTGACCTCCCCGAAGCGGGCGAAGTAGTCGCGGAGGCGGTCCTCGTCCGTCTCCCACGAGATGCCGCCGACGAAGAGCTTCCCGGAGTAGTCGGCGGCGGCGGCGGCGGCCTCCATCGCTCCCCTCCCCTCCTCTCCTCCCCCTGCAGCAGGCCCACAGAACGCACGCACGTCAGCCAGGGACCGCCAAATGCCAACAACAAGAAAGACGCCGGCTTTATCCACGGGGAAGCACATCGGGTGGATCCGAGCTGGGCGCGGCGCGGCGATCGCGGAATTACGCGCGGGGCGGCGAGATCCGTACCAGATCCGCCGGCGCCCGGCGCGATCCGGCGGACCGGCGGCGGCGCCGCCGATCGGAGGCCCCGAAGGAAAGAGCGTGAGGGAGGAGGGATCGGGACGCTTACCGGTCGGCTGGCGGCGGCGAGGAGGGACCGGGGGGCTCGTCGGCGCTCTCCGGAGCTGCCCGCTAAGATCTCGACGAGGCGAGCATGGGAGGGTGGGGGTTGCTTGGCGTGGAGAGGAGAGGAGAGGGAGACGAGGATGGATGAAATCTGAGTGGGAGACCACACCAGTGCTCTCGGGTGCAGGTGTTATAGCTTTCCCCCGTGTTTAAATCCAGCAAATGACTTTTAAGGTCCCGTTTAAAACGCTTGGAATTTCACAGAGTTTTTGGATTCAAAAGAAATTCCCTCCCTACTAATTTCAAAACTTTTTTAATTCAAAACGCGAAATTACAGTTTATATTTTTGCACTAGGCACCACTTGTAAGATCATGATTATAATTATAACAACACCTCACACATGTACACGAAACTTACATTTATATTTTGTTGCTCTAGTTTGTGTCGAAATGTTTCTACAAAAGGGTCCAAGTTTGAGCGCGACTAGCACCTTAAGTTTGAACTCGAGATACGAACTGATCATAGATCAGATGGTTGGGTTTCATTTATTTTCAGAGCATTTGTGGTATTATGCTTTAAATGGTAAGCGATGTTCACCTCGACAATGAGGCGCTATCGGTGACTTTTTCGTGCGTGTTGAACGTCTGCGCTATAGTGTATAATAAAAATAAAGCTTGAACTCGAGATAAAGCTAACAGAGCCGGGTCTAGCTAGTGACGCTATTGGAATTTCATGAGAGTTTTAGATTCAAATTCAAAAGAAATTCCCCCCCTACTAATCTCAAAACTTTCAATTCAAAAGGCGAAATTAGAGTTTATATTTTTGCACTAAGCACCACTTGTGAGTAAGATCATGATTATAATTGTAATAACACCTCACACACGCACACCAAACTTACATTTATATTTTGTTGATCTAGTTTGTGCGGAAATGTGTCTACAAAATAACCCAAGGTTGAGTGTGACTAGCACCTTAAGCTTGAACTCGAGATAAAACTAATAGAACCAGGTCTATGATTGAGCCAAGCTTGCAAGTAGAGGCTAGTACTTGTGCTTGCCTCGAATCAAGCTCGTTTGGAAGGATATCAATTGACAATTATGAGACCCAAATATGTCTAGCATAGCAATGCAATATCAAAGAAAAAAAGAACAAAGAGGCAATTGCCTAAGTAGGCTATTTACATAATGGAAGTGGTTTTATAGGATCATATATAAACAATATGATATGATGAAAAGAATGCACCTCTAATAATTGTGAGTAGTAATACACGTGTAGAGAAAGATCGAAAAATAATATTTTATATATGTTCATTGCAATACTTTAATTAATAAGCTATGCAAGCCCATCTCTATGAGATTATGGTCTAGTTGGACTTGTTCGTTACAACACTGTTCTAGTTGTTAATGCATATGTTACTAAGTGTTAAATGGTTGAGAGTCTGTGGCTGCAACAAGGAGCCGAACAAGCCCTAAGTTTATATAAACAATGTGATAGAAATATGTCTCGATATATTGCACATATGGCAAACCTCAACATAACAATACATTTAACTTTACATGGAGTCTCTAACATGCTATTTTGAGGTTGATTTGTGGAGGATTAGGAATCATGAGACTAGTATTAGCCTCAAGCTCAACTTAGAATCTAGCTTGAATTATGTTGCCAGGATCTAGGATCCAAAGATCAAATCTACTCGTGATGATTCCTGTGCAATTGACATATATCTATGGCAGATTAAGAGGTTTTTCATGTTTTGGTCAGAGAGACATGGACGAGAACGAATCAAAGAGGCAAGTATGTTGGGAGTCTCTACTCAGTGAAATATTGGTGCAACGACTTCGAAGTTTCGTGCATTGGTGGAAAATAAACGCGGTAACACACATGGTCCCAAGTGATGGAGTCCTGATCTCCACAACACACTCCCTAGTTGATGGTTGTGTCTTTTGTTAGATGATTCCATATGCTCACTTTGCCTTTTGTTAGATGATTACATATGCTCACTCTATGCTCACAGTTTGTAAGGATACCACTATCTATGACATGACTACCATCTGCGGACATAAATAGTGAAACAATATGTCGGATACATTGTGAAAGCTCTAAAAAAGATCTAATAACTAACGTGTAGGGTGCCTTTTAAGCTTTTCCATTTTAAGTTTAGGGTTCAAAAAGAGCCCAAAACAAAACAGTCATGCATGATTTTTTTTTCCTCACTTTTTACTCCAATTTTGGCAGGTCACTTTCACTCGGCACAACGCACAAGTTGTTTGGGCTAACCTTTGTTTGTTCACAAGAAAAACGGTGGGGGTGTTCCCCATAGTACTTAAACCGTGGGCTAACCTTTGTTGGTGGGCCGGGCCGGATTTACCGGGCGACAGAGGCGGTTTGTTTGGGCCTTAACTATCCGGGTCTGACTGCGTGACCAAAAAAAAAGTAACCACGGATCCCACGCCGGACGCATCTCCGCTCCCTCTTCTCGACCACGCCTCGGGTCGGGCGCGTGAACCCCTCTCGCCGCCGTCGCCGCCGCGGTTCCGTCGCCGGAGGGCGGGAGGGACGAGGAGGAGGGCAAGATGAAGACGACCAAGGGGGGCAAGGTTATGAACCCCACCGACGCCTTCCGCAAGGAGCAGCGGAAGAAGGAGCTCAAGCGGGTGAGTGCCCGACGCCCCCCCAACCCTAGCTAGGGTTTGCCCGCTCCCCGCGGAGAACGCCCGTGCCGGCGGGGGTTGTACTCGCTTCTTAGTCTCGATGATGACGCTGGTGGATTCACTCGCTAGGCTGATTAGGGTTATCCATGGTGGGGTGGGAGTGGTGACCCATGGGTGGGAGTGGTGACGGTAGCTGCGTAGATTGGTTTAGCTGATTACGTCACGTCTCAATCTGGGTTGTTGGACGCGAAATTTGTCTAAGTTAGTGTCCGTAATTCGATATGGGAAAGCTCATATCGCACCCAAGATGCTTCTTTGTGGTGCTACATGTTCAGTTGAAGATCTTAGATGCCTTGCGAGAATCAGATAAATAACCATATACCTAGTGACTAGTGCTAGTTTTTTGGCAGCTTGAACTGTGTGTTGTTCTGAACAAAAGCCATGTTGGTTGACAGTTGGCACTAGGGGATCAAACTAGTTTGGCATAGCAAACAAGCTAATTGCCTGCAATTGTTATGTGCTTTTTTAGATTAACTTTACTCAACTTTTGTCATCTGTCTTGTATCTTCCAGAACAAAAAGGAAAGGAAGAAGGTGCGGGAAGTTGGTATTTTGAAAAAGGATCCGGAGGCTATAAGGGAGCAGATTGAGAAATTGGAGAAGATGAGTAAGTAAATTAGCTGCATTTGGAACTATGATTCAGAAAGGTTTTTTTTTTGTGTGTGTGTAGAAAGTATGTAGTCACTTTGATGACATTTAGTTTGTATGCATATATCAAGAGATCATGTTACTTGTTCTCTCTTGGTTTATGACAAATTTAATCTGTAGCCATAGCATTGTTTGCATATTATTCATCAGCATTTGCTATGCATCCATGCACTATTGTTTTTTTCCTTACTTACTTTGAACGCAATTTTCGGTTGATTTGATTCTTGCAGTTGGCTAATTATCTCTCTCTGATCTGGTGTTTCTAGTATGACCCTATTGTTGAAACAACTGTATGTCTCAGGCATCTTAAAGCATCATAGAGTATTAGCATGGAATTACCAAATATGTATGTACTGACCTCATGAAGCATTATATTTTGCAGCATTTGCCTCTTTGAATTTCTAGCTTCTTTGGCCCTGTTTTCAACATGGTATTTCATTTCACTTTCTAGTTTCCCATGAGCTTTGTTTCTAGACGCCTTGATAGTCTTGATCGTCATCATTCTTGGGACAGATATTCATTTTAGCATAGGAAATCTAATGGTTCATTCTTGAGCATTCTAATCAGTACGACTATAAGGCTCAACTACAATAATTTATACTTATGATGATTATTAGGCCAAATTTTCTGTTTGGGATTCATCATGAGTATACTTTTTTGAATTATAATTCCATGCCTCTTGTTGCACTAGTAAATTTGCAGAGTTTTTTATTTTCTTTCATATTTTCAAACATCTAATTGCATGTGGGGACTGTGTAGCTCTGATGATTACTTTTGTCTGTTCTAGGGCTTGTCAATCTTGAAATAATTTTTTCTTTTGTTGGTGCAGAGGCTGATGGTGCTCTTGACAAGGCTAGGAAACATAAGAAAAGACAGCTTGAGGATACATACCATCTTATTGTTAAGAAACGAAAGGTATTTTGATTTCAGAAGTGCAGACTCTGCATTTTTTTTAATATAATATATATGTTTGCAACTTATCCTACTCATAACATTGTGATAATTTCTAAACTGTTCCCTTTTGGTAAATATTTCATCCGCTTGGGCATGTTTTGGGGCAGTGCCATGGCAATTAGTTATGCAATGTAATGTTGGTGTCCTGTTTTTTAAATAAATTTAAAACATGACATTTTGTGCCATACAATTTTCTATGCAAGTGTACCATGATATAGGAAATTTTTATTTTGAATGATATTAGTAAAATATAATCTCTTGCTAGTGCACTGTGATAGGGATTTTGTTCTTGACTGAATGTTTTGATTTGACAACACTGGATGTTTCGGAACTAGAAGGATTTTGATTATTTATACATGTGAAGTTATTTGCTCCTAATCTGTTTTGCAACTCATGGTGAAGCTATTGTCGACTAATTACACATTTTGGCATAGTAAAAGTGAATGTTTTGTTAATTGTCGGCTTTAGGTTTGACACAAGTTCTGCACTAAAGTCTATTTTGGAGTTTTATAATTTGTAGGCAACATCTGTATGGGCACTTACTAATTCTTATTCATACATAGAAGTTCATTACTTTCTCATGATCTTTTCCAGGAATATGAACAGAAAATGAAAGAGAAGGGTGAGCAACCAATTATGTTCAGGTGAGGTTTACTGATATATTATGCTTTGATTCTATTAGATTGATATGTTACTGACCTCAGCTAATATGCTTTCTTTTTTCCTCGTAGCCATCTACCACCAAAGAGGCGGCCTACAGCAGATGAAGATGATAGAGCTAATCCTAAGCCTGAGGTATGTTATGTTATTTATAAGATGTAGAATTGTTTGTAAAAGGTTATTGCATATTTGAATAGACACTTAGCATGTTTATGGTACAGGACTCTGTTTACTATCATCCAACCTTAAATCCATCTGGAGCACCGCCACCTGGAAAACCTCCGATGTACAAATCATCTATAGGTATATTCATCTCTCTTTGCTTGTGAAATATTGTTCTTTTCAAAAAAAAAAAAGTTCACATGAAATTATCTCCTTATAGTTAGTAATCATCAATCACTAGTTTTTCTCAGTTTCATTTCTTCGTTGACATGCAGGACCAAGGATCCCACTGCCTTCCTCATCCAGCGCCGGGGCCTCATCTTCCATGTCAGAGTCTGAAGCAGGTCCATCGACCCTACCACCCCCTCCACCGCCACCACCATTGCCAGCCACCTCAGAGTCTGTTGATCCATCGGCTCCTCCTTTCCCTTTGCCCCCACTCCCACCACCGCCCCCACCACCACCTAAGCCTAGCAGTGACGCAGCACTACCAGGATTACCTCCGCCACCTCCGCCTCCTCCTGGCCCACCTCCGAGAGAACCTCTATCAGGTAATACAGTACTTCCACCACCTCCACCCCCATCAAATCCACCACCAGCGTCTAGTGCAAATGAGAGCAAAACAAATTCTGCTCAGGTACCTGCTTGGATCTCTTCTGTATTTTTACTAGTGCTTCTAATTCATTTGTTAATGCAACAAACCCCCTTTTCTCATGTTGAAATGTTTGGATGCTGCCCTTTGTGACTTAGTCTGATGTAACCTTGTTTGCAGCCCTCAGTTGTCCTGCCTCCACCACCCCCGCCGCCTGGTTTGCCATCAAAATCAACTGACATGGTGGCCGCTAGCACTTCAAAGGACACTCCTGGACTAAAAGAAGATGCTGCAGCGAGGGTCTTACCACCACCGCCTCCACCCAGTTTGCCACCTTTACCTCCAAGGCCTCCAATGCAATCTGATATGCTA
This sequence comes from Themeda triandra, assembly GCA_018135685.1. Lineage (NCBI taxonomy): Eukaryota > Viridiplantae > Streptophyta > Magnoliopsida > Poales > Poaceae > Themeda > Themeda triandra. The sequence continues at coordinate 525,170 of JAENPR010000236.1, read as the reverse complement.
GCTCCTGGAGTCATGAGATTTCCACCTCCGCCACCACCAGATTCAAGGCCACCACATATGGCTCCTGGAGTTACCAGGCCACCTCCACCTCCTCCAGGATTTCCCCCGTCTCAAATGCCAATGCCACCATATGGTGTGCTCCCTGGTCCGCCACCCATGCTTAGGCCTCCTCCATTCTTGCCAGGACCCCCTATGCAACTAGATGAGTTTGCTGCCTTCGCACCAAGGCCTCAGTTACCTCAGCAGCCATCATATGTGAAGTCAGCTGCCCCAACAGTTGTAAAGAGACCATTAGCACAGCACACTCCTGAGCTGACGGCCATGGTATGCCATCTACCTTGTATTTTTGCCTAAATTATTTCTCTTTCAGAGATCTGTAGTATGATTGCTCATTCCACCTTTGAATCATTACAGGTTCCTGCATCCGTTCGTGTTAAGAGAGAATCTGCTCTCCCCAAACCTAAACCAAAGGTGCAGCAGCAGCAGCAGTCATCATCAGCATCCATTTCGAAGCCTTCGGTGACCCTCATTAGAAGTGATGCTCAGCCTTCTTCAGCACCACCCAAGCCGCCAAGTATGGATGACTCATATATGGCATTCTTGGAAGACATGAAGGAACTAGGGGCACTTGATGGGTAACTCGAGTAGAGGGAATGCCTGATTGCACTTAGCAGCTTAATTCACGAAGACCTGGACATCGAACCTAAATTTGCTATGGGGTAAATGAATCGCCGGAGATCATTTCATATATCCCAAAAGTAAATCTTGCATTGATTTAGTCGAGAACTGGGAAAACAATTGTAATCTACCTTTTCATACTAGGCTATTTGTGGCCCACCTGTACAAGCTGGCTATATTTGAAACTTTAATAGCTGGCTCTAGCAAAGAAAATGTCTCCAGATCTCCCAGCTGTATGTGTTCGATGATTGTCCTGGCTGATTTGCAAGTATTACAAATCGTGGGGAAGACTACTGGTGTGCTTTATTTGTGTTTAGGGCATTTGCATTGAAAACCATGACAGCTGCTGACCTGAGGTCCCATGCGAACTAACGATATTGACGAATGTCGGCATCGGCTCTATAATGCTGCGACACTACTCGACAGGAGTCATGGGTTTTATGAATTTCGTGCTGTTTGTACTGAAATCTGAATTAACAATTTTTATTCGACCAGATGGGAACATCTGTTTACAAACTGTGTAACATATGTCGCAATATATGCCAGCAAAGTGACCCCCATCTTTGTACGTGAGTCGCACTATGAAACCTGGCCAGATTTATGTTTCAGGCATCCACGTCTTTTGGAGGAACCATGGAAGGAATTTGTGTCAGTTGTGCGTCTCAGGTTCCTCGTCTAGCTGTAGCAAGTGCCCATAAAGTTTATCTTTCACAATAAGGAACATTATCGCCCTAACGTGTGTATAGGAATATCACTAACAACGAAAACTCATGAGTCTGAGCAGGGCTCGAGCAATTTAGACAGACTAGCTGGACAATGGTTCACTCTGAAAATCGCGACTGTTTGTTTGCAACTTAACCGAAACTGAATGGGAATCTGTATTAAGTAAAGTAACTTCTTGAGGCGTTGAGCCCTGTTCTATCAAAAAAAACTTGTTGAGCCCTGACAGCCCCATCAGCCTTTTATCCTGCCATTAAGCCATCGCTATAACTTAACCTGTAGCAGATCATTACATTTTAATTCTTTAACAATCATCAAACAGCTTGGCTTTGAAGCACATAAACATTCCCTGTAGCAGATATAGTATTTGCATAGCATACATATTTTGTGATGTAAATATTTATATCTTTTTTATTATTTATATATAATAATAACCTTGATCAAACTTTAGAAAATTTGACTAAGGATGGGGCTAGAATTGCACCTTCTTCTAGACGGAGGTAATAACTTATTTCCATGAGTAAGTTCATGACGTCACAATTTCCTGATATTGAAATTCTGCAATGAAAAAAGAAAAAGAAAAACAGGGTCACACATTTCAAAGCCAAAAAAAAAAGAGCACCCGATCAGATATTGAAATTCTGCAATGAAAAAAGAAAAAGAAAAACAGGGTAGCTCTGGTTGAGTACGGTTGGGTTGACATTGTTGAAAAACAAAGCCAAAAAAAGAGCACCCGATCAGTTGACCTATCGTGCCAGAAGGACGATTTTAACTGAGCATATCCTGACTGATCTTTTACTCACGGTTTGTATTTTGTACGGACAGTTTGACTTTGTCTAGTCCACGAGCAACCGAAGATATTCCTTGGTTCCCTAACTCTGTACAAGGGAGCATGGAGACAGAGCTCCTGCATTGCATAATTAGTTTTTGAGGCACCTTCTTCATATCATTGAACCTAGACCGGTCAATGCATAACATATTGTGTTGCAAAGCTGCTACATAGTATTTTACAGCCACCCGGCAAAGAGCACATGGGAATGTGATGGGGCAACAAGAGAGCTGCTATAAAGGGCATGACGCAAGCCTGCGCCGAAATGGAGGATTTGTTTTTTTTAAAAAAAATGCACCTGGATAATGGTGCGGCTAGATGGTTGCTTGCTTCGATTAATGGAAACTTAGTGACCAAACTAAGGCACCGGCTACTAGCTCTTACCTCTTATGAACTCAAATTTGTTATCTTGTTTTGTGGAGAACCTTTGTGTATGATTTGTTGCCTAAGCTGGACAGGTTATTATGATATTCAGATTTAGGCATCAAATTTGAAGTGCACGTCAGTTCAAAAAAATTGAAGTGCACATGGGTCTAAAAAGAAGTGATGAACTGAACTGCACATCTAATTAATTCCAAAAGAAACATTTTTAGTTCGGCAAAAACTAGTCTTAACTGTATATATAGAACCAACGCTGCAGATAAGGCTTAGAAATACGACCCGGAGAAATGGGAAGGGACATCAGCATGAGTATCAGACATGAGAATAACCAGTGGGGACTTCAGCTCCAGCTATGAGCTGTTATACCATATGCCGTCGTCATCAACAAGTGAAAACTCATCTGCAGACTGCAACCAGCCAACCACTACTGAAATTCCTCAATTATACACACAGACACAGGGTTGACACTCTGAAATTCTGAAACTTGAAATCTCCATGCTTCTGCTTAGCTCAGCTCATCGTCAGTCGTCACCATACACCAATCAGTTCACCCAACAAACCGGCTGAGTGACACATTTCCTGAAGTTTATAAGCTTGTTCAGGCTTCAGTATATGTATACCGTCAATGCCCAATAGGTCCTTGCACTCGCTCCAACTGGAGTGAGCTAGCTCCTGCTGCCCATCCTCGTTGACTTCAGCATTTCTCAAGTACTTGCAGTGTCCAAATCCAAACTAACCACCTTTTGTTCCTCTAATTAATCCAACAATCTACACCGACTTAAGCTATATCTTTTCCTCCCAAGGTCAACTATTGCAGCTTAGCTGGATCAACCCACTAGTTGTGAGTTTTGGACGGCCAGTAATCCCTTGGTCCAAATCATGGTGCCTCAAGAAACTGATAGCTAGGTTATTTATACTGATATATATGTACACAGCATGGAACTTTTGCAAAAGACATACGTAATATTCACGGTTTTTTGCCGCACATTGGCGAGTTCAAATCCCTTCAGGTTCACTGTTTCAGATATGAAATGAAAAATACTGGACAGATTGGGCAAATCTTGAAAGAGCCGATCCATCCCCTGTTGACAATCTTGCCATCAATTTCACCTTGTCACTTTCATAATCTATACAGGTAAGTACATTTGTCCCCTCCCATGCACGAGACTCTTTAAGTTTGTTTAATCACATCATTGAGCATATACCAATGCCATCCCAATATATACATATACACATACACTCGTTAGTTGTCTCCAACCGGCATGTGTAGTTGTGTACTTCAAATTTTTTATCTTACTCAAACAGCCACTTGGTTGGTTGTCTTGCTGATCCCAATCCTTGGTCAACGCCTTGCCTGCTTGCCCTCCTTTCCATAAAGGCCAAGTTGTAGCACAACGTTTTCTGCCTCCGAAGTCTGAACAATCTCACATCTCCTCTTCCCTGAGGCGCCGCCATGAGGGCGTCGACGATGACCGGGGCAATGCTCATCGCCGCCGCCGTGCTGCTCCTCGTCGCCGTCCAGGATGGCCATTGCGCGCAACTGTGCATGGACTCAAGTACACACTTCTTGGAATTTATTCACATTTGTGATTTGTGATTGCTGTGTTCATCTGATGCTGTTGTGAGCTGCAACTGATGTTGTGTGGTGATGATGGTGATGATCGAGCAGCGTTCCCGAGGACGATCAACGCGTCCCTCTCCTTCTGCGGCTACAACGGCACCTCCTGCTGCAACGCCACGGACGACGCCGCCGTCCAGAAGCAGTTCGCCGCCATGAACATCTCCGGCACGCCGTGCGGCGACGTCGTCAAGAACATCCTCTGCGCGGTACGTTTCTACTCTCTTGGGGATGCTCTGCCGAGTGCCGGCTGCCGCTGATCGGCTCTCGCCGTCCCTGCGCTGCGCTCTGCAGAGATGCAACCCGTACGCCGGTGAGCTGTACACCGTAACGACGACCCCGCGGACGGTGCCGCTGCTGTGCAGCACCACCGGCGTGTCGAGCCGCCTGAGCGGCACCAAGCACGCGGCGGCGACGACGACGGACTACTGCACGGAGGTGTGGGACACCTGCAAGGACGTGCCCATCCCGGGCTCGCCGTTCCAGGCGCCCAAGGGCACCGCGCCATCGTCGCCGGCGCCGCGTCTCACCGACCTGTGGCAGTCCTCGAGCGAGTTCTGCGGCTCTCTGGGCGGCACCGGCGGCGGCAAGTCGTCGTCGCCGTGCCTCGACGGCGGCGGCGCGGCGTTCAACGCCTCCTCCCGCCCCGCGCTGCCGCTCAACGGCATGTGCCTGGAGCGCGTGGGCAACGGGTCGTACCTGAACATGGCGGCGCACCCGGACGGGTCCGGCCGCGTGTTCCTGAGCACGCAGGCGGGGAAGGTGTTCCTCGCCGCCGTGCCGCCGCAGGGGTCCGGGAAGCCCCTGCAGCTGGACGCGGCGAGCCCGTTCCTCGACATCACCGACGAGGTGCACCTGGACAACGAGTTCGGGCTCATGGGCCTCGCCTTCCACCCGGACTTCGCCGCCAACGGCCGCTTCTTCGTCTCCTACAACTGCGACAAGACGCAGTCGGCGACGTGCGCGGGGCGCTGCGCCTGCAACTCCGACGTCGGCTGCGACCCGTCCAAGCTCGGCGCCGACAACGGCAAGCAGCCCTGCCAGTACCAGAGCGTCGTCGCCGAGTACAGCGCCAACTCCACCTCCGGCACGCCGGCGACAGTACGTATATCTACCAATCATCGGTCCACCGTTTGTTGTCACTGAGTAATTAATTAAACCATAGCCGCCGGCCGTTTAATCTGCTCGCGGTTGGATCACTCAGGCGACCTCGGCGAACCCGGCGGAGGTGAGGAGGATCTTGACGCTGGGGCTGCCGTTCACGACGCACCACGGCGGGCAGGTCCTCTTCAGCCCGGCCGACGGCTACATGTACTTCGCCATGGGCGACGGCGGCGGCGTCGGCGACCCCTGGAACTTCGCGCAGAACAAGAAGACGCTGCTGGGCAAGATCCTCCGGATCGACGTCAACACCATGCCAAGTAATTCCACTCGATCTACTACTAGTTTATTACTAGCTACCGCATCAAGAATTTGGTTCTCAGTAACAAATCACAGTAGACCGAACAAGTAAAAATGGTCCAAAAGAGTTAGTCGGTACTTTGAATGTGCAGTAAAAAATCAATTTTGGTAGTAGCAAACAAAGATTTAGGCCAAGGACTGACCAATCCTAATGATCAGAACATTGTCCAATGCCGTGATGTGGTGGCAAGCTCTGAATCTGACTTTACTCTGACAAGAGAGGCGCGCTAAACTATCTGCAGGTGGCAACACGACGGCTGGGTGGGGGAACTACGCGATCCCCAAGGACAACCCGGTCGCCACCGACCCCAGCTTCGCGCCGGAGGTCTACGCGCTGGGCTTCAAGAACCCATGGCGGTGCAGCTTCGACTCCGGCAAGCCGTCCTACTTCTACTGCGCCGACGTCGGGCAGAGCGCCTACGAGGAGGTGGACCTGGTGATGAAGGGCGGCAACTACGGGTGGCGCGTGTTCGAGGGCCCCCTGCCGTTCACCCCGCCGTCGACGCCCGGCGGCAACACCTCGGCCAACTCCATCAACGCCATCGCCCCGGTCATGGGCTACACCCACAGCTCCGTCAACAGCAACGTCGGCTCGGCCTCCATCACCGGCGGCTACGTGTACCGCTCCACGACGGACCCCTGCCTCAACGGCCGGTACATCTACGCCGACCTCTACGCCAAGTCCATGTGGGCCGGGATGGAGTCGCCGGAGGGCAGCGGCGTGTACGACGTGTCGAGCTTGACGTTTGGGTGCTCCAAGAACTCGCCGATTCCCTGCGACTTCGCCGCGGGCAGCTCGATGCCGTCGCTGGGATACATCTTCTCCTTCGGCGAGGATAATGCCAAGGACGTTTATCTGCTTACCAGCAAGGGCGTGTACCGGGTCGTCGACCCCGCCGAGTGTGGCTACGCGTGCCCCATCAAGAGCTCGTCCCCCGGCGCGGTCACGCCGCCGTCCGGGGCTGCACCAAGCTCTGCAACGTTCATGGCGCGGGCACCGGGGTTGGTGGCGACGCTGCTGACGGGACTGCTGCTCGGTTTCCTGAGCTTCAGCTTCTGATGAAGAGTGTGTTCTGGTTTTTGGGTTGAGAGAGATTTGTCAATTTTCAGATGGTCGTGCTATATGTGTATGTATTATCGTAACTAAATGTGCAGCAATTAGCATTTTATTTTGTTCTGGAAATTCTTTGCCAATCTTTATTTCATTCAAGCGGGAAACACTGGTTAACAGTTTGAGTAAATTTCCACAAAACTACAACAATTTGAGCAGAAATGTACTGACACAAACCTAAGGCTACAATCATTACTATATACTTCTCACCAAGCATTTATCATGAAGTTTCTTTGTCAGTAATGAGTAGACAACACGAATTATATCAGGGAACAAATTCTTAAATACTCTCTGCAACCCTTTCGGGGCATACTAGTCCGTAGCACCAAAATATAGTAGGATCTCAACGGATTCCATACAGTTCCTGAAAAACTCATGCAAATTTCCCATTCCATGACTAAGAACTTCAGTATTTAATCCCATCATTTTGGCAGTAAAATGAGACCTCGCTAAGCATCTCCATATTGATTTCTTCCAACATGTACACAAATACAAAGATCATTAGTGAAACTTGGAGCAGGTAGTATTGTGTAATGTACTGAAAATCTTCCAACAAATATGAAGCCCAATTCACCAAACATTACACATAATTTAGCTGTGCAATGGAACACCGCATTATGTATCTTGCATAATTTTGTGACTAACCGATATGCACAAAGGACAACACTGGATTTTATAAACCATACAGCAAATTATCAACTCCAGGCCGGCCACTCAGTGTAATGGATATATGTCCATATGCTACAACATCAGCTGAATACATGCAGTATCTTCATCTAGGGCGAATGAGAAGCAATGCCGGTGCATTTACGGACAGCTCAATGTCAGCTACACAGGTGTGACAAAAATCACTGTCAGATATAGATACAGAACTAATCCTGCTCAGACTTGAAAGCTACAATCTACAAGTGGAAAAGGTCGCGAATGCCGACGGACTGCACAGTGTACAGGCCAGGCTTCCCTCCATGCTCTCATTGACATCACCATGCCTAAAACTAAATAAATGGAGGCATATATCCTACAGACCGGCTGCAATGCAGCATCAGTCTGGCCACAATACAGCTGTGATCGATTGTGACCTTCATGTAGTATACATAATCAAAAGTACAACTACCTCCTCATGGCCTCCAAGTATAAAATAGCACCGAAGAAGCTCAAAGTCGCTTCCAGTGGAACCTCTCCTCTCCTGTTACTGCAAATCAATGAAGCAGCCATCAGCTCAAACCACCAAAATATAGTTGCACCATTCATCACAGGCCATCAGGCCCATCAATCTGCCCTTGCTTGGAAGTCAGAATACTGGCTGACAGCATTCAAATGTATCAAAAAAACTTTATTCCCTAAATGTTGTCCATGTCATCTTTCACTGTCAAGCTTGGGCCATCATCAAAGCCACCTCCAGGTGCAAGCTCGTTTAGATCTAGGAATGTTCTTCCTACACTTTTACTTTCTCCATTGGGAGCATCCATCTTCTCTACAGGCTGCTGTTGTGGCTGCTCCTTCTGTTCCTCCTCTGGTTCTACTTTATTTTCTGCACCGGCGTGGTCCTCCTCCATTTTATCATTCGCATTATTACCATTTTCTTCATCAGGACTGTCATCCTCTTCTTCTTCCTCTTGCTCTTGACTCGATGTCGAGAGCTCCATATCATTCTCAGCATCGGAGCCAGCATCAGGATCTGATGCATCAGATTTCCTTGCCTTCCCTGGCTCCGCATCCGAGTCAGAAAAATCATATTGGCGATAGTTAATACGAGGACGAGAAGAACGCTTGCTGCGTCTGAGACCTGTTTGGATTTCATCAACAGATCTCAGCTTGGTACCTCGCCGGCCACGAGTTTCCAATTTTTTATGCCGTTGCGGTTGCGGCTCCTCTATATCTTCACTGCTACTCAATGAATATTCCTCTTCTTCATCATCATCTTCAGCATCTTCTTCCAACCGGAACTCTTCATCCTCTTCAGAAGCACTTGATGTCTTATGCTGTTTGCGATTTCTCAGGTATTCCTCATCATACACTGCCTCTCCCATAATATCATCGTCACTGTCAAAGTTAGGATCAATATCTGAGACAGCCTCAACAAAGTCTTGTGTGTATCTCTGAGATCTTTTCCTCCGCCGGTTGCTGTGAAACAAAACACAAATGCTCATGAGCCACCGCTATCCTGAGTAGGGTAATGATAAAAAAACCACATGCTAAGAGTACCTGCGATCAAGTGCCTCATCTTCTTGTTCACCGTCGCTTTCTCGATAGTCAGATGACTTTGAAGAATTTCCATCATACGAGTCGTTGGTTGTTGGTGAGGGACCATTTAACTTCCCATTGCTTGGTGCCTCCGATCTTGGAGGAAGCACCCTTCGATTGGCAGTAGGAGCAACAGGCTCAGCTGAGTTTTCCTCTCTTTTCCTATACAAGAATGGTAAAGGGATGATTACACTAAAGTATATTCCTTCCGAACAAGAATTATCAAGAAAGGAATCACTTGCATACTTTGTAATTTTGATGGCTTCATTTATCGAGCGATCGTAGTCATCTGCATAGTAAACAAATTCAAACCTTGTAATTATAACAGATGATGAAATTAACCAAACAATCAAAATGGTATAGCTGAAAAGGCATATTCCCATCATCACAAACTGAAGTGTATGCTGACAATAGATTTTAGATACCATTGGAAAAGGGTTCAGAACCAGGAAAATTTAGGATCATTCCACCATAACTATACAAGCTTTGTATTAATTTTCCAATTAGTTGCAAAAAAGTTACTAAGTTCATTGTAAGGACCAAGCACTCGTACTGAAATACTCGTACCACTGGAAAAGGGTTCAGAACCAGGAAAATTTAGGATCATTCCACCATAACTATACAAGCTTTGTATTAATTTTCCAATTAGTTGGAAAAAAGCTACTAAGTTCACTGTAAGGACCAAGCACTCGTACTGAAATACTCGTACTAAAGCAACAATTCTTAGGGTGCTGATAAGGGCATTGACATAACAATGGATTATTAATTAAGAAATAGAGGTTGATCGATGATAAGGACTTAGGTGCCATTATGTTCAAAAAAACAAGGAAGAAAAATATAAGTGCCATCACCAAGATGCTAAACTTTAAAAATGCCATTGATTGTGAGGCTGGCCTAGAGTCACATGCAAGTGATAGCCCATGACAATACTGAGCAATTTGGCCGCCAATAATGCTTAATTCAGTATTCAAGCTTACCAAATGTATAAGTCACGGGCTTTCTATCACGGAGAGAGCGGCCGGTGGTAAGTCCATCTGATGTCAAGTAGCTATCAAGAAGGAGAGCTTCTCTCTGTTGCTTCTTGAGCAACCTCTCTTTTTTCTGCATGAATCAGAAACAGTTGGTTAACACAAAACAAACAATCCTCTGCCAAAACAAAACTATCAGGCTGCGTGTTAGAGAAACCCACTTTATGGATCTTCTCTATTTCTGGAAGATATTCAATCTTCAACTTCTTTCCAAGTGAGACCTCTGTCCTGTTCCGACTTGAAAAGAGTTTTTCCTACACAGCAAAGAACATGAAAGTAGCTAACATCAAAAAATTTAACAGTTACGGTTGAAATCTGACATCAAAGCAAAAGGTAGCATCTGACTAATACTTCCTACCAGCATTTTCTGCCAAGCACACTAAATTCAGTAGCCAACCTATGTGTAGTTGATTGAAACTTATAACTAGAGTTGATGCATTATTGACACATTATTTAGAATGTGGATGGATGAGTTGCAGGACATGATTATAACTTGGATGGCATGAACATAGTCTTCAAAACAAGCATGCCATGTAGACAGTGAAACACTTGATGGCACCATAGGAAATGGTTCCAGTAAGTTCAACTATTAAGGTAACAGTTTTACAAGAATCATGCATGCAACCTTTCCATGTGCTACTACAATGTGTTCTAAATCAGTCACAACCAGAAAGTTTTCCCTTTTTTTATCTTGCACATAAACCATGGCTGGAACATATGAAATTCATCTTGTGTTAAAGAAAATGCTGCATTGATAAGATCTAAGCACGCTAGAAAAGGTTGCTCTAGTTCAATACAAGTAGAACAAAGGAAAACTCCAGCAAAATAAATGCTAGCATAATTCAATTATTTTGGCTAACTGAACAAGGTCTACCTCCACTATTGTGCCCCCTATTTTGGTCATCTCCAAGATTTCCACAGTAATATTGTTTTGAGCAGAAAAGCACAATAAAATGGCACCCCCTCCGTTCCAAATTTTAAGACGTTTATCTTTTTCAGATACATTGCTTTTACTATGTATCTAGGCATAATGTATATCTAAGTGCATAGCAAAAGCTATGTATGTAGGTAAGTCAAAACCTCTTACAATTTGAAATGGAGGGAGTACAAACTACAGGACAAACTATATCAAGATATCTATGTGTTAACTATCAATGGTAGTTATTTTGGTAATGACAGAACAAAACCCAATTAAAAATATCATCATATCCAGCATATCAATACTTCACTTGCACACACACAAAAATCAACAGTAACTGCAACCTTTATTACAAGCTCTTCTATGGGTAAGAAATACAATGTTTGGGGGAAACAAATGGCACTAAATAATTCATCTACGGGAGCAGATATCAGGAGCTCAAAAGTCAAAACTTACTGCAACATCATCAAACTCATCAAAGGTGGACGCAACAGTTTCCCACTGGTAGGACATAACTGAAATAGCTGAAGATCCTCCTTTTCCCCTGGACCTCTTTCCTGGCTCCTTCTTGACCTGTTCTACCCGTCTAATTTCACGATACAATCTATGCCCGAGAATCTCATCATCTTCGTACCTGTTTTGCATGACCTTGCATGAAACCAAAATAATGGAAATTCTTTACATTCAGGGTAAATAAAGTAGTACCAGTATGAGATTCCAAGGGAATCCCCTCCAATCCGTTCTTTACGAAAAGTAGAAAGATCTTGTCCATGCTTAAGGGAACTGTCAATGAAGTTCCGAATATCCTCTTGCTGCAAAATCCATTCAGGATAAGTTATGATGCCAAAATTAACTTGCAGCTAACATCAAATACAAATTTGATACACACAAAATTTATGCTTGATAGAAACGTTTTTTTCTAGCAACATCATCTCTTCAAACACAAGTTCATAACACAGGCATAGAGAATGACAGCCAGCAAGTATTGCTGAAATTTCAATAAAGGAAGCATGGAGGAATTTATCATGGATAGTGAATTTTTCAAATCTGTAGGCTAAACCTTCAAATAATTCGGAAACATGCAAGCATGTGGATATTGGTCATGTTGATATTTAACCATTATATGGAAATAAGGATTCTGAAAAACTGAATCAGCGACACTGGGAGGCTGAGATTCAATTCAAATTGATATACACAATATGATTGTACTACACTACAAGAAATGAGGCAAGAGCATACAGATGGAAAGCCTGAAGTATCTATTTTGTCAAACTTCTTTTGGTTCAAGGTAAACGAAAATAAAATTAGCACGTACCTCAACGCGGATATCACATATCGCTTTCAAGATCACTAAACGAATAGCTGGTTCTAGTGTTTTGTATGTTTCAATTTCAGCTCTGCAAGATGAACCGATTGGAAAATTTGTCAGTATGAAGTTGCAGTACAAGGTTAACTCAAGAATGTTTGTGTGCGGGACTAACCCATGAGATGCAATTATTGGGAGATCACCTTCTGCAACCTGCAGTTTAGTTCCTTATTATTAGGTCCAACCGAATGGAATACTGTTACTTGCATCTATCTAAAACTGTTTGCGATATGGGATATATCACATACCCAATGCCACCAATCCTTCAGCTTTCTGCATAGGACGGTCACCCAGGTTCCACGCCCCATAGCCATCCGAGTTACAGGAGGAATTGACTGCACAGAGCCAGATATGATCAACAAGCATGAACTTATACAAGCAGGCAGCTAATATGTTTGATCAGTTACAAAAATGTAACTTTGGGTCATGAGCCTATCGAGCAAGTGCAAAAATCACCAAATAAGAATAATGGTGCACGATGCCATTACTGCATGTGCACATTAAATTAAAGTAAGCATAAAAATCAATGGTAAGCTTATGTAAACTGATGAAGGCAGCATAAAAATCAATTGTATAAGCTTCTATAAGCTGATGAAGGGAGCATAAGCCTAGAGAATGGGTAAATTTGGTGATTGCAGAAAAAGCACAGCACATTTTAGTATCTGGTCATGGAGCAATGAGCAGCATGCAGCAAAAAAGTAGACTACAGGAAGAGCTAGAGCTTGCACACATACACCTCACCCACACACTGACACACAGGGAGAAAGAGGAAGGGGGACAACCAAGGAGCCCAACCTTTAGCAGCGGCATATGCACATCGTCTAGAATCTCGTTGGGAGTGATAAGTGCCGACTCGAGCTCCTCCGCCGTGAACTCCGCGGTGATGTTGAGCAGAGGCCGGAACACCTGCGCCCACCAAAAACAGCGCAACGGGAGACGGCATCAAACCCAAACGGCCAAACCCTATCTAGCTGGCACCAAGCTCTCACGCACGCCACAGAAGCCAAAACCCCCCGGAGCTCAGCTCCAGGGGAGCGGCGGCGCGCTGGAGCACGAGAGTGTGAAGGGGGGCAGAGCAGAGGCGCGCACGTGGAGGAAGTTGAGGACGGCGCCGAGCTCCCACATGCAGCGGAGGTGCCAGCGGGGCAGCTCCGCGGGCGCGTCGGGCTCCGACACGAGCGGCGTGACCACGCGGCATTGCGGCGTGTCGTCCCCAGCTCCTCCCGCCGCCGCCGCGCGGCGGCGCGGGCGCTCGGGCGGCGGCGGGGGCGCGGGCTTCGGCTTGCTGTTGCAGGCCCGCGGGAGCCGCGTCTTCCGCGGGGTCGGCTCCTCCTCGGGCTCCGGCTCCGCCTCCGCCGCCGCCTTTCCCGGCGCCTCCTGTTCCGCTTGTTCCTCCTCTGCCTCCTCGTCCTCCCGCTTCTCCGCCGGGGAAGCCGGGGAGGCGGCGTCGGCGTCGGGCATGGGGCGATCTGACGGGAGATCTGCGGCGGGGGAGATAGGGTTAGGGTTTGGGTGGGGCGGGGAGGCGCGGGGCGGGGAGGCGGAGGTGGAGGCCATGGGAGGGGAGCGGAGCGGAGGAGGTGAGAAGGGTAAAAGTGGGATTCCGCGTGGTAGAAGGTGAGAGGTGAGGGGCAGGATGGGAAAGGGGGGCGTGGCGCGTCAAGCCCGTCAACGTGAAGCACTGGATGGAGTCCGGCTGGGAGACTCGTGGCCGGCGTGTCCGTCCGGGGGGTCAGGGGGTGGGTCTCGTTGGGGACTCGGGTTTCACGAGCGTTTTTTTGTCGACCGATTATGCATGCAGCGGTTAGTTTTGAAATTTTGAATTTGAAAGGATTGCTGCGTGGTGTTTACCACCGACGCGGCTTTGTTGGCAAAATTTGTAGATGCGATAAACCGTAAACATGTGAGTGCTTGCAATAGTTGGTTCTTGAACGTGTGAGTGTTTTGCAATAGTCCATGCATTATTTTTACTAAACAGAAAGCACCTTCTACATTAAACACACCACACACACACAACAAGCAAATTGCCTTTTACAAGGTCCATTACATATGATGGTACTTGGCCATTAACATGTCTGAGCTTGGTGGACACCTAAACAATGTGCCACCTTATTACAATTTCTATTGCATAACGAGACACTACAAGAAGAAAACTCGGATTGTATTATGTCTCGAATCTTAAAGATCAGAGCACCAATGCTGCTACGATCTATACTTGACGATTTCAGGGCAGCAGCTAACATTGCAGCATCCGTTTCCAAGATAATTTGCGACATACCTAATTGTGCCGCCTACAGAATGCCTTTCTAGGCCACAGTTGCTTTATGCAATGCCAATGAAGCATGAGAAATATTCCCTGCACCAGCTGCTATCACTTCCCCATTGTTGTTCCTTATTACAAAACCCCATCCTCTAGATTTCTTAGTAGTGTCAAATGATCCGTCAGAATTAATCTTGTAAATATCCTCAAGGGCGGTCTCCGTGAGTACTGAGCTGCACATATATTACTTTATTTTCATTCTGATGAAGCTTTTCAAGTTCCATCAGGAAGTAGGATATCGAGCTACAAATTTCAACATTCAGCATCCTCCCACCTTCATTGGCCATATTTCTTGGCGACCACCATCTCCAAAGCAAGACAAACAATTTTAGCTGTATGTTCTTCTCTAATTCCCATATCATAGTAATGACTTCTATTCCAGATTGGCAAGATACTAGTTTAGCTCTAATATCTTCCATATACAACAAGCACTAGGACATCTTTTCATACTTAAATTAAATTTAAAGAAGAGATGTCCACAATCCTCATCAAGCCTTTTACAAACTGGACATATATTGTATCTAAATTTACAACTTGCTTGGCCACATTTCTTTTAACATGAAGGCTATTATGTGCTAGATGCCATATAAATATTTTGACTTTGTTATGGATTTTGAGATTTCATATCTTAATCCATTGGAAATCACCTTTATACCCACCTGCACATCTAGAACTAGAAGCGTCAATTCCTACTGTAAGAGCATCTCTTCTCGCAACAGCTAACTTGTATTATTTTGATTTGACTGAAAATAATCATTTCACTCAAAGCGCCAAGCAGACCAATCCTTCATCTGCTCATTAATTGGAATTCGTAACATCTCGGTGATTCCATAAATAGGCCATTTCAAGTAAGATTGTAGACAAAACATACCTCATGCAATGCTTATACACGTGTACGCCCTTATGAATGTTTATAGTCGATCAACCCTTAAAGTACACATATCTCGCCTACTATACCTCTAATGAAAAAAATCGCCGCACTAGCAAGATATAGTACATCAAGCCATGCCCATGCATGGTTTAGATGTTTATAAGGGACATAAGAATTATAAGTTCTTTATTACTAAAAACATTACTTATGATTGTACTCTCTTTTTTTATCTATAATACGCGTATAGATATGCTTTGCAGTCGTTGTAATAAATTTATCAACTACTCTATATATTTACTGCTACAGTGGCATGTATAACTTAGTATGGTGCAAATTTATTTAAGAGGTAGGCATATTTATTTCCGCACTTAGAAACATATGATAGTGCAACTGAATTTGTTACTTGAAAATTTTGGTCGATCGGTAGCAACATTTTATTTGACTCGATCGATAGCAGCTTGCATAGGTGTTCATAACCGAAAACGGGAAGAAAACGCTTAGTAAACCACATATACTCCCTCAGGGCGTCCGCAACGAGCGGCTCAAATCGCCGGCTCTGATGGAATAAAATAGAAATAAAACTCGGTGCATGAGAGATGGGGCCAAGTAAACAGAGACACAGCCTTCTATGGGGAATCGTGCGAGCTAGCGACGAACTCATCGCTAGCGCTGTGAATTCTGCCTCTCTCTCTTCTCGTGGTTGGTTCAAAAAATGGCCACCGTATGATGACATTTATGTTTGTGATCTTCGAGGTGTAAATTTTAATACCCGTGGCTTTGAAAAGTGTTTTTAAGACAATTGTACCCATAGCATATATTTTTATTTAAAAAACTAGATAATTTGGGAGCTACGGATAGTCAACATTTCAAAAAAAGTATCGATTTTTGATGTAGGTGTCATACATTTGTGGCTGAAGGCGTGTAGTTTTTTTTTTCATTTGCAAATGAGGACATGAAAGAAACAGTTTTATCCATTGATGATAAAAATGTGATACAATGAGTGAGTACTAAAATTTTGGTCACTTAATGGCAGCCACCAACAGAAATGTAGAGATACTTTATAAATAAAATGGTTAAAATGCTTTGAAAAGGACTATCATAGGATGGATATGCTAATAAGATGAGTAGTGGTTGAAATTCTGCTTTGACATGTTAACTGCCAATGTGAGTTCTGCGATGGGAAATGTTCTGTCAACACTTATGTATTTTTAAAAGTAACCAAGAAGTGTCCAAGAGATTTGTTCATCACTTGTCAATACTAAGAATGGTGGTGGCTCCAGTTTTTCTCTAAGGACTGCTGTCTGTGTGTTTTTTATAAAGATTTTTGGCCTAGCTGGCCTGCTGGACTTCTGAATGTTCTCAAGTTTTCCTTTAAAAAAGGAAAAAAACTCAAGTTTTTTATTTATTTAAGGAATTTGTTATTTATCTGTTAACAGATTTTGTTGTTGGTTATCTGTCTAATTTTGGAGCGTTGATTTTTGCTTCAAGATACGTGCTGCTTTTTGTCTCCGTCCTGCAAGTTCAGATCTTTTCTTTTTCTTCAAGGTTACTCGTTGTGTTTCTCTTCTGCGGTAATGGGATGCCTTTAATGATGAGCTTTGTCGGATAGTATAATCTGACAGTTGGTGTTCACCAAATCTGTCGTTTTTTTGTATTTGTTCTTTATTTGGTAGTTTAAAAAGGTCGACATATATGTTGATGGAAAATCTATCAACAGTTATTTAAAGGCTCCCTTTATTTAAACCTGACTCAATTTCAAATCACATAAGAGTACTAATCTAACAGGGAAAACCAAGATCGCCTGTATGATGATGTTGCTGGCTGCCTCGATTAAGGCATTCAGCAATGCTGATATGATGAGTTCGTATAACTCGAATATCACATTTTTTATAAAAAAAAGAAACCAAAATTGTAAAATAAGAATATTTTTTAGCGATTCTAAAATATAAGAATTGTGTCGTTACTCAGTGACCATGTTAGATGGGGCCTAAATTCCTAGTGGGAGAGAGAAGTGGGCCTAAACTCCACTTCACCCGTGCAATGCTGTTGGTCGCTCTCCAGTCCTCTGTTCTCCACTTCAGTGTTCGTCAGGTGAGATGCGGGAGGGTTCTAGGGTTTAGAAATTCCCCATTCCCCATTCGATTTGGCTACCTCCGCACCGCCCCGCCCAGCGCCGGCGCCGTGGATCCCGGCCATCTCCGGCGACTGCCGGCTGGTAAGACTACCCGCACTCATGTTCCTCTATTTCTCTCCTTTATACGTCCTAGTCAGCAAGATTCCCTCCTCTATATACGTTTCTTCCGCACCCATCATCCTGTATATCTCATCCTCTATAGCAACAACCAAAAGGGGCCCTAGTTGTCATCCTTTATAAATTTTTTCTAAATATATTCATGTGAGATCTTGTTTTAAAAAATTTATTGCAATGAATTTAATGGTGCAAACGGATTTTAATTTGGCCGTTTAGTTTGTGAATTATAGCACTTTTTTGGTTTGTGACTTGTACTCACATGCAACGGGCCCCACGCATCCACTCTTTTCCTCTCATCTCCCTCCGACCAGCAGCACCAGAGGGGTCCACGCATGGGGGTAGCGGACACCGCCGTACCTCCTCCACAGGCGCAGGATGGTCACCCGTCCGGAGCTGTACAGGAGCCTTTAAAGGAGGCCGCTGCGGGGATTTTTCCTGCATCGGTGTCCTGCAGGAGCCGATCGAGGATGCCGCTGCAGATGGTCTAAGTTCCCTTCGCTCGCTACCCTGTGTCTGCATTTCTCTTTCTCCCACGCGCGTACATCCCCCTTGCACCTTCAGCTCGCTCCCCCGTGCTTGCAGATCGCCCAATGGACTGCCCCAACCCCAAGCGGAACTCGCTGGCTGGCCTCCCCGACGAAGCCATGCTGGAGATCCTCGCGCGCACTCCCTTCAGGTCCGTCTGCAGGTCCAAGTGCGTCGCCAAAGCCTGGCGCGACCTCATCGACGACCCGCTCAACCGCAGGAGGCTGCCCCAGACCTTGCAAGGGTTCTTCTCCATGAGCAAACTCGACGACGACAGCGACCTGGAACATTCTTCCATCAAGTATTTGGCGAGCCCCGTGCCTCTCGACATCGACCCTGGCTTGCCCTTCCTGAGTAAGCTGCCCGAGACTGAGAGTGTCGTCTTCGAAGATTCCTGCAATGGGCTCCTCCTCTTCGAGCACTGCCCCAAGTCGGACCCGTATGACGTACTGGGCTATATCGTGTGCAACCCAACCACGAAACATTGGGTGACTGTCCCCGTCTGTGCCTGTTGTCCGCCACCAATTGATTATTCAGTAAATGCAACCTATTTGATTTTCGATCCGGCTCGGGCTGTCTCCCCTCATTTTCATTTGATCCAGTTCTGGAAGCTGGGCTGGGGTGATGTGGAGTGCCAGTTAACGTATGAGGAAGTCAAGAGGTTGGAGGTGTCAGTGCACACCTACTCGTCTGAGTCTGGGGTGTGGAGTCACAGCCAAACTGACTGGAATGAACAGGGACAATTGGAAGGATGGCGTCGTCAGGGCAGTCCAAAGTGTGGGTGCCATCAGCGAACATTTGTTAATGGCATCCTGCATTTCTTAGTTTCGGGTTTGGATCTATATCAGATAGTTGCTGTAGATGTACAAGGAAAGACAAAAAAGATTATCAGAACACCAGATGCAGCAGAGGGGAAGCAATGGTTCCGGCACTATACTCCTTGTATTGGCCAATCCCAAGGACGCCTGCATTATATCAACCAAAAGCTTGATGCTCATGGCTCTAGACAGGCAAAGATTTCTAAACTATCCATTTGGGAACTTCAGGATTATGATACACGAGAATGGGTGTTGAAGGATACTGTGAGCTTGCGTAAGCTCTTTGGAAGGAAGACAGACAAGTGGGAGTTCGTTGTCATTCATCCAGACCGCAATGTGGTTTTCTTTCTTAATGAGCCGTTGAACAAACTGATAGCATATGACATGGACCGTAAGGAAGTGAGTGTTGTTTCCATGTTAGGTGAAAAATTGGATCATTGGGCCAGGGATATTGTTCCTTATGTCCCCTATTTCTCAGAGTCACCAGCGCTCATAAATAAGAACTGAATGAGTATGGTTGTATGCTCTAACAATCGAGCAGCTAGTAACTTGGTTGGATTGTAGTGAACATAGGTGAGACGTTCTCTCTACTTGAATGTGTTCCTTTTTATGCTTTTGGTCTTAACTAATATAATGCAGTCCTGCTAAGACATTTATGTAATGTATTTTATGCTAGTTGTATTAGTATGAGTGGACTTGCCCAAGTTGAACAATTTAGAATTTTGATGTTAGCTGATATGCTTAAAATGATTCCTGTTTGATTGCCGTAGTAGTGAGTAGTTCTCATTTATGCTGAATTTTGGACTTGTGTGTTTATTTAGTTCCAATGAATAAGGTTATCTTGATTCTTGCATATGTTGCAGTGTTAACAGTTTGAAATTGGAAGGTTAACATCAATAGCTAGAACCAACATTCCTTGTTTATGTTGCTGAACAATAATCTGAATAGGCAACTTTGTTCACTGAGCTTGCTTGTAGACACTAATTACTTGGATCTACTTTAGATCTTACCAGTGCTATAGAGATGACAATTTTGTTTTGTTTTGTTTTTTCACTAAAAAGTGCTCAACCCTGTTGCTCTAGTCCCTCGACACAAAAGTTTGACAAAATGCAGAAGGTGAATGAAAATACCTCCAGTGTCTTTTTGTTTTGTTTAGCATAGGTCTTAGTGTTCTTCAAGCTCCACAGTCTGCATGTAAATAATAAGTCTATCATATATACAAAGATATCATGGATTTAGATCAGAGGAGCTTCCATTAGGTGCTTCAAGCATTTTTGCAAGGGGCAGAGGTCCAGCTGGATTCTCATGAAAGAATTGTATGGGGGTCTGCAGCTTCCACTAAAAAGGTAATTCGCCCCAGAGAAGTACGAAATCGTTCCAACCTGATGCTATTCCTACATTTCCATCAAACCTACAGAGCAACCATACTAATGGTTAGCTATAGCCAATTATTTTTTTTACATTAATCAATAACTGAGCACATTGTTCGGTTCACCGAAGTCTTTTAACTGGAACTTGCTGGAGCCTGTCACTACCTTTGTACTCTATGAACCTTCAAAACAGTCTCTAATTCACACTGAAAATAAAGAATGTATGAATCTATTTGTGCTGGAGGTAATCTCTCCCTCTAAAGCAAACTTGAAAAATCTGAGATACTGTGAGCTTTCTTAGTCTCTTCGGAAGAATGACAGTCCTCTGGTTTGGCTTACACTTCGTTACCATTCATCCAGATCGCAATGTGGTTTTCTTTAATAAGCAGAACAGACTAATAGCATATGACATGGATGACAAGGAAGTGAGTGTTGTTTTCATGTCAAGTGAAAAAATGGAGGGGGTGGATTGTTCCTTATATCCCCTATTTCTCAGAGTCACCAGCGCTCACAAATTAGGACTGATGTGTATGACTGTATGCTCTAACTGTGGATCAGCTAGCAACTTGGTTGGATTGTAGTGAACATGGCTGAGACGTTCTGTGTCTATTTAGACGTGTTCTTTTTATGCTTTTGGTCTTAACTAACATAATGCAATTATGCTGAGACATTTATGTAATGTATGTATTTTATGCTAGTTATTATATTAGTACGTATACGAATGGAGCTGCCCAAATTGATCAATTTAGAATTTTGATGATCGGTTATATGCTTCAAATGATTCCCTTTTCACTGCCATAGTAGTGAGTAATTCTTATTTACCATGAATTTTGTTTCTTTGGCACTTGTTTATCTATTTATTTTGAGCAAACAAGGTTATGTCGCATATGTTGCAATTACAATGGTAACAGTTTGAAATTGGAAGCTTACAGTAGCATCAATAGCTAGAACAAAATTTTCTTATTTATGTTGTTGAACAATAACTTGAACATTCTAATAGATAACTTCGTTCACGGAGCTTGTTTGTAGATACTAATTGCTTGGAACAGTATGAAATTGAATGCTTCAGTACCATCAAAAGCTTTCCCTCAAAAAAAAAAGTACCATCAAAAGCTAGAACCAATTTTTCTTATTATGTTGCTGAACAATAACTTGAATCATATAATAGGCAAGTTCAGCCAGAGCAAAGCTTACTTGTAGTTGTAGATACTGATTGAGTGCTGTGGAAGTGACAATATTTATTTTTTCATTGATAGGACATGAAACGGATGTCCAGGTTCTGTTTTAAATTTAAATTGGGTGTACAACAATAGCCTGATATTCTAGTATAATGCAGACATGAATAATGTTCAACCCTACTGCTCCAATCCTGCGAGGCAAAAAATTGACAACACTACAGAAGGTGAAGCAACACACCTTTAGTGTCTTGCTTTGTTTAACACAGGTCTTAGTGCCCCTGGCTTCAAACTTCAGAGTTTGCCCATAAATCATCAGTCTCATATATATCAAGATACCTTGGATTTCAGTAGAGAAGAGCTTCCATATTTTACAAATAATGCATGTATTGGAAACGTTTAAACTGAAGGCTCACATTAACCCGAAAAGCTGCCTAATTTCATTTCAAAATGAATTTTAGTAGCAGAGGAGCGTCCATCTAGTTCTTCAAACATTTTCATAGAAAACAATGATCCAGCTAGGTTTGCATGGATGACGTTCAACAATAGTTTGTTCTAAGTCTGGAGCAGCTGGCATGTTGTATATTACCGATACATTATTTTCTTGCTGGACTCTAGGGTGCATCCCTTGTGATGCTTTAAGTTCAATTAGTACCACAAGCCTGTTGGGCTATAAATCACGGATGCTAGCGTTACATCATATTAGTTATCAAAATGAATGAAGCTTAGATTATGATGATTTAAATTGAAGTTATATGCATGTTTTGTGGATTACAGTTATTCTATAATACCTGGATCCTTTTTCTTGGTGTTAGTAGCAAGTGATTGCTGGTTACTTTTTTTGTTCCCTTGGTTTCACTCCCTTCTATCCTTATTTATGATGAGTGATTTGATAATGGATCAAATGTTGCATATATCTGAAATTCTATATACGTTGTCACATTAACCTCTGAGCCTCTGAGGCTTCCTAGTGTTCTCTTGTTCAGTAGAAGGAGTGAAGGACCTAGTTCTCTTTGGTTGCATAATATTTACCTGGTTCAGAACTACTTAAGGGCCAGTCTGAATAGGAAATTTAGTTCAATTTTGACTGAGATCCTGAGAAATGTGGACAGTTCTCATGCAAACAGTGGAACTTACCGCTGAATTTTTTGTGCAGCTACTGTAGTCAAAAAGATTTTTCTCTTCCTTTTCCTTTGATGCTTTGGGCTCAATTAATGAAGTGCATTTATCAGAAAAGTTTAAACGTGTAAAGTCTTTACATATAAGCTCAGAAGCTGCCTAGTGGATAATTATTGCATAATTAGTCGCACATGGTATCACTTAAAAGTGCAACACCTGAAATTTGAATGCCGGACAGTTTGTCAAAGTTTTGTTCTTGTGAGCTACAGATGTTGGATATTCTGCTTCAGATGAAGCTATGCTAGCTCAGCAGCTGAAGTGATTAGGAGATAAAAATGTGGAAAAGTGAAGGGAACAATCAAAGAAAAAAGGACCCTCATTGTCATGTGTTGCTGATATGATCTTGAAGACCTGAAATACTCAGTGCTGATTTCTGTTCTTGTCTTCTTGATGGCAAAGAGGAAAGCAAACCATATATACTGTACTTTTCAGGCGCGTAAAATGATGTTCTATGTTTATACTGTAGCCTCCAGCGTTTCCCATAAAGTGGATCTCAAACCAAACAGTAGCTTTATACTGTACATTCACTCCGCTTTTACAGAAATAATAACAAGGTCAATTACCGTTATGAGAAAATTTCATATCCTGTGTTTTGAGATGTTTTACTAGACCATTCCGTGATCTTATTGCTCTCAATAAAGAAAGTTGGATTTAGATAAGATCATTTCGTACTGCTTTCATGTGCTCTCGCCAAACCGTCGTCGACCAGAGAAATCTAATCTGATGGCTAGAGTAAAATCCCATACACCTGTCAAGTTCTCAAACTGCACAACAGCTGAGTGAATACACAGTATTGCCATCTTTTCTTGTATGAGTCCGAGCTACAAAAATTTCCCGGGATACATCACGAAATCCGTATACAACTGAAAGACAGTGCTTCCTCCTAGACGAATGTGGAATGATGCATCTACGGCACTATGCCCCCAAATTAGGAATAAAAGAACTTTGGCGACACGATAACCACGAGAAAAGAAAAAATGGACCTGGTACTACTCTTTATTGGCTACCACAAGGAATGAAGTTTGTTGCAGGCTTCCTCGTTTTATTCATGTCACTCTTTCATATGCATTGCCGATCTGCATGTGAAGCCAATCTGACATCGAGCCCTGGGTGTATTTGGATTCCCTTGGTGTTTGCGGATCCAATGTCAGACTAGGAGCAGTACTATATGGCGGAGCACCAAACTGCAAGAAAGCAGGCACTGGTGAGCCCTTTTGAACTTTTGTCAAAGTTTTTAGGCACATTTAACAGAGTATCATTAAAATCAATAAAAATGACATTCAACAATGTACTGATCCTATAATTACAGTTTTGAGCAACAACAACAGTGGTCTGAACTGGAACTTGAACAGCAGCTTGTTATGGCCATATTAGTATGTAGCATGAACAGAACTGGAAAATAAGTCATGTTCAAAAGATGTGCCTAAAGAATAAAGATTTAACAATTGATGAATAAACTTACATCTTTCGTTGGAAAAGCTACAGTCGCATTGTGCATATCACTATTAATCGCTTCAAGTTTCATGGACAAAAACTGCATACAACAGGTCAGTAATTAATTTGAATATACACAAGAAGACAATTTCACATGAGACCCAAGACCACATACCTCCACTTGACGCTCTAAAGACTGGATGTAATTTATTATCTCATCAAGGACTGATGCTTTCCCAATAACCTTTTCAAAAAGAAAACATAATGTATGTTTACAACCGAAGCTTTCACTGAAAATAAGGATCCGGAAAAGACAGCTACATGCTTACATGGTAATTGGGAACTAAAAGCATGACAAAAAGCATGACAACACAGAACTTTGAATCCATGGGGTTCAACATGTACCTTGTTGCATCCAGGAACAATATCTTGAAGAACTTTCATCCGTTCACTTATCTTCTCTCGTCGTGCCTATCAGTAGACATATTGAGTTGATCGAATCATTAATTTGAACAACTACAATTCTATTATAGGATATAACAATAGTTGTGCACTCCGATCTCTGTAATACTTAAGTGACTACTATCATAGTTCTTGTGAGATTAATCAGATTATATTAAACTATTAAGAAAGCATCCAAAGTTACTGGGTGAAAAGTCCATGAGGCAGGTATGAGCTTACTCTTTCTGCGAGGCTATGGCTGTCTGTTGCTTCACCTCTTCTTGCCCTCACATGGATGTAGTCTTTTGGTGGCTCTTTAGGTGCAGGCTTTTTATCAGCAGATTTGCCAGCGTTTCCTGATTTTGCTTCAGCTTCTATCCTTTTTCTGTCATTATTTTCACCATGTGTCATCTGCTTCAACCGTTTTGCTTCTGGGTCAGCCTAAGAAAAAGAATATACAAATACACATGAATCCATCAAATCGAGACAACTGTCATTTTACTTTGTGTATTTAAAAACACAAAGGAAATCCATCCCTGTTCCATTACACAGATAGAAAAGGCAATGTAAATGCCTGTAAGAAACAGAGAATGAGATCAATTAAACGTCACAATTTGCATGTCAGCCCCAGGAACTTGTGGGAAAGATCAAAAGCTGCTGTACTAGTGCCATATAAGGAGCATGTGCACCCAAAACCCTGCTGCTGCTCTTTGACCAGCACAATGCACACTGTTGCTCACGTGGGGACACAAAACAAGGATGCTGCAACTATCTACTTGGCCGTGGTTTCAGTTTATTTGAAAGCAGCCACTAGAATTTCCACACCCATGACAGCGACATTGGACCAATTACACTATTAAATAAACTACATATGAGCCCAAAATCATCGAGTAAAACTTCTTTTACATGAGGTTGAGCTCACCAGCTCAGCTCATCGAGCCAGCATTGCAGCAATTCAGTAACATCAGAGCAGTAGAATCACTTTGACTAGCTTTGATTTGGACGCACTGCCTTGATTTGAGTAGTGATGCTGCACACTAACCGCACCCGCGCCCCAGGACCGCCGACCAGGAACGAGAGTAAAATCTGACGGCACGGTCGGATAGATCACGGCGGCGAGCTGCCCAAGCCACAATTCCCCGGCGTCGCAGTTGCAGTCCACCAGGCTAAACCCAGCACCTCACAGATGACACCAAATGCGGCGCGGGATGAAAGGAGGCAGACGTACCGAATCGTGGCCGCCTGCTGCGCTGGTGCTGGCGGCGGTGCCGGACGTGGAGACGACCTTGGACGGCTCCTCCTCGGCCGGCAGCGCAGCGGTGGCGTCGCGCCGCGGCCGCCTGCGGCTGCTGGAGCCGCCCCCACCGCCCCCAGACCCGGCAGCGGTGACGACAGAGGAGGCCTCGTGGCGGGGACGGGGACGGCCGGCGGCAGCGGCGAGGTGGTGGAGGTGGTGGTGCGGCGGCGGCGGCCGCCAGAGCTCGGCGGCCACCGACGCGGCGGGATCCATGCGCTGCGCCGCCTCGGGGGAGGCGAGATCGGGAGGGGAGGCTGCTGCTGCTGCTGGCTCTGCCTGCCAGCGCAGCGCCAGAGGCAGTGGCAGTGTGGGCGCGGAGTCAGAGGAGGCTCTCAGACTCAGAGGTCAGAGGAGACCCCCGGAGGAAGAGATCCGAGGCGGCGATGCCGATGCCGATGCGACGCGCCGCGAGCGGCGGAGAAAAATGATTTGAAATTCCTTCCGGTGGGCCTGCCGGCTGCTAGCTGGCATGGCATCACTACTCGGCTGGGCCGCTGCCCGCTGGGGACCGCCGGGGGGCGGACTGATGGAAGGAAGCAAAACAGTTGCGCGTGTGTCACCGTAGATGCATAATACCCAGTCAATTTTCTTTTTAACCTTGATAAAATTTACTGTATAAAACATATTAGCAACATTTATATATTATTATAAATATATTCAACGGTCTATCCTATGCTGCTAATTATATACTATAAATAATTAATATTTTTAGCATATACTACTTCGTTAAAGTTAAGTGTGCTTTTCTCTAAAGAAAAAGTGAAGTGTGTTGACTATTGTGAGGTGAGAACGATGGATGAAAAGAGACGTAGTGAGTAGGTTTCACCGGATTTCATGAAATCTTGTGGTCACGGTGTGTTTGGCAGAGACCGAAAACCGTTTGTTAAAAGATTATCGAACCTCGTAATCATGTTAAACGCTTCAAAGTCAAAACATAGAACAAACTCGGCAAGACCAATTCATGGGAGATCATGGGAACGACCAGCTGCTGATCATGTAAGGTCAATTGTGATGCGGCTTTGGACCCACGTACGAGCTCAGGTGGGTGGGGTTGCATTCTTCGCGGTTCTGATGGCGACGTGGTGTATGCTCGCCGTGGAAGGTTAGAGGCACTTTTGGAGCCATTACAGGGTGAAATTATAGCCTGTATTCAAGGGGTCCAACCTGCTATCGATGAAGGCGTGGGTCAGGTGATCATTGAGATTGATGCCTTGACTATGATCCAAGTTGTTTACTCAAATGTCTACGAGTTTAGTGCAATGGCATATATTGTGGCGGAGCTGAAAAGTCTTCTATCTTTGAACTTCATTTCATGGCGAGTCCAACACACGCCCGGGATGAGTAATAGGGTGGCGCACGAGTTAGCTAATCTTGGTAGTCTTTGTTCTTTGGATGACGAACCGATTCTGGGTTCAATTCCTTTATGTCTTCAGTATGTAATTGCTGATGATTCAACACCGTCTGAGTAATGAAAATTATTATTTCCCTCAAAAAAAGCATAGAACAAACTAACAGTGTTTACGAACTTCTACCAAAAAGACATTCGTGTCCTTTGCACAGCACTACCAAGCCAAAAGCTATCTACGTATGTCTTTGTTTTAGCCAGCCAACACATGTACCGATCACTCTCCTCCAGGGCTCCAACGAACCCAAAGTCCCAAAACCCCCTACTGTCGTACATAAAAAAAAAATCTGAAATCATCTCATCATGCTGTTTATTGCGTTCAAAAAATCTGTCGGATGTTTATGTTAATCCTCATCAGCCGTTTTTTTTTCGGTTGTGGGCTGGCTTGTCACTGGGGTGAGAAAATGTTGCCTATTTGGGCTTAGGACTTGGAAAAAGTCCATTTTGCCTCCCTCAATTATCACAAAAGTTTATTTTCCCTCCCTAAACTCTAAAACCAGAAATAGTTCCTCCCTCATCTCTTAAAACCGGACATTTAACCTCCGAGCTGTTTTCCTAGGTGGTTTTTCCTTTTTCTTGTTGTCGGGCGTCTCTTAATTACTTCTGGCCGCCGCCGCCGCCTAGCGTAATCAGCAGCTGCATCTTGACTCGCTGAACTTTTGCATGTTCTTGACGTACATCTTCATGATCTGCCACTGCATCACGCTCTGCTCTGCCTCCATGTCGGTGTCCATGTCCATGTCCCCGAGCTACGACGCGTGACGTCGGCGTGTCCGGCGAGCGCCGGGACACAGGCACCTTGATGGGCTCGTCGACGTCGTGTGAAGGCAGTGGCAGAGGCGTCTCTGCCCTTTCGACGATCGTAGCGCCATCAGCCGCGGCGACGGTGGGAGCGGCACGAGCGCGAAGCCGAGGAGCTGGTTGTCGGCCGGGCACGCCCTGGCGCAGCTACGCATCCAGAGTTCGCACTTGATCGAGCACGTCCATGGCGATCCGCACGCACAGCGACGAGTAGATGGCGGCGCGCAGGGAAGAAGCCGGCGGCCATCGAAAGAAGTTGCGACGGCGACGAGGCGACAGCGCTCTAACAGGAGATCCGGGCGGCCTCCTCGGTTTGGCGTGGGCTGCCACCGTGGGCAAGCTTCCTCCAGCCTGTGGACGCGGCAGCGCGCACCGTGCCCATCTCGCGGCGGCAAGGACACGCCGGCGGCGCCGCAGTCCAGCTCGTGGCAGCGCCGGCGAGCTGTCATTGTGGCGGCGGCGGCGTGGCTAGCTCGCGTCGGCGGCACGGCCCGACCCGTGGTGGCACGGCTAGCTCGCAGCGAGCGCCTCCGTGGGCGAGGAGCTCCGGCGAGGAGTTCGTGGCGAGGATCTCCATGCGGCCGCGTGCAGGCGAGCACATCCATGAATGACGAACGCAAGCGCCGCGTGTGCCGGCGAGCACCTCCATGGGCGAGCATCTCGGCGAGGAGATCGTGGCGCATCTCTATCGCTCGCGTGCATGCGAGGAGTAGGACGCGCTCAGGCGTGGCGCATCTAAGTCATTCGCGGCTTCGTGCAGCCATGGCGCGCATGCAGGCCGCGCAAGAGCAGGGCGGGGAGGTGGTGGTCTTCCCTCTTCCGACGACCGACGGGCGAGGTGCACGGAGGGGGAGGGGAGAACGACGGTGGTCATGGTGCACGCAAAGAAGAACGGCGGCGACCATGGCTACTCCGCGAGCTCCGAAGCGCCTCTCGAGCGGTGAAGCGAAGCACGGCCGACGGCGGCGTGCGGGTGGAGTCGAATGGATGGGTAGATGGATAAACCAGGGTTGAAACCGCCCAAGGAGTAAAAACAAACGGTATTAAAATTTGAGGAGGGTTTTTGCACGGTTTTACGGTTAAGGGAGGAAAATTGGACTTTGTCGATAGTTGAGGGAGCGAAACTGGACTTTTTCCTTAGGACTAACCCTTGTTAAGGCCCATTACTACGAGCCACGGCAAGGGCTGACGGGTCCACGTAACTAGCCCCTCTGCAGGCCGGCAGGCCAGAAGCAGTGAAGCACCGTGATTCCATTCAAAAATAAAAAGGAACAGCACCGGTGAAACTTTCAGATCAAACAAAGTTGCAGTTGAACAGGCGCTCTACGATCGACTGACTGAGCCCGACCGCTGAAACTGCAGTGTCATAGAATAATGGAGTGGTTTAGCAATTCGCACACATGCAAAATAGGATGGCCATGTGATGAGCACGTGATTTGGCACGGGAACACAGAAGGACGAGTGTGAAGACGGACAAGGGGACACGAGATTGAATCTGGGAGTCCACTTTCCATGGCTTTTGGGACGGCAACAAGAAGAGCCAGACAATATAACGGACCAAAGCGACAAAAGGAAAAACAAAAGAAAAAGTGAGTTAATAAAAAGCTGTTAGAGGAGAAATATTAATTAATTGATAAATATATATAAAAAAAAAAAAAAGGAGAGGAGAGTACCTTGCACGCTAAGGCAAAGCATTAAAGCATACACAACACGTAGACCTAGCAACAGCGCGTGGCGAAGTGGCTTGTTGCTTTATGCTACGATTCGATCGATCCAGAAGCTTGTGCAAACCAAACGGAGGAAGCACGGAGTGGTGCGGTAGGAAAGGTCGAAAGGATGGGGTTGCGTTGGACAAATACTTTTCACAAGGCATCTTGTGTGTGCCATGGGAGTAGATGCATATTGGGTTGCATTGGTCTCTTCACACCGAAGACTAAACTTCGTTAGTTTGAACTTATCGGCCATGATAAATTACTTTATTGTCAGAATAAAACGGTATCGGTCAGCTTATTAGTTATAGAAACCATCAACCGAACAATTGTCAAAGAGTATCTCCAAATCTGTACGCTTTTAAACTTTGGAAAATATTCTTTTTCACAATTTATACAATCTGCAACTTGCATGCTTGTTGGGTGAAAAAGATAGAGTACCATATTCCTGACGGTACACATGTACAGTATCTGTAACAATGCAGTAGGTGAACACCCTTTGTAAGAGCAACCAAAATGTATTGTATGTCATAAGGCCAGATCGCGATCCGCTTCTCCTTTGCCACCACAGTAGAGAGAGAAGGGATGTCGGTCTTGCGCCGGTGGTGGTGGAGGAGGTGGATGCAAGTCTTTTGCCGGCGGTGGAGAAGGTGGGTGGCGGTCTGCTGGAGAAGAGGGAGACACGGTGCAAAGCGGAGGGCAGCGCAGTACAGAGAGGAGGGAAGCAGGTTTTTTCTACCACCCGGTTTACGCGGTTACCGGACTTACCGGACCGGTCCGGTTCCGGTTCGGACCGGTTTGGTAAGTTCCAAATTCAAATTTTAAATTCGAAAAAAAATGCTGAAAAAATTCCTAAAAATAGTTCATGATTTATAGAACCCAATGGTGTCAAAATTATTCAAGTTTGAGTTCGTTTAGTATTTATTTAGACGTTTAGAAGTTTGAAAAAAAAAGAAAAAGAAAAATACACAAAGCCCGTTAAGGCCCATTAAATCATGAAGGTCAAAAAAACATACTAAACGCACTCAAATTTGAGTAATTTTGACATCATTGGATTCTACAAATCATGAAGTATTTTTAGGAATTTTTTAGCATTTTTTTAAAAAAATAAATTTGAAACCGCTCAAACCTGGCGGTTACCGCTCCAAACCGGGCGGTAAACCGGCCGCTTACCGAACAATAGGAGGCTTTGAATTCAAATTTGAATTCGAACGGTTACCGGTCGGTTTCCAGTAAACCGACCGGTTTACCGGAACCGGAGGCCGGCGGTTTCCGCCGACCACTCGGTAAAAAAAACCTGGAGGGAAGCGTTCGTGGGGAGAAGAAATGACGAAGATCTTTTTATGTGATAGTGGGCCCCACCTTGGTGTCCTTATGGACTTCAATATCATAGAGGAGACAATAACTATGGACCAATAACACAGGCCCCAAGCTTGGACGACATAGTTGCTCTAAGTGAGCAAGCAAAACCTGCACATTGTAACTCGGTGGAAACACTCACGAGACACGATTGTCATCACTCATCAAAGAGAAGCAATGAACGCCAGTTTGAACTCAGAAACTGACGAGTGACCCGGAACCAGAACAAGAAAGAGATGCGGATGAGCGTCGGCGGGCATGGGAGCTGCTGCGTGAGGGAGGGAGGGAGACGAGGCGTCCCGTCCGTGCCGTCGCGATCCCGGCGCGCGGTGTCGGCGGGCGGCCGTGCACGGGAAGCTAGCATTGCCCTGCTGCTGTCGCTCTTGGCCGCAGCAGCAGGCCAACAACAGCGGCGCGAGATCCAACAGCCGAGACGAGAAAATGAAGCACCCGCGCCGCGCCGCGCCGCGCGTCTTGGTCACTGGTTCCGGTTCAGATCAGTGCGTGGTTACCAATCGGAGAGCGGCTTCGCCGCCGCCGACCGCCGTGGGCGGGTGGGAACTGGCAACTGGCAGAGCGGGCTACCTACGGCTACCGTACCTGCCGCTGCCGGCATGACACCGGCATACATACGCATACCTTTCCATACTAGTATGTGTGGCCGTACGTGTGGCTCGGATCGTAGCAACAACGAACAAGTCCTCGTACTCGTACGCGTCGTAGTACGTGCTAATTTTTCCAAGCTACTAGTAGGTGCATAGTTGGCGCTCTCGGCGCGGGGTGATGGACCGATCTCGCAAAAGCGCGCCTGTTCGCTCATGACTATACTCGAGTGCTCCCCGCCACTTCACGTCCAGACACGGGACTAGATGGATGGCGGCCGCAGTCAACGGTTCTAAGCGCAGAGCGCTGGCACACGGGCCTCGTCGAAAAAAAAAAAAAAAAAAAAAGAGGAGCGCACACGGGCCAGGAGTATTATTTGAAAAGGGTCTTGTATTATTTCGTTACTAGAATTAGAAGATGTAGGGTGATTACGGTTGCACCTTACAGCCTGCTCCAATCTATGTCAAGATAAATCAGCTTTTAAATTTGTCCTAATAACAAGTTGAATTGAATTACTTTATGTTTAACTACACTTCTAGATCACAACCTAAAAATTTATATGAATAAAATTAGTTTCGCTAAATATACTGTTAGAAATGTGTCGAATATTTAATTATACTAAAGGGGTTACAGTGGACTTGTGTTATAATTAGCAGTACATGGTTAGGTGAGCTAGGTGTTGGCTCTTATAACCCGACCCCTCTATAAAAAGAGGGGGCTTCAGTTGTAACCCAAAGCTCATTGAGAGAGGCAACACATAGTGACAGGCTCGCGGCCGGCGCCCCGGGCGGCCGGTGTCGCGGTTCGGGGAGGAGCGCTCGTAAGCATGCCCCGGGAACATAGGCTTGGCCGAACCTCGTTACCAAACATCGAGTCTCCTGTGTGTTGTGTTGCCTGATCTCTCGTGAGCCCTCGCCTAGGTAGATAGAAGAAATCGCTTCCGCATTAGACGCCGATATCACAACATATACCATAAAATATATTTATTTATTTGGTGTCAATAATTAAATAAATGTTTTGATCTTTTTTGTATTGTAAAGTCAATTAAACTTATTAAGAGGAGTAGTTTAATTTAGATTATTCAAATTTGGAACAATGAGACTAGTCTCGCAGTGGATTTAAAATTCCCCAACAATTTCTCGTGGGCTCGAGCGTGCGGTAGCACTCCCAGACGCCCAGATGCAAAATAGTGTGCACAGGAATGAGTTACAAATCACGTGACGTGAGTGACGAAGTATTATTATAGGTGGAACTCAAACTTGCTCGTGGTGTACGTACTCGTCGTCAGCTGCATACAGAGAGTTCCACCATTCCCGTCGTATCCTGCTGCATCCTGTCCAGAGATAAATAAGGCATCCCTGAACCGTGGAAATCCTCGGCCCCTCGCACCGCAAGCACCGCCCAGAATTCTGGTACTACGTACGTGTACGTGCAGCCATAGCCATCCGACCACCGGGGCCAGGCCAAATTACCACGCTGCGCGGCGCCGCCCGGCCCCGACCCGACACCTCTGTGACTCTGTCTGCACCTGGAAGCAGCGCTGGAGCCACCCGCGATATCGGGGTCACGCAAGGTCTGGATCGCAAAAAAAAACTAGCCATCCTCTCCTGTGTTTTGCTGGTGAACGGTGAGCACCGGGCTGCACGGTCTCGTTTTCCCCCGGGGACAAGATTGGCACCGCCCGGTCCGGTCCGGCCGACGTTTCGTCGCTTCAGGATTCAGCAATGTCGGGCTCCGGCGTGTGCGCTGGCTTTGAGCTGAGCGCGACCCACCAATTTGACGCCGTACCTCTGTCTGCCTTCTGTCCTCGAATCACAGCCGGCCACCTGGCTGATGATCGGTGATTTGGTGCTGATTCAATTCGGCTAGACGCAAAGGGCCAGCGCGTGCATCTGCAGGGCCAAATCACCGTAGCCGTCGTGGTATGCTGCTGTACTTTTCCATTGCTTTGAATTTCTTCCTATTCGAGATTGCACGTACGAGAGCAATCACTCGTCTGGACTAGGTACGCGGCCGAGTAGAGAGCCAGCATCCCCCCACTTCATTCAATTTTTCTCACGAATGAACACAAGAAACCTGCTTACCCTCCTCGTCTTGGGCTCCGACGTGGCTCTACCAACTCCATTCCACGAATCAAATGGTGCATCTTGGGCTAGTCTCTGTTTGCAAGACTCTCATGTATGGAAAATAGTGTAGCCCATGAACATTTTACCACATTTTCCATACATGGTGATTATTAGGGGTTCTCATGGTGAACATTTTAGCTCTCAGGTAGAATTTAGTTATAGAGAGTCTTTTTTTTTTTTTTATTCACAAAACAACCAGAAGCAACATAAAAAAATGAATGGCACCTGGCCTCTTGGGTTTAAGAACTTGATCACTTGACGCAGGTGCTCACATCTTTCTTATATTCAATATTTAATGGTGTCGTTTTCTTTTATGGTAGACAACATGTTTATCAATTATAAGATATCTGTGGTGACTTCGTTAATCTTGAGATTTACTTATTAAGATAGGTTTTGTATCCATATGCTCACATAGATG
Source organism: Themeda triandra (assembly GCA_018135685.1). Classification (NCBI taxonomy): domain Eukaryota; kingdom Viridiplantae; phylum Streptophyta; class Magnoliopsida; order Poales; family Poaceae; genus Themeda; species Themeda triandra. The sequence continues at coordinate 490,713 of JAENPR010000236.1, read as the reverse complement.
AGTGCATGTGTACATATAAATATCTGTGTATATACCGTGTGATTAAAAAAAAGGCAAAAAACTTTTTCAGTCAATTTGCTAGGAAGATCGCAATCACAGGGGCTACACCACGATACCTTTGTATCACCTAATTAGGATCAACTTATTGTAGCTGGAAATTTATCAATGCTAATTTCTTTGATTTTTTCCTTTAAATGTAAAAACTTCTTTCTGATTGTGTCAAACCCATATGTCCAGCTTCGCTTCGGTAACCTACTGGCCATATGTGGTGACTTTTATAACTTCTAGAAAGAGATCCGGATATACAGTTTGTTCCCATTCACACGACCACACAGCTGGAGGCTGACCGGCATATAACGGCTACCCCATGCTCGTATACACACCACACACTAAAAACGCGTAAGACGTGGCAAAAAAAGCATGGACCGGATAAACGTGAGATGACAAAAAAAAAAAAAAAAAATCATCTCATCTCATCTCATCACAAAACAAAAACGGGTCAAAGTAACCAGGGGCTTCCCCATAATTCCACGACCCGCCGAGGACCAATTCCGCAAAAAAGCCACCCCGCTGGCCGCCGTGTCCCCACCCACCCCCGAATTCGATTTCTGCCTTCCTCCCCCTTTTCCTTTCCACACGCCCTCCCACGGCACCATTCCCATCCTCCTTTCCCCTCCTCCCTCCTCCCCCTTCTCGACGACTCCGACGCCCCCACCTCCCCCGGCGAGCTCCACCGGCGTCGGCGGCGGCGGCGAAGAGCGGGAGGCCGAGTCCGAGGCGGCGGCGGCGGCGGAAGCGGAGGAGGTGAGTTGACTCGAGGCGAGGCGATGGGGCAGCAGTCGCTGATCTACGCGTTCGTGGCGCGGGGCACGGTGGTGCTGGCGGAGTACACCGAGTTCACGGGCAACTTCACCACCATCGCCGCGCAGTGCCTGCAGAAGCTCCCCGCCAGCAACAACAAGTTCACCTACAACTGCGACGGCCACACCTTCAACTACCTCGTCGAGGACGGCTTCAGTGAGTACCTCCCTTGCTTCCCCTTCCTTCCCCTCCCCGATCCGCCATATCCGGCCTGGATCTGCGCCGCCGCGGGCTCGAATCGGGGTTTGGCTGGCCTAGATCTCGCGGCGCTCGCCTCGATCCGCCGCCCTGGTGGGGGTGGTGGGGTCCCAGGCTCGGTCGTCTCGTGGTGTTAGGTCGGGGGTTAGATTAGATTCGACGGTTGCTTCGAGGCTAATCAATCGGAGCTGCTGTTTGGACTCCACTTTGAGTTGAGATGAGACGCGACGAGATGTGATGTGTTTTGGGGAGGGTCGGGAGTTGCCGTAAATGGCTATTTTTAGGGGGTCACCTCACCTGCTCGGATATTTTCTATGTATGGTATATTGGTTATGCTGGGCAGCAGAAAATTTACGCCGGGCGCATCAACCGAGATGCGTTGTGGATATAGCTTCAAGGTGTCTCGATCGGCCTTGACTTTAGGGATCCTTATCACAGATTCAGGGGGTTTCTGGATTTGGTGTGATTGGATTGCGTTCTCGTGCTTGGGATAAAAGCACTGGCATATATCTATCGGATGGATCCATGGGGGGTGGATTGCTCCTGTTTCTAGTTGTTGGAAGGGAGGACCACTTGCTGATTCTATTGGTGCTAGTTGATTCCATGGTCGTGTAGCTCAATCTCGCTTTCGTTTGGTATAATTTTATCTCATAAGAGGTTGCAGTGTGTTGTAGTATTGTGCGATAATGAATGCTGTAATATCAAGTTCTTAGTGCCAGATATGAGTTAGGTTTCCATTTCAATAGATTGTGGTCTAGAGAAAATATACCAAGTTATTATGCAAGACAAGTATACTGCAATTAACAGTGTATAAGTACATAATGGAGAGTTTGGATTGTCATTGTGACCTGTGAGTTAGCCAGTTAGTAGGTGCTAATCTTTGGAATGCTTTGATTAGCAGTGTTTCTGCACGTATTGGGCATCCTCAATATGGCTGTGCAAATATAGAATATCCATTATTTCCTTTTTTGAAGTCATCTTTGGTTGACCTGAAGCAAATATGTCAATTTCTTTTTTACTCATCTATCCTTGTGACAGTTTATAGGTTAACATGAAACATCGGCTAATATATTTGTGATTTGATGCTTACTTTACTAATCAACCAATGTTCTAGAACACGTCGATGATAAATATTGTTTGCTTTTCTACAGCATATTGTGTGGTTGCTGTTGAATCAGTCGGGCGACAAATCCCCATAGCTTTCCTGGACAGAGTTAAGGAAGACTTCACCAAAAAATATGGAGGCGGGAAAGCAGCTACTGCCGCAGCAAACAGCTTGAACAGGGAGTTTGGGTGAGTCCCTTTTGTTCCTTTTACATAATATTTAATCAATCATTTAGATCCCTTGACTTTCTTGACTAACATCTATTTTGTATCCCTTGACTTTCTTGACTAACATCTATTTTGTTTTTACCATTAAAGATCAAAGCTTAAAGAGCACATGCAGTACTGTGTGGACCACCCTGAGGAGGTCAGCAAGCTTGCCAAAGTGAAGGCCCAAGTCTCAGAAGTCAAAGGAGTTATGATGGAGAACATTGAGAAGGTACTATATTTAATCATCTGACAAAATACACATATCTGTATTATAATGAAAAACATGGCACACCTCAAACATTATTCATGATTCCATATTACAATTTTGATGCTCAGGTTCTTGACCGTGGTGAGAAGATTGAGCTGCTTGTTGACAAAACTGAAAATCTGCGTTCTCAGGTAACGAATTCCTTTACGATGTCTACATTAGCACAATTTTGCATGTGGGTAGATCCAAGAAAACAAACATATACACTCTATATCTATAGAATATATAACTTTATGGTAGCGTTCTGGAAAAATTGGCTGTAGAAGTTAGCATAGATCTTTCACCGTGAGAAGAAAACATGTGTAGCTTCTTGACTCTTTTGCTACTGAATCCACCTAAAGTGCTAGTGATCTTGTTCATTGAAATGTCATTATTGCGTTTATTGCATAGTATGGACTGCATCATTTGTCAAATAATTTTCACTAGGACAGCTGGACAGGTACCTGGTATTGTTTTATCAGTTGAAAGTTGAAACATGATGATTGGTTAAATTAACTGGTTCAAAACATCTTGCTGCAAAAAAAGACTGTCCTCAAGGTTAACAGATCCTGCAGTCTGAGCCAACATTTTTCTCAAGACAACTAGCAAGCCATAAGGAACACTCTGTTGTGCTTCTTTGGTGAAGCGATCCTATGTTAGATGACTAGCATGTTGTTAGATCACTTGATCTCTGGTTAAACTGTCGAATATGGAAAAAATGGCCTCAACATACCAGTATAATTATTTGCACAGATTTGGTAGCTGACCAGCTGCTATTTTACTGGTTCTTGGTAGCATTAGTTGCACTGTCTGCTTGCTTGAGGATAACTTGCTAATTTTGTTAACAATCTAATGGTGGTTCTGATCTGGTGTACTTCCTAATGACATTATCAATCTACTCTAGTTATCTTGAGTTGCACTTAGATGCTTTAGCCTAAAATCTTTTACTAATGTGTGTGTTGGTTTACCCATTTATCTCCTACAATAAGCATTTGACAGGTAATAAAGGCTGAGAAATAGGGAAATAAATAACAATAAGAAAGTATGCAGCTCCTTTAATTGCTAACTAGGATCTATCCAAACAAGCAAATCTGCATACATGTAATCTGTGAGAATTGGAAAATACTGTTTGCAGGCACAAGATTTCAGAACGCAGGGCACCAAGGTGCGGCGAAAGATGTGGCTCCAAAACATGAAGATCAAGCTGATCGTCCTGGGCATCATCATCGCGCTCATCCTCATCATCATTCTGTCGGTGTGCCACGGCTTCAAGTGCGGCAGCAGCAAGTGAGGACGCGGTGGGATGCCTGCACTGGCGAGGAGACCATGTGGAGTTTTGCTCTTTTTTAGCCGTCGTGTTGAGTCCTGCGCTGATTATTCTTGGTGGTCATCAGAGAGAGTTATTATTCCTGATGTCGGTGTTTGATTGCTGTTGGTTGGATGGGAAGTGACTGGGTGAAAGGGAGGTTGTGTCGTGTAATTTTGGATGCTACTATTGTGCATGTATAGCTTGTGTGCTACCCTGGTTCAATGCTGCTACATCTATATTAGTAGTCGATACTACGTTTGCTCCCCAGATTGCAGGCACTGTTCGACAATGCCCGTTTTCCATTGAACTATGATGTCAAATGAACTGAGACCGTTTTGAGCAGCTACACAGTTCTGATTTATGAAAATCAGCTACGTTGGGGATGTTGATTTGGGATGCCCAGAGTTGAGAGCACAGTCGGGTGTCAGTTTGATGCTGTTTTGTGCCAGAGGGTGGTTATGGGTTGCTTGTTGCGGGGGCCGCCCCGCCCCGCCCGGAGTATGCAGTTCATCAGCACAGTTGCCTCTGCGGCTATTGTGACAATTCGTTCCGCGTGGGTCAAACTAGGTGGCGATCTGCCAATGGAATCAGGATCAGCAGCGACATCACACATCAGATTGGTGCGCTTTCGATGTAATGACCTCAGTATGTCACCAATACTAGGAAATTTTCAATTCCTTTGGCCATCTGTGGTTTTCAACAGCCATATGGTTGTGGCTGAACGTCACCCATGACCAAGAACTACCTACTTGTTTACGTATGTTAGAGAAGACTTGGGAGACAGGAGTAACATTGTAGAGAACTATTACTAGAGATTAGCCATGACTCGGCCACACCTACAGCAGATCGGAACGGGGTTTGGCAGACACCTACAGTATCTGGCAAGGTCCAACACTCCAACTGGCTATGCAACGTTGGCGAGGACCTGAACCAGTGAGCTGGCCAGACTGCACCTCGGTGGCCACGCTGTCAAGCACGTACGGCGAGCACGTGACGGCAACCTTTTCGACATTTGACCAAGGGCAGGGACCCGCACGGCAGCCTGCGCGAGCCATGCGGATGCGGGGCGAGATGTGCGAGACCGGCCCCTTCCCCGCGGGCTGCGAGACGAGAACACGCGCGCGGCGTGAGCTCTGCTGCAAAAGCGTGGAGGTGAGCGGCGGACGTGCCGGTACGCGTCACGGGATCGTTACGCGTCACGGGATCGTCTTTCTTTCCTGGGGGATCCTTTCAGGTGCAACTGCAGAGTCTGCAGCAGCGACACCAAGCCAATTTATAACGAATTGGTTGAATGCAAGGGCTGCTTGCGTGCATGCAGCTCAAAGTGCGTTACACCAGATTTTCGCCACCTGTATACTTGTGGTCAGTGGCGGAGCTACAACGAGGGGATGTGTTTACGGTTACAAGGGTTTGCAAAGTATGGCTGCACATATGGTTACAAGGTTTTGTCACCGATTTTCTTTTTTTTTTTGTGCCTATAAATTGAATATAACCTTGTCACCGATTTTCTATTTTTTTTGTGCCTATAAATTGAATATAGCTCCGACCATGCTTGTGGTGTTCCACAGTTCGGTTTCTGACACAGAGTACAAGTCCATTGTCAACAACGCACAAAATACGAAAGGAACCACGCAGATTGGAATTGATGTTTTCACAGATTTGTCGTCAAAGTGCTTTCACAACATGTATCTCTTTCAATTTTGACAATAGGTCGAACAAGTTCAAGCATATAACAAAGAGCCAACACATCCTAAAATACATTTTCTCGTCATTCCAAAAAGCTCAGTGTCTGGAGCTTACAAGTGTACGAGAACACGTTCCATTTAATTATCCCAGAGTCTCCAAAGAACAAGCAACCAAAGCACTAGTTACAGCCGACAAGCTACGGTTCCAAACACAGTACAGTACAGAGTATACGCATCATCATTCCTACGATGAGTACTAAAGCCGCTACAGTAGATCACTCTGTTCGCCTAGCTAGCTACGCACAGAACAGATCACTTGCTGTCCGCTGCAAACTGAAGGAGCAGTTCCACTTGCGTACTCTGACTGTAAGAACAACTAACATATATTAAGACGCCGGTTAATCATACAAAATGTCAGTGGAGACGTCAATTAGTTCGATATGATGCTGATCATTTGATGAACGTACAGTACAGAGTCACAGAGCAGGGTACAGGTCCAGTCCAACACACATGTACATCAGCTATCAGGGCACACGCACGACGACTCTCGACCGGTCGACACGACCAAAACATGGACATGTTCTACAAACATGATACACCGAGTACACTCTGACAACCCACACATGTACGTACGTACGTGGCGTTGGTACACATACACCTTATTACACGCGGCACGCGCATGCATCCATCATGCACGCCTTATCACGGGACGCCGCCGGCGCCGCCACCGCCACCGCCGCCGAGGCCGGCGCCACCACCGAACCCGAGGAACGGCGCCGCGCCGGCGACGGCGCCGCCGAACGGGCCGAACCCAGCGGCGCCCCCGCCCAGCGGGCCGTGCACGCCGCCGAAGAGCCCGCCGCCGCTGGTCCGCCCGCCGACCACGTCGGCGGTCATGTTGGCCTCGTCCACGGCGCCGGCATTGTCGTCCATGTCGTCGTTGCCCGCGGCGCCGGCGGCGGAGGACGCCGCGAAGGTGGCGGTGGCGGTGGCGGTGTCGTGGCAGTCGCGGGGCATTGTTCTCGCCGTTGCTGACGCGACGGAGAGGCAGAGCAGCAGGGAGGCGATGAACCACCACTTCACTGCCATTGTTGCTAGCTCGTCGAGGTGGCTGAGCACGGTGGTCAGAGCGCGATCGATCGGGGTTTTTTTAAAGGGGACGGGAGGACGGGGACAGGTGAAGACAGTGGGACTGTGCTAATAAATGGCGCGCAGCTGGGTAGCAGTTGAGAGAGCTTGCAGCAGCTGCCGGCCATGGCGTAATAAATCGGGGAGGAAGAGGTAGATAGATCGACAAGGGGGCTAGAGTTATTGCGAGAGCAGGAACTGTTGCCTGGGCAATTGGGCAATGCTGCGAATTGCTGTAAAATTTGATGTCTACTCCTCTACTATACCGCCAGCGCTGCTAATACTGTATTTCAGTCTCTACAACATGGATCAATTATGCTAATTATATGATGAGACCTAAGCATGCACTTAACAACTTTCAGTTACTTCCACACAATGCATAGGAGAGAGGCATGCATATTATTGTTGTGACAATAAAGGGAGTTCAAAACACTAAATTTTAATTGGCCACGCAAGCTGGGTAATGTACTTTTAAGTTTTAAACAGTACCCAGCTTTAGGCCCTATTTGTTGGAGCTTCACCTGGTTTGACTTCTTGCTATATATAGTCGGTGAAGCAAAAAAAAAAAAAATACTTTATCGACTTCTAGTTATTGAGATGAGATAGGAAAAAAATTTTAAACAGTGACACTACTCTGATCTGAACAGTGCAGCAATAGACGATGAAGCTGAAGCCATGTGCATGAATCTCTACCAAAAAGGACTTTACTTTGCACTTTGCTACAATTACAATGGATCTAGATTAATATAGCAAAGGACGCAACACTGGTCAACGCAAGACTATATATTTCTCTCTCCGTTCTGAAAGAACTCTTAGAATCACCATGAGTTAAGCCATTTTAAGTTTGATCAAATTTTTATTTGGTAAAGAATAGCAACATTTATGACACCCCTTAGAACCACCTAAGTTATACTATTTTGAGTTTGACCAACTTTTTAGTTGGTACTCTTCCAGGCTAGTAAAAAAGTTATTTTGGACAATGACATGGTCTCTAAAGAATGTCTTTTGATTCATATTTTTCAAAAAGTATTTACTGGAAAGTGATATATGCATACTTTTATGAAAGTGTAATTTGAAGACAAATCTATTTATATGTTTTCATATTTCCAAACTCTACAATTTAATAGTTATTCATGATTGATATTTCTAATGTTTGATCCAAAACTTGTCTAAAATGGCTTTTTTTACCAACCCACAGGATTAAAGAATAACAACACTTATGACACCAAATGAGTAGGTTCTGAAAATATATTTCATGGTGTTTCTACATGAGCCGGACAAAAAGTTTATTGAGCTAGCTTGGTGGCTCGTTTTAAAATTGCTCCCATGGAGTACTTGTTTTCTTTTAAAATAAAAATGAGTTGACTTTAAATAACTTTTGACTCCGGCTTGGCTCGTTAAGCCCGGTTTTAAGTTAGGTCTTAAACAATTTAGGAAACTATAGTAGATATAATTATGTCAATTTCAAAGAAAACTTGGGAAAAATATAGTTGGCTCGGTATCCTCACGGGTATCTACTTTTACTAATTTCATGTAAAAGATGTTAGTATTCTTTACTATAAATTTAGTTAAACTTAAATTAATTTAAATTAGAGTAACTTCAGAAATTGTTTACTTTAAGACAGATGGAGTGTAATTCAAAGATAACGAAGGTTCAGCTAAACATGGACGCACACAGTATCCTGTGAGTTAAGCCTTCCTCAGACCTCTTTAATTTGCTTTGGGCCTCTTTGTAATCTTGCAAGAAATGGAGAGAGAGAGAACCGTACCATATGTGCTTTGGAAGGTTGGAGCTCCTTTTCTTTTCCTTTAGCTCTCTTTAACTATCCATCCACCCTTTATCTTGTCCCCATACATATGCTTCCTGCTTGTCTTTAATTTGCTGCCGTCAATTTAATTCATTTTCCAGGAGGGGGACTAGCATAGAATGGAGGAGATATGGGCCTGTTTGAATCAGTTTTGGATTCTTAAAAACCAATTTTGCCTCTAGTTTCTAAGATCTGGATTCTGAGGAAAGTGGTGGGGTGTTTGGATCCCCCTAATTTTTAAGAATCTGACTTCTATTTATTGCTGTATATGTTACAAATACTAGCAAAAGTACGCCGGGTATCAACACTTCCTAGTTTTAAGAATATGGCAAAAATTGCGGTACGTATTTGGATCTTACCTAGTTTTGTTTTTTTTTTTAAAAAAAAACTCGCCCCAGGGTGGGGTGGGGGTGGGGGTGGGGGGGGGGGGGGTAAGACAGCCCCGGGCATTTTTTATTAACAAGAAAACTTTCTCACGCAGGTCGTGAAAAATCCTCAAGCCCCTTCCCCACCCTGACAGGGGCACCGTTACCCTATGAAACTGGGCCGGGGGCCTAAGAATCTGTGCTTTGGCCGTGAGATAAACGAGGAGATTTTTTTTTAACCATGACATAGAAACATGAAAATTCGCTCCAATCGGGAGTCGAACCCAGGAACTGTTCGATCTCACCTAGTTTATAAAAGCCAGAATCTAAAAAACTGGCAAAAACTGAAGGGATCCAAACAGAACCATAGAAAACAAAAATAAAATTAAAGAAAATGGAACTAAGTATGAACAAAATTACACTGAGGATTACAGAAATGTGATACCATTTTATCCGGAAGGTAAGGAGTTCAAGGGTTAACTATATCAAACTCTATATATTGCCTTAAACACATGTTGAAAAGATGTGGCACCCTATTTGGTTTGCAGGAACATGCTAAAGATAGGCAAATCCAAAGCACCTTTAGCAAGTGACTTTGCCAGGGTGCTAGGGCCATAGATCGCAAATGGATTTCCCATCTCATCAGTCATCACAAGACAGATCACAAACAAAGCCTTTGAAATTATTGGTCAGTCTTATCTCTTTACCTGTTCCTCTATAGCGAACTTGCAATATTGTGCTCTTGATCCAATCAATACAACAAGGCAACAAACAACACAGGAAAAAAGAGAGTAAATACTACTACACGTGTGCAAAGCAAAACCACTAATGAAACCAAGGAGCTCTTGCACACCTCTCTCTGCTCAATCTTTAATCTGATGCTTGCATGTCTTTCGTGAGAGGGTAGCTTGACAGTCTTTTAAGTTTTTCCAAACCATCATCAGTGGAGTGGCTTTTGTTTTCGGAAAGCGAAAGTTTTTATGCCAAAAATCATCATAAATAGCAGTGCTTGAAACATGACATGCCAGCACCGGACCCACCACAAATGAGAAGAGGGATCCAGAGCAAGTATTTGGGAAACTTCCATTCTTTTGGGCGGTGTGCACTGCCGCCTACGCTCGGCCTGGTGAGCTTCCTGATTCTCCAGCCCCCCTGGAAGAATACACAACTGTGTGAGCCTTTGAAAAAAAGGAGAATGAAGGTAAAGAGTTGGAACACCGGCCCTGCAAGTGTTGCTCAAGGTGAATTACACTGCATCATTTTGAGCTTTTGATTAACTAATGGATAAGTAGCAATGGCATGTAGTCGCACTATGTTTGACAGCTCCTGAATCCTGATATTGTTGACTGATATGATAATTGCATGCAGGTACTCATTAGGGGAGCCAGGCTAGATATTTTCCTTTGTAAAGTTTTAGCCTACTATTGTCATCATGGGAACTGGGGAGATGATGTTGTTGTAATGAGGACAAATGGTGTATAATCTTTTTAATGACAGCATCTTATTAGTAAATTTTGCTTTATCATGACTGATGACATCTGTTTTTTATTAAGAACAGCTGGAACCATGCATAATATAAGAAAGAAGAGGAAGCCAAGTCTTACATGGGTTACGATTTCAAAATGAAATGGAACAAACACAAGAACTCGGCGGGACATCTAATAAAATTCTCAAATTAAAAGTGTATAGCGTGATTTGCTCAAAGAAGAAGTATGTCACAAAATAGATTCACAGTTTAATAAATCAATGCTATACTAAGCACTATCGTATCTATAGCAAAAGAAAAACGGTGAAAGAATAATAGCCAAAAAGATCTGTGATTATTATTAGCGAATCTATATCTATATGTAGCAAAAAAGTGAAAGAATAACATCTGAAACCAGAATTGAAGCGGTTCTTTTTACGTCAGTCTATCAGATTTTAAGGACTCTAGTTTACCCACAGTTCTAGTGTTCTACACAGATGAGTAGATGAAATAAGAAAGATAATTATACTTTGGTTGGATGCACTCTATCCATAATTAGGCCTTCTAATAGAGTATGCACCTCAATCCATGTGTATTAGAGTGGATTAGGGTGGAACTTGGTTTAATTTTCATCCCAATCCACTCTAACACATGTGGATTGAGATATATACGTGTACATCCAAACAAGCTCTTAGGAGTTTAGCCGTTTAGGGTCCTTGGAGGAACATGACCAAAATACTGGATATCATGCTCTTCTCATCTTCTACCATTTTGCCATTGGGGTGTCAAATGAGAATGTCAAGAGGCCAATGCAAGAGCATGAAAATAGGAACTTGATTTGTAATGTGAGGACGTTTCAAGCTACTATTCAGTCTATTTTTTTATATTTATTCAGCCTGAATTTGGTAAACCAAAAAAAAAAAAAGAACAGAAAGTTTAACCCAAAAGAGGAGAGAGAGAGAGAGAGAGAGAGAGAGAGAGAGAGAGAGCTCATTCCATGTTTGGACGCAAGAAAGAGAAGGTACCTGTTGTGGATTGGATCCGGTCCATTGGGTACCCTCCTCTTGCTGCTGCTCAAAGGATCATCACCATCTCTCAGGACCTCCACTGTCCTCCTCTGATCAGTCAATCTTTCATTGGCTCCGATCACCATCCTTCTACCACCAACTGCAGCCGCGCTAGCTGGCGATGTCGTTCTCGCGTCCCTCGCCACCACCAAAGACATCAGAACAAGGCCTCCAAGCAGGATGGCCACCGCTGAGGCCCTCGCAGACCAAGCAGGCCTGCTCATAATCCTATGCTACTTTCAATTTCTTTTAAATTTGGCACTGCAACCGCCACCAGCCTCTTTCTTATGAGCTTCTCGTGGAGTGGTGCAACTATGCAAGTGCAAAGGCCAGCTCTCTCTTTCTTTTTCTCCCTCTGCACAATATATTGTGGATAGACAGGCTACGTGTTTTCTTCAGAGTTTCTTGTTTCTGCAGCAGGTTCTGATGTGCTTTTGAAGGGCCTAATGCATGTAATGCTGGGGGTCGTCAGGGTAGAACCAAAGCAAGCCGCCAGCACTGCCACGCCTTTCTTTTGTCCTTTGCTTTTTGAGTTGTGTAATTTTCTCCCTTCTCCTTTTATTGCCCCCCTTGTTAGATCGATCTTTGAATGTTAGTAAAAGAGAATGAGCAGGAGTTTCAGATGGCAAACTGGCAGTGCTTTCTGGTCCATGATTACACTACACCTTGGTTATCCTTCAAGTACAACTAAGGTTATTAGAGGATAACCTAGATTATTACTATGAAAGTGATTAGAAAAATGAAACGAACAAGAGATGATGTGATCTTTGAGCAAATCTAGGAGGCATGACAGGTGAGGGATTGCACTGGCAAAGTGAGGTCCAAAAGCAGCATCAAAGTGCTGAAGGAATGGAATACACATGCATCTGCTTGCCACTACTTCCAGGTGATAGGTCACTATCCTTTTTCTTTACTTCATTGGATCTTGATTATGCACTACACTTTCATTTGTATTTACACTGAAGTTCCATTCACATTTTAGTTTCATGACATGAAAAAAAAAACAGGGCTGCAAACTCCTTTTATAATAAGATGTGATTTATCAACCTTCTCTTTTTGGGTGAAAACAAAGCATGTCTGAACAAAAGCAGAGGTGGTGAGGCCGGAGAGAAAGTCTACAAAACTTCCGTGTTGTGGAAAGTGCCAAAGGAGTTTGTTATTTTTGAGGGAGCCTGCAGCGTGCCTGACACACCACTGGCTGTCCTGAAATCCACTGTGATGACTGGTGACTGATGCAATGCAAGGCAACAAAATTAAAAGTGGGAGATGGAGTTGCATTGTTGCTGCCACTGCCAGTGGCAGGCCACATTCCATTACATTCCTTCTGACGAACCAGTAAACACCAAAACTTACCTCACCTTCCCTTGCAGTAAATGTTAATTTCAATGTTTCAAAAAGCATAAGAAAATGAGGCATCTGTCTTTACTACTGTTATAACTGTCTGAGAACTCAAATAACTGTCTGATGTCATCATCTAAGAAAACTTTCACTAGTTATGTTATGTACAGATCAAGTAGAAGAAAACTGTCATCACTAGTCATCTGCAAACTGCATTTCGTCGAAGAAAATGCAAAAGAGAAGACCCTATGAACCACAAACTCTGCAGCTCTTCCGGCACTGCCCGGGCGCCCCCTCGGCGCCGACCATGTACACCGGGTTCTTGCGGCACTCGCCCGCCGCGGCCCACGCCGCGCAGTTCTCGTTCTTGTCGGCGCATCCTGGGGTTTCCTTGAGGACGTCTATTGGGGGATTATTCTCGTAGGACCTGATGTGGATCCACTTGGGCGCCGACCATTTCTCGCCCTGGATCACCGGGCAGCTCCCGTGGAGGCTCAGCGGGTCCGGCACGCCGTCGACGTGCATGCTGAAGAAGAGCACGGCGTCGCCTTTCACCGGTTTCACTGCACGCAATGCAACAAGAAAATCTATCAGCAAACGTTATGTTCAGATTTCAGAGTTTCAGAGCTTGCTTAGGAGTCTGAATGTCTGATTCCTCTGTTTTTTGAAGGCAGACACCTGGTGTAACATTCTGTGACGTGCGAGATTCTTAAAGGTGAGTAAAATGGGAGATTACCTGCCAATCCTCTATGTGCACACTCGGAGAAAGTGTCATCCTTGGGCTGAGACTCCCACCCCTGCATCAGTTTGGTTGAGGTGCCAGCCAGTGTCAGCAGCAGCATACCAAATACCACCACATGTTTGCAGTAAATAAATCTGAAGGTTTCAGAACTCAAAGCACCTTGGCGTTGGGGAACACGGTTTCGCCGCCCTTTTCGACGGTGGAGAGGTACATGAGCACGGTGGCATAGCGGTGGCCTCCCCGGGCCTGGTTGATCTTGTCGTGGAAGTAGTCGAAGTGCGGCTCGTATTTCTGGCCGTGCTCGTACCGCAGTATCTGCATGTTCTCAGCATTCTCTGAAAAAATCAAATGTCATCCTTATTAGCTTGGTTACCTTGTGTCTGTCAAACTGAAGCGAGTTACAATCGGACTACGCATGCTGCTACTAATTTCACCTTCAGGAAGGAATGTCCACGCTGCAATCCTCTCCTCGATCCTGCTCACCACCGGGTCCTTTCGCAAAACAAGAAGAAAGGAAACACATTACTGTTACTCGATCTGTCAGTCAATATGAAGGAGCTGCTGCATATCCGTTGCGAAATTCAGCAACAAATTCCGTTTCTACTGGTCCCGGCCGGATGAGCAGTGAGTGCTGTGCCAGTGCCAGGAAGCAGCATCAGCTGCCTGCACGCTGCAGCCGTCGTCAATGGACCGACCATGGATGGCATGGCTACTGATCGATCCCTGCAGCCTTAGTAACTGCTTGCTGCACAGAGGGGGCTATAGGGGATGGTCAGTGGTCCGGCGACTGACGCCGGCCGTCCTGGATGTTTACGGGTTGCGGGGGGCGTGTCGTGCCGGCGTGCCGTCAGTCGGATTCAGAGCAGTATGCAGCTGCTGGAGCATTTGACCTTGCAATAGCTGCAGTGCTGTGGGAATCAGAGGAATTGAAACGCCTGGAAAGGCTTGCGATCTCCATCGCACTTGGAGTCTTGCACCACAGCACACAGCAGGCTGGACCGCAGGAGACGTCATGATCAAGATCCATGGCGTCCGGCCGTGCTCCATAGATTGTTGCCTACTACAGTCTCCATGGAACACTGGCTTGCAGTGGCCGCAGGTTTGAGCTAGCCACCAAGTGACCCAGTAGTCAGTAGTGTGGTACTGAAGTTTGAAATTTCTGGGGGCCCGTCCCACTACATTGTGCTTTGTTTTAGTGTTTGCTGGGGACAAATAAACTAGAAGAATGGGGAAAAAATCCAGATTTGAATGAATATTTGACTGCACTGTTCGGCAGGCTCTATAAATGACCAAAGAAACGTGACTGGTTCAGTGTATTTATTTTTTTTAAAAAAATTAACGAACTGGGCACGTACCTGGCGCTTGTTGAGGAACATGCCGGAGCTGGTGCGCACCTCGCTCGTGACGCTCTTCCCGGACTGGTTGTCCGCCACCGTCGACCGCTGGATCTTCTTCTTCGCCAGAGTCACGAGGTGGTCGCACTCGGCGTCGGACAGGAACCCCTTGTACACGAAGATCCTTGGCTGCCACGAGACGGTCTTGACACGCGAGGAGTTGAACGGCGGCGCCGGTGCGACGACGGAGCCGCCGTCGTACTCGCCCAGGAGCAGCACCGGCACGACGGCGGTGGTGGCCAGGAGGAGCGTCAGGACGAGCAGCACGCCGCGGAGCCTCATGGCGCGCGATGGCCGGTGGATCACCGCACGACGGACGGATGGAGAAACAGTACTACGATCGACTACTACAACGGCAGCTAGCTAGCCGTGGTACGTACGGTGTGCAAGCGCGACACCGGCCACCGGAGCTTTATTTGTACGTGGTACCGTCTCGATCGATCGGAGACTTTGACGGCGCAGGCTTTTGTTCGCCCTGCCGGCCCTGTTCCTGTGGGTTTCTCGCGCGCGATGGATACGTCGGCGCCGGGGTTTTGGTCGCCGGAGTCGTCGGCCGGGTCGTTGCGCGCGGCCGCTGGTTTTTTATTTCTGCTGCCCCAAGAAAACTGCGGCGGCTCGTGGCCGGGCCGTGCTGCCTGTTGGATTGGAGGTGGTGGATTGCCCACCGCCGAGACCCGTGGTTTCTGTTTCTTCTGCCCACACAGCGACTGAAACCGGTGGCGCCAAAAGCAGAAATCTGCTTGCTAGTATGTGCCATTTTTTTATGCTAGTATATGTTTCACTTACCTTTTGCTCTGTTCCCTACGGTTTTGACCGTTTCCTGTAGTGGATTGACCGGCTCACCAACTCGTGGGCTCCACAGCTGGGGCACAAAATCTTGTACATGTTTTCTTATACTTCCTCCGTCCTAAAAAGAGTATCACTTTTTGGTTTTTCATCCATCACAAGTTTGATTATTCGTCTTATTAAAAAGTTTTATAAATATTATTTATTTTGTTACGACTTATTTATCATTAGAGATACTTTAACACTGATTTGTTTATTTTATAATATACTAAAAAATTTGAATAAGGCGAAGTGGTCAAACCTGATATCCGAAAAAAGTCAAAAACGAATTTTTTTTAATATGTATTAACAATTTCACAGCATTCATGTTGGATCTTTATCCACCAGCGAAGGTTAGCTCGTTCGAGGTTGCAATGAACCTTCAACACGCAGCAGACAATTCTTGGGATTGACTAAACTGATCTAGATATCATTTAAACTCAATCTAGAGCCATCCTTCGTCGCAAAAGCTCAAGAACATCTTCTGAAAAGAACCCGTTAGGGAGAAACACGTCTATAGTTATTCCAGGAACAACAAGACCAGCTAAAACGCCGATGAATCTCGTGGAAAGATGCATTCCTGCTGCCACTTCCGATGGTAGGCCAGATTCCATTATATTTCCATTGCTTCTGAAGGACCACTAACACCAAAACATACTTTATCTTTCAATACAGTAAATTTGAAGCTTTATATAAGAAAAGGAGGCATCTATCTTGACTACTGTTAACTGTATGAAGAAAACATTTTCACTAGTTATCTACACACATCAAGTATAGATGTCGATGATCGCTACATCCTTGTTTCATATCATTGGCTAGATTTTTGCCACTGTAGCACATATCTTTTTACATCTGAACACCAATTAGGGACATCATGCAACTGATGCTGATGATCGTTGTTGTCCTCCTCCTTGGGACCACTTTCATCGCCGCCAAGCCATATTCCCGCCGATTGTTGACTACCTAGCCTCCAAAAGAATGCCTCCTCCTCGTGGGCATTGGTTTGAATAGACATGGTGCTCTGCCACTGTGACAACAATGCCTTCTTCTGCCTTCTGCTACCCATGTTATTGGGAGAGGTTGTTGGGAGATGCATAACGTCTCCTCCTAGCCTCTAAAGGAATTCCTCCTGTTGCTATCGGGGGGCATATGCCCTCAGAGCATCTCTAACAATTTCCCAATAAACCGCCCACAATAAAATGGTATTAGGGTAGTCTAATACTACTTTTTAGGTTATTAAGAGAGGTTCTACAGCAGCTCACCAATAATGTTCCAAAAAAATGAAACCTATTTGTCAGTTATATATTTTTTATTTATTTTCTTTTTTCCTTTTATTTTTTTTCTTCGTCTCACCCGACTCCCGAGCGGCTTGGCATCTTTCTCGCATAGACGCATGCGCTGCCGCCGCCGCCGCTCCCCACCACGAGATCCACTGCGCCGTCCGCCTCTCCCCACCACGGCGTCCACAGCGTGCCCGCCGCTCCCCACCGCTGCCTTCACCGCACTTTTGCCCTCCTCACCACAGCCCGGATCGGCTCCACGGGATCCCGCGACCATGGCTTCGTTTAGTCAATTTTGTTCTTATTGCCTTGGTGACTGTCATCAGGTGGTCGGGTCTCTGGCTACTCAATATGAATCTCTTTTTGATGTCCAATCTATGAGACAAAGTTCCTGGATGTGAGGATTTTTATAGAAAAAATAACAAAATTGCTGATGAGGATAATTTATATCTTGTTTTACTATTCTGCTGTTGTTTCCACGCCCACCTTTAGCTCCACTGTGCAGGTCAAGTGTTCCTATGCAGGTATCAATGTTTTGATTAACAGGGAAGAAGAAGCAAGCAAGCTTGAGGCTTCAAGTATAAAGTAATTTTTTTCTCATTTCCTGTAATTAGCTCTTTGTTGATAGATTAAGGTATTTAATGAAGTAATGACAAATTATCAATAGTCAATAACTCTACGTTACTTGTCTATTATGGTTCTGTACTTTGCTATTGCTAGACAATAAAATCTTCAAGTGAATTCAGTTATGCTTGGTCCTTCTGTGTAGTGGCAGCAGGTAGGATTGCCCTGTACCGGGATTTACTAAATTAGAACACTAAAAAGAGTGCAAGGTAGTGGCAGCTTTTTGATGTATGGTTCCAATTGAAATGCATTTTTGTGTCCATATAAGAGCAAAGCGTTGCATATCTTATTGTATGTTTGAACTTTCTCTGAATCAGTTCGGCATTGTCTTAATTTGATAAGATAATATGTTGCTTTTTTATTGTTGGTTTAAGAGTAAAAAAATAATATTTTATTTCATAGAAAATAGTACATGACACACATGTTCTGTCATTGTTCTTTTATAGCCATTTGTTACTTTTAAAGCCAACTAATGGTTGTAACCTTCTATAGGTTGTTCGAGAATTTTTAACCAGGGGAGAAAAGAAATTCCATTAGCTGCTCATCTACAGAAGAAAAAGTTCAGAACAGAGAAAACTAGATTGCTCTACCTAAGGTGAAGATGCCACTTTTTTGTGTAGTTTTTCTTATTCCTGTCATTGCATGATCATGTGTATGAGTCATATTTGGCTTAAAACATAATTTTAGATTGTTACAAAACTTTATCGTGTCAGTTAATTCAGATAATCTTGGCCCCTCCAATCTTAAGAACTGTTTATTTTGTTTTTTTACATACATCAGTCAATGTTGCTGCCAATTTAAGTTGTCTGTGTTTTCCATAGTCCAACAAGCAGACCGCTGATAATGACTCTTGGCTGGTTTTAGAAGTTGGCGTCTCTTGCTACATGTAATTCCTTTGAATTTGATTCCATTTTCCATGATTTAAAATACATTATGTAGTAGCTAACTATGCTTCTGGTAGCCTCTTGTATGCCGGTGCGTACAAGGCTTTTGCCCTTTGCATGGTTGCATGTTTCACTATGAAATTTGTTTATTAAATACTTGGACAGAGAGGTCTGGTTTAGAATCCTCACACAATTGTCCTACAATCTGTTGCATAGAATAGAGATGGGAGGTTCATTGATCGGTCGCTTAGTGAGAGGAAACAGGTGAGAGAAAAGGTTTTAGGATGTTGTTGTCAATGTTAGTTATTCTCTGCTTTAATACATCCTCTGCTCTAAAACATGGGAGATGGGAATGGGCCTATCTTTTTATATGAAACAAAGTTGCATTGATAATTAAGTCTTGCACAAATCTTGCATAAAAGACTTCTCTTCAGTTTTACCACATCATGCGACATTTGTGGCAACAATATAATTGATCATGAACATCCTATGATCATTAATGTTGATTGATTCTTCGGCCCAAAACAAAGAATCATACTATCTAAAATCTGAAGATCCAACCAAGCTCTCTATTTGTGGTTGCAAAGGTCATTCTTTAATATAGTTATTAGCTCTCCACCCAATCCCTACGAACAGTCTTTAACAACCAGACATCTAACTATTACTAATATATGTAAAAACATGAAGCACATTAATTATTTAACCCAATTTTAGGATTTTCTTTTTTTTCTTTTTTGCTTTATTAATAAACCTTCTGTGCACACATCACCTCTGAGACCTGTCATCCTCCTTAATGTTTCACATAGTGGCTTGACCAGCAGCAAAAAGTTGCATGCTGAGGCTAGCAAAAGGCTGTTGGTTTACTCTGGTGAGTGGTCTCTGGTTCTCAGATGAGCAATATTGCTGGGTTCAGTTTATACAGAGTGTAATATTTGGCTAGCAATCGTCTGTTTATTGGGATGCCCACCAAGCTAGATGTAGTGCATGTGTTTAGTTACTTATATCAATCCCATAGGAAGTACTTCTGAAAAGGGTTAGATGACCTAAAACATAATGATTTTCTAGATTATTTTTAAAGATTGACTTCAGATAAATTGCTATATTATGTAGGAAAGTATGCCTCAAAATTTCTGCAATCTTTATACTTATTGTTTTTACGAGGTTGACCAATATTTGTGTTAATCGTGCAAGTTATTACCCTTTTATAAGGTGCACTAGACCCTGGTTACGATCGTTGTAGTTTATTTGAGGAAAAGCTCATAGAAGGAAGTGATCTGCAGGTGGATCAAGCAATGAGCATACTAACATACCCCAGGATCCAGCAATGAGCATACAAACATACCCCAGGATACTTATGGTTGTCAGGACACCCACTTTGCATTATTATTTTAATCCTTAGGCAGCTTTCTTGCGGGCTGTTGAAAGAAATACCTTTGGGTACTTGAATTCTTGTATAAATTGCTCAATTTTTTTTTTACTACAGCATAGGACGATGCATGAATGTTATATTTGTGGCTCTCTTGAGTGTGTTGTCACGGTAATCTAAGTCGTCCTGGCCTAAGCCTTGGGGAGATCCAATACTTGTGGAAATTTGTTTAGGGCGATCTCACGAGTATCCACACTCTTTGTGCCATCTGTTTGTTATGGAAAATGTTCCAAAAAATCACCAGCCTTTTATCTATTTTAATCTCCTCCTGTTAGGAATGGAATGAAATTTGTTCATGTTGTTCTTAAGTGCTTTTTTTGCCAGTATTCCATGCAAGTTACAAGGTGTGAAAATGTCAGAAAGGACTTTGAAATATCTGGAGAAAGGAAAATACAATTATGCTAAATCCTGTATAACCAAGCCTCTATTGAACGACAACAAATGAGCCAATAATATAAGGAACAAAAGGCTCCGTTTGCTTGCCAACACTGTGTCTAATGGAAATGAGGCTGTGATTTCAGATGTGGAGTACATTTATTCGCAAGCAGATGTGGATTACATTGATTTTGGTCTCAAGTCTTAAATGGAAAAGTAAAAATATTACATGGATTACATTTTTTTGGTTGTTTTGAGTTGATGTGCATGGACAAAGTGTCACTGTAGCGTTAGCACAAACATATAATTGTTATTTACATGGCACATTGTTTTATTTTAAGATGTCAATATGAAAAAAGATGTCTTAAGATAAAGCCAGCGTTAGTATGGGCATTATACTAGTAGCTATAAGCGCA
This sequence comes from Themeda triandra, assembly GCA_018135685.1. NCBI lineage: Eukaryota > Viridiplantae > Streptophyta > Magnoliopsida > Poales > Poaceae > Themeda > Themeda triandra. Next base: position 469,962 of record JAENPR010000236.1, on the reverse strand, counting down.
ACACATATTTGTTTGTTTGTTTGGTTGGCCCGTTACCATAGCCCATTTGGAAGCCTATTAGACCGAGGACTGAAAATGACTTCCCGGCCAGCTGCACGGACGTCGTTTCCTGACAGCTGCCATCACAATCCCAAACTTGTTCGTCTCGACGTCTCCTATCACCCTATCGGCCTCGATGCACCGTATCGCGAGCGTGACAGAGTGACGGCAACGGCGAGGCACATACTTCTGTTTTTTCTTTCAATTCATTCACAATCTCACAACGAATAGCAAGTAGCGGGGTTGATCTCTAAATTTTGCTCTGTTGATCTTTTATTTATTTATCTATAGACGTCTACGGGAATAGCATTGATTTGCAAACCGGTCTAGAAAATTTAAATCGCAATGGCAAAAACGTAAGGAAAACAAAGAATAGAGGATTTAATCCAATAATCTTAGAAAGGAGCTCGTACAAAACAATCACTGAGTGTCATCTAATAATCCGGCACCTGACTAGGGGCAAGCAGTTGACAATAATTTTGACAATGATCCTATAAATCCCGCTGAAAATAATATTGATGTCAACGAAGATCTTCTTGGCAACACAAATACTCATGGACAATAATAGTGATGACTTACCGATACTGGTGTGCATATAAAGATTTCATTTTAAAGAACACTTAAAAATGATGTTAGTTAATTAAATGTTGTGCAACATAAGTACCAAACTTGACATATCTTATTGCAATGTAACTTTTGTCTTATTCTAGTCCCATTCTTTTAGGCTAGTAGGCCCCACTTTATTTTTTTTAGTTTGGTACAATGCCTCGGGTTTTCATGGGACGGCCCTAAAACAGCCCATGAATCACACACTCTGCAGCCCTTCCGGCATTGCCCCGGCGGACCTTCGACGCCTAGTACGCCGGGTTCTTTCCACACTCTCTGGCCGCAGCCCACTCCACGCAATGCTTGGGGATCCTTGTAGGACCTGACGTGGATCCACTTGGGCGCAGACCATTTCTCGCCTTGGATCACCGGGCAACTCCTGTGGAGGCTTAGCGGGTCTCGCTTCCCGTCGTCGCGGAGGTTGAAGAAGAGCACGGCGTCGCCTTTTACCGGTTTCACTGCATGCAATGGAACAAGCAAATATGTCAGCCTCAGCATGCTCTCAGACTTCGATCTGATCAGGTTCTCGTTCTCAGAGGTTTAATTTGGAGCCTGATGCTTCTCTGTTCTTGAAGACAGACATGGTTTGTGCCAGATTTTTTGTTTTTTTATAGTTGGTGTGAGTGAGATTACCTGCCAATCCTTCCTGTGCACACTCAGAGAAAGTGTCATCCTTGGGCTGTAACTCCCAACACTGCGTGGTGGCAATGTAATGTCAGTACACCACATTCATCAGTTGATAAAAAGAGCACTCTGAGTTGACAGACACCACGAGAACATCGAAATGGAGTCGAACTGTGGGTACCTTGGCTTTGGGGAAGACGGTCTCGCCTCCCTTGTCGACGGTGGACAGGTACATGATCACGGTGGCGTACCGGTTGCCTCCGCTGACCCTGTCGTGGGAGGCGCGCAACAAACCCTGGTCCATGTGCTGGTCGTACTTCTGCCCGTGCTGGTAGCGCTGCACCTCCATTCTCTCAGCATTCTCTGTTGAAATTGAAATCAGATAACCCTTTGGTTATAACCACATAACCGGCTTGAATGTAGTAAATATATATACCAACATCCTCAACTGAAGAGGATCATTAACATATCTGAGTACGCTAGTACTACTTTCACGTACCTTCAGGAAGAAATGTCCATGCCGCAATCCTCTCTTCGATCCTACTCACCACCGGGTCCTTGGCAAAACAATCAAGAAGAGAAAACACGTTACTGTCACTCTGGCAGTCTGTAACACTGATTTGGTGTTTGCTGCCGTGCTTCATTCTCCTTATGGTCGTTATGTAGTTCTTTTGTAATCACATCTGCGTGAGCTTTGGGGTATGGTTCGGTAATCTTCAATTACCCTTCGTATCCTTAAACTCTACTTCTGCTTAATGAAAAACATGCTTCGATGTGATCATGAAAAAAACTACACTGTGATTTGTTTTAGTGGGTGGTCGGAACTAAACTAGAAGAAGATAAGAAGGAAAAAATCCAGATCCCTCTGGCAGGATCTCATCGTGCATGCTACCGACAACAACAATAATCCAGGTACCTGGCGCTTCTGGAGGAACATGCCGGTGCTGGTGCGCCCCTGGCTGTGGCCGGACTGGTTGTGCGCCACCATGGTCCCCTGCTTCGCCTGTTCAATTCATCAGTTACTTGTGCTGCAAATAAAGCCCATCGATCAATCCATCACCGGCGGTGGCGGCACGGTCGCTCACCAGAGTCACGAGGTGGTCGCACTCGGCGTCGGAGAGGAATCCCTTGTACACGAAGATCCTGCATGCACAGATGCGAAAAGCACGACGACGAGCACGAAACAAAAACCTCAGCATGCATATGTGTGGCCTCTACTCTCACTCCTCCTACTACGTGGTCGATGTCGTCGCTGTTTATACTATACCTTGGCTGGCACGAGACGGCCTTGACACGAGAGGGGTTGAAAGGAGGCGCCGGGGCCACGACGGGGTCGTCGTCCTCGCCGAGGAGCATCACCGGCACGACGACGGTGGCGGCCAGGAGGAGCGCCAGGACAAGCAGCACGACGCCGAGCCTCATGGTGATCGCCGATCACTGCAGGTAGGACGGTCCTGTGTTTTCTTGGGCTAGAGCGAAACACACAATCCAGACCCCCAATATAAACAAAATACTCAATATATAATTGAGTCTGTCTATCTGTCGCTCGGGTGTTGTGTTTTTGGCTCCAAGAACCCTCGATTTCTGCCGATTGCGTAGGCCGCTGCGCAGGAATGCAGCGCCAGGCGCCTTGGCCTCAACGCCAGCGGGCAGCAAGAGTGCAAGGCTGCTTCATCGTGATCCTTGTTGTTGCCCATGTACTTATGGACTAGCCCAAGCTAAAAGCTGCACGGCGCATTGGTCTGATCATAACTCTATGCCACGTGTACAGTCCAGACTTGACTTAAAAAGTTCTTGTGTTTTTTAATATATATGAACTACTTATAAAATTTGTTGTCAGGGAGCTTTACTTAATGTGGACTAGTTTAAAGTGAATTGTCGATGTCATTGATATATGATTTGATAGCACGCATTTTTACTATCATGAACTATAAAATATTATTTATTGTTAATGTATGACTAACATATACATGTACATGGTATACATATTAAAACATAAAATTTATATTTATTTTCTTTGTATTTTACTGTGGTAGAACTGGGTATTTAATATATATATATCATACTTGTTGTTATACAGGAGAGGTCATTCCCCAGTCCGACCAGTACCTCAAACTATATTTTAGCCATAACAACCCTGGAATCCTCTAGTGAGCATATCATTGAAGATTTCATTTCAAAGAACACTAAAACAAATGATGTTATTTAAGTAAAAATTATACAACAAAGGTAGCATTCTTGACATATCTTATTACAATGTAATATATTATATCATACATTTTATTTTAGTCCTATTTTTTGAGACGAGTAGGTCTTATTTTTTCAGCTGCACTCTCCCGTCGCAGCCCACTCCGCGCAATGCTCGCTTTTGTCGGCGCATCCTTCGGGACTACTACCCGGGGATTCTCGTAGGGCCTGACGTGGATCCACTTGGGCGCGGACCATTTCTCGCCTTGGATCACCGGGCAGCTCTTGTGGAGGCTCAGCGGGTCTGGCTCCCCGTCGGCGCGGAGGGTGAAGAAGAGCACGGCATCGCCTTTCACCGGTTTCACTGCATGCAATGGAACAAGCAAATCTATCAGCCTTGGCATGCTCAGACTTCGATTGATCAGGTTCTCGTTCTCAGAGGTTTAATTTCGAGCTTGATGCTTCTCTGTTCTTGAAGACAGACATGGTGTGTGAGTGTGATTACCTGCTAGTCCTTCCTGTGCACACTCAGAGAAAGTGTCATCCTTGGGCTGGAACTCCCAACACTGCGTGGTGGTAATGTCAGTACACCACATTCATCAGTTGATCACTCCGAGTGGACAGACACCGCGAGAACACCATCAAAATGGAGTCTGGCTGTGGGTACCTTGGCTTTGGGGAACACGGTCTCGCCTCCCTTGTCGACGGTGGACAGGTACATGATCACGGTGGCATAACGGGGGCTTCCCTTGCCCTTCTTTCCGAAATAGCCCAAACTCTGGTCCATGTGCCGGTCGTACTTCTGTCCATGCTGGTAGCGCTGTACCTGCATTCTCTCTGCATTCTCTGTTGAAATCAAATCACCCACCCTTTGGTTATGACTACATATGTCAAAAGGCCTCATCGGCCTGAATGTAGTATATATATATATCTGAAAGTATGCATTGCATACTACTACTTTCAGTACGTACCTTCAGGGAGAAATGTCCATGCCGCAATCCTCTCTTCGATCCTACTCACCACCGGGTCCTTGGCAAAACAATCAAAAAGAGAAACACACATTACTGTCACTCGATATGGCAGTCAATGTGATGGAGCTGCATGGACGCATATGCAGGTCATCCGTTGCAAAATTCAGCAACAAATTCATTCTCAGCCATTTGTAAACCACCCGTTACTGGTCCCGGCCATCGGCTGAGGACGAAGGTGACAATAGTCAACCTCCATTGCTGATGTGTCCCTGTCTGCGCAATTCAGACCCCATTGATCAACAAGCCAGAGCTAAGGTGGTCCGGGACAACTTCAACGGTGATGTCGCTACGACGAAGAGGGAGGTGGTTGTTGCAAAATTAAAAGTGCTGATGCAAAAGCCGGGAGTCGCAAACAATGCATGCATAGACCATACCGTGGGGCTTTGTACAGATCCAAGCTAGGCCACCTTTGCTGCGCTTTCCTCTACTAATTTTGATCTGGTGGCCAAGGAGCTGAGAACTTCGAGGCTACCAACAAGAAGAAAAAAATTCCAGGTCCCGCAGGCCCGCCTCCAACTCCCTCGTACTCTCTCTGCTGACTAGCTGGCTGAGCTCCATGCAAGTTCTTGCCCCAAGACGAAACTCGGTGGCTACGAGTCCTCCGTGCATCGATCTTGCACTAAGCTAGCTCACTGCTCTTCTCCGGCCTCAGGTAAGCTCCTAAAAGGAGCTCAATCTCAAGTGAAGAATCATATAGTTTTCCGCATTTTACTTCTGTCGATGGGAACTTGCTTTAGCTTTACCAATATTGTGGTTCGAATATTTGGTTTTGGTTCTTATGCCCCCCCTACAGAACAAGCTTACCTCATGAGGGTCCCGTAGGGAAACCTAATTTTTAGCAAGACGATGGTAGTTTATAGCTTGGAGAAAGATAGTTGACATGTTATTAGTTGGTACTACTCTTATACGAAAGGATCCTTGTTTCATATCATTGGCTTGATTTTTTCCACTGTAAGACAACTATTGTTACATCTAAACACCAATTAGGAACATCATACAACTGATGATCGCTGCTGTCCTCCTCCTTGGCACCACTTTCATCGCCGCCAAGCCATTTCCGCTAATTGTTGACTGCCTAGCCTCCAAAGGAATGCCTCCTCGAACACGGTTTTTCTGTCCTTAAGGGCACATGCCCTCATCACCCACACCGTTGGATTCGCATTAAGATGTGTATGTACACACTTCTCAATGTGAATCCAGCGGTGTGCGTGATGAGGGCATATGCCCTTAAGGGAAGAAAAAACTTGCGGTTTTCTGCCCTTAAGGGCACACGCCCTCATCACCCTCCTCGGAGCTTTTCTTTGCCGAAGGCTCCGTGGGCATTGGTCTGGACAGAGTTTACGGCATGGTGCTCTGCCACTGTGGTAGCAATGCCTCCTTCTGCTACCCATGTCTCGAGGACATATTTAATAAAGTGCATATCCATGCTTGTAGGATCAACAAGGACATTTTTCTCGCCAATGACATGTGTGTCACTTCGGCCACATGGATATGCTTAACCATCTCATTGCTTCAAGTATTTTGATAGTCGTGTGGCAAGATCAGAACGTCAGTAGTTCTGTATTCCCTGACTGGAATGACAACAACATAGAGAGCATCAGCGTCATAACTAGCCTGATAAAGGGGTTGCTATTGGCGACAGCCAAGCTGGCGACAGAGTACAACAATACAATGAAGTACGCCACTAGCCGCATATACGTCAGCACCACGTTCGATCCTCTTTACTCCATGGCGCAGTACATGCCGGACTTAACGTCCAGCAAGTGCTGGCTCTGCCTCAAGAATATGACCAACATGTTAATGGACACCTATTACGAACAAGTCACAAAATATTTACTTTCGGCGGTGTATTATGAAGCTCGGCGTATATTAATTAATTCTATGCTGGCAAGCCAATGCAGGTCATCAGGTCGTTGTGGGTGATGCTACTGTTGGAATTTAGATGGGCTTGGCCCAATAACAAATTTAGAAATTTCTAAGAATATCAAAAGCCCATTCATGTGTGCAAGAAGTGGGGAGGGGGGGCTCAAGCCCCCCAAAGAAATGTCCATGGCGCAATCCTCTCTTCGATCCTACTCACCACTAGGTCCTTGGCCTGCGTGGACGCATGCATGTCACCCTTTGCAAAATTCAGCAACAAATTTTTTTCATAGTTATTTGTAACACCACCAAAATCCTGAACTGAACCCGGCAAGCCACGGTTCATCGACAGTCAACCTCCATAGCCGATGTGTCCCTGTCTGCGCAATTTGAACCCTATTGATCAGCAAGCCGAAGCCGAGGAGGTTTATGACACCTTCAACGGTGATGTCACTACGACGAAGAGAGGGAGGCTGGCTGATAAAAACAAGGCCTCCAACCTGACTGTCCAGACACAAAATGTGGTGATGCAAAAGCCGGAGTTGCAAACAAGACACATAGTCCAGACCCTGGGGCTTTGGACAAATTCAAGCTAGGCCACCTTTCCTGCGCTTTCCTCTACTAATTTCGATCTAGTGGCCATGGGTCAGAGCACGACACTCCTTAGCCCCTCATATCTTTAAACTCTACTTCTGCTTAATGAAAAATGTGCTTGGACACGATTATGTAAAAAAAATCTATACTGTGATTGTTTTAGTGCGTGGTGGGGACTAAACTAGAAGAAAAATAAAGTCCAGGTCCCGCTGGCACGAGGGAGGGAGGGTACCTGGCGCTTCTGGAGGAACATGCCGGTGCTGGTTCGCCCCTGGCTGTGGCCGGACTGGTTGTGCGCCACCATGGTCTCCTGCTTCGCCTGTTCAATTCATCAATCGCCGGCCATAGCCACAGGTCAGTTACTTGTGGTGCAAAGAAAGCCCATCGATCGATCCATCACCGGCGGTGGCGGCGATCTGTCGCTCACCAGAGTGACGAGGTGGTCGCACTCGGCGTCGGAGAGGAACCCCTTGTACACGAAGATCCTGCAGACGCAGATGCCAAAAGCACGATGGGCACCAAACAAAAAACCTCAGCATGCATGTGTGTCCTCTGCTCTCGCATGACTCTGTTTATATACCTTGGCTGCCACGAGATGGCCTTGACACGAGAGGGGTTGAAAGGAGGCGCCGGGGCCACGACGGCGTCGTCGTCCTCGCCAAGCAGCATCACCAGCACGACGACGGTGGCGGCCAGGAGGAGCGCCAGGACGAGCAGCACGACGCCGAGCCTCTTTATGGCGTTATCGCCGATCACTGCAGGTAGCCGGTCCGTGTTTTCTTGGGCTAGAGCGAAACACACAATCAGGACACCCCATATAAACAAGCAAAAAAAAAATAATAATAATAAAATCAGTATAATCGAGTCTGTGTATCTGTCGCTCCGGTTTTGTTTTGGCTCCAAGAACCCTTGATTTTTGTGAATTGTGTTGGTCGCTACACAGGCATCCAGCGCCAGGCGCCTTGGCCTCAACGCCAGCGGGCAGCAAGAGTGCAAGGCAGTTTTTTTTGAGATTAAGAGTGCAAGGCAGTTGCATCGTTATACTAGTTGTTGCCCATGTACTTATGGACTAGCCCAAGCTAAAAGCTGTACGCATTCGTCTGAACATAACTCTATGCCTTAATACTGGATGGTTTCTACAGCTGATATGCCGGCGTGTACTTGCATTAAAAAGTTCTTGTGTTTTTTTCAATATGTGTGCACACATATCTAAATGAACTACTACCACATTTGTTGTCATGGAGATTCACTTAATGTAGTTTAAATTGAATTATCAGTGTTATTGGTATATGATTTGATAGCACACATTTTTTACTATCGATAAACTAAAAAAAATATTTATTGCTAATTTATGATTGTAAGTAATATAATGTAGAGTAAATGAATGATCAAAGTTTAATCTAGAAAACAATTCATTCTAACTTGTGCCAGATAAAATGAACGAGAGGGAGTAGTAAGTAGAATTTACATATATGGCTCCAAATTAATTTACAATGAAAATAGATTTTTTAAATAAATCCAATGATATTAATTTAATATTATAAATATTTATATTTTTTCATAGTTGGTCAAACTTATAGTATACCAAAAACATGACATTGTTCTAGGATTGTATCCTTTTAGAGACAGAGGGTGAATCAAGCAACTTTTTTTTTTTTTTTGAAACTGAATCAAGCAAACTTGGGAAGACCTAGAGGCTATGAGTGAATCAAGCAACTTGGGAAGACCTAGAGAGACTCAGAATTTCCTAAGCACGGGATGGGCCGAGGACTAGTTCCAGATAGGCCCAACAATGGTACTGTATCTTTGGTTCCTACGTGTCAGAGATTTTTCAAGGAGACATGGGATGAGTAATGAGTTGCAGTGGTGGTCTCCTATATTCTGAAATGGTTTTAGGAGACTCTTATAAAATCAGGGAGATGAAATAGGATATTTGATGGAGTTGCACTAGTAACGCTGGTGCTAACACTGAAGCTATGTCTGCCTTGCCTGTAGGATTTGCTGAAGAGCATTTGATGCCGGCACGGTCGCTGACGTGCAGGCTAGAGCTGCTCAGAGTCAACAGAAACTTTTTTTTTAATTAGACAATCAGCAGGTAATGATGAACCGATGCATATTCAAAACGCTGCCTGTTACAACCGGCTCCAATCATGTTACGTCCCGTTTTAGTCTGGTGCTTTTTGGTCTAATTTTTTTTTTTTTTACGATGAAAAGCAAATGGATTAATTAGCGGCAAACAGCCGCAAGATAGGTACAATGTTCAACGATTACATCTTTGGACAGCCTCACAGCTGGACAGCCTTGTACATGACTAGTGTTGAAGCAGTGATGAACTAATGAACTATCACAGGAAACTGAGGCTTTAAACCCTTGAACAGCAAGAATGTGAGCCTCAGTATTGTGCTCTCTATTGATTTTAAGGACTACAGAATTAGTAGCAACAGCATTGTTGATGAATTTTTGCGTATGAACCTTTATCCTCCAATCAGGTGGGGATTCATGATCAGCACCTTGCAAGAAGTGAACAAGCACTTGGTTGTCATTGTAGAATTTCACTTGGGAGAAGCCCATAGACCTGGCAATTTCTGAAGCAGCAGCTAACACCATTGCCTCAGCCATTAGAACTGAGGAACAGGTGCCAACTTGGATAGTAACCTGCAGTTTTAGATTGGAAGCATCATCAAGGAAATAAATGCCAAGACCAGCTTTCCTGAAGATTGCTGGAACTTGGTCAGGCAATGTTGAAGCATCTGTGAAACACTGTACTCCTTCGCATTGAGGCCCTGCAAAAGACAAACAATATGAAGGAGCAGCATAATGAAGCTGCTTTATGGCCCCTGGCATTGTAATAACTAGCAAGGCAAGTTGATTTTCAGTGATTGGAAAATTCTGATGTCTGATTGAGATATAACTATCGTCCCACACAACTCTCAGTATATAAGACAGGATAAATATAAATAGCAAGTCAGAAAATCCTTTTTATACACAAACACCGCTAGTATACCAACTCATCTCGCCCAAGTCAAAATTTCTAGGTCAAAAAAGTTTGACGCAGCTACAATATCAACAGCTAATAGTATAAAAGAATCCCTGACCAAGAACAATATCAGGGTTGTCAGAACCAGCAGCTGAAACGGGCCACCGACGAAAAGAATGAACGAATCATCACATCACAAAGTTCAGAAGAGCCAACCTCCTCCAAACTCATATCCCCACTGTCACCACCGGGTCGTCGTCAGCCGTCGTTCCTTCATAAGCGAGCTGTGCTTACAGGCTGTCGACCCGTCCACCATCTGTCTCGCCTCTTTGATCAAGAGCTGAATTAGCTGCACAGACCAGGTTTTCACCATCGTCATCTCACATTGCAGCACCGGGCACTCCCGGACTGCAGCTTCCGCCACAGGCAGATCATGTGCTGCGGGGACTGGTAGTGTGCCGTGAAGTAGCCATCGTAGCAGCCCGACTGGTAGAACCGCACATCGTGCCGGATCTCCACCGGCCGCTGTGTCTTGTTGAACTTCTCCACCCACATGCCCATGCTCACATCCTCCATCTTAAACAGCTGCGCAGCAAAATGAAACAAACCATTTGAGTACTTGTCGCTTATTTTGAGAGCCATGTCTTTGATTGCTTTGACTCAGTTGATAAGGTCAGATATTATGCTTACCCGGAGTGTCTGATTGTCGAATTCAGACACGATATAACGAGCAATATCAGATGAGATCACATAGCCAGGTCCATTAGCATAATTCGGGTATACTTCTTCTGGCCATTCCTGCATACAAAGGAGATACATTTTCAATGATAATGCCACTATCTTTTACTCTCTAGAATGTCAAGAAGAGCTGCTGTCCACTACTTAAGACTAGGATAGAGAAAGGGGACTATCTTTTACTTCCTAGAATGTCAAGAAGAGCTGCTGTCCACTACTTAGGATAGAGAAAGGGATGACAACTATGGACAGTACACCTACAGCTGTCACCACCAGCTTGTGTCCATAGGAGTACTCTAACACGCAAGCATACTCATTGTTTGCTAGGAATGATATATAAATGCAAGATTGTTTCTTTTAAGAGGTCTAAGCTAGTTATACATATTTGTTGTCTAAATGGTCATCATAGAGAAAATATACAAAAAGACAAAAATCCTATCACAATTACACAAGAGAACAATTTACCTCATAAGTTACTGCCCACTTGCCAGATCTTAGTGGTCGATGGAAGTAGTTTATACTTCCGACATAAACACTTCTGTCATTTCGAACTTTCTTCACTTGATCCAGTACCGAATCAATTCTGACAAATGTATCATCGTCGCATTTCATTACATACTTTGCAGGGACAACACGCACCTGCATTAACAAAGATGATTAGCCATAAATATGAATGAAATTGACATGCAAGGAAACATGGCAGTTCTGCTTGCATGTACATATTACTTGGTTTCCAAATTGAAGTCACTTACCCCATATTCAGCAATGGCAACGGTCTTCAGCACAACGAGGTCATAGCTATCAATGAAAGGCACTATAACAATGTCCTGGAAGAACTCTGCTTCCTTCTTCAGCTCTGCATTAACTTCCTTTTTTCCATTCTGCAAATTTTCTTAATCCAGTCAGGGTTTTCAGCATGCAAATTAGTAAAAACATTTGATGACTAAAGGAGGTAGTAGTTACCAGAGCCACAAAGAACCGGGCTACAACATTGGATGATTTCCTTGTATACATCATCCATGATTTCCTTACAGCCATACGCTCAGCAAAATGGCTAGCTGCAGAGAGAATGCCAATGAAAAGCTCCACAGGTTCAGTGGGCAGTGGTGGGGCTTTCCACTGTTCAGACATCTCAAGGTATCGCTCGGGAGCGAAACTAGGATGCGAATTGGGTAGAGAACTAGCAAAAATTGACTCAATATCAATGTCTCCATTCAGGGATAACGCAGTTGCATCCTCAAGAGAGTAACCCTGGAGAGAAAAAAAAAAAATTGGCAACAATTAGCAATACATATACCTCAGGACTGCACACCAAGATTTATCAGGCTTTAACTGATAACTTACAGTGCGGTAAGGAAATGAAGCAACATGCCGCCCATCAACATTGATGTGGTAACCTTCCAAACCAGCTGTCAAAGTCATAACAAATAGCTTGCCTTCTGCGAAGGGGTATGGCCAACTGATGTGGACATCCTTTGGTCTACCAATCAAACGCTTCACCCACCATTTCATCTTCGATTCCTCTGACTTGTTGTCATCGTCGCGAATCCATTTCTCACACTTGAGTTGCCCGTCAACTGAAACACAAAAGCGATGTGTCACATGAATCATATGCCAATGTTGCAAAGCAAAGTCAGGGCAAGCATTCTTTAAGTAAAAGCAATCGTGGTTTTAACTTCAGTTTCAAGTTGAAGCATTTGGGTAAAAATTGAAAGGACTGATTAGCTAGCTGTCTGCTGCAAGGAAAGTTCTCGCAGGTTCGCTGAACACCAAACAATTCTTGGTCATTGCTGTGGTGCTCTGCTCACTACAATGACTCATTCAGCCATGGTTCACATCAGTTGGTAGCAACTAGCAAGCTTGCTTTCACAGCATTGAATCTTCCCTAACTTAAAAGTAGCTGGAACTCACTGGACAAACAGAGCACATGTGACACTAGAAGTTGTTTATAGTAGTCCATAAATCAGAGAAGAAACAAATATAATAGAAAAGAAGTTCAGGTTCCCACGTCGTCAAAACTGAACAGCTCTACAACGCGGTTTCAGGTCAATGTGTACTTTGTAAGATTCCACTAATTTGAAAAATAGGACACGTCCCATCAGGTCCCTTGCAACCTCGCACAAATTTGTCCTCAAACAGGAAAACCAAACCTGGAAACCAGTCCTAACCCTTTCTAGAAAGTTCCAGCACCAAGCTTGTACTTTCCATGCTGAATTCCACCAAGCTAAGAAATTCCACGGAATTAAGATCCTGAAGTTGACAGTCTTCAATTTTCCGTACCTAACAAGCCACCCATTCATACCCATACCAACCTCAATCTTTGTAGTTTAATCGAGATTCTAAACTAAACCAACCAACATATGGAATCAATTTCCAGCTCCAACACTGGACGTTTGTTTAGATCGAAGAAGAATCAAAACTAAAACCAAAACACCGAATGAAAATGAACCCGAGAAATCCGGAGGTCGGTTGGCGACGCCGACAACTCACCGGTGTCCTCGGCGGGGCGCGACGCGAAGCCCTCGCAGCGCTGCGACTGGCCCCACTGCATCCGGTAGCAGCTGTTCATCTCGACGACGGGCCGGCGGCTGTAGTCCCCGCGGATCCGGGGGTTGACGTGCAGTATCCTGGGCGGCGCCTCGCCGTCCACTGCCCGCGCGCCCACCAGCTCCACCATGAACTGCGACACCATGACGGCGGCCTCCCCGTCCCTCCGCTCCGCGATCTTGGGGTCGTACTCGGGCCGGGCGGCGCGCGGGCGGGCCACGACGGTCACGTGCGAGCCCACGGCCAGGCCGCAGGGGAGCTCGACGACGCGGACGCCCGTGTAGGGGAGCTGTTCGTTGTGCACGGAGACGGACGCCGGGCAGGTCGGCGGGGGCGACGACGCCGGCGCAGACGAGGTGGAGGTGGAGGTGGAGGTGGACTGGAGATGGGCGAGGTGCGGCTTGGCGGCGGCGAAGGCGTCGGCGGCGGTGGCGTCGAACGGGGTGGCGGTGGCGTTGGGGCGTGGGAGGAGGAGGAGGGACGAGAAGATTGGCAGCCGCGGCGGCGTGGTGGAGGAGCTTGGGCCTGGTGCGGCGGCGGGGAAGGCTGGCTTGGAGGGGCGGGCGGGGGAGAAGGGGGACGTGAACGCCGTTGCGGAGGCTTGGAGCTCCCGCCGGCGCGGGTGCTGGAACGGGAGCGAGGAGGAGGTGGTGGCGGGGGAGGAGGGGGAGGGGGACAGGAAGGGCAGCAGGGGGAGCTCGAAGAGGAGGACGAAGGCGAAGCAGCCGGCCAAGGCGGCGAGGAGGCTTAAGCGGACCAGGCGCTTGTTCTTCCGCGGAGCCGACGGCGCCGGCGGCCGCATCGCGGACGGACGGGCGGCGGCGGCGGAAGGTTCTTGAAGGCGGTGGGGGAAGGGGGAGGGAGTAGCCGTTTGGTGCGGGGGCGGGGGCGGGGGCGGGGTGGTGGTACTAATACTAGCTCAGAGAGGAGAGGCGGGGTCGCCGCGGTGAGGTGAGCTCAGCTGGGGTGAGCTGTGACCGTTGCGGGGGTCGTCGCCGCGGCGGCGGCGGCGCAGGGGGGCCTGGGGTGGGGAGGGAGGGACAGCGAACGCAACGGGTGGGAGGAGGGAGGAGTTGTATATATGTAACGGTTTTGTTGGGTTGGTTGGTTGGTTGGTTAGAAACTTCGGTAGTTGTTACTTTTTATTACCACTGTCAAAATTGAAGACATCAGGGGGTTGAGATGGAGAGATTTAAATCTTTTTTTAACTGCGCAAGTACTGGCAAACAGGGATAGATTCTTTTTGTATTAGGCCTTGTTTAGTTCTGTTTAAAATTATAAATTTTTTTACTCTCTCTTCATCGTATTAATCTATACATATATGCATGGAGCACCAAACGTAGATAGATAAAATAATTAGTTAAACAATTTGATTATAATCTGTGAGATGAATCGTTTGAACCTAATTAGTTCATGATTAGATACTAATTGTTAAATACAAATAAAAGTGCTACAGTACAAAAGTTTGAATTTTTTTTTTTACAATCTAAACAAGGCCTTAGTGAGATTAGGTGGCTGGTTTGTGATGAAACCTGATATTGAAGAGCAATACAATGGGCCATAGTATTTTTGTAGTGCTTTATTTACTCTCACGTTATGGAAGCAAGTACGTAGCCTAGGTGTACGTATTGATTTTCCTAGCTGGAGATAGTTTATATTATGGAGTAGTAACTTGTTAGCCTAAGTGCGTGTATTGATTTATGGGAATGTGGGAGTGATGTATTGTCACCCTTGAATTAAAAAGAAGAAGAAAGATAATATTTCTGGCTATGAACTTGTTTTCTTACTCTTTTTTTTCTTTGTAAAGAAACGACGAAACAAAATGCGCTCGTGACAAATCGTCGCTGAAGTTAATGTGCAGTTGGAAAGTTCTCGGTTTTCTTTTTTTTCCCCTTAAACCAACCAGAGGACCGATCGACCAGGTGGAGGTGGGAAAGAGGCGATTGGATGGACACAGCTGTTCGGTGTTCGGCGGTAGTGCAGCGAGCGGCTCGGCGCCTGCCGGCAGTTCCGTACGGCCCGGCCCCGTTTCCCGTTGGCGGGCGGCCAGCACCAACGCGGAGCCACCGGCCGTCGATCGCCGCGGAGCTGAGCAGGAGCAGGGCAGCAGGCGACGACCCATCACCCCAGCCCACGCCGCGCGCCAGGCGGTTCGCGCGCGGCGCGTCGCGTGTCTTGGCCGCGTGGACGCGGTGGACTGCATGGCGGACACGTCGTCCGCCTCGCCCTGCCGCAGTGCCGCCGCGGCTCCCGGTCCCGCGGGCCCCGGCGCCGGCGCCGGCGCCGGCAGCGCGCGCACATGCTCGTGTCTGTGTCAGTCCGGCCGACAACGCCGGGGCCCGACGCAGCGCAACGCAACGGGCGAAAAATTTGGAGGGGGAAGGGGCCCGCGCGCGGACCGCGGTTTCCACGTGCCGCCGACGTGGCTGCGAGGGGCGCGTGCCGCCTTCTTGGACTGGCCGGACCTCACCTCCCCAGCTCGTGGGGAACGAACGAAAGGCTGCTGCATGCGGACGCGAAGACGGTCGTCACGCCACGCGCACGCGCGCGAGAGAGGAGAGAAGCGTGGCGAGTCAACGTGCTACGCGGCACACGGCTGTAGTACGTGAGAGTTCGTTGACGCTAATTTATCTCCTACTCCTAGTCATAGCGGTTTACTTTTATTTTTAGAGCAAGTATTATAGTTGCGCCGAGCGCCGGCTGAGATGCATGCTGTGATGGTGGCGGCCCCGCATTCTTAGCCAATAGCAGCGCATGAAAGGCCTCTTCGCCGGCTTGAGCGGGCGCATGGCGAAACGCCGACCTGCTTCTCTCTCTTGATCCACGTAGACTCTCAGCCGGCTCTCAGTCACCCATAATACTTGCTTTTACTAAAGTGTACTGTACCATGCAGACGCTCCCAAGCGACCTTCTAGAGTACCTAGATTGGTCGCCAGTTTAGGCTCGACACGTTTCTTGGCGTATCTATCGCGAATTCTGTCCAGGAAATTTAAGCTTTCAATAATAATAATCGAGATAATGCGAAATTATTTAATGAAGACCTAATTTACCGTGCAACGTCAAGACACGTGCTCTCCCCTCCCCCATACATAGTGCATCTTCTAAACGTTGGCATACAGATTCAATCTAGAAAAACCAGATCAAAATAACAAGATGTTTGCATTTAACATTAAGAGCATCTCCAAGGGCCTCTCCAAATGAGTTATGCATTTGTGAATTTGCAAAAAACCTCAAAAGAGGGCTCCAACGGTGTTTGACTTTTGCATTTGTGCAACATTAGAGAAGCTCGACTCTCCAAACGTTCTTCCTCTCGCGCGGAATTCTCCCATCCCTCTTTCGTTCTATTTTTAGTAATGCGGAGCCAATTTCAGCAAAGTGCGTTGGAGATGGCATCTTTTTAGGGCAGATTCACTTTGCAAATAACCTCAAATTCATTTGGAGAGGCCCTTGGAGATGCTCTAAGAGAAAGTTCTTGGGATTTTGTCCTTTACCACATATACACCAAACCTTTTTGTTTTCATATATATTTTCTTAAATGATTTTGCATCTCAACATTTTAAGTTTTCACGGCCAAGAAACTCGTGGACACTCAACCCAACTAACTTCAATGTGGATAACAATGCAAAGCTCACGATAGTCATGATGCTTGTGCTCATCAACTGTCAAAACTCCAAAGGAATCACCAAATTCGGGGCATAGGTGTGTTCAGTAATAACACATAGAAAAATAGATTGACTTCTTCGTTGATCCTTGCATGGTTTTTTTTATTTGACTTGGGTCTATAGCAATTGTTTTGGTTGTCCAATCAAGGGTGGTTAATTGCTTAGCATAGGGGTATACGGTTTTGGGTCGTGTCCCGATGAATTCCGAATCTAGTGAGTGCAAGTGAGGGTCTAATTTTCCCCTCATGGATTGCAAGTTCGGGTTCGATTTCAGGTTTTAGGTTCCTCTACCCAATGCTCAATGGAGCCCTGAAATATACCATTTGTTTGTATAAGCTACTAAGTTTGTTTTTAGATCCTGGAATTTTCATAGGAAGGAGAATTTAAGATTTCACAACTTTACAAAGTTTATATATAAACCTATCTAGTGAGTGGAGGTGAGGGCCTATTTTTTCCCCTTGGATATACGGTTTTGGGTCGTGTCCCGAAGAATTCCAAATCTAGTGAGTGGAGGTGAGGGGCTATTTTTTCCCCTTGGATTTCAAGTTCGGGTTCAATTTCATTTTCTAGGTTCCTCCACCCAAATGCTCAATGAAGGTCCAAAATAGATCATTTGTTTGTATAAGCTACTAAGTTTGTTTTTAGATCGTGGAAATTTCGAGGAAGAAGAATTTGAGATTCCACAACTTCTCAAAGTTTATATATAGACATATCTCAATTTTTTTTTTTTTTTTTGAAACTAACATATCTCAAATTAAAATGCCAGAAGATGGGAAATGGATTTCATGTATCAACCCCACCCCCAACATGAGTAAAGTTGTAAACTCTAATTAATGGATTCTATCAATTTTTCTTCCACAGCTATAGTTTATATAATGAATTCAATTCTATGAATTCTGAGAAGTCAAACATACTGCATGTTACAAGAGAAGATTTGTTTTTGAAAAGGCCCACGTGAGAGCAAAACACGGCATCAGATGCATCATCAATCTATGCAGCAATCCATTCCAGATTAGTACACACGGACTCGCCAACGGCCATATATAGCTGGCACCGGAACCACCGGTGCCCCACTGCCCCAGCCCCCAGCACGCGTAAAGAAACACGCAGGGCGGCAAGGCTATTGGCCAGCCCATTTGCATTTGCCCATCATAATTTTGTGATTAGCCAACGGGCGCCGCAATCACAGGGTGGCTGACATCGATCGCCCCATCACCACCACCAGCACATCTGCCCGCCAAAAGAACACCAGGGCCATGGTGGCATGGGACTTGAACATCATCATCGGCGGTTAGGATAACATATGGCATCGAATACTTTGTCAAGGCCACCATGATTAGATATGCAATGCATGGTTGCCACTTGCTAGCTGTGCAGGGTCTTATTAGCCCTTAGCCAGCAGAAGATCGTCTGATTAAACTATGTCTTGTCAAATAAATTAAACCAAAAAAAAAAACACTGGAGATGATGATTTGATTTCGTGTTGGACGTGGACCCCGGATCGGAATCGGATGGTGCGGTGCCGGTGCGCCCCCTATCTGTCTGTACTCTGTTCGTACGTGTTCTTGGGCTGGCGCCACTTGGAATGCTGTCGCCTGTAATGCAATCCTTCTTATTCCTCTCTCTTTCTCTCTCTCTTCTCCGACCGATCATCTCTTTTTTCTAACAAGATAGATAGCCTGACCCTGACGTGATCTGGGTTGTCACAGATAATACAGTGCAACCGTCCGTCGTTAACTTTTTGGCAGACACGCAATGTATAGTGCTGGAGAAGAGCATATGGAGTTGAATATTTATTCACTCACATTGGTGGTAGGGGACCGACGTCTCCACGGATGCAAAATGTTATAATGCCACTTGTTTTGTACCGTCGTGACATTGGTTTACTAACAAAATAACTAATTGACGGGAAAACACCACCGATTAATACTCACTACTTGCTTGGATGACTGCAAAACACCATCGATTAATACGTACTTCTTGCTTGCTTGACTTTCTCCCTTCACCGACAAATATATTTTGGACTGATTCTCTGCGATCCTATGGCTGTTGTTCTAGTGGACTAGTTATTTAATAAACTAGTTATTTAAGGTTCTAATAAACTGATGATTGCACGGGAATATAGGGAAAAGCATCTGTTGACCCAGATTTGGCCGGATCAAGTTTTACAACAGTACTTTATCAGTCAAGGGCAAAACAGAGACATTTGGAGGCGCACGCATCTATCCATTAAAATGGAAGCTGAGTTATTCCACGGCCACTCAAGATGTTAGCCGAGAGACGGAAAGAGCATCACACACACCGTACATGCCAACGACGCAAATGATTGGCTTTTTTTCTCAAATCATTCTGGAATTTGCAGCTGAAACAGGGCCCCACCAGTAGGCGCAACCCAAAATCAGCGATTTTCTGTATAATCAAACCGTACAAAAAATACCAATGCAAACTTGTGCCCTATGCACTGCACATGGGAGCAACAGCAGGAGATATCTATATAGCAGTGATGCGCTAATAATAATGTACAATCAAGTTTCCACACAATGACACTGCTGTCTCTCCAAGGTTTTGTTTACATGACAGGAGCAAATCAATCCACCAGCTTATCCCTAGACGATTGTCTGCTCTGGCAAATCTGGAGCTAAAAGGCATATGAGTTTTCCAAGCATACATTAGCGCAAGCCACTGGGCTTCTACAACAAGGCGATAATAATAACATGTGAAGCGGGGAACACTGGAACACCTCACTGAAGAATCACAGCACCCATATAGTGGTCAGAGTTATTGGTCTCTTGCACTAGATATCATCAATCAACTGAGCGAAATTTACATCTTGGCTTGCCACTAGATATCAATCAACCGAGCGTAAACCTAGCAGTCACACATCAAGAGGGCTGTGCGATGCAGATCAGGTGTTACAGCAGGATGACCACCTCGACGAGGCTGCGCCAGTCTGGTCGGGATCTGGCCTGCTAATCTGAATAGTTGGGGGCTGCATAGTTTGGTGAAGATTAGAGGCGAGGTGATGATTTACATGGCGATCAACGAAATGGGGATAACATTTGCATAAGTACACAAGATACCTCAGTCGCAGCGGCAACAGTCTCGGTGAGTCTTTGCTTTATGTCCCTTGCCATGGTGAAGAAAACCTGCTCCACATTTTGATTTGTTTTTGCACTCTGCATACAAATATACAATGGAGCTGAAATCAGTAGCTATCTTAACAACCTGATAACTTCAAGAAGAAGTGATTATGACTCAGGAGGTATATCTATCATATATTACTCAGCTTATACCAATAAAATATTACCGTCTCAAAAAACTTGATCCCATATTCATCTGCAAGCTTTTGACCTTGAGCTGTGGACACTACCTGTTAACAGGGGAATTATTAGGGCATGCAGAAGAAAACCAGTCATGGGTGCCTAGCAGTAGGTAATTTTGTGAAAACATGTACCCGCTTTGCATCCATATCAACCTTGTTGCCCACCAAGATCTTGTTGACATTATCAGATGCGTGCTGCTCTATGTTGCGAATCCAATTTCTAATGTCTACAAATTAAATTAAAGAAAATAAATAAATAAATTGACTAGCATTTTCATCTTCTGTCACAAATGGGAATGGACATGAATGTTGCATACTATTAAAGGATGATTCGTCTGTGACATCATATACAAGAAGAATGCCCATAGCTCCTCTATAGTAAGCTGCAAAATAGGGGACACAAAAAAAAGAACAATAAATTAAAGGAGCAGATATTTTGCTTAAAAATCAGCAAAATGATTTGCTACTTTACATTTACTAGACTGGAAAATATATGCAATCCAGCTCCCAATAACATGTTGCTGATTTACCAACCTATACATGAAATGTGTGTCACCATTGAAAGATTTACAGATGAATAACATATAACTGCTACAGTTTTACAGTAGAACTCATTATGCGAAACTAGTCAAGAACAGACATGGTAGTGGCATGTGCTTCCTGAACCTTCAGGCCTAGGCAGTTGTCTATATAGGCTTCATGGGTCAAGGTGGGCTCTAGCTCTTTCGGTTCCTATAATGATAAACAAAATTTACTAATAAGGCATGGCTATAGTTGTATTTTTTTAATGACAACAAACTATTTTCCATTCCTTCCTCTTAAAAACTACCAGATGTGTATAATTTCAGGACAAATAAATCTCATTTTCTAAGTGTTAATGTCTTGGTCTAGATTGGGCCTTCTTAAGATCAAGTATAAGGTGCTTCTGAAATTATGCCTACATCGTCAGCAGTAGCACCACAAGAGCATCAGAGTTATAAAAGAAAGGAGAAAAATAGTTACCTGTGGTAATTGTTCGGAAACGTTCTTGACCAGCAGTATCCCAGATTTGTAATTTTACACGCTTTCCATCAAGCTCAACTGTCCTGACCTTGAAATCAATGCTTTTACAGAAGAGGGAAAAGGTGGAGTTTAGAATATTAACTCCATAAATGAATGACTAAAAGAGAGGATAATGTTGCCTGGGTCCATACCCAATGGTGGTGATAAAACTTGTTGTGAATGTGTCATCAGAGAACCGCAGCAGCAAGCAACTCTTTCCAACTCCTGGAAATAAAATGGAGCTCTCATTAGACTGTGTGCACTATATTATGTGAGGAAATCAGGGAATTTTGTTGCAACACACAAAAGTTTGACCAAAATGTATTGGTCAAGGAGAGAAACTATAGAATAAACACATCGACAAGGATGTGGATCATCCGTGTGTTCAATCAACAGTGAGAGAATGGACTTCACAGGATTCCAGTCCAACCAAAAATCTAAGAGCAAGATCACACCTACTTTAATTAAGAAAAAATATGCAGAATTTTGTGCATGTATATTGGTGGTAAAGGTGGGGGGTTGGGTTGACATGTCAAGTTTTAAATTGATAAAAAACATGCAGTTTTTTTTTCGGGAGGGGGAGCCAGAGCTTCATATATTAGACATGAATTGGATTACAATCAGTGTATACAATATCCTGTAGCAAAGGTGGGGTTATATGCCACTCTCCACCACAAGCTCTGGCTTCCCCGAAAAACATAAAAAATAAAAACCCACCCATGAATTGCTCAGTGGAGGTATTTCATACCCCCCCCCCCCCCCAACCACCACCAAAAAAAAGTATAGTTGATGAATAGTCTGTAGTATGCAGTTGCAGAATGAAACCCATGCAAGCTAACAACTGCCGATATGATGACCGCGCAATGAGCATGCATATGAAGAAAAATGGACAGCAAAAAGAAGATGGGTATTGCCAATTTGAACATATGAAGGTCAATTAACAGAGGAACATATTTAACTGCCTGATAGAAAGTAGAAAAACAAGGCAAGATGAATGTGCACCGGTTGTATCCGTAGACAAGATGTGACAATTCGTTCAGCTCTCAATTGTCCCAAATAAGAGAGAATCACCATTGTCCTGGTTTTTCTTATTCATATTTTCACATATACCTAGTTTTGAATTATTGATGCAGAGAATAACAATGGATAAATGTCCGTATCAAGTGTCATAGAAGTTACTAAACCAAATACTAGGCATACTGTACTGACACAATCAGCTTCAGGATTTTGGCATGAACCTGTGGGAGGAATCAAGGGCTCTATTGCATAGTTGAGATTCAGAAGTATTAAATTATATTGCGGCCAGCAGCGTAGATGTAAAATTATAGTGGTACAGGTAGGACTGTTTAGGAGCTAGGAGTAGGTGGTAAAACTAAACAGCAAACCTAACTCAACAATTCGACCCAACCTCAGCGACCCTACCAAAAACGCAGTCAACTGCAGGCCCAGTAGAGCTTCTTTATGGAATTGTATTGGCACCCCCATGATAACTAAGGAACATTTCACATCTCTCCACTTTTGCACCACCCCTGAATTTGTAGCCTACCTAACTCAGCAATTGGCCTAGAGAATAACTCTGCTCTGGGGAATGCTCGGCAAACTAAAAGTTGAAGCAAGGTGTAAACTTGATATGGCTAGAAAATCACGGATTATCACACCAGAAGTGCGTACAAAAAAGCATCTGTTTGGGAATTTCGCCTGTGTTGCTTCCTGAAAACAGCAGGAGAAGGAAAGCAAAACTGCAAGAGAATAGTACAAATTCAGCTCCGATGCATGAATAAAAGGCCCTCCATATCTAGCATAAGCACAGCGCCTCCCACCTGACACTCGTGGTGAGTCAAGTGTAGCAGGCAGCAACTAGTCTATATTCATCGATACGGAAGCATTAACCGCCACGCATCGCTCGTGGAAAGCTTCAAGCATGGGTTTGCCGTACATGTACATCTAGCACTAGCAACTAGCAAGTCCACAAGCAACAAAGGCAGTAAAAACAAAATCGCTGTTCCTTGGGCCCTGGGCAACAAACAACCCCGCTCCGCTCCGCTCCGCTCCGTACAGCCGACCGACTACTCCGGATACGCAGAAAGTAGCAGTAACAGGAGGTATCGGCAAGCAAACACGCGCACGAGCAGCAGCAGCAGCCTACGTCGCCAGCCAATCGATCTAATTAATCAGGCGAGAAATCGAACAGCAGGAGCGCTGAGGAGCCGGAGCCCGGAGCTGCGCGAGGATCATGGGGCAGCGTGTTCTTCAGGGGGGATTAGCTAAGCGGGGAGGGGGGGATACGCACCGCTGTCGCCGATGAGCAGGAGCTTAATCAGGTGGTCGTAGTCGCCCCGGGACCTCGACGGCGGCGCCGCCATGCTCCCTTCCGCCTCGCGCTCGCTGCCGGCGTCCCTCCTCTCTCTGACCGAGGAAGCGGAGGTTGAGGTGGAAGCGAGGAGGGGACGGGGGCAAGCAGGCGAGGCGAAGCAGCCAACAGAGAGAAAGGAGTCAGTCAGGACTCGGGAGGTGGGGAAGGGAAGGGAAGGAGGCGTCCAGCTGTACGCGACGAAGCGGGGAGAGAAAGGGGAAACGGAACGGAGAGCTAGCTGGAGGTGTACTGTACTGTACCATGACGGGTAGGAGTATTTTTGTACTCTTTCCGTCGTATCGCCACCGCATCGGCCAGTGGAGCGTTGGTTTGGTCGGGTCTGGTTGGTTGGACCTGGCGGCGGCGGCGTACAGCGGAACGGAACGGGGCAACGGGCGTTGCTGCCAGGCCAGTTGGTGCTTGCCTTGCACGTTTCAAAACTGCCAATTTGGGGATGATTGCAATTTGCAAGCTAAAACTGACCTGATGAATAGCTGTGATTTGGGTTGGCTCCTGCTGCCAACCGTCACTGATGATTCACTGCCAAAACGCAAGCGCAGCAGATGCGAACGGAATGGGGATCCTTTGGGATTTGGAGCCCGAGAGGATCCAAGTCCAGTTGTCATTTCGTTGTCATCTGGCAGCCCGTTTGATCCACCGAGAGCTAATAGTTTATTCTTTTTATTTCTAAGCAGGTTTAGCGAATTGTCTAGCTAATTGTTAGCTAATATACTTGGGTCACGTTTGGACCCATTCTGTCTAATCCTTCGCAGCTAATTAATATTAGCCGCTACTAGCTGGTTTCATCCATCCAAATAGTGAGATCAAACTTGTGTGATAGTGCTCGGTTGGGCATTAAGCTAACAATTAGCTAAACTATTAGCTAGGCCTGTTTGAATGCAATGAGCTAACTATTAGCAGCTTACTAGCTAGTAGCTCCATGGATCCACATACACGACCTTAATTAACAACAACTAGTATCTTACTAGTTGGCAAAGCCAGCTGGTAATTACCTGACCAATACTATCAACTACGAGTTACTAGTTAGTAGACATGGACCTGTCTAAAACCATCCTATGATTCATCACGCCCCTCTGATCTTGGCACCTCATTGTTAGTGAGGTTCTCAACCATGGTTTCCATTTTGCACCCCGTGGATCAAATTGAAACCAACAGAAACTTAATCTGATTAATTAGTGCATAACCCGACCAATAACATACATACACCAGCAGTCCGGGATGGGGAAACGAGAAGCAGACCGCAATTGAGTCAACATGGAATGAAACAAACAGCTCAAAAGGTACACGAATAGAATATCCCTGTGTACATCGCCATCCCAGCGCCCACGCACACAGGAAACTAAAGCATAATCTATCAGAGCATAAAAAGAAGCGAGCTACTGTATCTTTGCCAGCTAACCTATGATTATATTCTCGCAACCAGTAGCTTCAGCTTTCTCTATGCCGGCCAGTTCACTTCGGCCGTTCTCTTGGATACTATATTACTATACATATAAGTACACTCCTATATCCCTTTTGTTTCAGACTTCTCTTGGATTATATTCTCACAATCAGCAGCCACCAACAGCACACGCTTTCTACCTCACAAAAGTTCTGGAAAAGGAAAAAGATGATAATGTGCTTGTAGCACATCCTTTTTCTACTCATTCCCCTAAGCAAGGAGGTTCTCATCGGAATCGGCACATTCAAGCATTCGACTTTACTCGGGTGAACAATGGGAAAAGCAAAGCTTGCGCCGTCGTGCTTCAATTCAATAGAGTTTGAGATGTTGTCAAAAAAAAAAAAAAAAAAAAAACAAAAAAAACAGAGTTAAAAAAAACCCAGAGTTTGAGATGGTTTGCGAGCATAACTTGCACACACCAGCAGAAAACAAAGGTGGTGGGTACATACTGACAAATCATGTCAAAATTAAGTTACTGATCAAAAGAAAAAAAAAAGACTTTTCAAAGGTTATTATCTTACGTGTTCACGACAAAATTGGGCCAGACTACTAGGACAACTCACATATACCAGAACCTGAGAAGCATCGTATGACGGACAACTCAAATATACCATCGTATGGCAGCTGCAGATACAGCTAGCCATATAGTCAAAGCAGCAACAATTTGTGTATTGTACCAGAACCTGAGAAGCATCGTATGCCAGCTGCAAATACAGCAATCCATAGTCAAAGTAGCAACAATTTCGATGACTCCTTGACCTAGCTCATCAGAACGGCCACAAAAAACTCTCTTACTCCCACTTCCAAAGTAACTATGTACATGCTTCACCAAGCAAAACTAAAATGCTCTGTCCATCTTATTGTCATAAACAAAAGATAAAAAAAGATTCCGAAGGATCATGGCTTCGATCGTTCAAAACACAAAATAAAATCTGCCATGGGACTCGGCAGTCTGCACATGTTTGATGCTTTACTTGGGATTCACTGAGTGGGACATAGCAACCCAAATTTGTTGTCTTAAAAATACTATACTTGGTATCAAAGGCATATGATAAATATGCTTCTGAAAAGACGAATCTATGATTAGGATAAACTACGCTAACAAGAGTATAGTCATAACTGAATAAGACAATGCGTTAAAAAATTGGCTTAAATCTTGAAGGTTGCCTTGCTACCTGGTGAGTTTAGCTGTAACAATCAGATCATAAAGCCATACTGGAAATCAGAAATAACTTAACTGAACCATTTCAACTTTTCATATTTACAAATGAAGTCGATAAGCATCTCCAGAGCACATAGCACATGCTCTGTAAGTCCTATGCAAAACTAGAATGTTTTGTCCATCTCTTGTCATAAAAGACAGTAGCACAATAGTAAAAAGATTCAAAAGGATCATGACGGACACTGGTTAAAAATACAAAATAAAAGCTGGCATAGATGGCTCGGTAGTTTGCACAATTGTGGTGCTTTACTTAGTGATTCACTAAGTGAGAGATAGCAAGCCAAATTTGTTGTCTTCAAAAGTTTAAGATGCTTGGTAAGTTGGCATGTTCAATATGCTTTGGGGAAAACTGTAAGCTAAGGAATAAATTACGCTGACAAAGTAAAGCCAGAACTGAATAAGATAACCCGTTAAGAAATTAGCTGAAATCTAGAAGGTTGCCCTGCTACCTGGTGAGTTTAGCTGCATCTACAATCATCAGATCTTAAAGCCATACTGGAAAGTAATAACTGAACCATTTGAAGTCTTCATATTTACAAATGATGTCCTTAAGCATCTCCAGAGCACCTGCCAACTTCTAACTATTTGGTTGGGGCCAAAAGAGAGCACGATTACTAGCGTCCTGCCTCACCCTGTCATCCACTGTTGTAACTAGGGTCAGTTTTTAGCATGTGAGACTCAAGGAGGATAAACTATGTATGAATTAATCCCAGGCAATGGACATTAATTTAAGCTTCTAATTTCTTGATTACATGGGACTGGCACTATAGATGAGGGTCAAATGCTACTCATTCTGCAATTGCTATTTTCTTTTCTTTTGAACTATGCCATCATTTTCGTTATCTCATATTGCAACAGTCTGGTCTTCCACCCAATAACTTTTGCCACATGCATGACATTAGCCTTGGTGATTGGTAATGGGCAGTATAGTAGTCAGGGACACATCCATATGGACAGAATTTGCCGCTGTGAATGTATTCAACAGGTCTTGTCCTATTGAACTGCTCAACCCACAAACCCAAGCTCACGTCTTCCATTTTGAAGAGCTGCACAGAGAGTAATTAATACTAAATTAGCTTCTTCATAACTCTGAATTGCCATTATGAACTCTATACTTGTATAGAAAGATAGTTTAGCAGTTTTCAAAACAAGAGATTAAATCAAGGCTCATACACAAATGTTATTTGCAATTAGGTTACTAGTCAGCAAATATTTAAAGAATCACATAAAGCTTCTATCAATCAATATAAATAATCCACTGTTGTGACGATTCTACGGAGGAGATTTTCTCAAGAGGAAAATATAAGATTGTACCGTCAGCTTCTGCTTCATGAATTCTGACATGATAAATTCAGCAATATCAGATGATATAACATATCCAGGGCCATTTGCATAGGATGGATACACCTCTTCTGGCCACTCCTGTGAAGTGATAAACAAGATTAACATCCACACTATAAACTAAAATTAGTGGCAAAAAGAGCATCAATTGTAAATTAAAACATGTAAGCTACCAGTCACAATATACTAACAGAACATGTCCGGACAAGATACAAAAGCCTAGCTTCTGTAAACATATTACTTAATGCTGACTTGTTAGTCGAGAAACTCTATAACATGAGTATGGGTCCGACTGGCCGTAAAATGATATCATGATGCTTAGATAGCAAAAGATGTTAACAGCTAAACAATAATGCAAATAATCATATGTCAAGTCTCCAATAATTGACTTTCCAGGGGCCTGTCGTCAGATGCAGACATGCAACAAGTGATATTCCACTTCGGTTTACAAAGACTGATACTTACTATATGAACAAATAAAGAGTAATATGGTAATTTCCAAATAAAATGTATCGGGCAAAACATCCAACATCCCCATCTTGACATGGATATACTATGGTTTCAGTGTGCACATCTCTGAAGATAAGATGGCATTGTCTGACAGCAGAGAGATAGAATTCCAATTCATTTATTGTCAGACAAATTAGTTGTGTTTGAAACAGAATAAAGGTTAGAGATAAATAAATAAAGAAATGTTGCAAACTCTGCACTTCCAGGAAAAAAGTTGCAAACACAAACCCCAATTGTTAAAAGAGTTCAATATCAACTATATCACTAGATGAACATAGGTTTAACCAGTCTTATCACAGCTAACACATCAGTCCCAGTAAAGAACTACAGATGAACATAGCTTTTATGGTATCATGACTGCAAAGAAGTAATTTAGCTTTTGCTTCAAGATATATAAGAAATGTAAAGGTGGTGCTTGAAGAATGAAATGTAATAACTGCAATGACAAAAATTTCATAAGCTTCACCTCATAAGTCACAGCCCATTTGCCCTGGCGTAGCGGCCTGTGTTGTATATTCATACTCCCCATGTACAGACTTCTCCCAGTTGGTACCTTCTTAATTTCAGTGACTACTGAATCAATTCTCACGAAAGTATCATCATCGCACTTCATTACATATTTAGCAGAGACAACATGAACCTGAGCAACCAAGCTCACTACTGTCAGAAACATGCGAATGCAACAGGTCCAGTACTCCAAAGAAGATTTGGTTCAAAACTTCAAATAGCAAGAAATTCTCTGCCATACCCCATACTCGCATATTGCAAGAGTCTTCATAACAACAAGATCATAGTTGTCCAGGTAGGGCACAAAAACAATGTCCCCAAAAAATTCAGCTTCCTTCTTCAGCTCCACATTCACTTCCTTTCTGCCATGCTGGAGTTAAGAGACACCTTTCAGCACAGGAACATAAACAAATGAAGTAAGATAAGCCATTGGGATTACACTGAAGTGTTTACCAGTGCAACAAAAAAACGAGCGACCATGTTTGGTGACTTGTGGACAGCAGACATCCATGTCTTCCTCACACCCATACGCTCAGCAAAATGGTTGGCTGATGACAGGATGCCAATGAAAATCTCAACTGGCTCATCAGGCAGCGGAGGGGCCTGCCAAATAGTAGAAAACTCGAGATAATTCTGTGGCGCAAAGCTTGGGTGTGTAGTGGGCAAAGACCCTGCAATCACTGAATGCACGTCGAGGTCCCCATTCAGTGACAGGCCCGTAGCGTCCTCCAGCACAAACCCCTGCAAGGGCCACAAGAAACATAAATTAATTAACTGGACAAGTAGAGGACAATACCGATAACCTCAACTGTCCCCAACCACTAATCATTTGAACTAACTGCAATACAATAGTGTGTCCCAGTTGACAAGCATTCCCCAACATTTCTTTACTTACAGTGCGGTAAGGAAACGAAGTGACATGCCGCCCATCAACGCTGACATGGTAACCCTCCAACCCAGCACTGAGAGTAAGAACAAAGAGCCGGCCCTCGACGAAAGGGAATGGCCAACCGAAATTGGCCTCCTCCTTCTGCCCGATGAGCCGGTTCAGCCACCACGCCGCCATCGCCGTCTTGGATGTTGTCTTCGCTTCCTCCAACCTGTCATCATCATCGTCCCTAATCCACTTCTCACACTTCACCAACCCATCCACTGCACATGAACCAACAAACAAAGACATTCAATCAGCACGTTCTGCACAGCAGAATCCACCTGAGGGCTGAGGCCGGGTCAGTCATCAACCAACTGAGAAAAAAAACACACAAATGAACTGACAGGGGTCCCCAACCAGTCTCCTCGTCCGGGCGCGATCTCCCCCCGTCGCAGCGCTGCGCGGCGCCCCAGCTCATCCGGTAGCACGTGTTCTGCTCGATGACGGGCCGCCCGCTCCAGTCCCCGCGCAGCCGCGGGTTGAAGTGGAGCACCCGCGGCGGGTCCTCGCCGTCGACCGCCCGCAGCCCCTGCAGCTCCACCATGAACTGCGACACCAGCGCGGGCCGCTCCCCGTCCCGGAGCACCGCGATCGCCGGGTTCCGCTCCTCGTGCGGCGCGCGCGGCGTCGCGGCGAGCGTGATGTGGGAGCCTAGCGCAAGTCCGCAGGGGAGCTCCACCACGCGCCCGCGGCCGAGGTCGGCCGCGGTCAGCGCGATCGAGTGCGGGCACCGGGCGGCTGGGGAGGCGGCGTCGGAGG
This sequence comes from Themeda triandra, assembly GCA_018135685.1. Taxonomy (NCBI): domain Eukaryota; kingdom Viridiplantae; phylum Streptophyta; class Magnoliopsida; order Poales; family Poaceae; genus Themeda; species Themeda triandra. Next base: position 439,652 of record JAENPR010000236.1, on the reverse strand, counting down.
AGGAGGAGGAGGGCGCCGAGACGGTAGAGGTGGTGGAGGAGGGGTCGAGGGCTGTCGAGGTCGGCGAACGCGCGGGCGCCCTGCGCGACGGCGTCCGCGACGGAGCCGGCGGAGCGCGCCGGAGCGCGGCGAGTCGAGGAGGCGGACGTCGAGGCCCGTGGCGAAGCGGGAGAGCCGCTGGCGATGATGGTCCTGTCCGCCCCCGCGCGCCGCCGACTGAGCGCCGGGGACGGAGACGGAGGCCGCCGCGGGGCGGGGCTCCTTGGCGGGACGCGCGGGCGCCCGCCGCCCGCACCCGCGCTGATGGAGAGGTGGAGCTTCCGCGCGGCACCGGCGCCGGCGCCGGCCACCGCCGGAGAGGGAGGTGGAGACGAAGGGCGACTCGAGGGCGAGCACGAGGAGCGCGTAGAGGAGGAGGACCGCCGCCAGGCCCTCCATCGCGCGGCGGCGGAAGGACGCCCCGCCCCACGCCCACGACGCCCCCGCCGACGCCGCCTTCCTCATCACTCGACGAACGCACGCAGTACCACAATCCTAGCCCCACCACCACTCGACGGCGTCGGCGCGCTGGCGCTCTGCTAGAGCGGCGTCGCGGGCGCGCGGCGGGGGCGAGGGCGGAGGAGCATCGGGAGGAACGACGGGGCGGGCGGTTTACTTGTAATTGTAAAACAAATGGCGAAGCGAAACGGGCGATTAATGAGGTGCTACTAAAAGACGGAAGGATTTGATTATTGCTTCGCGAATCGCGATCGATCCCCTTGGATTTCTTCGATTCGATACGCCGCCGCCGGTGGCCGCGGCGGTGAGGGTGCGCGCCTGCGCGGGCCATGGGGCCGGCCTTGTGTTGTGCGTCGTGAGGTGGGCAGGGCAGCCACAGCCAGTGGGCTGCTGGCGTTCCGCGTTGGGTCCAACGAGCCGGACCGGGTGATGTGGCGCGTGGACTCGGACCGACGATGACGAGGCCGGGGTGCTCCGCGCGGCACACGCGAGTACGCGACCGAGAGCGAGGGGCGGGGAAAACGTTCGTTTGCCGCTGTTGTCTTGTGGCAACGACGTGGACCGCGTGACGTGGGCAACGGAGTACAGTACGTGGTTAAGATCGAGAAATAACAACGTCAGCGGTGCTACTTTTTTAATTAATTAATTTATATAATAATATATAAAATTTGTTATTATATTGTAAATAGCTATGTTTTTAGTCCAGCACGTCAGTTATCTGTAAACCGGTGGACTAAACTTTTGTATATTATTAATTAATATAATACTAGCTTTACTTTGGTCTATTTGTTCATCGTTATGCAAGGGAAAATTTACTTGCTCCCATATGAGCAGAAACATTAACTCCCATATGAGGCATTCATTTATTTTATTCTTGGTATTGCCTAACACACTTCTAAAACTATAGGTTCTTTAGTTTTATCCTAAATCAAACTAGTCTAGTTCAGATCGAGTTTAATAGAGGTATGATCAACTCTAAGCGCACCAAAGTAGTTTCGTTCGAAAAAAAGGAACAATTTTCTGAGGCGGGTTTCCAACCATGTCTCTATTAATCAAGGATACACTTGTGTAGTCAAGCTCTATGTTTGTTGTACATGGCCGATTCCGATTTCGCCCTATTCGTTTGGCCGTTTCTGGCTGGCTGATTCTCGTTGCTGCTGATTTGTTGTGAGAGACAAACACTGTTGAATCGCTAGCTGGTAAGTGCTGGTAGATCAAACGAAATGGTTGTTCCTCTTTATTAGATGAACTTCTGTCCAATCCTTTGTGCTTCCTTTTAGTTTGGGATTGTCTTACTATATTCTCTTGAGTTGTTGTAATATCTTAACGGGGGTAGATTAATTAAACAAGCAATGGGGCGAACTCTATATTATATTACATCGGTGATTATGTCTTTGTTCTTGAAAAGTGAGTAGCCAAACCCCTACGAAAGAGACAAAATAGATTCACCATTTTATTGGCAAATCTTAAGATGATATCCCTTGTTCTCGGTTTAGTCAGTTTGTTGATCATAATGTATTATATGGTCGAGGTTCACACTAGATGTCACGTCATTCACCTTAGCATGGATACTATTATTTAGTTATATTATACTTTGTTACAAGTATGATGACTTAGGACTTTTGGTCTCAACGGATACTGCAATTAAATGTTTCTGTTATATAGTAATAAAAATTATACTAGAAATGTTTTAAAAGAATACCAATCACTCACATAAGACATCAAAACATCTATTGTTCCAAAGGCATAATAGTCATTACCATCAAAACCTTCAATTTTGGGAGTTAAAGATGAGCTCTAAGCCAAACAAGTGCACTCCATCGTGGAAGGTTTGTACCGTTTGATTACCACTGGATTTTGAGAACCCAGATAAAAAACATACCCATAATCCTAAAATCTCATCTAAAAAAGGCTAGAATTTAGGGATTTTAACACACATGCACAAAATCCAACAAGAGATTATTTATATCTAGAATCCAGATTTTAGAATCCGATCGATCCAAACGATATCTTGACTACACAAAGAAGCTATTCCATGACGGAGTTAGTAGAGAGTGCAGCTATTCTTCTATGGAGAATAGTAGCTCCAAACATGCCTTAATAATAGTTGAACTTATAGTAGAGACGCATGCCACATGAATTTTCATTACCCCTCCTCGGTATCTAACCGAGACTCCCCGTCTCAATCCGCGTCATCCCTCGCTCCGTCAGGATCCGTGGCCAACGCCCCGAACCAACCCTCGCGGCTCCCGACCTCGATGTTCAACTACTATGCAGTTATGTTCTGCTACTAAACAAGCTGTCAGTAGCTAGTCGATGTTCTGTCAGTAGCAAGTCGATGTTCTGTTATTAATAGGTAAGTGTTTCTCATCAGGGCAAATGCAGGGAGGCATGCATATGCATGGATAAGGGGGGCAGGGCATGCACGGACATGCACCGGCATGCACGTCCAAGCGGATCCACTTCCATCCAAGCTAGATCCAATTGCTCAAAAAATCCATGTGACAGAAGCCACAGGATCACACGTGTGATCATTAGATTTACCCAAAAATTCCAGCGATGACCCATATGGAGCACCAACATTGATAATGACATCAATCAGGGATGGATCACATCATTCGGGAATCAAGCGGCAAAAGGCCGTTTGGTGGGATAAAAAAAAAATCAAGCATCAAGACATTTTTTTTTCGATAAAAGGGTTCCCCCGCTTTTGTATTACCAAAAGCAACAACGGTTCATAGCATTTGCGTACGCGCGCCCGCAACAGACAAGTTTTAACAGGTTCTAGGAATTAAACTGCAAGAAGAATCTAAAGATCCAACTTCCACTCCTTCCAGCACTTGTAGCGACAACTGTAGGTAAGCCTCTTCATGTGGCCTCCCCCTTTCAAGCTGATCTGGGAACACCACCGCTAAAGGCTGAGCAACCAATTGATCCGATCCTGATGATGAACCTGTCTCCCCCTGCATCCACCGGTGGGCTTGCTTGAGCCTCCAAAAGCCTGACGAACTCTAGTACTTGGACCTTGGTTTCTTCCTTGAGAATTGGCAGCCATCTTCCCAGCATCTTCGCGACCCTTAGTAGCACCTTTTCCAGACCCATCCACACCATACCCTGAAAACAAGTTTCGTTCCTTAGTTTCCAAATTGTCCATAATACAGCAGACGAAACAACATTAACAGCATTAAATTTTTTGTTAGTAACCCAAAGGCTAGCAACCGACTCAAAATTGGCACCAATCTGAATATTAAAGAAAGAGTTTACCAACTCCCAGACTTGATTGGCAACCAGGCATTCAAAGAATAAATGAACAGTAGATTCTGATTCAGCACAAAACAAACAAGATACATCATCTAAGTGTTTTCGTTTGGCCAGATTAATTCTGGTTAGGAGTTTATCTTTGGAAAGTAACCAAAGGAAGAAGCGCACCCTAGGAGGTATTGTTAGCTTCCAAATCGAGCTCACATACATGGGAACAATCCCTCTATGATTAATGATGGCATATAATGCCTGACTACTGTATTTTCCTAAAGAAGTAAAGCTCCACATAATGTGGTCTTCTTCCTCAGATAAGGTCACTGTTTCTATTAAACTAGACAACTCATACCACAATTCCATCCCTTTTGGACCAACTGTTCTCCTAAAGGAGAGCATAAGTGTGTCCCCATCTCAGATCTCAGAAACTATTTTCCCCTGCTGATCATTGATAACATATAATGGCCAGTAAACAGTGGCTAGACTGGTGTTACCTATCCAAACATCTTCCCAGAATCTCACTTTCCTGCCATTACCTACATTCCATTTTACCCCCAATAGAGCAGCCTGCATAGTCCAGACAACTCCTTTCCAAAAAGGGGAAGCTCCATCAGCATTGCAACAGAAAATATTTGGTTTGTTGGTTTTGTACTTGAAGTCTATGATACTTTCCAAATTACATCAGTGCTGAGTTGATATCTAGCTATCCAAGCCCCCAGCAGTGATAAATTTAGACTCCTCATGTCCAGGACCCCTAACCACCATCATCTTTCCTTAAGGAAAGTAATTGCCAGTTAGCTAAATGGAATTTCTGATGATTCATATCATCATTCCACAGGAAGTGTCCCAATTGGGAATTAATCATGTTTATTGCCCACTTAGGGAATTTTATAACCGACAGCAAGTAGATAGGAATGCTTGAAAGACAAGCTTTGAGTAAGGTTAGCCTTCCAGCATAGGAGAGAAGTCTCCCTCTCCAACCAGCAATTCTCTTAATTATCTTATCAATCACAGGTTGGAGATCCTGCTTTCTTAGCTTAGAGAAGTGCAAAGGTACACCTAGGTATTTGATAGGGAATTCACTCTTTTTGCAACAAAACAATTTGGTATAGCTGTTTGTTTCATCTTCTTCTAAACCCATTGTAATCAAGTCACTCTTATCATAATTAATCTTCATACCAAACATTTTTTTCAAGGCAAACCAATAACCATTTCAAGGTGCTAGCTTTTTCCAAGTCATTTTCTAAGAATAACAAAGTATCATCTCGCATACCGAGACTAATCACCCCTCCCTCTCTAACTTGAGGTAAGAGGCCACTAATCAAACCCAGCTTAGCTGCCTTCATCAACATTCTTGTGAATACATCAGCAACTAGATTGAATAAAATAGGGGATAAAGGGTCTCCCTGTCTCAAACCTTTTCCTGGTTTGAAGAACTTACTATTTTCATTGTTTAGTCTAATACATAGAGAACCTCCCTTAACTACTTTACCAATCCAATTAATCCATTTGTCTCCAAAACCCCTAGCTTTACTTTGGTGTACTTTGTGTTAAACGATGAAGATATTCCCGTAGTTTTAGGCTAGGATTGATTGTATTCCAAGTTAGTAACTTGGTTTGTTGTACAAGATAGATAGATATCTTTCTCTAGTTTGTTGTAATCTTTCAACCCCTTGTACAAGCCATGGTGGGGGCTTTTCCCACCTATATTAACACGCAGCCGAGATCACCGAAAGGTATCTCGTTCAATCCATTTTACATGGTATCTAGAGCCTTCTTCCAAATGGAACTTTTCCATGGCTTCCGCTTCGTCCTCCTTAGGGCTCTCGGCTGCCATCTCCCTCACCACCTTCCTCCCGTCGGTGACGGAAAAACTCACCCACGCCAACCATCAATCCTGGAAGGCGCAAGTTGTGTCGGCGCTGAGGGGAGCTCAGCTTGCCGACTGGCTGGAGGCAACCACTGAACCTCTGGCCAAGCTCCTTCCCGCGCCGCCGGTCGAAGAAGGAAAGGAGCCTGAACCACCCAAGGTCAACCCCGAGTATGTACCGTGGGTGGCCAAGGACTAGATGGTCCTGAGCTATTTGCTCACAAATCTCTCCAAGGAGATCCTGGTCATGTCAACACCGAGGAAACGGCGAAGGGCGCGTGGCACAAGATCGAGGCGATGTTCGCGTCTCAGTCATGGGCCAAGGTGATCACCACCCGCATGGCGTTAGCAAACGCCACGAATGGTACATCTACCATTGCCGAGTACTTCGCCAAAGTTAAAACCCTAGCAGATGAAATGGCGGCGGCGGGCCGGAGACTTGAAGATGAAGAGATGGTCTCCTACCTCCTCAACGGTCTGGATGCTGACTTCGATCCGGTTGCGACGGGAGTTGCAAACCGGACCGAACCGATCTCCATCACCGAGCTGTTCACCCAGCTTACCAGCCACGAGCAGCGTCTGAATCTGCGAAACGGCGGCGGCAACTCGTCATCAGCAAACATCGCGGCCAAGGGAGGCCGCCCTGGCGGCAATCCTGCTCCCCGCAATAATGTTGGGGCGCGGTGGTGGCGGCGGCTGCAACGGTGGTGGACGCGCCAGCCGTGGCAGTTTTGGCCGTGGCGGTGGCCCTCCTCGTCATCCTTTTGAGCAAGGACTCTTCTGCCAAGTTTGCGGCAAGGAGGGGCACCCTGCCTATCGGTGCTTCAAACGCTTCGACTCCAACTTCTCCGGTCCGCCCCAGAAGACGGTGTCCTCGGCAACAACCTCCCAGTACGGCATCGACACAAACTGGTACATGGATACCGGTGCCACCGACCACATCACGGGTGAGCTAGATAAGCTCACAATGCACGAGAAATACCATGGCGGTGAACAAGTTCACACGGCCAATGGCCCAGGTATGAAGATTCATCACGTTGGTCATAGTGTTTTGCAATCCCCTACTAGTAGAATTTTCCTCAAAGATATCTTACATGTGTCCCTAAAGCCAACAAGAATCTTCTTTCAGTCAATCGTATTGCTCGCGATAATCATGTCTTTTTTGAGTTTCACCCTGATCATTTTTTTGTCAAGGATCAGTCAACGAGGAAAACAATCCTCGCGGGCAGATGTAGAGGAGGTCTCTACCCCGTGCAATCGTCGAATAAAGAGTCCAATAAAGAAGTGCTTGCTGCAGTCAAGCCGTCCGAGTCCCTGTGGCACCATCGCCTTGGCCATGCCTCAACACCAGTTGTCCAGCAAGTCCTGCATCGCCACAAGCTTCCCTTCACCATCGAGTCCAATAAAACCAGCGTGTGTGACGCTTGCCAGAGAGGCAAAAGTCATCAATTGCCTTACTCTAAGTCTACTAGCGTGTCCGCTAGCCCTTTTGATTTAATTTTCTCAGATGTATGGGGTGCGGCCCCAAGTTCAGTCGGTCGAAACACTTACTATGTCAGCTTCATAGATGATTATAGTAAATTTGTTTGGATTTATTTGTTGTGCCCCAAATCTGAAGTGTTCCAATGTTTCCAAGATTTTCAATCTCTAGTTGAGAGACAATTTGATAAGAAAATCCGTGCTATCCAAACGGATTGGGGTGGGGAATATCAAGCTTTAAGCTCCTTTTTTACTCGCTTGGGAATTTCTCATCATGTGTCATGTCCCCACACTCATCAACAAAATGGATCCGCTGAGCGAAAACATAGGCATATTGTCGAAGTAGGTCTTACACTTCTTGCTCATTCCTCAATGCCCTTAAAATTTTGGGATGAAGCCTTCCTAACTGCAGTTTATCTAATAAATCGATTACCATCTCGTGTCATCGATAATGACACTCCCTTCTTCCGCCTCTATGGCATTCAACCCGATTATACTTTCCTTAAAACTTTTGGATGTGCATGCTGGCCACATCTTAGACCCTACAATGAGAGGAAGCTTCAATTTCGATCCCAACGGTGTGTGTTCCTTGGGTATAGTAACAAGCACAAAGGCTATAAGTGCCTTGAACCCACCACTGGTCGCGTTTATGTTTCCAGAGATGTTATATTCGATGAGAGTCTTTTTCCTTTCGCCACTCTTCATCCAAACGCAGGAGCCCAACTTCGTGCTGAAATTGCTCTCCTTCCGGACATTCTTCTAAATTCATCTACTAGTGGTGGGAATATGCATTCACATGACTTTCGCTTTGATTCTTCTGAGGCTACTAACCCTGGGCATAGTCCTGGAGGTCATGTGCTTGCAACAGGAGAAAATTCGGAAGAAAACGATGCACCGGTTGATCGGAACGGTGCACAAACAGGCGCTCCACGGCGTCATTTTATGTGTCCCCGGCCGTGTGACAGCACAGACTCCGGGGCGGATTCGCCTGCCATCGCGTCAGGAGGCGGCAGCGCATCCACCTCGGGATCGACATCTACCTCGGCAGCGGCAGCGCGGTCGGCGGGCGCGGGATCTTCTGCGGCGTTGGACACGCCCGCTCCCTCCGAGCCACACGGTGTGGCGGCACAGCAGGATCAGGCGGCCGCGCCTGCCACCGACCAGCCCCTGCTGCTGGATACGGTGGGATCCGGTGCGGCGGGCGCTGGATCCGGTGCGGCATCTTCACGTGTAGCTGTTCCTGGTGCCTCATCTCAAGCTCCGTCTCAAGCTCCATCCGCTCGTCCTGCTACGCGTCTTCAATGAGGTATATCTAAGCCAAAACAGTTTACAGATGGAACTGTGAGATGGGGTATGCTTGCAAATGTGACAGGTGAAGAACCAACGAGTGTAGGTGAAGCACTTCGTGACAAACGGTGGGTTGAGGCCATGGATTTGGAGCATAATGCTCTTCTTCATAACAAGACATGGCGCTTGGTTCCTCGGCCCAAGGGGAAGAATATAATTGATTGTAAGTGGGTATATAAAATTAAAAGGAAACCCGATGGCACTATTGACAGATATAAAGCACGGTTAGTTGCTAAGGGTTTTAAACAAAGATATGGGATAGATTATGAAGATATGTTTAGCCCGGTAGTAAAAGCAGCAACTATTCGACTTATCCTTTCAATTGCAGTATCAAATGGCTGATCCTTACGTCAACTAGATGTGCAAAATGCTTTTCTTCATGGTATATTAGAAGAAGAAGTTTATATGTCTCAACCCCCAAGCTATACTAACAAGAAAAAATCCAAATTATGTGTGTAAATTGGATAAAGCACTTTATGGTCTGAAACAGGCTCCTCGAGCGTGGTATGCAAGGTTGTGTGCAAAATTGGTGGCTCTTGGCTTTGTACCTTCAAAGGCAGATACTTCATTGTTCTACTACAGGCGAGGTAAACATGTTGTATTTGTACTAGTATATGTGGATGACATCATAGTAGCAAGCTCCACTCAAGCAGCAACCAATGCTTTACTAGCCGATCTTAAGCAAGATTTTGCACTTAAGGATTTGGGTGATCTTCACTATTTTTTGGGAATAGAAGTCAAGAAGAAGAATGGTTGTCTTGTGCTCACACAAGAAAGGTATGCTAATGATGTTCTTAAGCGGTCAGGTATGGATAAGTCTAAATTGATTGATACTCCTATGTCGACTTCAGAAAAACTTAGTGTTGAGTCTGGACAGAAACTTGGTGCAAACGATTCTACCAACTATAGAAGTGTGGTGGGTGCACTACAATATTTAACCCTGACTCGACCTGATATTTCCTTTGCTGTGAATAAAGTTTGTCAGTACCTGCATGCGCCAACCACTGTTCACTGGTCGACTGTTAAGAGGATCTTGCGGTACATTCGTGGCACAACTAATCTCGGGTTGAGCTTTGGTAAGTCAGGTTCCATGATGATAAGTGCATTTTCAGATGCAGATTGGGCCGGTGATATTGATGATCGACGATCCACTGGTGGGTTTGTGGTGTTCCTTGGTAACAACTTAATCTCCTGGACTGCAAGAAAGCAAGCCACTGTATCCCGCTCAAGTACAGAAGCTGAATACAAGGCATTGTCCAACGCAACTGCTGAAATGATTTGGGTACAGAAACTTTTGACTGAACTTAAAATACCGCATCCCCCAGTAGCAAGATTGTGGTGTGATAATATGGGTGCCAGGTATCTTTCTGCAAACCTAGTTTTTCATGCTAGAACTAAGCATATAGAAATAGACTTTCATTTTGTTCGTGAAAGAGTAGCACAAAGATTATTGGACATTCGGTTTATTAACTCTCAAGATCAAGTGGCAAATGGGTTCACTAAACCGCTTTCAGCAGCCAAGCTTCATCAGTTCAAATACAATCTCAACCTTTGCAGTGGCTGAGATTGAGGAGGGGTGTTAAACGATGAAGATATTTCCCGTAGCTTTAGGCTAGGATTGATTGTATTTCAAGTTAGTAACTTGGTTTGTTGTACAAGATAGATAGATATCTTTCTCTAGTTTGTTGTAATCTTTCAACCCCTTGTACAAGCCACGGTGGGGCTTTTCCCACCTATATTAACACGCGGCCGAGATCACCGAAAGGTATCTTGTTCAATCCATTTTACACTTTGTTCATCGTTATGCAAGGGAAAATTTACTTGCTCCCACATGAGCAGAAACATTAACTCCCATATGAGACATTCATTTATTTTACTCTTGCTATTACCTGGACACACTTCTAAAACTATAGGTTCTTTAGTTTTGTCCTAACTCAAACTAGTCTAGTTCAAATTGAGTTTAATAGAGGTATGATCAACTCTAAGCGCAAAAAAAGTAGTTTTGTTCAAAAAAAGGAGCAATTTTCTGAGGCGGGTTCCAACCATGTCTCTATTAATCAAGGGATACACTTGTGTAGACTACAATGCCCGCCTTCATAAATAAGGAACCAAAAAACAAAGCTCTATGTTTGTTGTACATGGCCAATTCCGATTTCGCCCTATTGATTTGGCTGTTTCTAGCTGGCTGATTCTCGCTGCTACTGATTTGTTGTGAGAGACAAACACTGTTGAATTGCTGACTGGTAAGTGCTGGTAGATCAAACGAACAGGGTGTTCATGGTTGTTCCTCTTGATTAGATGAACTTTTGTCCAATCCTTTGTGTTTCCTTTTGGTTTGAGAATGGCCAATTCTCTTGAGTTGTTGTAATGTCTTAATGGGGCAGATTAATTAATCAAACAATGGGGCGAACTCTATATTATATTACATCAGTGATTATGTCTTTGTTCTTGAAAAGTGAGTAGCCAAACCCCGAAAGAGACAACAGATTCACCATTATTATTGGCAAATCTTAAGATGATATCCCTTGTTATCGGTTTAGTCAGTTTGTTGATCATAATGTATTATATGGTGGAGGTTCACACTAGATGTCACGTCATTCGGCTTAGCATGGATACTATTTTTTAATTATATTATACTTTGTTACAAGTATGAGGACTTAGGATTTTGGTCTCAACAGGTACTGCAATTAAATGTTTTTCAGTTATATAGTAACAAAAAATATATTATAAATGTTTTAAAAGATACCAATCACTCACATAAGGCAGCAAAACATCTATTGTTCCAAATGCATAATAGTCATTACCATCAAAACCGCTATTCTTCTATGGAGCAGAGTAGTCCCAAACATGCCTTAATAATAGTTGAACTTGTAGTAGAAATGCATATAAAAAATTCCAGCGAACCCATATGTGAGCACTAACATTGATAATGACATCAATCAGGGATGGATCACATCATTCAGGGAATCAAGCAGCAAGACACAGACCACCAACATTGACAATAAAAGCAATGGGAATCAAGCAGCAAGACATAGTCATTAGAGCTGATGGAAGAAGAACTAAAACATCTAGTAAGCACTGTTTACCAAAATCCGCCTTGCACCCCATACCAAGAGCCTTGAGGTGCAAAAATTAATGCAATATGGCTAAACCAAGTGTTAAGTACCATGTCGACAAAATACTCCAAATCCATAAAGAAAATGACAACTCCTAATCCATAAAGGAAACGACAACCCAAGTATAATATGAGTTATGCTAAGTAGAGTACTCTGACAGCATGCCGCCTGTATAAGCACCGACGTGGAGGCAGTTGGACATCCTGAGCACCTCCACGCACTTGTTCTTCGCCGGATCGTACATCCGCGTGCTCCCTGCCGGCCTTCGTCGTCCGACGAGTACGATCGCCACATCGACACGGCCACCCTCCCGTCGGCCATCTCCCACAGCGGCTCCTCATCCTGGTCGCCATCCTCCGCCATGATCACGTCGTACGGTATCGCATACCTCCGGCTCCATGACGCCTCGCCGGCAGAACTCTCCGTCCAGAACCATAGGTCGAGGGTTTTGCCCTTGCGGTCATAGTGATCGTCGCCACCGTTGCGGCTTTCCATGACAAGGCGGACGTTGAGCGCGGCCAGGCTGATGTTGCTCTTCTGGCAGGAGACGATCTCTGTGCCGTCGCTCGGTGGCCCGCTGCGAAATTCCCGAGGGTGTACCCGTACGGCCCGCCGTAGCGGCCGCCGCCACGTGGATCCACTAGGAAGTAGGCCGTCCCATGGACGACGGCCACGTCGGGGAAGCCTTGTGGCATCCAGAACAGGAGCTCGGCCAGGAGCGCCTGCCGTTCCCGCCAGCGCGCGCGTCCGCCGTCGACGTCGTCCCGTGTCAGCCCCGGGCAAACGGCGGGCGACCGATGCGTGAGCAAGACAATGGATTTCGCCGGAGGACGGCACCCTGATGCCGGCGAGGAGAACCCCTCCGCCTTGGCGCTGATATTCTATTACTTAATCGATGTCTGTCTCATTACACATGCCGGCTCTTAAGGCACAAGCGCTCTCATGGCCTCAGGCCCACATGTCACTCTCGGCCTCGGGCCCACATGTCATACTTATTACAAAACGTAAATGTAAGAATGCACAATCAAAATGGAAAGACGTCTTCTGCTCTTGGCGTCAAGCCCCGGCCTTCTTCTCTGTCGCGTCCACCTTGGCACCAGGTGTGTCAGCCGATGCTCCATGGCTGACACCTCCCCCTCCTTGAGTTGCTGCTTGCCCCCAAGCAGGTGCTGAAGGAAACCGCTTCCTGACGACGTAGTAGTCTTCCCAGGTAGTTGCAGAATCCGGCAACCCTGTCCACTGCAGCTTGACTTGAGGAACTGCTGCACTTCCCTTCTTCACCATCCTGTGTTCGAGAATAGCTCTTGGCATTGTATCAGCTGCATCAAGGTCAGTCACAACTGGTAGATTATCATAGACTGGTGTGTAGTTAGGTGTATATGGTTTAAGTTGTGAGATGTGAAACACTGGGTGTATGGCTGCATCAGAAGGCAGCTCCAGCTTGTAAGCCACTTGTCCAATCCTCTGCAGAACTGTATAGGGTCCATAGTACTTGTATGATAACTTGGGGTATGGTTTGTTGGCAACTGTTGACTGTGTATATGGCTGTAGCTTCAGTAAGACTTGTTCCCCAACTTGAAATTGGTGATCTCTTCTGTGTTTGTCTACCTGCATTTTGATCTTGTTCTGTGCCTTCAAGAGGTGCTCCTTGAGAGCTTGAATTTGCTCCTCTCTATGTTCAATCTCTTCTTGCACTGCAGTGGGTGCAGACTGGGAGGTAGAAGGTAGAATGCCCAATGCAGGTTCATAGCCATAGAGAACCTTGAATGGTGTGGTACCCAGAGAAGAATGGAAGGATGTGTTATACCACAATTCAGCTAGAGAAAGCCATTTCTTCCAAGTTTTTGGGGCATCCTGAACTGCACACCTGAGGTACATCTCCAAGCATTGATTCACTCTTTCAGATTGGCCATCTGTTTGGGGGTGGTAAGCAGTGCTGTACTTGAGATCCACTCTGTAAGCCTTGAAGAATTCCTTCCAGAAATGACTGACAAAAATAGTGTCTCTATCTGTCACAATTGATCTGGGCATGCCATGCAATTTGACTACATTGTCCATGAAAACTTGAGCAATGGTAGCAGCAGTATATGGGTGCTTGATGGGGAGGAAATGAGCATACTTGGTAAGTCTGTCTACCACCACTAATATGGCATTGTATCCATCTGATTTGGGCAGGCCTTCAATAAAATCCATTGTCAGGTCCTGCCATATGCCCTCAGGAATTGGCAGAGGTTGGAGCAAACCCATTGGATGTTGGAGGGAATGCTTAGCTTGCTGGCACACAGTACACTGCTTAATATAGTTCTCCACATCACATTTCATCCCTTTCCATGAGAAGTTTCTTTTTAACCTGTAGTAGGTAGCTGGAATACCAGAATGCCCTCCTAATGCACTAGAGTGACAAACTGCAATAAGTTTAGTTTGGAGTGCTGAGTTGTTCCCAATCCATACTTTACCTTTATGCCAAATAATGCCTTTGTCTAGACAGTAACCATGGCTGTCAGGGCTGGCAATAGCTAGCTGTTGGAGTAGTTGTTGAGCCTTACTGTCAGTAACATAGGAGTTGAGTACTTCCTGAGCCCAAGCTGGTTGGACAGTAGAGACTGCCTGCAAAGCCATCATGTGTGCCACTCTTGACAAAGCATCTGCTGCAACATTGTCTTTGCCTTTTTTGTAGATGATCTTAAAGGACAGACCCATCATCCTAGTCATAGCTTTTCTTTGAAGGTCAGTGTAGATTCTGCTGAGTGAGGTATGCCAAAGATTTGTGATCATTTTGGATATAGAACTCACCCCTCTCTAAGTAGTATCTCCATTTGTCCACTGCCATCAATAATGCCAGGAACTCTTTCTCATAGATAGATCAAGCTTTGTGCTTTTCTACCAATGCTTTGCTCAGATAGGCAATTGGTTGGCCTTTTTGCATTAGAACTACCCCAATGCCATCAGCACATGCATCTGTTTCCACAATAAATCTCTCATTAAAGTCTGGAAGTCCTAGCACTGGTGTCTGTGTCATAGCTAATTTCAGAGCTTCAAAGGCTTGCTGTGCCTGTGGATTCCAAGAGAAAGTCTTGAGTCTGAGAATCTGAGTAAGTGGTTTAGATATCTGACCATAGGACTTGACAAATTTTCTGTAATATCCTGTCAGTCCTAAGAAACCCCTGAGCTCAGTCATACTTGTGGGAACAGGCCACTTAACCATGTCAGCAATCTTGCTATTGTCTATGGCAACCCCTTGAGCTCCTATGATATGACCCAAGTATTCCAGACTATCTTGAGCAAAAGTACACTTGGACTCCTTCAAATAGAGTTGATGCTTCCTAAGAGTGTGAAACACCTCTTCTAGATGCTGTAGGTGTGCTTCCATTGATGGGCAGTAGATGAGAATATCATCTAAGAAGACTAAGACAAACTTTCTGAGAAATGGCTTGAGTATCTCATTCATGACACATTGAAAGGTGGCAGGTGCATTAGTTAGGCCGAATTGCATCACCTTGAACTGGTAATGGCCATGATGTGTCTTGAAGGTTGTTTTGAACTCATCCTCAGGTAACATCCTCACTTGATGATAACCAGCCTTCATGTCCAACTTGGTGAACACCTTTGCTCCTGCTAGTTCATCCAAGATCTCATCAATAATTGGCATTGGAAATCTGTTTTTGACTGTGATGTCATTCAATTTCCTGTAGTCTACACAAAATCTCCAGGTACTGTACTTTTTCTTGACCAGCAGCACAGGGGAAGCAAAGGGACTGTGGCTATGTGTAATGAGCCCAGCCTCCAAGAGTGCTTGCACCTAATTCCCTATTTCTGTCTTGTGCATGGGTGAGTAATGATAGGGCCTGGAGTTGATTGGTGTGTAACCAGGTAGTAGAGGGATTGCATGATCATATGTTCTTCTAGGAGGAAGGCATTTTGGGTCAGTAAAGATGTCCTTGTAGACTGCAATGAGATGCTGCAAGTCCTCTGTTTGCTCCTTGACCTTGGGTACTGCACTGTACACAGAAGCAGGCACTGTGTTGACCAGGGCAAAAGCCCAGATGTCATTGCCCTTACTGGCATTGTATACTTTGCTAGCTGACATTGGTGCTAGTTGGAGTTCTGGTTCCTTGACCCCTTGCAGATGGATAATTCTGTTGTTCTCCTTGAACTTCAAAGTCCTGAGGTCCCAATCAAATTCTGTGGGACTGTGAGCTTTGAGCCAGTCACAGCCCAAAATAGCATCATAAGGCTGCATTGGAAGGACTATCATGTCAGTGTTGAAGCTCTGTCCTTGACAGTAGCATTGCAAGTTAGGAATCATTCTGTCAGCCCTCATGTGTTCTCCATTAGCCAATTTCACCTGTCTGGGTGCCATAGGTACTGTTGTAGGTTGGCCAATGTGACAAACTGTTCACTAATGAAACTATGGGTGCTCCCACTATCAATCAGGATCAGCATGACTTTGTCCTTGACTCTTGTTTTCAACCTCATACAGTCAGCTTTGTCTTTTGATGATAGTGCATTGATAGACATCTGGCAAAAATCCTCAGTGAGTATATCTTCAGCTGCCAACTCATTGAGTGTTTCATCACTGATACCTCTGTCCAGGTCATTGATAGCCAATGCATTGAGCTGTGGCTTCTTTCACTTAGTACAAACCTCTATGTGTCCTGGTACAAATTTTTCTCCACAATTCATGCATAACCCATTAGCTTTTCTATAGTCTCTGAGCTGTCTGTCAGTCCACATATTCTGCTGAGGTTGCTGTGGCTTGGAGTCTGGTCTGTTCTGCTGATAGGGTCTGTTGTGGTATTGTGGTCTAGGGTATCTTGACTTTGCCTTCTCCTATATTTGCTCTTGCACTTGAGCCAGAGTAGAAGCTTGTTGTACAGAAGTAGGAATGTGTCCCTGCACATAGCTTCTGATCTCAGGTTTCAGCCCCCTAACAAACTGTTGGGCAAACCACAACTCATCATAATTTGCATTGTGCATTATCACAGTGAATTGTAGTGCTTCAAAAGCTGTTGTGTAATCCTCCACAGTTCCTCCTGAGTTCAGCTAAAGCATCTAAAGATTTTCTGAAATCATCAGCTCCAAATTTCTGTTGAATGACCAAGCAGAAGTGAGTCCAGCTGTTAAATTCACTCTTTTGCTTGAAAGCTTGGTACTATTTACCAGCATTTCCTTTTAGGTGCATCCTAGCTACAGTCACCCACATACCCTCTGGAATCTTGTACAGGACAAAGTAGTCCCTGCAATTGTCCAGCTAAACCTTGGGGTCAGTTCCAAAGAAATCCGGGAACTCCATCTTGGGCATTGCATGCTTGGGAAAATAGTGATGGTCTTCTTCTCTTGCTGTGTGGCCATGTTGTTCTGCTCTATCATGAGTCCTTGGAGGATGAGACACTCCTTTGTCCTTGGGTTGATTGGACTGCTGCTTAGTGTAAGCAAAGTCTGACTTGAGATGCCTGGAGGGCTCTGGTTTGTCTTGCACTGGGTCAGTTGCAAAGACATTGTGAAAATGCTCAGCTTCTGTGAACACCATGCCATCCAAATTAGCATTAGTGATGGTATGTTCTTCATCAAATCTGGGTTTATCTTCTTCTGCCTCTAGTTCCATCTGCCTTCTGGTGACATTGGAGATAGCTGTCCCATTGGCCTGCACTTGTTTGGAGATTGTATGCACCTCTTTGGTGTACTCATCCATAACTGCATCACGAAGGTCCATCTGCGCCTTCATTTGCTTCTGCATAGTATTAGTCTCTGACACTTGACTGAATAGCAAGTCAAAATTTTTCTGCAATTGCTCCCATTTAGAGTTTTCCTCTTCTGAACATCGAGTCATAGCTTCTAGAATCAGTCGAGATTGCTGAGACGCTTCAGACGGATTGTGTCGTTTTGGAGCCAGTGGTACCTGCAGAAGGCTCGGGTTGCCCCTCCCCTATCGCACTGCTGAAAGCTCCGGTTTGGTTTTGGTAATTAATGACACTCAACATTGCTAATGCTTTGCTCTAAGTGTGGTTAGACACATAGCAACGTGACGGTGGATGATGGAGCATGGTGATCACGGTGATGAACATGATGGACATGTGAAGTGATCAAGCTCCGGTGATGGATGGAAACACCCGTGGAGATCAAGGCGAAGGTATACTTGATAGGGCTTTCCGGTTTAGTGATCAAGACACTATAGAGAGTGTGATCACATTTAGGATCGATAACCGACTATCAAGAGGGGTTTCCTCTGTTCATTCGCGGTCCTAAGTGCCTCTAGGTTTGACTCGGCATGATGCATGAGAGGCTAACTAGAGTGCTAACACTTGTCGACGTGATCATGAGATGATACGCTAACTCCGGTGCTTGAGTTGTGATCTACATTGCGGGAGTTGGCACCCAAGACAAGTGGTTTGGACCTTGGATCGAAGACGGCGCATCATCGAAGATCAAACAACAAGTGGTGGTGCTCTTTGGGCGCCGGACGCAGACGCCGAATGCCGGGCCAGGCGGGCCGGACGCGTCCGGCGCGTGGTGAGCTAGCTGAGCGTTGCTTGAGCGCCAGATGCCGAGGAGGTGCGTCCGGCGGTCGCCGGACTCGCACCAGAAACTTCAAGAAATTGGGCTCGACAGCGGATGCAGCGCCGGACGCACGTTTGAGGCAGCACCAGACGCACGGGCGGACGCGGTGATGTGGCGATGTTCAAACTCTAACGGTCATCTGCGGCGCGCGGCTGAAGAGCGCCGGACGCGTCCGGCGGGCAGCGGTGGACGCGTCCGGTGCAGTCAAACTGGCTCCCCGAGGACACCAACGGCTCTATTTTGAGTGGGCTCTATAAATAGATGGTTGGCCGGCTTGGGGAGGTTCTCTTTGCCATTTCTTCATACTTGAGCATACTTTGAGCAAGAGAGCTCCTCCCCCACTCATCTCTTTGATTCCTTTGCTAATCTTGAGAGAGATTTGAGTGAGAGCAAGTGATTTGCATTGAGAGTTGCATCTAGAGGCACTTGTTCTTCGAGTGGGCTGTGGATTCTTGTCACTCTTCGGTGATTCCCGTCACCGTAGACGGTTTGGAGCAGTGGGTGGTGGTTGAGCTCGACTTGGTGATTGTTCGAGGCCACACCGGGTTCTTGTGAGGGGTTCTTGATCCTTCCCCGTGGGAGTTCGCGAAAGGATACTCTAGTGGATTGCTCGTGGCTTGTGGATCCTTGTCTTGTGTGGAGATTGCGGCTCCCCATTGGGGTCTTTGGCACCGAGCCAATTGAGCGGGCAACTCACCAAGCAAGTGCATCACCACAACGAGGACTAGCTTGCCGGGAAGCAAGTGAACCTCGGTAAAAAATCATTGTGTCGATTTGTGATTGCCGAGGCTTCGACCTCCTTGTGCTTGTGCTTGAGATCTCTAGGTGATTGGCTACTACATCGGTGATTGGCCATCTTCTACTCTTCGCGGCAGTATAAACTTCCATCATCTCTTTACTTTCCGCAAAGTGGAATTGCTTGTTGTGGTCGGTCGGGAACCACTCTTTGAGTAGTTTAAATCCCGTGGGTAGAATTGCTTGTTGTTGTCGGTCGGGAACCACTCATTGTGTAGAGTAAATCCCGTGGGTAGAATTGCTTGGTCGGTATTGGTGAACCGACATTGTGTAGCTTGATCACAGTGGTTGATTGTGCAATTGATTTGAGTAGCCTTGTTTTGGTTAGGACGGCTTGCATAGAGTAGTCGAAGCCTTAGCTTTGCAATTGTGCCACCTTGCTATCTAATTGGGTTGTCTAGTGTTCTTGCTAGAATTTTTATTAGGCTATTCACCCCCTCTAGCCATTGTGACCTTTCACGTGGTATCGGAGCCGGGCACTGTTTGTTTGAGTTGGATTAACATCCTACGGTGAAGCAATGGCATTGGTTATGCGTATCAACAATACCAAGAAGGCACCATCATTTTGAGGTGATGACTATGCCAAGTGGAAGCTCAAGATGAAGAGTCATCTCAAGTCAATCAACCTTGAGGTGTGGAAAGTGTTGGAAACAAAGTTTGAGCTTGTTGAGGGTGCGGTGCCAACACCGGCCGAAGAGAAGAAGCAACAAGCAAATGACATTGCCGTGAGTGCTTTCCATGAGGCGCTTGATGATAAAGCTTTTGAGCTCATCAAGAATCTTGAGGTGGCGCATGAAATTTGGAAGAAGCTAGAAGAAGCTTATGAGGGCACTGAAAGTGTGAAGACCGCAAGAGCTTACATGTTGCAAGAGAAGTTTGCTAGCTTGTCAATAAAGGAAGATGAAAGTGTGCCGGAGATGTTCCATAGGCTCCAAGTCATTGTCAATGAGCTCAAGGGACTTGGGGAAGAAACCAAGGATTCTCAATTCTCCACCAAGTT
Organism: Themeda triandra; assembly: GCA_018135685.1. Lineage (NCBI taxonomy): Eukaryota > Viridiplantae > Streptophyta > Magnoliopsida > Poales > Poaceae > Themeda > Themeda triandra. The sequence goes on along the minus strand of JAENPR010000236.1, from coordinate 419,734 downwards.
CATGAGGTGTCTTCCCAAGAGATTTGACATGTTGAAGACCGTCATGGTGAAGACAACCATGAAGGAGAAGCCAACACCCAACCAAGTCCTTCAAGAAGTCATGGCCGATAATGAGTTTAGAGAAGATCATGAGAAGGAAGAGTTGGTGAAGAAGAAGAAGAAAGAAAATGAGAAGAAGGATGATGACAAGAAGAGCGTGGCATTCAAGGCCACATCATCCAAGAGCAAGGGCAAGAAGAAGAAAGAATAGTCTTCAAGTGAAGATGAACCATGCTCTAGCTCAAGTGGACAAGAGGAAGAAGTGAGTGAACAAATGGCACTTCTTATGAAGAGAATGGGGAAGCTCATGAAGAAGGGGTACCGGTCCAAGAGCAAGAGAAGCTCATCCAAGTCTAGTGACCGTCCCATGAAGTGCTTCCGGTGCAATAGCAAGGATCATCTCATTGCCAAGTGTCCATATGCAAGTGATGATGATGATGAGACCACTAAAGAAGAACTATGGGTCATGCTTTAGGATTGCAAAGGTGCTTTCAATGACTCTAGGAAAGAATGTAGGGGCTTGCGCAAGGATAAACAAAACCTTGAGCAAGAACTTATGGAGTTGAGGGCTTCTTATGAGAGTCTAATGGTAGACCATAAGAAGCTAGAGAAAGCGCACTCCAAGCTTGAAAAAGCTCATTCTTCTCTAGTTGAGAAGCAAGAGAAAGAGCAATCACAAGTGGTGATCATAGAAAAGAAAGATGTGGCTACATCATGTGATTCACTTGATGATTCAATTATTGTTGCATCACTTGACCCTTCATGCTCTCATGCCTCTACTTCATCTAGTAGTGTTGGTCATTGTTGACATTTCTAACGCCACTCAGTGTTAGGTTGTCATCCCCAACATGGCGCCAAAAATGCTGGTACTAATAAATGCAACCGCTTCTAGAAATAAATATGGAATCCATAAAGCGCACGATAATACCGATGTAGCATTTTAACCAGGAGTAATCCAGGTATCGTATTTATAATTTTACCACTTTGGGAAGGGAATGCACTTTGGATAATGAGTGATGAGCAATGCACATGCGATAATGGAGAGCTTAACCTTGTCTGTATCGATCATCCCATACAGGGTAAGTGTCACATAAAATATAGGAGTGAATAATAATTGACATAAGATAAATGAGAGCATTTAGCCACATAAAATGATAGGAATAACCATCTCAACTTAGCACTCTAAGCTTATAACACTAGCATGGACTAGGACAATCTAGGGTATAATCCTATGTTATTCTAACTATAAAGTCAAAGCATACAATGATTAGTGCAAGAACATCTAGCAATCATGGCGGGAAAAGGTTACATCTATGCATAGTGATATTACTAGAGAAGACTAGAGACATAGCAATGACTTCAATGTAATAGGGTTGTTCCGCTAGACCTATACTCGGGAGAAGGGCTACAAAGGACTCAACAGGTATCACTCCCGCGATCTACCTCACGATCCGGAATATAGGGTGCAATCGCAGATAAATACGGTCTAGGCACCACGCCTACACAATACCACTCACCCATCGATCTAATGAGCAAGCGCTATACGATCCTATGCATAAACATAATTCTAGTCCAACTATGCTAAACATATAATCAAAGTAGACTAAGAACAATATAATTGAGAACATAATCAAATAGAGCAAAGTCAAGTCGATATAATAGAATAGAATAAAGTACTACTCATAGTATCACAAACAATGATGAATATTACAAGAATGTAGAGGGAATTACCAAGAACTCCGACAGATCCGGACTCCAAGCTAGGCTTGATTCCCTCTAGATCTATTCCTATGTAGCTATGCTACTAAACTATGGAGCTCTAATTGAGATGGTGGCTCGGCTTCTCGAATTCTCTCGATGAATGAATGGAGAATGAATTCTAGGGTTTCACCCGGGGGCCGGGGCTCAATATATAACCCTCTAGAATGCACCACAGCCCTCGGATCAAACCGAACTAAATGGACGATAATTATTCATCCTCAAAGGCGGTGGAGGCAGGATCCGTGAGACTCCACCTCATTGGTTGAGGTGGAGGGGCGGCCGACTCATGGCCAGGGGCGGCCGCCCCTGGTCAATGACAGGTGGGCCCCAGCTTTCAGGGTTCGCCTTACGGAGTCTTCTAGAGTATACAATTTTACCCGTTCGGTCTTTATCTCTATGTAATCCCGACATGTGGGCCTCTTTTGGTTCTCTTTCTGATAACCCCCTGTAGAAATAGACAATCACCAAAACTCGTGGAATTCTATCAGTATAACCCCTATATCTAACAGGTGAACTGATATTAGTCCTTTCTCTTGCTGCGTTGACGGTATAAAATTGATACTTAACTACCGTCAACAAACTCCCCCAAGCTTACCTTTTGCTCGTCCCTGAGCAAAGATATGCTCAGTAATGGATCAGGAGTTGCTACAATGCTTTCACTCCTCACAAGTACACATGCGTTCAAACAAGAACTCTTCTCTGGATTAGAGTGAACTATTCTGACTCAAAACTTACTCATATTACCTTTCACCATGGGGCTTGTAACCGTCACTTGTGTCTTGAGTAGTTGAAAGATAGAATGGTCAAGTCAAGCGCCATGTTTCTCGATCTTTGATCAACTATTATTCTGGAGTTTTTGCAAGGTTTTGAAATAAAACTCGAGTTCCTTATATGAACCTTTCGGGTCTCTCATTTGTGGTATTTACGGATCCTCTCTAAGGCATAAACGATGTATGCCTTCTCTCTTCTCTCAGAATATGTGGTATTTATGGGACTAAGGCATAGTGGAAAGTGCCTTCTCTCTCTCACCCTACTTTCTAATAGGCTTATGTGGAGCTCATAGGTGGGGAGACACTCAAACTCACTTGCATATATTGCACAGTTAAACCATGGATCCAATAGGAACTAAAATAATAATAAAGTCATATGTGCATGTGAATGAGGAAATGGATGATAAGTTGATGATAGGATGATGATGATAAGGAAATGATTATGAGGGGTAATCACTTGGTGAACATCTACTTCTACACTTGCTCCTTTGGGGATAAAATGACTCCCTTTATTCGGAAACCTTGAAACTTCTTGAAGGAAGGACTTGGTTACTCTTTCTCTTTCTTCTTCTTTTTTTTTAGAGCAACCAATCCTCTGGAAATAAAACTTTAGCAACGGGGAGTGTATAACTTGAAATGATAATGACTGGAGCTTTTATGTAGGCAATGGAACGGCGATGATTATTTCTAGATGTTCACTCCCAGGATAGGAGTAGAACCTTTTCTGGATGAAGTGAAATGAATGGAGTATGTATATGTGGATGGATGGATGGATGCGTACTCCCAGGGTAGGAGTAGCATAAGTGCGTATCTCCAGGGTAGAGATAGCACAATATGTGGTGGATATGGATCTATATGTGGGTGGTACCTCTAGGGACAGAAGTAGCACAGAATGAAATGTAGTATCTATAAAAATGGGTGCATGCTTCTGAGGACAGAAGTAGCATAGATCAACGGATGGAGAGCACATAGTATTGACTTTAACTGCATGACTGATTCCTTATGGGTCCACAGCATAACCACACTTAATGCCTATAAAAACTACACTCAATGCTACGATATGATCTATATAAACAGATGGGTTTTCCTAATCTAGTAAGCATGAATATCTGGCTGTGGTAGGAATTTGAACTCTCATCACAAAGGAACTCATCATGCAGGAATTTAATATTTTCACAGATAAATTCTCCAGAACTCTAGTATCTCTTGGAACAAGATGGACAGCAGCTCAAAACCTTCCCATATCATACCCGTCAACCACCTAGACTTAGATCAAGTGTTTGCTACCCACAAGATTCAGGGAGCAAATCTCAAATCTAAACAGTTGTGTCTAAAACTCAGGAGAGTGCAAGGTTGAAAACTAGGTACTTGAAAGGAATTACGGCAGAGCAACTATTCATCATCTCCATGTAGAGTTTATTCTAGGGATCACTTTAAAGACAGATTGCAAGAGCTCTCCAAAAGTAGAAAAAGATAAATAAGGGAATATTTCTGGGTTTCTATGGTTATGCAACTTTTTTAGTTGTTTTAACAAAGTACACTCTAATAAGGCATAAATAGATAAGTTGGAAACACTTAGCTTGGTACACGGGGGATGCCCTCCCCCAAGCTGGATGTTGACATAGTCTGTTGATGTTGCTGACAGGCACTGAAGATGTTCTAGTCCTCTTGGAGTGTCGTAGATGGTTGCTGTTGGAGACAGCGTTCAAGTGTCGCGGGCAGCACTCCGACAGGGGACTGGATGTCCTTCTGCTTGTTAGCTCTTCTTGATCCTTGATGTTCTGTGAAGCTCAAATAGACAACAAAGCTTGTGGAACTGATTAAGCGTTGGTGATAAAACCTCTAGGCCTTGGTTGTCTAGAACTTCCTAACTTAAACTTGTTCTAATAGGATCACAAGAAATATTTTTATCTTTTTATTATTTAAGGAATGCGAGACAGGGAAAGATAAATATCTTGAGAAAATATTTTTGTGCCACCACGGTGAATGATTATCCACATGGGGCTTAATGATTTTCGGATGCAAATGCACAACATCTTTATTTTCTTTTCTAAAGCGAGAGATAAAAACGTAATGATGCAACTAAGATGCAAGTAGGAAAATAAATATACTAAGGTAGAAACAATGTAATGCTGAAAAGTAATGCTGATAAATACCAAGTTACCTCTTGGCGTGGCGTTCGGTGGTTTTAAGTCCTCCGAACAGGACTTGTCATGTTCGCTCACTTTTCAAGGGGCGCATTGGCTGGCGCCTCTGATGACGTCACCTCGTGTGTAGGAATTGATTCTGATTTTGCTTTTACCTTCCACACCTTCTTTGTTGGAGAGGATGACCTTGAGGAGGAAGCTTCTTGGATTACTTGCTTTTCTTCTGGTAGAACCTCTTCGGGTCCTTCTACAATGTTCTTCTCTTCTGGGTATCGATCTTCATATCTGGACACTTCTCCTTCATAGTCAGCCCATCCGTCAGTAGTGATGTTCTTATTGTTCTGGCGACGGGTACGCTGCCTTCTCCTTGCTCTGTTCTTCTTGGGCTCCTCGGTGATTACATAATTATTATTGAAGTAGCGGCGTACCTTCTCGGTGGGGAAGTGGAAATGAATCTCCCCTGTTCCAATATAGATGATAGCTCGGTGGTGTTCGAAATGGTCTTCCTAGGATGATCGGAGGATCGTAGTCATCTCCCATATCGATGACTAGGAAATCTATGGGGATATAATGGTCATCTATCTGGATGAGGACATCCTTCACTCCTCCTTCGACGAATCAGAATGTCTAATCTGCCATCTGTAGCTGTGCATAGGTGGGCTCCAAAGGCATTGTGCCATATAGATATTCATAGGTTACCTTGGCCATAATGTTAACGCCCGATCCAGTATCACAGACAGCTTTATTGAAAGAGCTTCTGTTGATGGAGCATTGGATGGTTGGGACACCTGGGTCGTCCTTCTTGATCAGACGTGGGGACCTAAGTAAGTGGTCATGCTCCTTGTGGACTGCAGTGACCATCCTCACTGTCTCCGTCTTCTTGGTCTTCTTATCCTTGGTCTTGTTCTTCTTAGCTGGATTCTTCTTCTTCTTATTGTTCTGCTGATGAGGGTGTGCTGGGAACTGCAGTAATTTGTTCTTGAAGAAGAAGGTCTCTCTCTTGCCCTTGATGTTGAAGATGATCTTGGCAGTGTTGGCATACATGATAGCTCCAGCAGTGTTCAAGAATGGTCGTCCCGAGAATGATGGGGGACCTTTCGTCACGCCGTATCCACTACCACGAAGTCTCGGGAACATACGAGTTGCCCACTCGTACACATATGTCTTCAAGTATTCCCCGGGGAACACGGAGTGACCGATCGCAAGCCGCAAGCACATGGTTGTGTATGCTAAGGGGCATCTGAATAGCTTCTCATATATCACTCTTGGCATGATGTTGATGCTTGCACCGAAATCACAGATTGCCTCATTGAAGTTGGTACTTCCAATGGAGATCGGAATGACCGGTCTCCCTGGATCACCCTTCTTGATTGGCAGAGTTGAGTCAATCCATGACCCCTTCGATGGGTCACTCCAGCTGCCCTCTACATTGAATATATCAACAAGATTTGCAGTTTCGAGCTCTTCCGGTTGTCCCGCCCGGTTTACCTTGGCCGGCGGAGGGAGCAAAGTTGGCAAGTCAGTTGTACACAGGACTCTAGCATTTTGTTGAAACTGAGCGACTCTTGATGGCATTGGAAAAGCCATCCATTCTATTGCCGATGGTCTCTAGGGCCTTGTCATTTGATGCCGGCTTCTTGAACAGGTTGTCCATCAACTTGCCTTGATTCAAGCACTAACTCTCTCAAAGGCGGTGGTTGTAATTATTGTAGGAGGGGTTGTTACCTTGATAGTTGCCCGAATAATTGCCTAAGTAGTTAGGCCTCTGTGATTCCAACCTTGATTCTCGCGAGGATGATAGTAATTGTTGTTGTTGTTGTTGAGGTAGTTCACGTCCTCCTTCGGCCTACGGCGCTTAGCACTGTGTGCCCAAGTCTCTCCACACTCTTCACATGTCATGCGAGCATCATGTATATGCATGACTTCTTTCTTCTTCTCGTGGCTCTCTCATCGAGCCTCTTCATTAGCGAGTCCATTTTGGCGGATGCAAGATGTCTACCTCCTTCACCTGGTGCATTCCTCCACCTCTCTTGCGGGTCGAGTTCTTTCTTCACTCCAACCTTGGTTGGATGCCATCTTCTCCACAAGAGCTGTGGCTTGAGGTATAGTGAGTGATAAGAATGCACCTCCAGCAGCAGCATCCATCGTCTCACGTGTGCTGTTGCTGAGCCCATGGTAGAATGTCTGCATAAGCAGCCAATTCTCCATGCCATGATGAGGACATTCGAGGATGTAGTCTTCAAAGCGCTCCCAAGCTTCTGGGACAGTCTAATCATGATGTTGCTGAAAGCTTGATATCTTCCCACGAAGAGCATTTGTCTTGCCCATGGGGAAGAACTTCGACAAGAAATTGGTGGAACATAGTGCCCACGTAGTATTCTTCTCCTTATTGGCGTAGAACCACGCCGCTCTCCCCAAAAGTGAGAATGGGAAGAGGCGAAGTAGTATAGCATCTCGGGGACGTCCTTGATAGTGAATGTGCTACAAATCTCCGGAAGTGTTGGAGATGAGCACTAGCATCTTCATGGGCCTTCCCACGAACCGGCTTGCTTGCACCATGTTGATCGCGCAGGCTTGAGCTCAAAAGCTCTATCGATGTCCGCGGTGGTCCAAGACGAATGTTGTCCGTAGTGGGAGCCGAGAACTCACGGAGTGACTTGTTCGCCATGGCTTCAAACGTCGGTGTCAAGTCTCGAACGAAAGATTGACTTTACGCTCCGACAAACTTTCAAGTTGAGTTGATGATGATGATTGATTGGTCTTTTTGAACTTGCTTCGGCCTTCCGAATAAAGCTTCGGATTGTCAATATAATTATCGGAAGAGTAGTCTTGATTACCCCGCATAAAATACACAAGTAGACAAAAACAAGGGTAATCCCGTAGAGATGGGTTAGTATGAAAAAGACTACTCGATCACATTATCTAGTGCGGTGCTACTCATTATCCATTGGCTTTCAACCTTCCCCGGCAACGGCGCCAAAAATGCTTGTTGACATTTCTAACGCCACTCAGTGTTAGGTTGTCATCCCCAACATGGCGCCAAAAATGCTGGTACTAATAAATGCAACCGCTTCTAGAAATAAATATGAGATCCGCAAGCGCCTGAGATAATACCGATGTAGCATTTTAACCAGGAGTAATCCAGGTATCGTATTTATAATTTTACCACCGGGAAGGGAATGCACTTTGGATAATGAGTGATGAGCATTGCACATGCGATAATGGAGAGCTTAACCTTGTCTGTATCGATCATCTCATACAGGGTAAGTGTCACATAAAATATAGGAATGAATAATAATTGACATAAGATAAATGAGAGCATTTAGCCACATAAAATGATAGGAATAACCATCTCAACTTAGCACTCTAAGCTTATAACACTAGCATGGACTAGGACAATCTAGGGTATAATCCTATGTTATTCTAACTATAAAGTCAAAGCATACAATGATTAGTGCAAGAACATCTAGCAATCATGGCGGGAAAAGGTTACATCTATGCATAGTGATATTACTAGAGAAGACTAGAGACATAGCAATGACTTCAATGTAATAGGGTTGTTCGCTAGACCTATACTCGGGAGAAGGGCTACAAAGGACTCAACAGACTGTCCTCCTCCCGCGATCTACCTCACAATCCGGAATATAGGGTGCAATCGCAGATAAATACGGTCTAGGCACCACGCCTACACAATATTTACCACTCACCCATCGATCTAATGAGCAAGCGCTATACGATCCTATGCATAAACATAATTCTAGTCCAACTATGTTAAACATATAATCAAAGTAGACTAAGAACAATATAATTGAGAACATAATCAAATAGAGCAAAGTCAAGTCGATATAATAGAATAGAATAAAGTACTACTCATAGTATCACAAACAATGATGAATATTACAAGAATGTAGAGGGGAATTACCAAGAACTCCGACAGATCCGGACTCCAAGCTAGGCTTGATTCCCTCTAGATCTATTCCTATGTAGCTATGCTACTAAACTATGGAGCTCTAATTGAGATGGTGGCTCGCTTCTCGAATTCTCTCGAGATGAATGAATGGAGAATGAATTCTAGGGTTTCACCCGGGGGCCAGGGGCTCTGAATATATAGCCCTCTAGAATGCACCACAGCCCTCGCACCCCGTGAAGGAGACGGAGGTGCTGGCCGCAAAAATAGATCTGCTCCTGCAAAAGTTTGACGAAAGGGCCGCCGGAGATACATCCGGCACTGTCAAAGCCATAGAATCTCGCATAACGTGCGAGGTCTGTGGCAACGATGGACACTCGGGGAATGATTGCCCCGAAACCCGTGAAGAAGCTTCCTACATCAATAACAGGTATCGTCAATAGCAAGGAGGTAATAATGGATGGAACAATCAGTCCCGTCCACAATATCAAGGTAATTCGAATTACTCCGCAAATTACAATTCGAATCAGCCTACTCTCAAGGATTTAGTGCTTGGCCAAGCAAAGATCAACGAAAACCTTACCAAAAAGATGCTGGCCAATGACAAAATCCTAGAGAGCATCGGTACGAAGATAAAAGGTTTAACTTCTGTCGGGAATCGGTTGAGCTTTAACAAAATGATAGAAAGACAAATAGCTCAAATTGCTTCGATGTTCCTGTTGATCCGAATGGTAAAACATCGGATCAAGCTGCTAGTACCTTTGAAAATGTTAATTACGTGACCACGAGAGGCGGTAAGGCCACTCGTGATCCACCATATCCTAAACAAGCAGCCAGGAAACAAGCGGATCGCAAAGACGAAGAACCTTCATCTTCGAACCACAAGGCGGGGTAGAATCAGGGACAACCCTGGATTATCCAGATACAACACATCTGCCATTCGCCACAAGAACAAGAAAGCAAGCTGTGAATGATCAGTTCGCTCGGTTCGTTGAGATGGTCGAGAAAGTACATGTGAGTGTTCCGCTCATGGATGTCTTACATGTACCTTCCTACGCCAAGTACATCAAAGACATCATCAACAACAAGCGACCACTGCCATCCACAGCTGTGGTCAAACTCACAGAAGAATGTAGTGCGGCAATCCTAAATGATTTACCAGAAAAGAAGAAGGACCCAGGCTGCCCCACTATCACATGCTCCATTGGAGGGCAGCAGTTTGACCACGCATTCTGTGATCTTGGTGCCAGCGTCAGTGTCATGCCCAAGACGGTATTTGACAAACTAAATTATACAAGGTTGTCACCAACAACGATCACACTCCAATTAGCGGACTCCTCCTTACGCTACCCAGCGGGAATAGCTGAAGATATTCCTGTGAAGATTAGAGGATACTTCGTCGCAGTGGATTTCGTGGTACTCGACATGGAGGCCACCAAAGAATCACCACTTATATTGGGGTGACCATTCCTTAGTACCGCTGGAGCGCAAATTGATGTTGGAGCTGGAGAGATCCGGTTCAACATCAATGGGAGCGAGGAGAAGTTCCACTTCCGGCCACAGAAGACGGAGGAGTGCAACATGATTCGCATCAAGTATGAGCCAACCACAAGAGAGGTCACGGAAGTTGAAATCTGACCTCTTGGTGCGAATCGGATTCCCAATATTGTCTGGGAACAGAGGCCAGAGCCGCAGAAAGCAAAGGGTACCCAGGAACAAAAACAAAAGAAAAAGAAAGAACAGGAGCCAAAAGAGAAAAAGGAGCAAAGAGCCCCTAAGAAAGGAAGAAAGAAGGCTCCTACAAAAGAAACAAAATCAAAGGTCAGAAGGATAAAGGCAAGGCTTCGGCCCAAGAAAAAGTGGAACCCAAAGCAAAACCAATTCCACTCAAAACCTCGGGAACCAAAACTGGTTCCAAAAGAGGAGATAAAGGCGTTGAAGGTGGAGAAAATGCAAGCACCTCCAAAAGAAACCGATCAACCACCATCATCACCAATTGTCACCACACCACCAAAAATGGTGTGGAGGCCCAAGCAGGCATCCCCGTCTACCTCTCCTGAGACGGATGCCTCATCATCAAGCTCAAATTGAGCGGGGAGAGAAGTCTCGCTTCACGGACTATAAACGTGAGCCACGACCGACGGGATAATCGGTAAGTTATCTTTTTATAAGTATTTCATTTATTTTCACAAAGTCTGTCAAATAAAGTTCTACCTTGCTATCCTTATTCCCGCTTAGTTTGATGATTTGGAACATGTTCAAGCTTAGCATGTTCCATAAACTTGTAGCTTGAGCATGGTGCTTAGGTTGCTAGTTTACCTTGGTCGACTTGTCGATCATTGAGACAGATTACTAGTAGGAATATTGGTAGTATACTATGAGCTAACCTTGCAGGATGGTCCTCAATCATAAGGAAATCCAGACGACATACTCCAAATAAAATAAAATAAGTTGGTACCTCAAAATAACTTTTAAAAAGACCCCGTCTCCAAGCAAGCTTGGGGGAGGACCCCCAATAAGAGGTATGTACTATACTAACACTTACGCATATAAAAAAAAATGTGCTTCATCATTTCCTATACATATGCGTATTAGATATATTTAATTCAACCCTTGTTGAAATGATGAAAAGTTGCTTTGTCTCGTGACTCGCTTGTACCTTGTTTATAATCAGGCTTTCTCCTAAGTTTGAGTTTATTGGCTAAAATGTCTTATCCTTGAAAACTTGAGCTTAGTGGGTTGCATAGGCTAGATCCGTCTAAGTTATTGCCGGGTATGATATAGTGCCACGAGCAACGCTATGACTCTGTCCTGAGTGAAAACCTGACTTCCGGAGTTTTTATTTTCAAAAACTATCAAAACAAAAAGTTCCTCAATGATTTTGAAATACCCACCAAGGCCATATGACATAGCTGTCAATACTCTTTCAAAAACCCAGTTGTCATATGATGCTTGATCACTAGAAGTCCGTAACCTCCACAAGATTATGGTCTTACACTCACGATTGAAATTCACTTACACCCACCAAATAAATTTGCCAACCCGTACACTGCGAGTTGCGCAACCTAACTTTTCATCCAATCCACTAAAAACGCCAACTGTTGATCCTAGAGTTGTGCACCTTCTTCAAAAAATAAAGCATGCCGACCCTTACACTGAGGATCGCGCATCCCTTATTCATCATCCATAAAAAAACTACTCCTCGACCTTCATCATGACTCCTTCCTGCCAAAAATCTTCATCATATCTAAAAGAGAGTATTGGGCATTAGCATCTCTTGTTCAAAAAAAAAAATAATGATGATGAATGCCAAGGGGCAACAATAAAACTTCAAAGTAGACAAACGAGAATCCCGCTTAGTCTCCCGTTCAAAAAAAAGAAGAGAAGAAGAAAAAAGAAAGAAAGAAAGAAAGAAAAGAAAAGATCTTAGTTTTCCCAATTCAAGCCCATACTCTCTCAAATTTTCCCTTCGACCAATAAAAAGGAGTCATGATGCCAGGAGTACCAAAAACATTTAGAAATTGGAATCTTTCACCCTCACACACTTGCACAAATCTCAATCAAAGTGTATGGCCTTAATCTTCGAACGGTTCATTCCTTGACTTCACCAACTCTTTGTGATCCAAAGCATAGCCACCTTTCATACCTACCCAAAACTCCACTCTCAGCCATAGTAGTAGGTTAGATAGAAAGGCAAAAAGCACAATGCCTTTGGTGAGGTACAAACACTTTTGAGCGATTGAGAGAATCATTCGAGGAACTTAAGTTTCTTTTACAATACTTTCAAAACCTCCGGAGACTTGGTTGATCTCGGGTAGATGATAGGCAACGCTTGTGAATCTGTTCTACCTTGCAATTTCTCAAGACTTGAGAAAGCTGGAAAGCCCCATTTTGTCTTGAGATATTAACAGGGTGAGCAGTCATGCCGATTTATTCAAATTCTGGTAGAAATCTTGCTTATATGCTTGGTACATTTGACTCATGATCGGCATAGTAGCAACTCCTGATCAACAACCTAAGGCTGAGCTTTGCTCAGGACGAGCAAAGGGTAAGCTTGGGGGATCTTGTTGGCGGTCCTTATCGACGATTTTATACTGCCAATTAGACATGAAAAAGGGTGAATTATATATTCCTATAGGCATATACATGTACAACTAACCCAATTCCACGTGCACTAGGAAATATACTATCATTGCAGGAATCATATAAAAGTGCAGGGATTAAACATCGAAAAGGCGCTTTCTGGAAAGCTCTAAACCACCCCAAACAGAGATGGGCCACCTCGGGAACCAGAATGGGCCGAAACACCAAACCACCATGGCCCAGGCCCAAGGAGGAACCGACCACCCGAAGGCGGTCAGGGGACGGCGGCACCCCCACTGCGCGGCCGCGCTGGGGGCGCCGCACCACCCCAACCGCCGGGTGGGGCGGGCCGGGCGGAGGCGGTTCATTCAATGCTAAGGAGGGCGGTGCGCTGGTGTACCTTCCTAATCAGGCTCAAACCGACCTCCTCACACATATAAAAGGGGAGATGAAAAGGAATTCAACACACACATTCATTTTGTCTCTCTCTCCCTCACCTCCACTTATTCCTTAGCTTAGAGCTAGTAGTGTTGGAGCTAGGAAAGCTACCAAGGAGAGCTTGTCTCCTAGGAAGAAGAGATACATCTTGGTAATTATCTATGGAGTCTTCTTCCTTGTTCAAGTTCTTGTACTTTATATGTTGCTTAGTGTATGAACTAGAGCATAGTCTTGATCATGTTCATGTTGGTGCATATGAACTAGAGCCTAGTTCATATGATCAGTTCATAGCGTGTTCATCCCTGTTCTTCATCGTTCATATGTTCTATAGGATTAGAGTCTCTGAGGAGAGTGGAGTAACGGTTCGATGTTCTTTCGGGTTTGCCTATGTTCTAGCTCGTCCATCCGTAGGGTGGGAGTCCTGGGGGAGCATAGGTAGTTCCTTAGTATGCGGGTGTGGTGTCCAGATATGAGGGGCCTTCGAATATGACGGCATGCCACGGTTGAGGGGTAGGCGGTAGGTGGTGACAGCCCTGTCCGTCCCTTGTAATCCCCCACGTCCGTATGTCGTGTAGGAGTTCGTAAATGCCTCTATCGGCTGGCAGACCAGCTGCGGGGGTCTCCCTGTTACTTTAGGCTCTGACGTACCTCTAACCCTATATAATATGTGACTTAGCTAATCTACACCTAGCAGCATACGACCAACCAGCTCCAGTAGATTTATTCTTTATTCTTTCCGTTCCTTTTATTCCTTATTTCTCTTTATCCTTGATGTGAAGACCAAGTGTGTGTCCACTATCCTCAAATTACTGTTTATCTTACCCCTGCATAGCACTAAGGCTCATTTCAATGATGTGAAGTACCATATCCATGTGCTAGAGCTATTTTACACCATGCCTTCCTTTGGGAAAATATAAATAACGATACCCTGACATACTTCCGGGTGAAATGCTACAATGATAGATCCGTGCGCTTGCGGATAATATCTTTAGAACACGACTATCAACCCTGGCGTTTCTTGGCGTGACCACTAGAATGTAACAATTCTAGTGATTGCGTTAAGAAATGCCAACAATGAGACACATGGACATTGGTGACATTAGGCCAAGGCAAGTGGATGATGGTGATGAAGTGCAAGTGCCAACTCAAGTTGTGATTGATGATTCAAATGAGGCAAGCACAAGTGGTACTCAACATCAAGATCAAGATCAAGGTCAAGCAAGCAATGCAAATGAGCTAGTTCTTCAACCTTCAAGGATTGCAAGAGATCATCCTCTAGATCATATCATTGGTGACATTCAAAGAGGTGTACAAACAAGATCAAGATTGGCTAGCATATGTGAGCACTATTCCTTTGTGTCATTCATTGAGCCAACCAAGATTGATGAGGCATTGAAGGATTTGGATTGGATAAATGCCATGCATGAGGAATTGAGCAACTTCACTAGAAATGAAGTTTGGGAGCTTGTTGAGAGGCCAAAGAAGCACAATGTGATTGGAACCAAGTGGGTCTTCAAGAACAAGCGGTCTTCAAGAACAAGCAAGATCAAGATGGCTTAGTTGTGAGGAACAAAGCAAGACTAGTGGCTCAAGGTTACACACAAGTTGAGGGTCTTGACTTTGGAGAAACATATGCACCGGTGGCAAGATTGGAGGCAATTAGAATCCTATTAGCCTATGCTTGTGCCCACAACATCAAGCTCTATCAAATGGATGTGAAGAGTGCATTTCTCAATGGGTTCATCAATGAGGAAGTGTATGTTGCACAACCTCCCGGTTTTGAGGATGACAAGAAGCCCAACCATGTCTATAAGCTCAAGAAGGCATTGTATGGCTTGAAGCAAGCTCCAAGGGCAAGGTATGAAAGATTGAGGGACTTTCTCATTTGCAAAGGCTTCAAGATGGGTAAAGTTGACACCACTCTCTTCACCAAGAAAATAGAAGATGACTTGTTTGTGTTGCAAATCTATGTGGATGATATCATCTTTGGATCAACAAATCAATTCTTTTATGAAGAGTTTGCTAAGATGATGGCTAGTGAGTTTGAGATGTCAATGCTTGGAGAGTTGAGCTACTTCCTTGGTCTTCAAATCAAGCAAATGAAGAATGACACCTTTGTGAGTCAAGGCAAGTACATCAAGGACATGATCAAGAAGTTTGGGTTGCAAGATGCTAAGGCCATTAGCACACCAATGGGAACCAATGGTGGCTTGGACATTGATGATAGTGGCAAGATGATTGAGCAAAAGCTATATAGATCAATGATTGGAAGCTTGCTATATGTGACCGCTTCAAGGCCGGATGTCATGTTTAGTGTGTGCATGTGTGCAAGATTTCAAGTTTCTCCAAGAGAGAGTCACTTGACGGCAACCAAGAGGGTGTTGAGATACTTGAAGGGTACTCAAGATGTTGGTCTTTGGTATCCCAAGGGGTCAAACTTTGAGTTGATTGGATACTCCAACTCCGACTATGCCGGTTGCAAGATTGATAGGAAGAGCACAAGTGGAACATGCCAAGTGCTAGGAAGATCTCTTGTGTCATGGTCTTCAAAAAGCAAAATAGTGTGGCACTTTCCACCGCCGAAGCCGAATATATTAGTGCGGGAATTGTTGTGCACAATTGCTATGGATGAAAGCCACCTTGAAGGATTATGGGATCAAGTTCAAGCATGTGCCTTTGTTTTGTGACAATGAAAGTGCAATCAAGATGACAAACAATCCGGTTCAAAATTCTAGAACCAAGCACATTGATGTGAGGCACCACTTCATTAGAGATCATCAACAAAAGGGAGATGTGAGCATTGAAAGCATTGGCACCGAAGATCAACTAGCCGACATATTCACCAAGCCTCTTGATGAGAAAAGATTTTGCAAGTTGAGGAATGAGTTGAACATACTTAGCTTCTCCAACATGGATTGATGCACCCCATATATGACATGCCTCTCCTCCAACATAGCAAGGTAAAGTTGATTGTTGTATCTCATGCATCCTTTGCTAGTTGTGTAGACATGTATACATGTGCATCTTGCTAGGCTCATTCATTGCAAATCAAATGAATTTGAAGGATATATGGCACCACTATTGTTTCTATGCTTGATGTGATCTAGTGGTGGCATATGACTTGTTTGTGAGCTTGTAAACCTAGTGTTGAATCTTTAGCACTTGCTCATGATGTGTATCTCAACATGGTCAAGATAACCCTTATTCATATGAGGTGTGAAGAAGCTTGCCCTTGGTTCAAACCGAGATACATTTTCTAGGTATGTGATTTAGATTTGGCCAAAGTTGATTGACTTGTTTCTCTCATCTTATGCACCCTTGTTGGTGATTGTTGACAAAGGGGGAGAAAGAAGTCACAAAGAGCAATGGAAGGGGATCAATTTTTATGATATGACCCAACCATGAGCACACAAATAGGGGGAGCAAGCTCATAGACTATTTGTTGCATATTGTGTGTGCATACATGATGATATGGAGCATTGCAAGCTAAATTCAATATTCATGCTTGTTTGGTGTATTGCTAGTATAGAACTTGATTGATGAATTGAAGTACTAGCATGCATAGGTGGTTTCTAGACATAGAGTTTCTCTTGTTCAAAGTACCTTGCTTCTAATATGATCTCATGAGGTATTTTGAGTTTTGATGGATGTCTAGATTCCCATGGTGCTAAGGAAGGTTTATTATCGCACTCCGATTGGTATCACGCTTCAAAGGTCAATTCTATAAACCTTAGTACCATTTTGGTTGTGGTAACTCTCACACAAGATTCATCTATGCATGTGTGCTTGAAAATCGACCAAACATTTGATGCACACATGTAGGGGGAGCTACCACTACCAAAACCGGAATTAAAATGCTTGTCCAACCAAGATTCATGATCAAAATGTCTTGGGCAAGCAATTTAATTTCATATTGAATTCAATTTCCATATCTTTATGAGCTTTGTGAAGGGTTGTCATCAATTACCAAAAAGGGGAGATTGAAAGCTCCGGTTTGGTTTTGGTAATTAATGACACTCAATGTTGCTAATGCTTTGCTCTAAGTGTGGTTAGACACATAGCAACGTGACGGTGGATGATGGAGCATGGTGATCACGGTGATGAACATGATGGACATGTGAAGTGATCAAGCTCCAGTGATGGATGGAAACGCCCGTGGAGATCAAGGCGAAGGTATACTTGATAGGGCTTTCCGGTTTAGTGATCAAGACACTATAGAGAGTGTGATCAAATTTAGGATCGATAACCGACTATCAAGAGGGGTTTCCTCGGTTCATTCGCGGTCCTAAGTGCCTCTAGGTTTGACTCGGCATGATGCATGAGAGGCTAACTAGAGTGCTAACAATTGTCGACGTGATCATGAGATGATACGCTAACTCTGGTGCTTGAGTTGTGATCTACACTGCGGGAGTTGGCACCCAAGACAAGTGGTTTGGACCTTGGATCGAAGACGGCGCGTCATCGAATATCAAACAACAAGTGGTGGTGCTCTCTGGCGCCGGACGTAGGCGCCGGACGCCGGGCCAGGCGGGCCGGACGCGTCCAGCGCGTGGTGAGCTGGCTCGGGCGGCTGGCTGAGTGTTACTTGAGCGCCGGACGCCGAGGAGGTGCGTCCGGCGGTCGCCGGACTCGCACCAGAAACTTCAAGAAATTGGGCTCGACAGCGGATGCAGTGCCGGACGCACGTTGGAGGCAGCGCCGGACGCACGGGCGGACGTGGTGATGTGGCGATGTTCAAACTCTAACGGTCAGCTGCGGCGCGCGGCTGAAGAGCGCCGGACGCGTCCGGCGGGCAGCGGCGGATGCGTCCGGCGCAGTCAAACTGGCTCCCCGAGGACACCAACGGCTCTATTTCGAGTGAGCTCGATAAATAGATGGTTGGCCGTCTTGGGGAGGTTCTCTTCACCATTTCTTCATGCTTGAGCATACTTTGAGCAAGAGAGCTCCTCCCCCACTCATCTCTATGATTCCTTTGCTAATCTTGAGAGAGATTTGAGTGAGAGCAAGTGATTTGCATTGAGAGTTGCATCTAGAGGCACTTGTTCTTCGAGTGGGCCGCGGATTCTTGTTACTCTTCGGTGATTCCCGTCACCGTAGACGTTAGAGCAGTGGGTGGTGGTTGAGCCCGACTTGGTGATTGTTCGAGGCCACACCGGGTTCTTGTGAGGGGTTCTTGATCCTTCCCCACGGGAGTTCGCGAAAGGATACTCTAGTGGATTGCTCGTGGCTTGTGGATCCTTGTCTTGTGTGGAGATTGCGGCTCTCCATTGGGGTCTTTGGCACCGAGCCAATTGAGCGGGCAACTCACCAAGCAAGTGCATCGCCACAACGAGGACTAGCTTGCCGGGAAGCAAGTGAACCTTGGTAAAAAATCATTGTGTCGATTTGTGATTGCCGAGGCTTCGACCTCCTTGTGCTTGTGTTTGAGCTCTCTAGGTCATTGGCTACTACACCGGTGATTGGCCATCTTCTACTCTTCGCGGCGGTATAAACTTCCATCATCTCTTTACTTTCCACAAAGTGGAATTGCTTGTTGTGGTCGGTTGGGAACCACTCTTTGAGTAGTTTAAATCCCGTGGGTAGAACTGCTTGTTGTGGTCGGTCAGGAACCACTCATTGTGTAGAGTAAATCCCATGGGTAGAATTGCTTGGTCGATATTGGTGAACCGACATTGTGTAGCTTGATCACCGTGGTTGATTGTGCAATTGATTTGAGTAGCCTTGTTTTGGTTAGGATGGCTTGCATAGAGTAGTCGAAGCCTTAGCTTTGCAATTGTGCCGCCTTGCTATCTAATTGGGTCGTCTAGTGTTCTTGCTAGAATTTTTATTAGGCTATTCACCCCCCTCTAGCCATTGTGACCTTTCAACTGCAGAACCAGATCACCGCCGCCTGGAAGTGAGGCAAAACCGAGGGATTTTACGCTTGGACAACTGGTGTGCAAGCACCAACAGCAGCCAGGCAACCCAAGTTCTGGACACTTCCCCGCCGTACACCACCGCACCAAGAACACGAATTGACTCCCGGAATTTTACGTTGGAACAAGTGCCCAACAACCCTCGTCTATCGTGCAATTGGGCAAAGAGAGATAGAAAGTAGCGAGCTTGAAGGTGCTCACTGAGTTTGTCGTCGTCGAAGTTGCGGATCCCGGCCTCGGTCTTCCGTCGAACACCTGGTGGGCACGCCCTTGGGTGGTATCGGGGACGACTGAGATGCGGAGTCCGTCGGTGATGGGTGTGGTATTGTCGACGCGGTCGTGTGGATCCGCGAGGAACTGCGGTGGTGGTGGTGGTGGTGGTGGTGGTGGTCGCCGCGGGGGAGGTCTCCGCTGCGATCCGATAACTGGCTCGCGGCGAGCTCGATGCCGAGGAACTTAAGGCTTCTGATACCAACTGTCAGCCCCGGGCAAGCGGCGGGCGACCGATGCGTGAGCAAGACAATGGATTTCGCCAGAGGACGGCACCCTGACGCCGGCGAGGAGAACCCCTCCGCCTTGGCGCTGATATTCTATTACTTAATCGATGTCTGTCGCATTACACACGCCGGCTCTTAAGGCACAAGCGCTCTCATGGCCTCAGGCCCACATGTCACTCTCGGCCTCGGGCCCACATGTCATACTTATTACAAAACGTAAATGTAAGAATGCGCAATCGAAATGGAAAGACGTCTTCAGCTCTTGGCGTCAAGCCCCGGGCTTCTTCTCTGTCGCGTCCACCTTGGCACCAGGTGTGTCAGCCGATGCTCCATGGCTGACACCCGGCAGATGGTGACGACCTCGCAAGTCTGGCTGGCGAGGTCACCACGGACGCGAACTGCCTTGTGCTCCCCCGACGCGGCGCGGCCAAGGACGAGCCCCGTGAACCGGTGCGGCGGCTTGCGCGCGGCGGCGCCTTCCCTTGGTCCCGAGCTCGGATGCGGGCACCTGTCCTGGAGGCGGCTCGGGACGTAGGAGGCGGAGGCACCGCTCCTCGACGGCGACGACGGCCAGGTGGTGGTCCGTGCGCACCCTGGCCTTGCAGCGGTTGCGGTCCCACCACCCCGCGGGCACCTGGTTGATCAGTTGTCCAGATGCGTCCACCATGTCGACGCGCAGCGTCTTGCCCCACGGGGTGCAGATCGCGACGGCCACGACGAAGAGCGGCGCCGGGTGGCGGGACGCGTGCGCGGCGAGGAAGGCCCGGTGCCCCGGTCGGAGGAGAGCAGGGACCGCAATGATCGGCAGACGCACCGGAGGCGGCACAACGGCTTGGCCAGGAGACGCACGAGGATGTCGCGCACCAGCCGCAGTGGGAGGTATCGTCATCATCGGAAGTCGCAGCGGCGACTGGGAGCCTTTTACCTGTGTGCCATTACAAAATTTACACCTGACCTGTGTGCCACTAAAAATTCGCTTCGCACCTGTGTGCCATGACACTTTTTTTCTTTTACCTGTGTGCCATTCTGTTAGGTTTTGGTGGTTTGCCGGTTCTGACGTTTGGGCCCGGACAGCAAAGAAGTCCAAACTACCCCCTCTCTCTCCCAATCCTTCGGCTTCAGCACCCATCTGCTCAGCATCGGCGCCGCGTCCAGCGCAAGAAAGCTAGCTAGCCAGCGAACGTCGGGGCCATCAAAGTAAGCAAGCAAGCTATCTAGCTAGCGAACGTCACGGCTGGCATGCCGACAGAGCAAGCTAGCTAGTTAGCGAACTTCGGGGCTGGCATGCGGGCGCACGCACGGCCGGCGGACGAGCGCGTGCAGCCTGCGGGCGCGTGCAGCAGCTAGCGGAGCGAGGGAGCGGACGCGGCTCCGGCGAGATGATGCAGCGGCTGCGCCATGGCCTCGCTGGCGAGCGGGAGCTGCTTCGGGACGACTCGACATCGCCGTTCCGGGTGTTCTGTAGCTGGCTGCTTGCCGAGCTCCCATGCGGTCGAGCAGCAGCCACCGCCGCCGCACGCCGTCCCTGCCACGCAGCCCACCAGCACGCGAGCCCAGCGGCGCAGCAGCTCGACGCGCGCGCCGGTGATGGCGCGGCCGCGCGCCTCCTCTTGCCGTGGCGCCACAGCAGCCTCTATGCACGCGCGAGCCCGGCAGCAGCGCGGCGGCCCGCTCGCGCGCACTCGTCGGCCATGGCACGCTCGTCCGGTGGCGGCGCAGCAACGCGCATGCGCGAGCCCGACATGGCAACCTGCTCGCTCGCTCGGCGACGGAGATTCAGCACGAGGGCAGCAGTGGCTACATTTCGGCGACGCTCGTTGCCGAGCTCATGTTCACCGGCGCGGTCGTTCACGTATCGGGCCTTGTCCTCGGCGGCGGCTATCTGGTTGACCAGCTCACGACGCAAGTACCGAAGGACCCGCAGTATCCATTGTCGAGGACCAGAACGAGATGATGGGCTTGCCGTTGGTTAGATGATGAACGGATGGATGGGAACTATGTCCCTCAAACATAGATGCCACTATGTTAGAGGATCTTGTTCCAAGGCCGACCCATGGGCAATGGCACACAGGAAACCACAAAAGTTCAGGGCTGAGGGCATTCATGTCTTTTCTCGTGGTCAGTTAACACCGTTACCGTTCAATGTGAAATGGCGCGCGGGTAAAAGAAAAAATGTGTCGGCACACAACGCGCGGGTGCGAAGTGAATTTTCAAACACGCGCCGAGTGTAAATTTTATAATGGCACACAGGTAAAAGGCTCGGCGACTGGCGTGTGTCGTCCGGCGCCGCCGCGGAGATCGATGATTGCGATGTCGTCATTGCCTAGCCAGCGATGAACGATCTGTGCACGAGGTGCTCTGCTCTCCCAGTCCCAGGCAAGCTGCAGAATTTTGAGATGCCGAATTCGAGAGTCCAGACTCGAGAGCAACACGGCGATGATCCGATCTATACGGAAAATATCGTGAAAAAATCCGCCGTAATCATCGTCGGTGCAGTTGTTGCCGAAAATTAACCGCAAGAGGGTAGAAAAGTTTCTATACAAATACTCGCCCCTGCGGCCCTGCCTGCAAATGAGACGGGCCATCTGCCGTTCTCTGTTCATGGGCTAGATAATGGGCCTTTTCTAACTTAGCAGTACAGCCCAGTGTTCACTTTGTCTTATCAGGCAAGGAAAACACGATGGTCCAGGGCACCCGCTCGCTGGACGACGGATTCATGGGCCTCGCTCCACTATCTAGTGGCAGGCCGTTTTCCTCAGAAAAAAAAAACAAAATCTAGTGGCAGGCCGTGAGCAAAATGCTAAAGAGGCCGTCGATGAGGCCACTGTGATGCATGGACATGGCTTGTAGTCCAATGGTAGGACGGTTTAGTGGGACGTTACTCACCAGGGTTCAAATCCTGGTGCTCGCACCTTTTTCTGAGATTTTTCCAAGGATTTTCCGGCGTTATGCATTAAGTGGTAAGCGACGTTCCCGTCGACGACGAGGCGCCTGTGGTGACTTCGAGAATCTCCAGACCTGCCGGGTGCTCAGTCCTTCGAAGGTGCTCATAGGTGTAGGGGTAGGATTTGCGTACGTGTGTTCATAGGGGTGAGTGTGCATGCGTATTGTGAGCGTCTGCGTTGTACTGTGTAATCTCAAAAAAAAAAAAAAAACTACCTTTGGATTCCTATATGTGTCATTAAGAAAGTAAGCCGTGGGCCTAATTGCAAATCCTTCTTACCTACCATCCAATTTGTTGTGACACCTCCACATTGATATTGCTAGGAGAGCCGCAATCTCACGTTCGAGCAACTATTCGAAAAAATGTTATATAATTAATGATATGAAAGAGTAATGCCATAAAATAATTTATTGCATTTCGCATCAATGTGAAAAATGAAGTGAAAATGATATACAAGGTTTAAGTCTGATTAATTAACAAGTTCTCCTAGAGTATTTAACAAGGCGCCAAAATGAGAGGTGTAGTAGCACAAGCCACGTATCCGTATACTTTCTCTTAAACTCTGGATTTTCAATACGTAAATTTTGCAAAGTCCTGGAGACAGCTGAACCTGCGCGTTACAATGTACGTTTTTTTTTTAAATTTTTACTTCGATATACATATTCTCCAATGCAGCAAACCAAAAAATTGTAGTGGATACATTGGTCTGCATTCATCCAGTGTTGGTACTTTTCTACTGAACTAGCTAAAGCTGACAAAATACATACCTGTTAACTTCTGTTCTGAACTTTAAACTTGAACTGTGCCGTTCACCAGTATTCAGCGACTTCAAGCTCACAATTGTAGGTCTATATACTATATATAAAATTTCTTAGTTTTTCTATTCTGGGAGGTTCCACACAAAACCACGCAGAGATTTATGCCTAAGTCATCGGTCCAACCAAGCTTGTAGTTCTGAATCTTAACTCTGAAGAACACTGAGTTCTGCCAAAGTTCAGGAGCTTGAATCTTCCAATCCAAATGGATGGTCATTTGATCTTGGATGTTAAATAATAATTACATAGTAAATACACATATCATCTACAATTATATTGACACATATATATTTCAGCAAGTTAGTGACTGGATTCAAAACCTGAACTTCTTCTCTGAACTCTGAATGGCAGAGTCTGAAACCGCTGAATCAACCTAAGTTCAACATGCTCGATCTCTCAATCCCTTGATCCTTCGTCCTTAGTGATTTTTATATATAAATTTTGGCGAATTACTAAACTAATAAATCGTGAGCAGAGCGAGAGGTTGAAGTCGCTGGTTTCTTATGAGCTCACGACTCTGTATTGAGCTCTGCAGGCCCTGTGTTTAATTTCCGTCAGCTGCTCTGCTTGCCACTCAGGCTCAGCGCCGCGTCCAATGTCTCCTTGCCACGCGCCCGTGCGCGCAGTGGATTACCCACGCAGATGAGGAGAATCGCCCTACGAAAGCCACTCGCCGCCGGCAAGATTCTTCTCTGCTCTTCTCCACCTCAGTCCAATTAAAACCATCTATCTACTAGAGCTTCCCAGAAGGATGTTGGCGAGTTTCATTCCATCTTCGACGAAACCGGCACTATGCTCTGCTGTGGATTGCTGATTGCAAAAAGATATGGGCTGATAGCCTGATACACACTGCACTATATGTATAAGGGTTGACGTCGATCGGTCGATGAGAGAAGGTTGACACAGAGCACAAATGAAAAAGGGTTGACACAGACCTTAAAGACAGATACAATGCACTAGTCTGGTTAAAACAAAGAGATTTAGCGTGCGGGTCAATTCAGTGAACATGCGATAGCCCTAATCCTCTAGATATGATGCGCTATATGTGCTGGGGACAAACTGATCGGATATTCTCCAAAGATTGCTATCCAAATATATGGAGAACTTATATAAGCATCCTCGATCTATACATTTGTGCTAACAAGATCGATCAAGATATGTATAGAGTTACTTTACTAGTAGGCTAGTAGAACAAAACCTAGCAGCCAGCTAGCCAGATGGAGTCATATAAACATGAGATCTCTTCACGTGCTAGCGGTTGCTACTTCACTTCTAGTAGAACCACCAAGCATGGACATATGGCCACCACACAATATATATCTGCGTAGATATTCATATGATTGCTAGGAGAGACAGAACCTGAATAATGCTGCAAAATCTGTTTGTTCCAGATATGCACGCAGGTCCAACGGCCTGCCGTAATATTTTTTTATTCCCTTCATCCTAAAACATAAGATTCAAAATTTGGCCTGAATTATGAGACGTTTTAGATTGATGCTACTTCCTCCTACTCATTTATTAATGCCCTTAGGCTTCAATTGCATGCGTATCTATTGTTATTATCAACTCAACAACAAGACTAACTCAAAATATCTATTGTTAAGATGGAGGAAGTAGGATAGTATCGACCTGTGTTTTAACTGATTCAACCATATGGACATTTCCTCATCTATGTCAACTATGCGTTTCTCAGCCAGCTGAAGTAAGAAAAGAAGCAAACCAAGAAACTATTTGCTCGATTGATGTTAGATTTATTTACAATTAATGTTTGGTTGGCAGTTGTGACCGTGATACTGTCAAGTGCACACTAAGGCCAGTCTCAATGGGAGGTTTCACCTCACGATTCTACCAAGACGTGAAACTTTAGAATGAAATAGAGCTCCCTCACAATGCATAGTTTCATGGCGCGGTTTCACAAAAAAAAAAAAAAAAAAATTCAATACCTAGGGGATGGCGCGCGGTGGCCTCGACTCGCGATTGGGTATTTCATGGGATGAAACGCCTCAGTGGGGATTTCATCCGGTTTCACGGCCTAGGAAACAACGCCCGCAGCGTTTCACCATGGTGAAACTCATTCCTTCTCTCTCCTCCTCGTTTCATGTAAAAAGAGTATTTCTGCTGATGTGGCAACCTAATAAATATGCATGACACCCTGGTGAAATTTGCACTGAGAACCATATTTTTATAGGCGGCGGTCAACCTCTCTTAAATTCTCTTGAACCATTTCCGCATCTTGCTTCATTAATTGCAGTGCCATATCATCTTTTTTGCTTAATTGACACCTTAATTGATTGAAGATATAGAAACCATCTGGTTTCTTGGTTGGGAGTGCCCTTAACAACTGTAATTTTAGTATAGACGATGCTAACAACCTAGGTTATTTGAAAATTCTAAAATTTTAAGCTCAAAATTAGTGAACATAAAAAGAACTTTTAAGAGTATAATTTTTCAAATAAAAAACTCATCAATCACAAAGTTGTAGACTGTGTCGCTGTCTATAATTTTGAAGTTGTCTTCAATTCAGTAGTAGTGTATTATTGAAAATACTAGCTGCTCAAAGAAGACAGAAGAGATCCAAGTTGGCTCCTTTTGGACGAAGTATTCATGGCGACTTTAGCATTTCTAGTTCTAACTTTGATCATCTAGATTCCATTGATTGAATTTCGACATTGATTGTTTGCTCCTACTTGAACTATTTTGGCTTTGCCCGAGCCAATGAACTGACATCATTTATTAATATTGTGTTATGCAATACTCCCTCCGTATTGGTAAAGGAAGTTGTTTTGGACAAGTTTTGAGTCAAACATTGGGAATATAAATCATCAATAACTTTTAAGTTGTTGAGTTTGTAGATGTGAAAATTATATGAATAGATTTGTCTTAAAAAATACATTCATAAAAGTATACATATATCACATCTTCATATATATTTTTATAATAACAAGAGGTCAAAATTGTGTTTCGGAGACCGTGTCGCTGTCCTAAACGACTTCTTTTACCAATACGCAGGGAGTGTAGGTCTAGCTAATCATCTGAATTTATTTGTCGAGTGCGTGATAATTATCAGAAGATTGATATAACTAAAAGTTTTCGATTTACTCACTTGTGTTTTTCCACTCCATCGTATCATTAGGACCCATGATGTAACTATGTTTGCTAGAATTAGGGTTTCAAACACACTGTCATTGGACAAATAAGCATGCCACATGAAGGAGGTGCACAAAACATCCATATAGGCACCCAACATGCGTTGATGAGTTTTTTTTTTTCTGTGATAGATGTTGACATCAATGCTAAAAGTAAACCCATGGAGCATTGGTGGTGGTTTTGCGGCCTAGGCATGGTTTTGGTATGATGGTATCATGTATTCCTGTATGTTCAATCGACTCGATGATCAAACCAAAAGTCAAATCTCAATAACTAACTGATTCTTCAGATTAAGCTAGCTGCCTTTTGGTAAGATCTACTACTTACGTATAATTAAAGCATCAGCTCGATCAGTCGAAACGTAGTACGAGTTATATAAGCCTTAGCGGCCTAAGCCCATAATTAAGGTTGCCTACTCTTTATCACTAAGCGCGATCATCATGCATGACGATGTATTCATGCCAGTTCTATAGGCATCTAGCTACCTAATAAGTAAGCCCACAGCCCCACACATCCATATACCCGAAAGTTTGCAGAGTGATAGCGCCATCCATATGGAACCTAATTTCAGCAGCTACTACCATAGCTACACCACCACCTCTACCGCCGCCTACGCACATGACCCACGGCTACCGGAACAAGATGATAGCCTCTCAGCTGCACCGGCAGCAGCATACCACCATTTAGCCGGCCGAGCCGACAACAACCATTCATCAGACAACATACCCGACTCTGCTTTCCAGCTATCCTTCGATCCTTCTGACACATACGGCGACGCTTACCGCCACCAATCCTTGGCATCCTGGTCGTCCTCGTCGTCCGGAGCACCTAACACCCACCGCCACCAGTTGCAGCAGCTTCATTTTGGCGGCTGCATTGACGAAGACGAATTCTACAGCCATCAGCGGCATGGCATGGCCGCCGGCGCGGTGGACATGCACCAGTTCAGCGCTCTCATGGGAGCAGCCTCCATCTCCAAGAAGTCCACCACCACCAGCTCGTCTGGGTCTAGCTCTGCCTCAACGACGACTTACTACACACCAGCAGCGGCCTGCTTGCCGCGTCAGCACGGCGAGGTAATGACCCCTGCACATGCATTGCCGGCAACTCCAATGATGCAACCCGACGCCGCCACCGTCAATGGAGCGAGACTCAGGCAGAAGGAGAACGATGCCGACGAGGCGCCGGCGCTTGTCGGGGTGCGGAAGCGGCCTTGGGGAAAGTACGCGGCGGAGATCCGGGACTCCACGCGCAACGGCCAGCGCGTGTGGATCGGCACCTTCGACACGCCGGAGGCCGCCGCGCTCGTCTACGACCAAGCCGCCTACTCCATGCGCGGCCCCGCCGCGGTGCGCAACTTCCCCGTCGAGCACGTGGAGGAGTCGCTACGCGCGCTGGGGCTCAGCGCCGGCGGCGCCGGGGAGGGGGACTCCCCGTGCTGGCCCTCAAGCGGCGCCACTGCATCCGCAAGCGTTTGCACAAGAACAAGAGCAAGGCGACTGCCGGCAAGGAAAGGGAACAGATGGTGACGACGGCTAGTCATGGCCAAAAAGACAAGGTCACTGCTGGCGTGTTGGAGCTCGAGGACCTCGGGACTGACTACTTGGAGGAGCTGCTTGCCCTGTCTGATCAATGCAAGGAAGAATTACACTGAGAAAATGAGAAATCATAGGACGATCTACCATCTTCTGATATATATGTACACATCCATCTGTTGTCATGTTGTTTGCTACTGCAATCACAAGGATGACACGAGCACGGATATGTACACACCATACTCTCACACCCATTTTTTTTTTTCAATTGAAACTAAAGCATCGATAGCGTGATTATTGTTTTTTTCAATTATTAACCACATTTAATCAACTATATATGCTTTTCACCACTTGCTGATGATGAATCACTGATCTCAACGCTTCCATGCATGCACTATAGTGTGATGTACTGATGTCCCCATTCATATATCACACTACCTGTACTTCTCGAAGTGCGCTAGCACTTATTGTTGCTTGATTCAAGTTAATTCCCCTCTGTGTCCAAATTAGTTTATTTACTTGTTTATTTCAAATATAATCTCTACTTGGGTCAGAATAGGAGGCAGCCATGAATTTTGAAGAATGCAGTGCTAGAACGAATGCGTGATACATCATCCAGACGATATATAGCAGCAAATTCAGCTAGCTAGCAGTGACAGTTTTAGTACATCCATGTTCTCAACGAAGAGCCAAATATGTGGAGTTATAAGCAATTTCATCAGTAGCCAGGTTTGGTAGTTGGGACTCGCGTCGATATACTTTATTGCAAAACATGAGGCCATTTCGAAGTTATTGACTATGGGCAAGCATAATGAAGACAACAGTTTATCCAATTTAGCTGGGTGTTACTATTTAGTGCTAGTGTCCATATTGCAGCTGTGTGTTTTTACCTCCACAAGGCATTTAGACTCTCCATAATGAAGCTGTATCACAATGATGGTACAACATTGCTATGTAATCAAAATTGTTAAATTCATAAGTCAGACTTTCTTTCATAGACAAAATATACACAACAATTTATTATTAGTTTCATATATATAGTATTATTAGATACAGTGATACGATACTATGTTCTGTACACATATTACAAATTGTTTCCTAGTAAGAATTAAATATTCTCATGTATAGTGGGCAGCCTTGGATACGGTGCATAATATCATGCATGGATTAAGGTAGGACCATCTCTAAGAAGGCCTGAAAGGCCTGAATATTGCACACACTCCACTTTTAGGAGCTAAGGATAAAAAGACCACTCCAGTAGACTCATACTAAAATTCTAAAAAGTCTAGGAGGCCTTCAAATTTGGCTCCTCAACGCAATTTCTCCCATAGGTCAAGTAAGGGGTCGGTGAGGGACATAGACGGATATAAAATACCCCTCCCGTCCTTCTCCACCCACACCCCCACATTTGCTTCATGGTTGTGACGACCAACCCATCAAGAGGATCACTGGACACTATACATGAAGGGTTTCTAGAGAGCCCATCCCCAAGCCTAAGGCTGGACGAAAAACTCATAACTCGCTAGCTCGCTTGACTCGCTCGTTAGTGGCTTGGCTTGAGCTTGACTCGTTTTATAATGAGCTAGTTATTTTATACAGCTCATGAGCTGCTCGCGAGCCATAACAAGCCAAGATAAATAATGAATATTGTATGAATTGGTAAAATTGATCAACGAATAATGATGGAATGGTCATGGAAGATAACATACTTATATTTTTATTATAGAATTCATATAAATTTTATTTATTTCATTTTAAATATGCATGTGATGTGTGTGTTTTGGGTTTGCAGTTATAATCTCTATTTGTGTGTTTTTTTGCTCTGGTTCGCGAGCCAAACGAGCTAGCTCGAGCCACTAACGAGCCGAGCCGAGTTAGCTTTCTGGATCGTTTGTATAACGAGCTATAAGGAGCCGAGCCACTAACGAGCCATGTTGGCTCAATATCCAGCCCTACCCAAGTCCCCAGACAAACCCATTTTCATGAAGCTACTCCACAGGTGGAGCAATCCCCCAAACACCCCCTAAACCCCAAATGGAGGATCTGATTAGGTGGGCCAATGTTCTTTCAATATATGATTAGTTTATTACCCACCATTCCTTTAGACAGTCTGAGAGTTTGGCAAGGTTAGCAATTTTTCTGTTGTTGCACTTTAGCTGAAAAACTGGTTTACCCAGTATATATCGAGGTGTCAAAACTTACCCAAGGTTTCTAAAATTATTTATAATTTAGAATGAAGGGAGTAGTAGAAAGAATAACAAACAAATATTTAACATATATAACATCATTGTCACAAAAAAAATGAATGCTTCTCAACTTTAGCACATTATATTCATGCACATTAATTGTTCTTGCATGGGGAAGCCGGAACTCTCCGCAAATCTTGCAAAAGTTTACCCATGCTACAAAAAGAATGTACGTAGCTGGTAGGAGTTCGAGATTGGAAAACAACGTCGCAGCGAGTGTTAAAAACATTAACAAATGACCATAATTTAATTAAGTATAATCTGCATGTTGTAGTTATATTTGCTATAGCTAACTTTCCTGTCACCCAGTAACTCCTGAAGACAGCTAAGTTGATGGAGACGTGCATGGTGATGACGTCCTGTTGCTTTGTCGTATGCAGCCGCCCTACGTCATAGTTGTAGGGTATTAGAGTATTACTTCATAGCTTATTTAGGGTAAGGTGATATCTTTGTTTGCACCCCCGGTTAAGGATATTTTAGGGCAGTCGTGTACTGAACAAATATGAGATAGTATTCATGCTTTTGCTTGCCAAGTCATTCAAATACTGGTTCAAAAAAGAAAAAGAAAAAAAAATCATATACTCCTACACAGATAATGTACATAAAAACCTATAAAAACTATATGTATTTCTAATACTTTTGGTCTCTGCCTATAGTGGCCTAATCTATTGGCTGACATACTTCGGCTTTAACTACACCTATAGCAGTACTAGATTTGTAGCCTACCGGAGCATGCATAGCGAGCCATCGATGGCGTAGTACAGAGTGGAGGGTACATATTTTGATTTGGACTTTGGATTAATTAGGGATACATGGTTGGTGCAAAACCACCCCGCAGCGCAAGTACCCACAGAATCTAGATGGCAAAACCACCCACAATGGTTGGTCTGGTGGCGGCGAGATTGCGAGCATCGAACTGTAACGCGCATGTGCCAATAAACACACAACAGGCGCTCCCACCGAATTTTTAGCTGTCTGCAAAAGCGGCTTTCGTAACGAGGAGG
Organism: Themeda triandra; assembly: GCA_018135685.1. Lineage (NCBI taxonomy): Eukaryota > Viridiplantae > Streptophyta > Magnoliopsida > Poales > Poaceae > Themeda > Themeda triandra. Next base: position 388,486 of record JAENPR010000236.1, on the reverse strand, counting down.
TGGAGCTGGTGAAACAAAAATCATAACTGTACTGGCTCCGGTTCATTTCAAATCAAACTCAGTGGGAGTTTCACCGTAGTGTCATGCACATTAAATATAGTGACACATCAGCAATTTGATTGAAACAAGGAGGAGAGAAAGCCATATGGTTTCACCATGGTGAAACTGGGGTGGCGTCGTTTCCCAGGCATTGAAACCCGAATGAAACCAGCACCGAGCCATTTCATCTCGTCGTCCCATACAGGATTAAAGTGTATGATCCCATACACATGCGGCAATTAAGTGCTTTTCTAAGCCTGGGAAACAGTGCATTGAAACTGTTGCATTGTGGAGGGTGTTTCAATGTTTGTTTCATGGAGGCTTTGTTAGCAATTTTGTTTGGAAAACAGTGCAATGACACCATGCACTGAGACAGGCCTAAGGGCAGTCCCAATGCAGACTCTATCGTAGAGTCTAAACTTATTTATTACCTCGAACATTGTGGACTTAGAGTCTAAATAAGACTTGGAGTTTTGTTTTCTCTCTCTCTTTCTTCAATAAATATGCTGCCACATCAGCAAAATACTATAAATGAGGTGTAATAAATAGTATTGGACTCTGTGATAGAGTCTTGCATTGGGACTGCCTACCCAAACTTAGACTCTACCGGCAGGCCGACGTACGTCGCCCCGCTTCGCTCGGCCCGGCAAAACAAGGCCACGCGTGCGATCCGCGCCTCGGCAGTTCACCGCATCCATGCAATGAATGAGGAATTTCCTAACCCACTAGCGGCTAAAAATAGATAGAAAAACCCACCGGCGGCTAAAAATAGATGGAAAAAATGAAAGAAATATTACCGACTCTGAAAAACATAATAGATTAGATTGAACCGACCCCGCGAACGCAAAGAATGGGATTGGAGTCTAAAAAGAATAATTGGAAGGTAAAAACTAAGGAATATTACCGACTCTGACAAAATAGAAGGAAACAATAGAAAAAAAATCTCCAATTCAAAAAAGGAAGAAAACGATACTAAACAAATCTTGGGCACACCATAGATTCGAATGTGGAAGTATTATTCCATTGGTTCTATAGAAAATTCTATCGGTAAAATAATCTAAAGGAAAAAATCTCAAGTAAAAAATACTATTGGACTGTGTTACATTGACCTGTCCAACGGCTTATCTTTTTTTTATACAATATTAAAAGAAATATTATTGGACTCAGTACTCGATCAAACTAGGATTGGATCAAATTAGACACAACAGTTCTGTTTGAGAACCATGAGAACAATCTACACGCAAGATCTCACCATCGCTACGGGCAAGCGTCACCGTATCATCATGTAGCTTCTATATATTCTTTCCAAACAGTAATCATATAGCATCTATATATTATTTTGAAAAACAAATTTTCAATATGCATGTTGTGACTTCTCCGAAAATATGATCGTACAAATAGTTGGGGTGGGGGGGGGGGGGCGCATTTCAAACTTCCCTACATTGTCAATGCGGTCTCATTTACTTCCCTACATTTCAAACTTATTATTTATGGTAAAAATTAACAATTTGCCTACATTGTCATTAGTCTATATTACTCCAGCCTTAAAATCCTTCATTTAGTAGAGGGGTCCACAGGAGTTGGAGGGGGGGTGACCAAATTTGTGGGGGACGAACGAATATTGTCATGGTATTATGTTTTTCCCGTTGCAAAGCACGTGCATTTAACTGTTAAAAAAAAAATGGATTGGAGGGGAGAGACACCCCACACATATTTCTTTAAGAAAAAAGCGTTTCTTCCTGGTTGTGAAAACCCCCGAACTCTGGCTATGGCAGCAAAGGGATTTTTATTCACCTACTGTTTGAAATTCGCCCCACAGAATTTCAAACTCATGACATAAGGGGTGCCGCTAGAAATCTCTAACCAACTGAGCTAGAGTTCTTTGGCTTCATTTTAAAGACAAGATATAAAAATAGTTCCTTGAAGCTGACAAGAGCTTCAAAAGCATCACATTTTCCTCCTGCAATCCTCATGCGCATGGGCATCTTGTTGTGCCCTTGGACATTGTAATGTATGACATGCACAACGCTCTAGATGTCCTCCAATGGGAGGCTTGCAAGTTGCTCTGTTTTCAATGGACAGTGAGCCATACTGCACTTTCAACCTAAATTTGGGGATCAATCTCTGGCCTCAATCTCTCTTGCTTCAGTTCGGCTGTCAGGGACGACGTCTCTCACGAGGCAGTCGTGTGAGCCTACAACCACAAGTTCCAAGAAGCAAAGATTTTTTAAGTTTGTGTGCGAAAAGGGCATTAAAGAAAGCATGGAGGAAGGTCTTCATGTTCTGCCACAAAGTCACAAAGAAAATGAACGGACCTTTCCACCCATCTTCAGATGCACCGTGAGCGAACAGGCAAGTACACCCCTCTTCATGGGCTGTGCTCTGTGCGCCGCAACAACATTCTCGCCCGGAAGTCTGGCTAGCCTTCAAGGTTAGCCCAGCAGCCCACCGACAATCTTTTAGGCTGCTTGGTTGCCTGCCACTACTACCAGCATGTGCAGTTTTATGGTGCCGCCGCAGCTATTGCACAAAAAATGGCCGTCAAATGTTTCAGAAAAAAAAAACGAAAATGGCAGTCACAATCTGTGCGAGATTCTTGCTTCTTTTTTAAAAATGTATGTACAAAGAATGTATGTACAAAGGTGTTACAAGGCTCCAAGAGCCAAAGAAAAAGTAAGACCCTTCAATATGTCTACCTTGTTCCGATTTGATTGGTTTGTGATATGGGATGAACTGAAAACTCCAATCGATTATTTGTACTCTCCGTTTTGGTGCAACCATTAAACATTGGTGTGTTGCAACATCCCAAAATGGAATACCTGGTTTGGTCACATAGATGTGAAAACCCAATAAAAAAATATCTAATTTTTGGAGTGTAGAGATCTCCCCTCCGCCCATATGAGGTCTTAGTTTTCATTATTTGTGTTAGTGCTTTTTTCTTGTGTGTTTGTTTTCTATTGCTCTACTTGTCCACAATTTGTAAAATATTATTTTATGGATTCTTATCTCTTTTTACTAAGATGATCTATCCAATCGATCAAAGGTTACCTAGTTTTCATCTTTTCCAAACCCTAACATTTTTAGGCCCTTGCTGTTCAACATGTCTCTCAACGAGGTCTGCTCTTGCCGATCTTAGAACACTCCCACTATTGCATCTCTTCAAGGATCTTGCCAGGAGATGTTTGTTGGTGCTTTAGATGAATAGCTAGTGACAAATCATTCTCGCCGACCTATGTCTACCTTGCCATTTAAACCTACCTACATGGCAATTAGAAAACTTATGGGCAATTTTGACAAAAAGGAGGGAAAGAAGCCTAAGGAGAGAAATAAACCAAAGATTCCTATTTTCTCTCGTGATGTGTCAGTGGGTAGATCGCCCCTATTTTATATCATGATATGTCTACAAGTGGATAGCCCATGTTGCTAGCCAACCTTAATATGGGACGCCATTTAACTTTTTCGAGGGTCAAATAAGTTATGCATCTGCAAGCCAGCTCAAAATTGGCCCTTCAGCTATTGAAACCAACACTACCAGACTGGAGCTTTTTCCTGTCGGCCAAACTATTTCCTGTCGGTTGTGTCGAAACCGTCAGGAATTCAACCGAATTCCTGTCGGTTCCTGAAACCCGACGGGAATGAGTCGATTTAATCCTGTCGGCCACTAAGAACCTACAGGAATTGTAGAAACCGACGGGAAACACCACCGTGACTCCTGACGGCCCGGCCCAACCGATGGGAGCCTCCCCAAGCGGGCCTCTCCGAACAAAATTCGCCGCACCCGGCCCACCAAAAAAATTGAGGACATATAAAAGACAAGACTCCCCATCAGCAAACCCTACCTGCATCTGTCGATCCCCATCTCCTTCACCCGCCGCCACGAAGGTCCTTCTCCGCTTCGTGCGTCTCCCCACCACCCCAGGAGCTCCCCCCACCGGCACCATCAGCACCCCCGGCGTCCTCGCTACCGCCCGCAGGGGCCTCGCCGTCGCTGCCCCGGTAGGCTCCTCGTCGCCCCTGCCAGCTCCGCCCCTATGGGTTCCCGCCGCCCGCAACGCCGCTGCGCCGAGGGGATCCTCGACGCCCACGCGCCGCCGCCCAGATGGGCTCCTCGACGCACGCGCCGCCGCCATGAGCGGCTCCTTGACGTCCGCGTGGTTCCCTGAGGGCCTACCCGACCTAATGCTACCGCCGCCCCCAGGTTCTTCCTGCCGCCGGCGCTGTTCAGGTGCTCTCCCTCTCTCCCAGCCTCCCTTTCAGATTTGAACAAGATAAATCCTGCAATAGTGGCGCACCCAGTTGTCTCTGCCCAAAACCAGAGCTTCCGTAGTACTTTCATGGAGACAGATGCAATCTTAGGAGAAAATGCATAATTTTGAACTGCTACTACGATTAATTGCTGTCTCATTGCAGGTTTGGTTTCCTTGGCTGCTCAAAAATGGACAGGGGTTCGAGTAATTTCAGAGATAGCATTTTGGTATGGTTCTGTGACTCCTGTGCTCGCTCATATGCACATGCTTTCCTCTATCTTTAGGTTCGAGAAAATGGATTCTTTCTTTTGTCCTTTGCCTAATGCCTATGCCGTTACTGGAAATTCCCCTATCCTCAGTTTAACTAATAGGTCAGGTTGTTTCACTAAACTTGCATATAATTGGCAGAAGGGTCACCATGGCACTTCGACTCCTGTTCTCGCTCATATGCACATGCTTTCCTCTATCTTTAGGTTCGAGAAAATGGATTCTTTCTTTTGTCATCTGCCTGATGCCTATGCCGTTACTGGAAATTCCCCTATCCTCAGTTTAACAAATAGGTCAGGTTGTTTCTGACTGGGTTTTTTCTGAGCATGTCTCCCAACTAAAATTTATGTTCGGGGGTAAGAAGAATAGATGAGGCCTAAATTTGCACCAAACAATGCAACGAGCTGGCACTAATGTTTAGTACTTTAGTGCTCTTATTATGGCACTCATGTGGTAGAGCTTGATAACTGCTGAATGCATTTAAATACAGTAGGTATGCTGATACACTGACTTGATATGATCTTGGATATTCCTACACATCTTTCAGTTAGTAAGTTGTGTGGTATTTAATATATATTCATTTTTCTTTATTTTGTTTTCTTCTGGGTTATCTGGTAGTCTGCCTTGCCTTCTATACATTTGTACTCCTGCAAATCTGAGAATGTTTGAATTATAACTGCAGGCCTGGACCAGCATTATATCATTTTGCCTGTATTGTGTGAAGTACTGTGGACAGGACAATCATTCCTACAATCAGGCCTGGACAAGCTATTTAGTAGTTGTTTCTGAGGTGAGTATGTTCCCAAGTCTAAGAAAATCCAACATCGTCATCTGGAAGAACATAAGTTTCCTCTTCTTGCTTAAACAGCTATAGTGTTGATCATGGCTGTCTTATCTCTTTGTAGGTGGGTAACTCAGGAATGAAATGGCCTTCATGAAGCAATTTAGTTGTTGCTTTTGTAGAGTTTACATTTTACATATGCTGTCTGTGTTTTAGCACTTGTGAGCCATTTGAATTGTGAGCTGTGAATTAAGGCTGAACATATATGTTAATAAAAGATGTGTTTATATTTAGGTACATGCTTAATGATGTATACCATCGCATGTTAATTCATGTAACATGTGCCTACCACCATGGTAGAATTCTATTTTTATTCAAGTGTACTCATTTATACAATTATATGGCTATTGTAATACTTTTTGGTACATAGTTAATTCCTGTCGGCTGAATTATTATTCCTGTCGGGGGCAATGCCAGGAGAGGTTGAAGGCATTCCTGACGGGAAACTCCTGACGGTTTGCTGTCAGGAATCATGCTCTGGCTGGTCAAATGTATGCCGTCAGGAACTGCCGTCAAGAAAAGGTTCCCGTCGGCTTGCCGTCAGGAATAATCTATCATTCCTGTCGAGCTGTTCCTGACGGCTTATTCCTGACGGCTGCCCGTCAGGAATTGCATTCCTGTCGGTTTTGGGGCTTTTCCTGACGGTTTGTGGCCGTCAGGAAAACTCTCAGGTCTGGTAGTGCAATAAGGCTAGGTTGCAAACACGCACCTTCATGTTATATTCACACTGAATTCGGTTTCTCTACCACCCATGTGGGTTATGGTACAACAACACTTCTCATTTGTTTGGCTCTACAGTGCTGCCACAACCTCCTAAGACATCATTAAGGAGCTAGCAAGCCAACAAGTATGCAAATACTTCACAAATCAGCAATTCAACCCCATTGGAGGAAGCATTATATTAAGCCAACTTAAGGAAGATTTGAATAAATCTTTACAGTAAAGTCTAGGGGTACATTTTAAATGAGTTGGGATTAACACTTATTCTAAGCTATATCCTTCATATTTTGGTTACACGAAAGCTCCTGATGGCCGAAGAGTACCTGCCATTATAGGTTTAGCGGTGAAGAAAATAAAACTAGAATGGAGCATATTAGATTATTTGTTGCATCATGTGAGAAATCATAACTTTTATTAACTCTTACCGGTACTGCTTACTATTTCGTTGTATTCTCTTTACCATCTTGCTTTATTGATTTTTGGACACAAAAAAAAATGCGACCCAGCCTAGGAGGAACTAGGGGGCTTTCATTAAGAAGAAAATAGGCACTCAAATTCGCTCCCGACGGGATTCGAGCCTGGGTGGCTAGGTATAGTGTCACATTGAGTCACTTGCCAAGTGAGCCAAGCTCACTTCCCTTGATTTTTGGACACAGTTGGAAGAAAAATTTCATGAACATTTTTATAACGGAATCAACGAGATAAAATTGCCTAATTTAACAACAGTTAAAGAAACGATGTCCACTATACCACAACACCAGAATTGGCGCCGGATGATCTGACGCTGAAAGCGGTTATAGCGTCTTGCTGTCTGACGTTAAAAACATATAGCGTCAGACTTCTGCAGTCGCAATAAGTCCTGACGCAAAAAACATATAGCGTCAGACCAGACTTTTAGCGTCAGATAGCCTGTTGCAATGAAAATTTTTAGCGTCAGACAGTCCATTGATAATGTTTAGCGTCAGACACTATGTTGCCACACATATGGCGTCAGATCATCCAATGATCCTTGTAGTTATAGCGTCAGATTGTCCAATAGGACAATATAAGTAAGTAAAAAAAAATAAAAACTGATATTCAAGCTTTATATAGTATCCACATGTCACGTGAAAATCCACAAACACATATAGATCACACGCAGGTCAATACATATGACATCCAGTTGCCTTGCACCATATTTTTGTGTACATCACATACGTCAAGTCAAGCACCAAATGAATACATAGTTTCAAATCCTAAGGTTTGTGGAAACAATCATTTCTAAGTGTCTAATAACTCAAAAAACCAAATGGAATTACTTGCCAAAACTAGATCACATCTATCAGGTATTGTTGTGGAGAATCATTTTCCAGAAACCAAACCAAGTCAAAGGGTAGTGCCCAACACTTCCTGAAAATATATAACAATCATTTTATCAACATGTATAGACAAGTTATGTAAAACTGATGTACACCATGAGTTATCTAAAGCAGTAGACCTCATTTGTGTCTAAGTTTGACAAATGTCCCTAACCAATTTGACTTTCAGTCAGGTTTAACTTTGAGCAGTTAGTTATCACAACTTTCTGTCATTAGAACCCTTATGTAGCTAGTAGTCTGGACTGTATTTAAATATGGATAAACTTTTAACAAGGTAATGCTGATTTGGCTAGTCTAATTTATTTTTCTAAAAAATGTATGTCAGATTTCAGCATGAGCAGCTGCAGCAAGTAGACCAATATGCAAAACTATCACTGTCTGGAAGATGAAAATTTGAAGATTCATCACTAGAATAAAACGGAGTCATCTAACTCATATACTTAGTCTAGCAGAGAAAGTTTCTGCACTTACCATATGCTAGTCAGATATTGTTCACTTCGGTTTGGAGGTTGCAAAATTCCTCAGATCAACATTGAGCACTCATTCTGTAGTTCTAGATCAGCATTGAGGACCTGCAAAATCCACAAGGTGAGCTTCTATGCCACTTCCAGCTTCCCAGTGTATTTGAAACTAAATTCCACTGAGACAAGTGCCCAACACTTCTTGAATATATATAACCACCATGTAATCAGCAAGTGTAGACAAGTTGTGTAAAACTGATGTACAGTATATGAGTTATCTAAAGTACATTATATTTATTTTTAATAAAGTTGCCATGCCAAAATATCCTACATGCATATTTGTGTGCACCAGGACACAAAAAATTGCATCTTAAAAGCTTGCTTCTGCAACAAAAGAATCAGGAAATTGATACTATGTACTTTCCTTGACAATTTTTGCAAAAGAATAAAAGAATCAAAAGATCTGATTTATAACAGTGTTTTGCAATCTAGCTTTGTGTACTGATATAATTTGAGAGTCATGACCTCTCTATCCAGGTTCAGTAGATTAGGCCATTCAAATTTCTCAAAGCTCAGTAGTAGAGCATGCTTACCATCCAAGCTAACTTAACATTCTCCCAAATACAACACATGAATAAATGTAGCCAACTTCAATCAGGGCAGGCAAAAATGAAATCTTATAAGATGCAACACATGTAGCACAGGCAACCAACTATAACATGTAATGTATTTACATATTTGTTGTTGACCAGCGCATTGTGCAGAGCAAACCTGATCTGATGTGCAATATATATTTGCATTTCAAGAGAAGACATGAGTATGAGGCTATGAGCATAAAAAATGTCGGGGACTGAAATATAGATAACTGATGAAAATTATTGGATTATAAATCTTGACATATTTTTTCAAATTTAAACCAGGAAAAATTTGTGAGATAAATAATATCTTTGCATTAAGGTAGAATATTTAGAGGATTACCATGTCATGTTGGGAGCTAAATAATATCTTTAAAACAGGAAAATCTAAGACTATACTGTATCTATGACTTTCTAACATCCAGGGCAAGTTGACGATTACCATCTACAAAATCGAAGATACCTATTAGTAAGGAACACTGGAAACTTAAAGACTCGTTCTTTTCTTAGTATCAATCTGCTTTTTTCCTCAATAGCTCCCCTTCCGCTAAATCATCCATTCACTCTGAACATTAACATCTGTCAGATCTAGAGTTCAGAACACTAGAAACTTCAGAGCCTAGAAGAGAGTTCTTGAATACTTGTACTAGGAGGAATCCACGTGCATATCAATAAGAACCAAGCCAACACATGCTTATACCCTAAAATAATGGGGTGTATAATACCTTGCAGGCTGGAGGAGCTGAACTTGATGGATGACGGAGGGCGCTGGAGCTTCAGCGGGTGTAGCAGATCTGCCCCCAAGATCCTTTGATGAGGTGGATGCCGGCGTGGGAGATGTGCTGGCTAGCACCACGGAGAGGACCCTGAGCACGCTGGCTGCTGGCCGCCAGCGTGGGGGATCTGAATCTACTAGCCTCCACCACCACGGCGGACGAAGGTCGACGTGGCTGGGTTCGGCATCGGAGTCCCCATCTGCTGGCCTTGTAGAGAGTCACGGTCAGCCGGCAATCCTTGGTCAGCCGGCGAGGGCAGGATTTGGGAAGGAGCGGATGGCGGCAGCGCAGGAGCTTCGGGGCAGCGGCGTGGGGTATTTGGGAGGGAGGAGAGGGAGACGAGAGATGGAGCGTGGGGAGAGCAAGAACAGCGGCGGGCGCTGGATTTGCCGATTTGGGATCGTGGATGAGAAGGGTGTAGGGTTTCCCTTGTGGGCCGGGCTGAAATCTGCGAGCGACCTGCGCGAAATTGAAACGTTGCGGCCCACTTAACTTTTGCGTCGATGTAGTGATGCTATACACAATTTTAGCGTCGGACCATTGAACGCTAAATGAGGATACCTATAGCGTCGGATAGTAAATCGCTAAACTGTGGATTTAGCGTCAGATGATCCGTTAGTTATCTTTAGCGTCAGATGATCCAACGATAAAAAAAAGATTTAGCGTCAGATGTCTGACGGTGAAAAAGTGTTGTGGTGTAGTGGTCTCAGGTCCATTCTTGACTGCATTAGAAGATTAGGACAAGTGAAAAACCGATTTATAAAAGAATATCTTTTCACTTTTGTTGGCTCGCGCTCGATCTCATATTAAAGAAAAGGCTGAGCACTTTGATTTTCTGACTATTAATCAATTGTTACACCAAAAAGTATAAGGCTAGGGGTTTCATGGGCGTTTTATGCACATTTAATAAATCGACACATCAGCATAGAAGAATTTTTTTGCATGAAATGGAGAGGAGAGAGTAAAATCGTTTCACCATGGTGAAACGTGGTAGCGGTGTTTCCAAAGTCTTGGTAACTGGATGAAACGAGCACTAAGACATTTCATGGCTATTTTTAGGGTGAACTGAGCAATGCCTACGACGGGGATAGGAGAAAAAAGAGACGCATGGGCCCATGAAGGCTAAAAATAGTCCTATGAATCTGTGAAATGAAATTTGCATTGAGAGAAGTATCCGTTTCACAATAAGTTTCATGTTTTTGGAAACTGTGAGATGAAACGTTACATTGAGACTAGCCTAAGACATTTCATGGCTATTTTTGGGGTGAACTGAGCTACGACGGGGATAGGAGAAAAAAGAGACGCATGGGCCCATGAAGGCTAAAAATAGTCCTATAAATCTGTGCAATGAAATTTGCATTGAGAGAAGTATCCATTTCACAATAAGTTTCATGTTTTTAGAAACTGTGACATGAAACGTTACATTGAGACTAGCCTAATCGCTAGAAGTTTGGAGAGATAGCTTTATATAATTCTGTTCTTTTTTTCTCTTTGGGCTTGAAAGCCTTGTAAATACCTTGTAACAATTCTTTTATTCAATTGAAAAAAGGGGGTCGGGGATTCCCCGACCGGTTCGGTCAAAAATTTGTTACACCAAAAGCTTGGGCCGTGGGAAGAAAAAGAAAAGAAATCACGCGATCGAGCCGAGCATGGATGTCGTGACCCTCTCCCATGCGACCCTTGCCTGCTCAGGCCACAGCAGCGGCAGCTAGCTCGCCCACCCAGCCAGGGACGCCGGCAGCGCCTGCACGTTAGGGTGGCGGCATCCTGCCCCTTTGAGCACAGCAAGGAGAGGAGAGGAGGGGCGCCGGCAGAGGGAGTCACCGTCTTGCCGAGGAAGAGAGTGACGGGAGAAGACGGCAGTCGCAGGCTAACTTACATCCAAGGAACATTTTGCATTCTTTTTCTTAATGAAAAAGAAGCGCAAGTCTTTTGCGTTTTCGCGAAAAATTTTGTAGAATCTCGTAATGGTGCTGTCTACGGGAGAGTTTTTTTTAGATAATGGATTTAAAATCCGGCATCTACATCCGGGGATGTACACAGCCCAAAGTTACAAAAGCGAAAGAAAAAGAAAAGAAAGAAAAGCCATAGTCTTATAGAATGACCAGGACAATACAGCAAAAATGCTTCGACCCTCTATTTGAGAGAGGGTGTCCTTGGCTTGCTCTTAACGCCGCAGCTGAGACCCAAGTGTCGCTGTGCAGGTCATGGCTAGGAGAAAGTGTGCTTGTGTTGATGCCTTCAAGAAGGTAAATGACATCCGCAGACGCCCTCATCAACGAAAGGAAGAGGAAATTACAGCGACGCCTCCAAGGGGGAAGATGACGTTGTGCGTCATCGCCGCCGGCCCAGCACCGCTAGGCAGGGTTTTCACCCGTAATCCAAAGTCCTGCAAAAACACATCCAAACCAAACCTACATACAACAGATGCCGGAGAATCGGCAGGGTCTTCATCAGATGTTGCGAGGTAGCAGAAAGCGTGACGCGGGCGCTGTCCGATGTGATGTCGTAGACGAGCGCCGCGATGGCCGTACCCACGAATGGGTCGAGCCAGTACTCCCAGAGGTTCTTCAAAACGTAGTTGAAACGCCGAGGACGGCCGTGGCGTACACCGTGTACTCGAGGCCGAAGGATGACACCCAAATCCGCCCAGCAGGGATCCGGCCGGTAGAGAGATCCCGGACGGGCACCTGGCCGGGACGGGAGGCCTAGGACGCGGCGGTGGTTGGAATGCCACCTCGACCACAAGCCGAGGAGGTGGCACCGAGCTCGGGGCCATGCCAGGCCGATGGAGCCCAGCGCCGCCTCGCGAGAACTCGGCGAGGACGGCCCAGCCGTCGCCCTCACGGCCGTCCGCCGGGTTGTGCCGGCGTTGGGCTCCGGCGACGGCCGGGGAGGCGAGGGGAGGGGACGGCGGCGAGTGGCGGCGCTCGGAGGTGCCGCCCGAGTCGTCCTCTTCTACGGGAGAGTTGGTTGATAAACATCAGCAGCTGAACCCAACAAATGACCCGGCCATCTCTTTTGCCTCTGTCCATGTGCAGGAGCACGTGCACGGTTGAGATGGACTAGTACATGTTCTACTCCCATCGTCTCAAAAACAATAGAAATCTCACTTATTGAGGAGTCAAACATCCAAAATTTGACTAGGTTTATAAAAAAGTTAATAGTATCAACACTTTTATCATCAAAAGGATTTATTACGAAAATATATTAAAATTAATCGTGTGATACTTTCATACTTATCGTGCACCATAAATATCAATGCTTTCAATATATACTATTAGCTAAATCTGGGATTGTTTGACTCACATAAAAACGAGATTTTCTTTTTTAACAGGAAATAATAAAAATGACTACAATATTTTTACAACCATCCACTTGTTTGAAGCGAGACTGAAAAAAAATATCGTTGGTTTGCCTCTCTTAGCTGACCATTTTGTCAAAGTCAAACCCTGTCAGTTTATGCTTCTTCCTTGGTCCTTCGCAACACGAAAAAAATAAATACTGTGCTTGTATTGTCTTCTCTTCCTCTCAACGTAAATCCTAGCTTCCTAATCAGTCAGCTGCTAGGTAGCTTCCTCTGCGCAGAAGGGAATTGATGGAGTATTTGCACAGAGGTGCTATCTATGTTTTTGTGTTGGAACAAACTTGAAAAACAACAACATCAGCAGCCGAAACCCCCAATTGCAACACGACAACACAACACTCCAACAATGAGCCTGCCATCTCTGTGCGTTTGTCCATACAGACAAGATTAGCTGTGCCAATTTTGGGACGGTTGGAGATTGCGGGTACGCGCGCGAGCCAGAAAAGGAAATAATTAAATAAATTGCCATGCAACATGGATCATATCCTGCTGCGTTAATCAATAGTTGTTGTGTGCAGCACGCTGCAGCAGTAGAATAGCTGCTAGTAGCAGTTGATGAACCGATAAGAAGATCCAATGAAGTAGCCTGCAGCCACCAACCAAGAAGATCGAATGAAGCTAGCTAGATAGCTAGCCTGCAGCGCACCACCACGACAGTCGCCAGGTTAATTTAGAGAGACATCAATATTTTTACGCCGACTTGTTGACCAACGCCAGATTCAAATGACTGTTTGGATTATTATAGTTATTATATATCACAAAAATATATAACTTAAGGGCATGTACAGCCCACAGACAGAGGGTCGTCTGTAAACGCACCAAATTTATTATACAGACGGGTAAAAAGACAAGACATACAACCCATTGTCTATTTCACTATCTACGAGGTGTTTAATGCTTTGCATGTTGTTAAGATCAAATATAAATACATTTCTGTATACTATGGTGTTGCATGCCATATTTTTTACCCTGCTGCACGCACGCGTGGGTATGTTGACGAATAAACATCTCTGATCATAGTACAGGCTAGCTGCAGATAGCTAATTTTTTACCTTAGATAGGAAATATAAGTGGTGGCGTTAGTTTGTGCGCCAATCAAGACTCACACTATCAAGCTATCAGGTACCATTTCAGAGAACAAATACAATGGTTTTCATATAACAATAGCAACAGGTCACATTATCACGTAATGAGTCATGATGGCAGCACCTCATCTCATCTCGATCGGTTCGCCGGGTACTCACTCATAGCTGCAGAGAAGGCAGTACTCTTAGAAATGACAAGCAATTCAGCTAGTGCTAGTGCTAGTTTATTAGATAGTAAATTATATCAAATGAACCTGAACATTCATAAAGAAGTCACAGGTCAAAGAAACTGCTAGTGCTAGTTTCAATAACACTCACATGCTGCATCACAGATATGAGTTGTTGATTTTCAGAAACAAGCAAAATTGCCATGTAGAAAACAACTATAGGTCAATGAGTTGCACTAACGTTAACTGCTAGTGCAAATTCAGCGATTGATTAAAAGCACTACTTCCTGTATGTTTATCTGCTACTATTTTCAGATAAGTCACACCTTGCCCACTGTCAGGCACTTATTCAGAGGCAGCATTTCAAAATCAAGTGCCATGAGTAGAGTACGAACTGTACCTTCAACAGATCAATAGCAGTACATTCCCTTGTCTTGCTGCCCTGAAACATAGTACATGGATTTGAGTTACTAAACACTACACATCATAGTAGATTATAGTGTAGAAGGATTAAAAGGCATACCAAACTAGATAATTTCAGGAAAAAGCATCTTCCTCAAACGCTTCATGGCAGCAACTCGCTCAGCCTTTTCATCATCGGTCATTGAACCTGTACTTGTGAGATTGTAAACTTGCAAGCTAAGAGGAAGCTAGCAAGAATCAACAGTAGAAACGAAAGAGGGCAAATAGTAACGGGGACCGACCTGCTTGGGGCGGATCTTACTCGAGTGGTTCGCGGCGGCCGTGGCGGAGCGTTGGAGCTTGCCTGCGCGGCTCACGGCGGCCGGGGCAGAGCACGCCCGTGCACAGGGGCGGAGGTCGAGCGATGGCAGCCATGCCCTTGACATCTGCGATGCGAAAGGGGATGGAAGATGGTAAAGAGAAAGAATTGCGCGCGGGGAATGGATTTGGCGCGAACCTTGGATTCCAGGAGCGCCGCAGTCGGATCCGCGCGAGGCGACGACCCTGTACAGCGCGTCCCCTCCTCGTCTCTTCGCCTGGGAGCACGAGCCCTTCATTGTCTCCTCGCGAGACGACGGCAGCACCCGTCTCTCGGCTCGTGAGGGTTCTTTTTGCAAAATGCACGACGAAGAGACGGGGTCAAGAGACGCGCTGTACATGCCCTAACAGCACTCTCACTTCTACTAGCTAGTGTTTGTACTGATGGTTAAAAGCGAGTCGTAGAGGTAGTAATAAGAAGGCTCTCTCTATCTGTCTGGTGGTCACATTGACGCCTCGCTATTGATGGACATATTATCTATCACCAAAACAATAATGTTGTTGAACGTATAATGGATCGGTCACTACACATCTATACCGACCCTTGTACGTGTGATACTGGTGTCATTGTATATCTATAACGACTGGCCGTCAACAGCCTGGTGTGCATACCTCCGCGAATGTATATCCTAAACTCTTCACCACGCTTAGTTCCCTAAGCGTGCGTCTTTGAAATGAAAAGGTGGGGAAGCTCCCCCCCCACCCCGGGCGGTTATATTTCAAAAAAAAAAAAAAGTCTGGCCGTCTGTTTATTACAATCGGCTGCTCTTTTGCTTAATTAGTTAAAAAACTAGAAAAATACAATCACTTGTGCCAAACCAAGTGAGAAGGTTCAGCCACACAACAATCTAATCAATCTGAAGCCTAGTTCGTCCAACTAAATAGCTCAAAGCGATCAAGCTACTAATAAGCTAATAATCCATCAGTCCCAAGATGAATGTAATTCTCACTTTCATTGGAGTCATCTGGATTCAACTTCAACCACCTATATATGAATAAATACTAACATTTTTTTGTATAAAAAAGTATCATTAGACTGATAAAGTGATAATGCAAAATATTTTCATATAAATCTATCTAATTAAAGACATAAATAGTTAGCTTTGTATACATGTGTAAGCAAATATATCATATCTCACAGAGTGTGGAATAATCAAACCTTTGTATAGACCCATTGGCTTGATAAAACAGTTTGCATGTACTATTAGTCACAAGGACATAAATATAAATAAATGTTGTTGTGAGAGATACTTTACTATATATATATTTTTTTTTTTTTTCACATTTTTTTGGCTAATACTAGTACCACGCTGAAATATGAAAGATAGTGACTGGAACTCTGGAGTCGCATCCAGCTCCATCTATTGATGTGATGAGCATCCATCTCAATGGTCCAGCACAGTTGTCAGCTGTTGAAATAATACAGTTATTAACCGATCCAGATTCAGAAGGTCATGCGTCAGCGTCACCTAGCTAAAGAAACAAGCTCGATGAATTTACTAATGGCATCAGCATCACCTACCTAAAGAAACAAGCCCGATGAATTTACTAATGGAATATACTACAAGCAGTCAGCATGATCACCCTGGGGGGAATCATTTGCAAGCTAGGTTGTACACATGCAAGCACACGCGAGATGCAGATTAAAATTGAATTTACGGAAGATCACGTACAGTTGAAAATATAGAGGCCGTTGAAATTAAGCAGCTTCATAGTGTATTCCTGGAACCAAATAGGAAGCCAGCTGCACTGCAATCTAGCTAGGCACGTATATCTAACGGCTTCTTTGGCGGCGATCATCTGGAGAGAATCATATCGTTATATGCACATGCACTACAAGCCCAATGAGCTGAGATTTGAGTGAGTTTGAAGAAGAAGAAATGCATATGCCGCCAATAGATGGATGGAGCTAGCCTCATGTGTGTAACAACTGCCTAGCTAGCAGCACAACAGATGGGCAGATACAATGCACTGGATCGTCCTTGAGCACAGATAATATATATGCTCCTCTATATATAAGTAGTACAAATGTAGTGAGTGAAAAGACACCAGAAAGGGTAGTATAGGTACTATATATAAAGACACCTCCAATAATGAATATATAGCAGCAGGTAAATACACTGTACTAGTTCGTGTTCGTGCCGCCTGTGTGGTTCATCAGTTCAATGAACAAGCGAATAATTAACCTATATAATGATAAGCTCCCAATAGGATTTTTTGTTGTTATTTTAAGGAGGAAACCCTGATGTGGAATCAAGATCCTCAAATTTGGATTTTCGCATAAAAACGTAAATATATTGCTTGTTTATTGTTAGTATAAATTAATGAGTTCCTCAGAAAAAAAAAGTTGGCAGAGGACTCTGTCTTGAAATATAATGTATCAAATATTCAGAACTTGTTCAGATGTAGCAATCGCATTATTTTCATACGATTAAGAGAGGGTTATATAATGTATATCCTACTATCAAACGGCTATGGTGGTAAAGAAAACCTAAATCTATGATGAGGATGGCATGCATGTGGGCCTGAGGCTTTAAGCCTGGACCTTCTATCTTATATCCTTCAATTCTGTATGACTACTCCATTCATCTTATATGCATATATTATTATATTTTTTAGATAATGGATACGTATATCCGGCCTCTACATCTAAGGATGTACACAGCCAATTATTACAAGGTTTTCAAAGTAAACAAAGAGAGAAAGCCAAGGTCTTATAAAACGACCCGGACGCTAATTCAAACAATAAAAATATTTCCATCCTTTATTGGATATCTTTAGAGCAATAACTTCTAACTTCTTGCTCATCGTAGAGAGTGCGTCCTTGGCTGTCCCATCATGCTGCAGCTGTGCCCACGAGCGCAACTAGTACGCTTCTCTAAATGACCTGCGTAATAGAGTTATATTTCATTTGATTAAAGATAACATCATTACGGCATCTCCAGATAGCCCAACACATTGCAGCCACCCCCACCCAAATCAATTTTCTAATCTTTTTATGTTGATTAGTTAACCAACTCCCAAACATGTGGTTGATTGAACTAGGTGGGGTTAGCTTAGTAGCAAAGAAGATAATCCTCCAAATCATTTTGGTAAGGGGACAATCTAGGAATAAATGTTGAATATTTTCATTCCCATTGCAACAGATACATTTCGACTCCCTTTCTAATTTTTCTTAGCAAGGTTGTCTTTAGTTAAAACGACACCCTTTTGTAAGAACCAAAGAAAGATTTTGATTTTTAGAGGTATTTTTAACTTCCAAATCATCCTATGGCGAAATGGTGGGCGTGTATTTATCAGATAATAATACATGGAACGGACTGAAAATAACCCAGATTTGGTTAAAGTCCAACGAAAATAATCAGTTCCTGCCACCAAATCAGCATTGGAGATTTGTGCTACTAAGCTCCGCCATTCAGAAAGTTTATTATCCACCAGAGCCCTTCTAAAAGAAATGTTTAGGGGTCTGGTATTCATCACTTTTGAGACCGTTGCATGTGGGTCTCGTACTATATTAAATAAGGATGGATACTTAACTTTCAATGGCGTATTGCCTACCCATATATCATCCAAAAACCTAGTATTAGTTCCATCCTTGATATCGAAGGAACCGTTAACTAGTACCTCATCTTTGATCTGCATGAGGCCTCTCCAAAAATGAGAGTCATTGGGTTTAGCCGTCACTTGAGTAAGGCTTTTGGAGTTTAGGTATTTATTCCTTAGCATAGATTGCCACATGCCTTCTGTGTTTAAAAGATTCACCAACCATTTGGCTAAAAGGCATTTATTTTGCAGATGCAAATTAAGGATACCTAATCCTCCTTGGTCCTTGGGACGGCACATAATATCCCATTTGGCAAGTCGGTATCTGTATTTATCAGAGGAACCTTGCCAGAAGAACCTCGATCTATAGAAATCTAGCCTCTTCAATACTCCCTTGGGTATCTCAAAGAAAGACATCATAAACATGGGTAGGCTACTTAGAACAGAGTTCAACAGAACTAGTCTTCCCCCATAAGACAGGTATTTTGCTTTCCAACAAGAGAGCTTTTTCTTAAACCGGTCTTCTACCTTGCTCCATTCAGAATTAAGGAGTTTTCTGTGGTGCATGGGGATCCCTAGATATCTGAAAGGATATTCCCCTGTGTTACAACCAAAGAGGTCGGTGTAGAAATTTTCCATCTCTTTGGCTACACCATAGCAGAAGATTTCACTCTTGTGAAAATTGATCTTTAATCCAGATAGCTGTTCAAAAGCGCAAAGCGCGGTTCAGATTCTGTACTTGCTCGATCGTGATCTAAAAAAATAACAGTGTCATCTGCATATTGTAAAATGGATAAACCGTCATCTATGAGATGGGGAACGACACCTCTTATTTGATCATCGGCTTTTACTCTGTCAATAAGAAGATCAAGCATATCTGCAACGATGTTAAATAAAACGGGTGACATAGGGTCTCCCTGTCTGAGACCCCGTTTGCTTTGGAAGTAGGGTCCCACATCATCATTAACTTTGACCCCTACACTTCCTCCTGTCACCATTGCTTGAATCCAGCGACACCACTTTGGTGAAAAACCTTTCATACGTAGCGTTTGCTGAAGGAAAGACCACTTCACCTTGTCATATGCCTTTTCAAAATCAATTTTGAAAATGACACCGTCCATTTTTTTGGTGTGAAGTTCATGGATGGTCTCGTGTAAGATAACGACCCCTTCCATAATATTACGGCCGGCGTAAAAGCCGTTTGTGTTGGTCTCACCACGTTTTAGCTACTAAATTAAGCCTATTTATGCCCACTTTAGTGAATATTTTAAAACTCATATTTAGAACACAAATCGGCCTATATTGCTGGATTCTAATGGCATTATCAATCTTTGGAATTAAGGTGATGATGCCAAAATTCAGGCTATATAGATCAAGAGCCTCTCTATGCAATTCCTCAAATAAGGGTAAAAGATCACCCTTGATAACTTCCCAAAAGACCTGATAGAATTCCGCAGGAAAACCATCCGGGCCTGGAGCTTTATTATGCTCCATTTGGAAGACCGCTTCCTTCACTTCTGATTCAGTGAACAGGCTTATGAGGATATGATTTTCCTCTGGCGATACCTGTGGAATATCCAGGTTTTGCTCTTCAAACAGGGAAATATCGAGAGATTCTGGTTGGCCAAATAGATCCTTGTAATAAGTCGTGATATGACTTTTGAGGTTGTTATCACCTGTGACAACACCTTGATGACTTTCAAGTTTAAAAATGTGTTGTTTGCGGTGTTTTCCATTGGCAACCAGATGAAAGAACCGGGTATTAGCATCCCCTTCCAATAGGGATTTAACCTTGGCTCTCTCATACCACTTTAGTTCCTCTTCTCTCAAGAGACTAACCAGACGTTCTTTAAGATAGTGTTTCAAATTAATCTCTTGATCCGATAAAGGAGTGGTTTCAGCTCTCCTATCAAGATCATCTAGGAGAGCTAGCAGAGTCTTTTTCTCTTTACGATAAGACCCTGCGGTGTGTTTAGCCCAACCCCTTAGATATTGTCGGAGTCTACGGATTTTAAACTGCCAACGTTCAAGGGGAGTGGATCCATTGCATGGAGAATTCCAAATATTTGCAACCATACCATAGAATCCATCTCTAATCAACCATCCCCGCTCAAATTTGAAGGGACGATTGGTTTGGTGGGTTGATACACCTGTATTAAGCACCAGGGGAGTATGATCAGAAATGTTCCTATCCCTCGGTTGTACTGTTGTTAAAGGGTACTTGAACTCCCATTCGCACTTACGAGAACTCGTCTAACTTTTCAAAGGTGGGGTCATCACCGGGCCTGCCCAAGTGTATTGGCGGCCGCCCATTGAAATCTCCTTGAGATCCGAGATTCAATGACTGCATTGAAAAGATTTGGCCATTTAGGATCGAAGTCCCCTAACTTTTATCCTCTGGGCTTCGTATTATATTGAAATCTCCTCCAATGATAAATGGAAGAGTTTCTTTGGAACATGTATTGGCAAGTTCTACTAGGAAATCTTTTTTATTTTGGAGCTGTGCTGGGCCATAGACCGTATATAGCACAAATTTAAAGTCATCTGATTTGACTCTGAGAGTGAATTTTACATAAAAATCTCCCTCAACAATTGCTCCGATGTCAAAGAAAGACAAGTCTACACCAAGCAAGATACCCCCAGACCTTCCGTGGGGTGCCATGGCGTGCCAAATAAAATCCTGTCCCCCACAAAAATTTTTGAGGACATGATCCGGGAATGAATCCCGTCTGTTTCGAGAGAGCAATGAAATGAATTTGCTCCTCCTTAACTAGTTCAGCCAAATATCTCGTGTTTAGCCAAGTCACCAAGACCTCTCGCTATTCCGTAAAACTCCCTTCATTTTAAAACAATCTTGGAGGGGGTCTTTGGCTTATTTGGAAGATTGCCATTTAAAGATTTTTTGGCATTAAGAAATTTTTTCTTTCGTCGGAGTGGAGAGAGATCCTCGAATTGATCGTTCTCCTCCTCCAGCAAATTCTCATTTAGAATTCCACCACCGTGGCTGAGAATTGCATCAAGTTGGTCATTATGCTCATCCTCACTCTCTAGAATGGAGTTTCTGGATTTAGCAAGTCCTTTCTTTTTATTAGCGGTAAGCACTAACCTGTCAACCTCTATATTTTTAATTTTAACTACAGCTGAGGAGCCTAGGTTAATGCCTATCCTACCAAGGTTTGAAAGAACTTTCGAATCTGGAAAACTAATGAAAGAGTTACCTGGAGATTCGAGGTTCTTTTTTGCTGTCAGATGTTCAGCCTTGAGTAGGGTGTGGACGTCCGCTTTTGCCCTATTCCTGTCGCTGCGTCGAAGCTCCCTGGGCCTTGCTGCAGTCGCCCTCTTCCTGGGACGAGGGACTGCAGCAGGGCCTGTGGGCGCGGGCGCCGACTCGGACGCCTGTGTAGAAACCACCCCCTCGACTGGGGACAATGTCGGCGTGTGCGTGCCAGCTAGGGTGGTATTCGGTGATGTAGAACCCCCCATGCCAGCAGCAGCATCCACAGTCTTGGTAACAGAACTCTCCAGACCGGGCTGCGTAGGAGGCGCCCACAGTCCTGGGGACGGTGCCGGTGGCTCCGTGCCAACTAGGGGAGTAGTCGGTGAAGCAGGACCCCCCATGTCAGCAAGAGCAACCGCCCCCTCGACTGGGGACAATGTCGGCGGGTCCGAGTCAGCTAGGGGGGTAGACGGTGATGCAAGACCCCCCTTGATAGCAGGACCAACAGGACTCCCCAAACCAGTCGACGACGGTGCTGACGGCTCCATACCAGCTAGGGGGGTGGTGGGTGAAGCAAGACCCCCCATGCCAGCAGGAACCGCCGTGGTCGTAGTAGAGGTGTCTGTGTCCTGAAGCGGAACTATGGTTTTCTGCAGTAGATGTTTTTGTGTCTGAAAGCATTTGTCTGCTTATTCGACATATGCATAACTTGCTAAGAGAAGAAAAACATCTATATATATGTCAACGATATACTCCGTACATAATCTGCATCTAGTATCGCCTAATACAGGTTGTACTACCATGTACTTTTTATAATTTAAGCATCATCTCGATTTGTACACTACTACTATAAATGTAGCAACAAGCCAACAATATATAGTATATATACATGTACTGTATATCGAATTGCGTATATTTATTTATCAGCCGTCCGCAGCTTCGTATATACGTGATCCTTCACGTGCTACCACCGGTTGCTTCCCATAACCATACATATAATATGGCAACTAAATGTGTGTAGATATGCTTTGCAAAATCTGTCTGTTACATACAGTACAGATATATATGCGAGCTCTGCAGGAATATCTAGCTAGATTTCAGCAAACTTCGAAAAAGGTTGTCCTCTCTCTCTCTCTCTCTCTGCTGAGCAACTGCATATATCTGAGAAAAGATTCAGAATATCAGACTATGTCGGCTGCTGCGTGCAGAGTTTAAAGGTTTGAGTTCGAAGTCCTGAGACATACCGATCGAGGTGATATGTTTTATTATCATGACCCTGTTTATTTCAGATAGTGGATTTCCCTGGCTAAAATGAATATCTATATATAATCCACCACAGCGACCACCGCTCCTTCGATTCGACAATCCAACAGTCCAAAACTCTATATACTATTATAATCCAGAGGTTGCCTTAAAGGAAGCCCACAAAGGCACAAACAACAATCTGATGTAGCATAAACACACCAGGAATCTAGTTGGACCATGTTTGTTTGAGCTTTAATTATTTGACCCTTATTTTACGCACCCCGGCCCACCGTCGTGTTGTCTAAAAGGATTTTTTTCAGAATACTACCAAAACAAACATATGATGGCCTTATTCTTATATATTGAAGTTGCATCACAAGATATAGATTGTAGCAAACATAAGAGTAGGCAGTAGTATAAGTTGTATGATTGCAGTGGAAAATTAAAAATGTTTAATTTGGATGGGAGAAACTTAAATTATCCCTTGTTCAATTATATATGGGTTGTTCAAAGTTCACCACACTAGTTGTGTTGTGGGGATTCGTGGGGTTGCCAATTCTTTTGCTTTGGTTTCAAGGGGCGCCAAAGGAATTGAAGTCGTTGCCTATTAAAAATTCTCCGGCTTGCCTAACGTTGTGGGAGGTGTTGGGGGTTTGTTGAGTACTCCCTCTGTTCTGTATTACCCAGCGCGTGGACATTTTTCACTTTGAAGATGCACCATGAGGCATGAGCAATAGATGAGTAATAACATATCCTGAGCTAGAGGACACTAGTGATGCACATTCTTTATCGTCTAGATGTGACCAGAGAGTATACAATTAGCTACTTATAACAATTATAATACAGCAAAAATTTGATTGTATTTTTTTCCGAAAGGAGATTTACTCTGCTTTTAATAAAGCCATTACGGGTTTATTTACATACTGGGGATGCCAGTTTAGATAATGAAAGTGCACAAGTCTTGACCAAAGACTCATGAAATTTAACATAGCTAAACGATAATCCAAAGCTACAGAACCACTATATCCGTATTGACTGGGTGATGTTCCTTTTTGTGAAACCATCAACCATGATCTTGTTCTTGTCTGATCTTTAAGTAGCTCCCCCCACATCTGGAGAAAGTTTACAGCCGCATAATTTGACCTGGAACTAGCAAATCTTTTGATTGAATTTACTCACCGGTCCTCCTGGGACGACACAAGTTCATAGCAGTAGTTAGGCGTAGCTAGCTATGCTTTTATATATGATACAAAGATATATTAAGTTTGGTACAGCTAGTGAGTTTCATAGAAGGCACGGCGTGGCAGATCGACAATGATGAGTGGATGGTTGGACTGCAAACTATATTTTGTCTTCGATGAAGACAGTAAATTTAGTTAGAAAATGTTCGAACAATACACTGTAATTAAGTAATAGAAGGATTCGTTGAGTCTTATCAAATGTTACTCCCGCTAGCTTGTTGATACGATGAGAAATGTTGACTATTAAACTGCATGATGCGTTGATGAGATGAATCTGAGACCCTAAACTTCATCTGTTGCCATATGCAGGATGCAGTCTATCCTAGCTACAAGCCTGCAGGGGCCCCTTTGGTTCCTTCCATGGATCAGCCATGGAAGCATCCATGACAATTCTACGGTGCTTCTTCGATCTCTCGCTCCGTGCGGAGCCAACCAACCAATATCTCTCCCTTCACTACACTCATCCGTGGGAGTAACGAGCAGAAAATATCCTAGAAATAAATATTTGGCCAATGCAAGTGGAGAGTAGTATAGCTGTAGTTGTCCCCCTGCCGAGGTAGCATCTTGTCCATGGACACGACTATCGAACAAAGTCAAAAATACTAAACTATTCCATCAAATTAGGGCTGTCATTGGTTACTTGGCCTATATATCGAGCTAGATACTTTTTAAAGCATGCCACATACTCTCAGCAGCTCGTACTAGAATTTCTATATATAGGCACCTAGACCGATAGCTAGCTACTCTCAGGCAGCTCGTTCGTTGACTTGGACCAGACCATACTACTCTAGCCAGCTAGCTTGCTAGCTCTACTACGCATCGATTACCACAAATTTGAACAAATTGTGGAGTGATCAAGTGCATCCATCTCCATGGAACCCCAATTCAGCAGCAGCTACTACTATGGCCATGATTCGGGCGGCGCCGCCTATGCGCATTGTGATAGCCACCACTACGGCCAACAAGGCTACAACGGCTACAGCCCCTCCTACTCCACCAGCACTATGGTCTCTTCCGGTTCCGGCTTCTTCCAGCCCTCCTCAGCCGTGTACTACGACGATCCTGTCGCGTACAGTGGTGACCACTATCCCTCTTCCTCGTCGACGACGACATGGGCGTCGGCGGCGGCGTCGTCGGGTACCACGTCCTCCTACCACCACCAACAGCCGCAGCAGCAGCATTTTGGCGGCGGTGGTGGCGTGGATGAATACTACAGCTACCAGTACCAGGAGGATGGCACGGGCCAGCAAGTGGACATGGATCAGTTCAGCGCTCTCATGGGGGCGGCCTGCGGTATCTCCAGCAGCGCTTCGACGACGAGCACGCCAGCGGCGTATTCCCTGCCGACGGCAACGGTGCAACTGGCCGCCAGCTCCGCCTTCCAGGCGTCGAGCCCCAGCTGCGGCGGCGGGTACTTGCAGGAGGATGCGGCCTCCGGCGACGCGCCGCTGATCGGGGTGCGCAAGCGGCCGTGGGGCAAGTTCGCGGCGGAGATCAGGGACTCCACTCGCAATGGCGAGCGCGTGTGGATCGGCACCTTCGACAACCCCGAGGCCGCCGCGCTCGCCTACGACCAGGCCGCCTACTCCATGCGCGGCCCCGCCGCGGTGCTCAACTTCCCCGTCGAGCATGTGGAGGAGTCGCTGCGAGCACTGGGGCTCAGTAGCGCCGGCGCGGACGACTCGCCGGTGTTGGCGCTGAAGCGGCGCCACTGCATCCGCAAGCGCTTGCCCAAGAACAACAAGAAGGCGGCCGGCAAGGAACAGACGAAGGTGGCGACGAGTAGCAATGGCCATGGCCATGCCAAGCAAAAGCAGGCAGCTTCTTGTGTGCTGGAGCTGGAGGACCTTGGGGCCGATTACTTGGAGCAGCTGCTTGCCCTGTCAAATCATTGAAGAAATTCGTCATCGACCAAATCATCTGTGTCATCCATCATTGACACAAGCATGAATTATCGTGTGCTCAAGTAGATGTTCTCTTCTGCATGCAGTTGTGCACAATTACAAGGACAAACACCACACGCGCACACACGTGTCATGCACTGATGCTTTGCATAGTGGTATACACATTTATCACTACACATCACATGCCTTTTTGCTAGATTTTTGTTGCTAGGTTCAATTCAATCCTATCGTGCTAATAAATTGATTTGTTCTATTTCAATCGCTAACTTGGGCATACATAATCTTGTAGCACACACGCCTAACTAGCAGCAAATTGAGACGTGGTAATCTTGTATGTGGTTTGTGCTAATTTCATGACGATGAACCGATCAATTGAATGAAGAACAATCACCTTTCGTTGCAATATTTATCAGTTGGTTCAGATTGTCCACCTATGCATTCCCATTTTTAAGATTGTTTCTATAATTTATGCAATTTGGCCTTAGATCTTTTCATTAATTAGTGTTGCTTATTTCAGCTATGGTTGTCATAATGGATACATATTTCGTTTTTCTCTGCGTTTGATATGCATCGAAAGCTAGGTTGTAAAAAAACAGTTAGAGAATTGTGCATAACTTCTAATTAGTATCATGTGTGCATGTTTAGGGAAGCAGTACCCCTTCAATAATCTTTGACAAATCAATTGTACCTCTCTATCACCTAAAATGTTATGTGTTTAGTATAAAATCACAATAGGCAGCACAAATTTGGAGTTTTCCTTTGAATCTGTTGTTATTTGAACTACATATGGTTAAGACAGGGAGTGAGAGAAAAATTCCTTCTATTAATGTAATTGTACACTGTTACAAATTGTTATCAAGTTCTATTGTTTTGTAGTCGTCTTAGCCATGCTAGTTTCGCTTGTTCTAGTAATGCATCGTTCACCGTATTCTTCCAAGAAACCTGACACATCGGCCACAACGATGTTATTGCCAGCTTCTTTTCTTCTTAAGCTTTAATTAATCATACTACTACAAAATCGACTTATGGAGACTCCTACTTTCATTAAAAGAGGTAGCACATTTGTATGTTCATCATTGAAAATGTAGATCCTCTTTGGAGAATGACATTTCATTTATGGTCCACGTGTAATATGTGAAAATCTAGCCTGACCCATATGTAAGCCTAAATCTGGCACCAACCACACAAATCTTGCACACTCCCTTCCCTACCACACAAGTCTCCACAAGTCTCTCTCTCTCTCTCAACCGCACTCCCAAGCTACATTCCAGATCTCCAAACCCTGACCTTTGTCTTGTTAACTGGTGCCTCCTCTCCCAAGTTCTGAAGCCATTGCTTGTCTCCCTAACTTGATGGTCGCCACCCCCTTTTCCAATTAATCATTTAAGGAGCTAGCGATGAATCTCTGTTGAAATACTCCCATCTCTAAAGAGGCATGCGCTAAGGAGTTGTCAGCAGTTAAACTCGCGCATGAGCCAAGGATGAGGTGGTGATAAATCTCGTGATAAGATAAAAGTGTCAAATCTCATGAGGAGGTGGCGATGGTGGATCTCATGAGGAGGAGGTGACACCGTAGTGTCAAAACTCATGAGGACAAAACATTGGAAAATCTCGTCAGGAGGAGGTGTTGGAACTCATGCGTGTGTCAAGTAGGATGCATGAGAGGCTCTCGCGAACAAGCCAAGGAGATAGTAGTAATGGATCTAGGCCAAGGGGAAACCCTAGTGAGGTAAACAGTTGGGCCTGCGTGAGCTCCCTCCCTCATCCATATATGAAACTAGGAGAATCACCGTGTGCTGCTGTGGGTATACAAGAGAAAATACGAATGAGTTTGATTACCTGCTAGATTCATTATAGAATTTAAATTAATAGAGGAGTTGGATAGATATGATAGTTTGATATTAGATAGAGTCATCATGGAAGTGGCTTGTATTATTAAAGGAGCCAAGTGGATGATAATATGATGTCTCTTGATGGCTTGGTGTCTTTGTAATAATGCAATTTAATGTTTGAAGTTACTCATGATGGTGCACTTAGTGACTTGATGGGGTCGTCGTGATGACATGGCTGCACGAAATTCAATAGAAATATGTTAATGGGTTTTTGTTCTTATAAGAGTTATAGATTTACAGCTTCAGATATACATATTCAATAAATTTGATTGATATATAGAACTCAGAAGTTATCACTCATTGTCTATTTCTCTCTTTCTATGAGCTCATATTTGGAATATATCAGCCAAGGGTGGAGCCAGGCCCTTTTGGTACTGTCACTTGACAGCAATAGATTTTTGAAATCCACTAAATTTTGTTCAATTAAGAAAAAAGGGCTAAGGATCGAGTTCTTAGTACAAGTGACAGCAATGATTACCTACCCTGGATCCGCTCCTGATTATCATCAAAATTTCAAATAAAGAGTGTTTCAATACACTTACTACAAGAATAGTACAAGGTTATAGGTATTCTCATGTTAAAAAATATTCGAGTTTCAAAAACCTAGCTAGTTATGGATTTGCACTGACCTAAGAAACCCAACTTGCAGTGTTGCGGCTACCTAGCAGCTACATACGTGTACCTGATGATAGATCGACATATATATATACAGATATATATATTATGGTCCCGGCAGGTTCAATGTAGATACTCCTTTAGTATCATGCTCACATTACTATGCATCTGGAAGGAAGCGAGGAACACTTTCCGCGAATCTAGCGTTTGCCCTTTTTATGTATTCATAAGGAAAAAAGAGTACATGCTACAAATATTTGTATGACCCTCTCTACCACCTGTTGTTTCATTAAGTAATCATCATGTGTTCCGATCTGGCAGTGACCTATCTGCTGCTTTTAGTTGATCACGTACTACTTACAGCTTCATCCATGTGTTTTTAGGGTAGAACACCTTCATCATCGATCCACACTTCCCTAATTTCACATGCTGACATGCGTGTATAGATTCCTCGCGGTCCAGAGATTCTAATTAATTATTCACGTAATGCCATAAATTGCTGGTGTAAAAGTGATTCCCATGGAATGATGAGCGAGTGCTTATATATATAAATAAACAATAAAGACCAGGGATTTTTTTTAATTGAAGTGATGGGATACAGCTCTTGTTTGTTCAAAGAGTCAACTCACTCTCAGAACTCAAATGGAGGTGGATTTCGAAAACCACCAAGAAGTGTTTCTCCCGAACCCGTATTAGAAGTAACCTTTGATTTTGGATGAAGAAATTCACCAAGTATATACTCATACAAATTTTGCAGTAGCTGTGCAAAAGATCCTCTCTCTCTCTCTCTCTCTCTCTCTCTCTCTCTCTATTCATAACACTATAACAGAAAAAAGAAACTAGTTTTGACCACAGAAAATAAGATAAGTCTTTCGTTATTCTTCCGCAGATATGTACACAACTGGCAAGCAACCATCTGATTAGATAGTACTCATATATATATTTAGGTCCTAGAAGTGATAACATGGGAAACAATTATCTATTTCTAGTCCAATGTGTAATATTGTATACACTCCATGCATTCGTTTATTTGCCATAATTTTGGTCACTTCTAGCCTCTTTATTCCTTCTTACAGATTTTTTGTTTTGTTTTGTAAAACTCTGTTGCAGAAATTAAGTTGACTAGGATGTAATGATTGATCCAATATTGTATTATACTAAATATAGTGATGAAACAAATTAGAATTGGACCAGACAAACTTTGTCTTTCTTGCAGTTTTCAATGTTGTCGTTATGACATCAAAGCACAAATTATTGCTGGTGTTCTGTATTTGTATAGTCCTGGTGTGTAGATACATATCCCTATAGCACAGAAGGCCTACAAAGTTTAGATGATAAGTAATGTGTACAGATGGACACATGACTACATGAGACGGCGATGACGTACACATAGTTTGTCGTATGCAGCCGCCCTACGTCAGTCAGGTGCATGTGCAGCCTATGACTTTTTTTCTCGTACTGCTACTGCCTACTAATGGAAGTAGCTAGTAAAAGATTAGTACTACGTTTGTATAATTTAGTACTTGAATATTTGTAAAGTAAACTCTAGTCTGTCCCTTTTTAGTATTCTTTTAGTACCAGTACTGCTGTACTTTGTAAATTTTAATATTATCTCCTCTGTGGATCTACGCCTAACAAGAAAACGGCCCTTTTGGGCATTGCCACTGTGTACATGCATGCACAATGTACTATTCATGGCAGTACATGAGTTTTTATTTTACACCATTATTATTCACTGGATCTCTGGTGCTATGTTTCTCAAACGTTATGATGCACATTCTTTTCGGCTGAAAGTAGTAGTTAGCTGAAGGATTTCACTAGAGATCTTGATGCGAAGGAAGGCAGGAGGCATCGGTCTCTATTGTGGTACAGGGAGCATAGTGGTGACACTAGCTGACGTCGTGGATATATATAACCCTAGTTCACACCAACTGCATTGGTGTGCCACCACATGCTCAACTCTAGAGCGCGCCATTCTCGCCTAGGCCTCTATGAAATCCATGAGAGGGCAGTGCCTCCTCAGCGATTCGTCATATGATGGGGATCTGGAGGTAGGCCGGGCTCCATGTCACGTCATCACTACTAGTCGTTGTCAGGGTATTGCACGACGTCGCCGACCTCGTTGCTTGCCCTGGCTTGTGTATGAAGCATGGACAAAAGATGTTCATTAGCACTATGAAAAAGGGATAGTCGTTTCCATCGCCGACGGTTGATGATCATGCTATCCCCCCTCACATTTTCATAGAACCAAAAAAAAAAACCAAGGGATTCGCGGTGGCACGTCATATAGTTCCTTCGCTTCTGTTTTCCAACACTCGTATGCAGATGGCATTGCCAGCATTTGAACTCAAACTCGAGCTTGCTCCTATGACCTCTCCGCCCATTTGCTCCCGCGCATTGATGGTAAACAACTTTCACCTGGGCCTGCACCAGTCCCAGATCATCAACGGTGTCCCAAACAGTTGTTACCTTGTTACCAATCCTTCAACGAGGAGGAACATTAGTTAATGGACCTCTGGTATATTTAGCTCTATGAAATTTATTTATAGCAAACAGAATGATCATTTTTGGTGATTTATGATTTGTATGTACCAGAGCACATCATAAGAAAACTGGATACAATTTTAGGATTTTCTACAACTTTTGGTGCATTGTGAAAGTTCTCGGACGATTAAATTAATTTAGAAAATACCTACTTGAATTTTCAGAGCAGAAACGTTTCTTACACAGCTCTCGTACCCACCCTTACATATCTGTGGGGTCCATTGACTACAATGATTGAATAGGATCCTGTTGGTCTCCTCTGCCTGCCACTTGAGATATGTCCCTACTCCAGCCAGTTTTAGACTTGTAGCTGTAGTGTCTATTGCTCTTAACTACATTATCACACTAGTAAATCCTTGATTTTATTTTAGCTATTCTTTGTGTGAGACATGTATGGACTAGTTGCCTCACCTGGTAGGTGGCCCTAGTCTCATGAACAACTAGGTCCGCCGTGCTCAGAAATCGCGGTGAGGTGGTGGCCTGATGGGGAAGAGCCTGTGTTTCGTCGAAGATGGAATGGAACTCGCCAATATCCTTCCGGGAAGCTCCAGTAGATAGATGGTGTTAACTGGACAGAGGTGAAGAGCAGACGAAGAATCTTGCCGGCCGGCGTGTGGCTTGGCTTTTATAGGGCGATTCTGCTCATGTGCTGCCTGGGTAATCCCCAGCAGCAGTTGCTTGAGCTGTTACTATATGCACGGGCTGACGGGCGCGTGGCATGGAGACATTGGACGTGGCGCTGAGCCTGAAGTGGCAAGCCGAGCAGCTGACGGAGAACACAGAGCATGCAGAGCTCGATTCAGATTTCAGAGACCTCAGATCAAAAGGAACCGGCGACTTCAACCTCGCTCTGCTCACGATTTATACTAGTTTATTAATTCACCAAACTTTATATAAAAAAAAACTAAGGTCGAAGGATCAACAAAAGATTGAGTCACTGAGAGATCGAGCACGTTGAAATTCGGTTGATTCAGATGTTTCGGACTCTGCCATTCAGAGTTGAAGTTCAGGTGCTGATTCCGAGACTTTGTTGTTGATTATTTCTCGAATTCAGTTAGTACTAGCTTGATGAGATATATACATATCACTATAATTGTAGACGATATGTATAGCTATGTATGTAATTATATTATATTATTTAAGTGCCAAGGTCAAATGACCACCTATTTTTTTTCGAAAGGATGGCGACGATATGTATAGCTATGTATGTAATTATATTATATTATTTAAGTGCCAAGGTCAAATGACCACCTATTTTTTCCCAAAGGATGGCAAAAACTTTATCGTGATTTCTATTAGACGAATAAAGGATAAAACGCAAGCGCCAGCCTAGTTTTTTGACTGGAAATCGGACCAGAAAAACCATACAAATGTGGAGGTACCCCTACTCAACCTGTACACCTAGACCTAGGTACCAAGTCAACTCAACTCGCGCCACAACTAGCGCCCACTCAACTCCTTGTTTGGTCGGATTAGGACATCGACACAAGCCTCAACTCCTCGGTCAGATTGGAACATCAACACAAGCCTCAACTCCTCGGTCGGATTGAGTCATCGGCACGAGTAACCACTTGACACCACTAACTACCGGTTGGATTGGGACATCAACACGGCACAACACCACTCCAAGGGAACCCGAAAAGGAAAAAACGTCCTACTCCTACTCCACCACTAGCACAACCCACATGACACAGCAATGGAAAACGACGAGTCAGGCCCTACCACAAGAAATCCCGACCAAGTCTAACTCCACAATGACACCTTCAAGTAGGTTACGATGTCCGAGCGCCGCCGTCGCTCGTCCGAGGAGGACAGGTTTTCACATGTGGAGAGTGCAGGAGGTGCGACGCCCTCACCAGGGAGAACGGCACCCGCAGGTGTTGTGGTCGCCAGGCTTTCACCGAAATTATCCACAACACGGACATCGGTCAAGTTGTCGGGTCCCCACTAGACACCAGAGTCGTTGTTACCATACCTGCTGAAGTCTCACCGGAGAGATCGACGCGCCGGCCACGCAAGTAGCCGCAAAGATGCGCAAGCACCATACTAATCAGACGACATGCGAAGACCGGCCTCCGCTGCCATGCACGTCCACCAGCCGCACCACGCACCGCCCGCACGACCATCGAAGCCGTCCCCGACCCGTCCTGAGGGTACCAGATCTGGGGCAGGCCCCAGACCAGCGTCCCCCAAAACACATAGGCCTCCGTCCGCACAACAACCGCCCCGCCACGACAGTCAAGGCCAAGGGGGATGGACAGCATAGACGAGGACCACTGCCCCCCAACGCCAGCAAGCACCCCAGCCACCGCCACTGAGCGGCCACCATGAAGAAGAAGGAGGGGTAAAACGAGGGGGGGGGAGCCCTCCGCTGACCCCCTGTGTCCGTCGGCGAGCCTCAATGGAGTAGGAAACCTCCACCAGGCCCGGAAAGCGCATCGCCACCACCACAACACCGCAAACAAGCACCAGCCATGGCCGGTCACGCCACTGCAGCGCCATCGAAGAAGGAACCGCACCACCACCGGCGGCCAATCAACGCGGACCGGCGCCCCTGCCTTACGCCGTGCAGCCGCTTGTGGCACGGCACCAACCACCTCCAGCATCGCCCACCACACACCACCGGCCCCGACCGCTCTACCTCCACAGCCACCAGATACGGTCGCCGGCGACCGGATCCAGCCTGCCCGCGTACAGCTCCGCCTCCCCAACAACGGCCGCCACATGCCGAATCCACCCCCTACCACGCCGGATCTGGGCAGCGAGGCCCTGTATCTGCACACTGGCAAGCCAGACGAGTCCTCATCCGCTAGTCACCGGCCGCCGCCGCGCCATGACCACCATCCGCAGAAAACTGGCAAATCCGACAACCAACAACTCGCCCCGCCGCCGCCTCCGCAGGTCCGGCACAGAGCAGCCGGATCCGGGCCCACGGCTACAGCCGCCGCCGCCACCGTCGCCCGACAATCCTGCCACGCCACCGTCGTCCGTCAGACACGCGCAAGCACGGCGCCGAGAGCTGCAGCATGAAGAAACGCGCCCCCCCGGGCGCCACCATCCCAGCAACCCGCGCGTCCCGCTCTAGCGGCGGGAGGCGTGGAGGAGGGGGTGGCGGCGCTAGGGGCGACGCGGGGAGTGAGAGGTTGGTAAATGAAACTATTCTCCTCTACGAGTTCTTAGTAATAAAATTGACTTAACGACCATCCATTTGCATTGGAAGATTCGAGCTCCTGAACTTTGACGCAACTCAGCTCTTTTCAGAGTTAAGATTCAGAACTATAAGCTTGGCTGAACCGACGCCTTAGGCTTTGTTTGGAAACTGATTGAATAACTAAACTAAGGCTTTTATGTATATAATTTAATAATAGACCTACAACTTTTTTACTGGTTGTTAGGTCGATTAACCACTGGTTATTGAGCTTCAAGTTACTGATTTTCTTTGACTTGAAGTGACTGAATATTGGTGAACGACACAATTCAAGTTTAAGGGACCTGCTAGCGATCGAAAGTTCTATGATAGAACGCCGACGCTAGCAGGGCATGGCCCCATCTTCCTGCAGCGCCCTGACGCCCAGCCGCTCCCCCCGAACACACACACACGCACACGCATGCCCACCGCCCCCTTGCCACCCCTCCGCGCGCTCTTCGCCTCCAGGTCGCACGCCACGCACCCCCTGCCTCCTTCAGCAAAAGTCCACCCCACCCTCGCCGGAGCCTCGCCGGAGCATCACCAAAATCCCTATGAAACAAAAAAAGTATGAAAAATGAAACAACCGAGGGGACCAAACTGAAACAACTGAGAGAAACCAATGAGAAACACACCTCGGACCACATCCACCTCGCCGGGAAACATCGCCGGGAACCTAGTGAAACAATGAAGAAACACGAATTGAAATATCAAAAAAAAAAAACACAGACCACCTCCCGCCCAGCACCACCCCCCTCGCCATAAAACCCAATCTACACCGGGGGAGGCTCTGCTGAAACATCAGAAAAATGGATACGGAAACAACGAAAATAAACCAATTGAAACACGTCGGAAACCTAACCACCCCCCCGATGAGGAACATCAATACGATAGGTAATGAGACATCGGCGACACACGATTGAAACATTGGGCGTGGTTTAGGAGCCGACAAACCCCCCCGGAACACTAAAGCAACAAATGAAACACATCGACGTGAACAAAAACAACATGTTACTGAAACAATGGTGAGATTTGCCCCCCCAGGGAGCTCGCCAGAACCGCTACTACTGCGAAACATCGCCAACAACATTGCTGCAACATACCTCGAGCTCTATTGAAACATGCAAAACGAAAAAAAATCCCCAAATGCAGATGAGTAGACAGAGAACAAGGGGAGAAGGAGCATGAGGAGCAGATGTCGGATCCGGAGGATACACCTACCTCACCGTGGAGCTGCCGCCCCCGCCCCCTCCCTCATCGGTAGATATGGTAGGAAGGGACGCGCCGCTTGCCGGCAAGCCCCCTTCCCCATCGTCCCCATCTCCAGTGCAAAACAGATGGAGGCGCGCCGGCCAATAGGGGGCAGATAAGGCCAGAGGAGGGTGATTGCGGCCGAATCCACACGGATCCACAACGGTTGTGGCCGAATCCGGCGGAACCACGGCCTCCCTCGCCGGATCCAGCGCCACCGTCGCATCCACGATGGCGCGCGAGCACCGCCGTTGCCACGGGGGGAGAGAGCCCCCATGGAGCAGGGCGCGCGGTGGGGTGTGGGTGTGGGAGGGCGGAGTAAGGCTGGCCGGCGAGGAGAGAGCCGCGCTTCGGCAGCGGGAGGTGGAGAGCGGCGGCACCAGCGCGCGCATGCGGTCGCGTAGCAGAGAAAGTGAGGATGGGGAGCAGCAGGCGTGACGAGTGGGTGGGGGGACGGGAAGTGGCGGTGTCCGCTGTGTCGAAGTCGCGTGCGCGGTGGGAGCGGCCCAATGGGCTCCCTGCACGTCACGTTCGACGTGTCGAACGTCCTCAACCAAACATTACCGCAAGTTTAAAGTTCAGATGCTAACTGGAATGTTATTTTTTTTGTCAGCTTTAGTTAAGTACCAACACTGGATAAATACAGACCAATGTATATACTCACATTTTGCTATTTATCTAAATATACTATTTATCTAGGTACATAATTAACAAAATACATGTATATACAAATAAAAAAAAGTTAAAGTGAACTATAATTTGGAATGGAAGAAGTACTATACAAATACAATCTTTTGGTTTGCAACAATGGAGAGTTTGATGATATATATATGATAAAGTGAACACTGTGCTGTACTGCTTCGTTAGGAAAGGACCATTATCTGGTCCATGAGCAGAGAACGACGGATGGTCCTGTTTAAGTTTTTTTAATTGATTTTCATTCAGTATTTGTATAGAAACATTGCAGTTAATCTCGGCAACAACTGCACCGACGAAGATTACGGCAGATCTTTTCACGATTTTTTTCCGGATAGATCGGATCATCGCCGTGTTGCCTCTCGAGTCTCAAACTCGGCATCACTTGCCTAAATTTCGCAGCTTCGACACTTGCCCTGTAGAGCACTCGTGCACACAGATCGTTCAGCGCTGGCTAGGCAATGACGATGCCCAAATCCTCGATCTCCGCGGCGCCGGACGACGACAGCACGCCAGCCGCCGCCGCCGCCTCCGCGACCTCGGACGACGACGATGACAACGGCGTCCTCCCCCTGAAGCTATGTCGCGAGGTTCTCATGCGTCTCCCGGCCAAGCCGCTGTGCCGCCTCCGGTGCGTGTGCCGGTCGTGGCGGTCGCTCCTCTCGTCCGACTGGGCCTTCGCCGCCGCGCACGCGTCCCGGCACCCGGCACCGCTTTTCGCCGTGGGCGTCGCGATCTGCACCCCGTGGGGCAAGACGCTGCGCGTCGACATGGTGGACGCGTCCGGCGCGTTGGTCAACCAGGTGCCCGCGGGGTGGTGGGACCGCAACCGCTGCAAGGCCATGGTGCGCACGGACCACCACCTTGCCGTTGTCGCCGTCGAGGACCGGTGCCTGCGCCTCCGCGTGGCCAACTTGGCCACCGGCGCCGTATCCTTCGTCCCGACCCGCCTCCAGGACAAGGACCCGCGCCCGAGCTCGGGTGCGATCAGGGATGGCGCCGCTGCGCGCAAGCCGCCGCACCGGTTCACGGGGCTGGTTCTTGGCCGCGCCGCCTCGGGCGAGCACAAGGCGGTTCGCGTCCGCGGCGACCTCGCGAGCCAGACCTGCGAGGTCGTCACCATCTGCCGGGACAGCGACGGCGACGGCGGGGGTGGCCGAGCGCGCTGGCGGGCACGGCAGGCCCCCCCGGCCGAGCTCCTATTCTGGACGCCAGCGGGATTTTCCAACGCGGTGGTCGTCGGCGGGACAGCCTACTTCCTGGTGGACCCCCGCGGCCGGCGCGGCCCCCCGTACAGTGGGTACACCCTACGCGACTTCGAGGAGGGTGGCATCGCGTGCTTCGACCTCGCCGCGGAGCAGTGGTCACCGCGGCTCCTGGGCGGGCCGGCGCCGAGCGACGGCACGGAGGTGGAGGATCCCGTCTCCTTCGAACGTAAGAGCCACGTCAGCCTGGCCGCGCTGAACGGGCACCTCGTCGTGGTCCACCGCAACGGCGACAGCTACAGTAAGAGCAAAACCCTGGACCTATGGTACCGGAAGGAGAGCGACGACTCTGGCGAGGAGGACGGGCAGGCGGCGTCATGGAGCCGGAGGTACTCGATACCGTACAACGCCGACGGCGATCGGGATGCAGAGCCGCTGTGGGAGATGGCCGACAGCAAGCTGGCCGTGTGGGCGTGGCAATGGCGGTCGTCGACGGAGGACGAAGGACGGCAGGGAGTGCTGCGGATGTACGATCCGGCAGACAACACGTGCGTGGAGGTGCTCAAGATGTCCAACTGCATCCACGTCGGGGCTTATACAGGTGGCATGCTGTCAGAGTATTCTACTTAGCATACTCGTGTGTTGTTGGGTTGTCATTTTATTTATGGATTTGGAGTACTTTGTGGACATGGTACGACTAAGCAGTTGGTTTATTCATGTGTCATGCTCTTGTATCAAGTGTTCCTTGTCGGTAGAAAAAGCTATATCCTGCTCCGCTGCAATCTCAAGGCTCAAGCTGCTATAGAGTGCGAGGCGGATTAATGGTGATTAATGCTTGGTTTACCACTTGCCTGTGACTATCCTGCTCCGCTGCAATCTCAAGGCTCAAGCATATATGTTTCAGTTGTTCTTCCATCAGCTCTAATGACTGTTTTTGAAATAATACTGGAGGGATTTACATGTTGGATATTTAGTCATTTTACACCATGCATTAATCCTTAAATACGATAAGCAAAATACTAACTCAAGTATAATGCAAGCAACCGCTTCATATGTGCTACTGATATTACTAGCATAGCTAAACATGCCTATCATTACAGCAGCAACAACATAAAGCATAACAGTATCAGTAAGTGGTTTCGGTTTATACCCCAGCGTGGCACTTCCGGTACCCGCGGATAGTGAACCACTCGCGTCCATGTCTTCGCCGCTGCCTACGACGGTGTTGTTGTCGATGACGTCGTCGTCGGCAGCAGCAGGAGTCCGCCTAGTGCTCACAGGCATAGCCCACGAGCGTGGAACAGCAGCAGCAGTCGTGCCTGTACGGCGCTCCCCAAAAACTAGATTTCCCGCCTACCCGAGCAGGTACGCTTGACGGGAGAAGTTCCGGAGGCCTGCTACCAGAGACCTCTGTGCGCGCAGAGGCTCTGGTCGGAGATGCAGCAGAGCAACTCGAGCTCAGGAAGAAAAGTGGTGGCTGGAGAGGGAGAAGCACAGGAATGGGATGAATCCCTAGCGTGCGGACAGGGGCCTTCATATAGGCGCGCTCCTGCCAGCTTCCCGTTACACACTTGTCCGGGAGGATGAATCTGGACAAGGTGGTTGGGAGTAGGGAGTTGGTTGGCGGCGGCTAGGGTTTCCCGTTAGCCGTTGGGGCTCCCTGGCGGCGGCTAGGGTTTGCCTCTCTCTTGGGCCGAGGCCCAGTGGCAAAAACTCAGCCAAGCCCGCCGGCCCACGCCCACGCCCACGGCCACGGCCCGGCCCGTCCCGTCGCGATGCGCGGGCGGCGCGGCGCGGCGCGGCTCGGCTCGGCTCGGCTTGGCGGCGGCGGCGGCGCGCGCGTGTGGCTCCCAGGTTCTCCTTCTCAACTTGTCTATGAGAGC
This sequence comes from Themeda triandra, assembly GCA_018135685.1. Taxonomy (NCBI): domain Eukaryota; kingdom Viridiplantae; phylum Streptophyta; class Magnoliopsida; order Poales; family Poaceae; genus Themeda; species Themeda triandra. The sequence continues at coordinate 349,320 of JAENPR010000236.1, read as the reverse complement.
ATCCCAATACTCACTATTTAAGTTGATTACCCTCTTAGTGATTAATCCATTTGGTACTAATCACTTTAGCACCTAACACTAATTATGGGCCTTTGAGATTTATTGAATTATTAGATTAAGTAAATGGGCTTGGCCCAATAATTCTAACAATCCCCACCAAACATCAAAGGTACACAGTTAATGCCTTCGGGTCTGAACTCGTTTGATATACCAGTGTTTCGATGGAGACTGTTAAGTTGAACTTCCATCTAGAATAGGGGCTTACACTCATTCACAACCGATCAATGGACTATGCCTTGAATTGACAAAATAGTGTGCGAAGTGAGGTTCACCCAAATTCTTAACTGATACCAGGCTACCTAGAGCATCCCCTCGGGTGGAGCATATAAGTCAAACTCCGTGCCTTCTCGTGAGCATCTAGAGATCACCCAAACCTCATAGACTCGGGACCAGCCAGCTAACTCACATAGGTGTGTTCCTTCTAGGATGTCCCGTAGGCCGACATCCTTGCTTTTATAAGCCACTCGATCACATTAAGGCATATGCCATCCCGCCATACAGCTTGGAAAAGAAGTGCATTTCTAAAGGATAGGGACCTTTGTCAAGGGTCTTTTCCCTCAGTCTACTCATAGTTTGTTTCACCACTCTAATTCACGGGATCTCCGATCACACAGAGCAGGTTACCACTACAGCAAACTTTAAGTGGGTCTCAGTCCCATCTCGACCGATGCACCGTCTATCACATTTCGTGACAGCCCCTTGGTGAACTAATCTGCCAGATTCTTAGATGTGTGGACATAGTCCAACGATATCACTCCAGAGTTTCTCAATTTTCTGACAGACTTTAAGCACCGCTTTACATGTCTTGTGGTCTTCGTGTTATCCTTAGAACCGTTAACTTTGATTATCACGCTTTGATTATCACAGCTTCATGGAGATGGCGGGCACAGTTTTTCAACCACCGGCAAATCCATCAGGAGTTCCCGAAGCCATTCGGCTTCAACAGTGGCGGTGTCTAGTGCTGCAAGTTCTGCTTCCATAGTTGACCTCGTGATGATGGTCTGCTTGCAAGACTTCCAGGAAACAGCACCACCCCCAAGGGTAAACGCATACCCACTGGTGGCTTTTAACTCGTCAGCATCAAATATCCAATTTGCATCACTGAAACCCTCCAGTACCTTTGGGTACCCGGTGTAGTGAATGCCATAACTTGCGGTTGCCTTTAGATACCACATTACTCTCTCAAGATCACGCCAATGATCATCTCCTGGGTTTGATACAAACCGGCTCAACTTGCTCACAGCATATGAGATGTCAGGTCTTGTTGCACTGGCTAAGTACATTAGTGAACCAATGATTTGGGAGTACAATTGGTCTCTCATGATCCTTTTGTTCTTTCTCGACATTAGGCTTGGATCATAGGGAGTGGACACAGTTTGCGTCATCGTAGCCAAAGCGACTTAGAATTATTTTCCACATAGTGGGATTGCAAAAGAGTAACCCCACCATTTTCTCCCTTCAGTAGCTTGATGTTTAAGATCACATCAGCCACTCCCAAATCTTTCATATCAAAATTCTTGGACAAAAAAGTCCTTGACTTCCTCAATCACATTGAGGTTCGTGCCAAATATTAGGATATCATCCACATATAGGAACAGGATTACTCCTTCTCCCCCACCGAATCGGTAGTAGACACATTTATCGCCTCATTGGCAACAAAGCCTCGCGACATCATGGTCTTATCGAACTTTTCGTGCCATTGCTTAGGAGCTTGTTTTAGGCCATACAAAGACTTCAATAATTTACACACCTTGCCTTTCGATGTCACACCCCAAAATTCCTATTTTGGGATGTGACATAGACAACACTAAATAATATTAAATGATTTTAGTATTTTTTATAAAATTCCCAACTTTAGTTCAGTTGTTGATATTCTAGATAGTGAAAAATGTGAGTTTCTAAAATTTTGCAAATCAATTTAATGGTTTGTTGCATTCATGCCTTTGCATAGTGTTCATGTTTGAAAAATGAATTTAAATATTTCTAAAATATGCTTAGGTTTTGATCCCAACTTCATCTCCTCAAATACCAAATAAATATCGAAAGTTTCAATCAAGTCTTTTACCAACATCCTACAAAAATCTGGCCTCATCCATTCTCTATTTCTCTCCTTTGTTTTCTTTCTCGAGCTCTTGAATCGTTTTCCTCTCTCGTGTGAAAACATCGCATCTCCTTGAGCTACAACCCATCTTCTCCCTCACGCACAATCAGATAACCACTTGTGCTACCTCACGCCTATTGATTCTCCTCATGCAAAAATATGTGCATTCATTCCTCTCTTCCAATCTCACTTATGTGTGCTCCTTCACTCCATTCTTTCAATGACATGCATGCACATAACAGCAGCCACATATTCTCTACTCTCTCTCCCTCCATCATGCACAAGGAATGGACATCACCTCCCTGGTCGCCATTCTCATCTACGTTGATCATTTCCTTCCTCACATGCAGCAATTAGTCTCCTTAATCCCTTACCCATTACTCTCAAATACAATGCACTTGGACAACCTCTCTCTTCTCCTGTACCGCAACCTCCCCTCCTTCTCATGCAAGAACAGCCACACATAATTCTTCTCCTTAATTCCTTAGTCCATAATTTCTTCAGTTACCACACTCTTACTTCCTGAGAAATCAGATATGCGCCTCCTCTCTTCCTCTCTTCCTTCCCTCTGTTCTTTTCACGGCAAAAACAGGAAGCATGCATGGCCTCTTCTACTACTTCACCATCTGCCATGGACGCCCCATCTCCTCTCCTTCCACCTCCATGGACGCCACCCTTCTCCCTCTAATTCCCTCTTCCTCCTCTCCATCAAAATGTAGTGCCCTCACTGTGATGAATTTGCTTTGCCGCTGCACGTCCATCCCCGTTCATCGAAATTCCGGAATCCTTCACATCAATCTGCAGCAAGACCATGGTGCTGCAGCGCTACATGGACGCCATCCCGGTGTGCCTTGTCGTCTCCCCGAACACGCAGCAGCACCCTGCTCATCGTCGTTGCTGCCGTTTCCGTGCAGCACATGGTGAGGTCGCCCCTCCATTTTCCCCTCTAATCCTACTGTACATGATCCTCTCAATCATGTCTTGATCTCCCATGTGGTGCATGATACTCTGCGAGGTGGAATTGGTGCAGCTCGTTCGTCGATGTCGGCTGCCATCACCGTCATCACCCTCTGTTCTTAACCCCAATGTGAGAGCCCACACATTCCTCTCTGAATTATATGTTCATTCCTATTGCAATTTATGCCACAGATCATGATTCGGTCGATATCGGTGCTGTTTTTCATACAAGCATGTTGCTGTCCATTGCAAACAGCCACCGTCTGGACGGTTGGCATGCATATTCCTGGCATTCCACAACTCCAATTGTTAATTCCTTTGAACTGTATGTGTAACATATACTTGCACACGTCTCTGATAAATTTCGTGGCCAAAGGATCTGATATGAAAGAGATATCGTCCTTCTTGTGATCGCTGTCCTAGTTGCCTCGCAGCTGCTCTGCTGCTGGTTGGCAGGCGTGTTCCCAAAAATCGGTTACTCTATTCATCAAACCCTTTTACCACAGTGTATATATTATCCTTGCACATCACTCTACAAGTTTTGGTAGCCATTCGTGCCATAATGGCCGAGATATTGAGGCCATAGTAACTGCTACTCCTGCTGTCCAGAAATCAGCCATGCCACCCATTTTATATTCGCGTTTCCCAGCTAACCGTTGGTCAAACCACCATATCCTTTCACCACAACATACTTCATATAGTACCTATCTACCTCACAAAGTCCATCTCTGATTTATTCTGCTATAACCATGCTATCCATCATGTTTATTCCATTCCTATCATTTATCAAAATCTCCTAGCCTCTATCTTCGATCTTGCATATATTTTAAACCGTGTCTCCTGTTTTAGTTGTTTTTGCGCTCATCGATCGTAGTTGCAAGCCTTACGTGTTTTAAAACTTTATGTCTTGTTTTATAAATAATGACTAGTGTATTTCTTCTAGGTTTGTCTATGATGCTTGTGATGGTTGTTGCTATCGTTAGAAGTGGAGCTATGCACGGATGATACGTAGATGACTTGGAAAGCCGGATGGCAAGCTTTTGGAAGGCAAGTATAGCTTGAGTTTGATTTCTATGATCATGATCATGTAACTTGATTAATGTTTATGCAACAAACGTTAAAGATGACTTTTTAGCAACTTAAGAATTTATCTCGTAAGAGAACCTCCGGGATTTACAAGACAACCACGAGAACTACATGGCTCGGTCTTAGCCTAGTATCTTGATCTGTTCTAGTTCGTTAGCAGCTTACCGAAAGGGCAAGAGGGGGTGCCAAGTGAGGTATAGCTCTTGTCTTGCCGTGATGTGTGCTTTAGGCTGCGGTCATGTGTGTGCCACTCTCGGAGGAGAGCATCTATATCTACTTGGTCAATCTGAAACCTTAGCGGCCGCTACTTATTAGAATGACTAGTGAAAAGCTTCGTAGTGACCCCGCCAACCTACCTTGGAAGTGGGTCAAGAGGCCGATCACCTCGGGCAAAAGGGCAATCACGACTTGTGGTGAAAGTGTACACCTCTCGCGCGAGTTTAACAAACCGGTATACTAGCCTTGCTCAAGGACACGAGCGGCCTTGGAATCCTTACATAGATGATGACTTCCGATTGTTAACATGTTCATTGTTTACCGTTTTATGCTATACATTATTTATGTTACATTGATCTTGCGGTCATGGGATTATGCTTATTGTTATACTTGCGGAGTTCAACATGAACTCACTCTTGCTATTCCCCACACCTCGGAGAAGTTTAGGCTTGTGATCAACCAAGCGGTTGGATCCAAAGGAGTCTACACCCGGAGATCGATTCGTCTTTCCGTTGTTTGCTACCTAAGGTTATGTCTTTTATTTTAAACACGTTATACATATTAAGCATTGTTTACTGATACTACCTTTCATTTGTGGCTATATGTGAGATTTGACTTTTAAGGCTCACATATGGTGTATATCTGGTTTTGTTCTTAAAACCGGGTGTTACATCTGACCTTCTACTACGAAACCATCAGGCTGATCCATGTAGATCTCCTCATCTAACTCTCCGTTTAGGAAAGCCGTCTTCACGTCCATCTGATGAACGACAAGACCATGAGACGCAGCCAGGGCAAGTAGTACTCTGATTGTAGTCAATCGAGCCACTGGTGAGTATGTATCAAAGAAGTCCTCGCCTTCCTTTTGGGTATAACCCTTGGCCACAAGCCTAGCCTTGTATTTTCAATCGTACCATCAGGCCTAAGCTTTTTCCTGAACACCCATTTACATCCTTGTTGGCATTTCTTAACGCAATCACTGGAATTGTTACATCCCAGTGGTCACGCCAAGAAACGTCAGGGTTGATAGTCGTGTTCTAAAGATATTATCCGCAAGCGCACGGATCTATCATTGTAGCATTTCACCCGGAAGTATTTCAGGGTATCGTGATTTATATTTTCCCAAAGGAAGGCATGGTGTAAAATAGCTCTAGCACATGGATATGGTACTTCACATCATCGAAATAAGTCTTAATGCTATGCAGGGGTGAGATAAACGGTAATTTGAGGATAGTGGACACACACTTGGTCTTCTCTCAAGGATAAAAGAGAAATAAGGAATAAAAGTAACGGAAAGAATAAAAGAATAAATCTACTGGAGCTGGTTGGTCGTATGCTGCTAAGCGTAGATTAGCTAACTCACATGTTATACAGGGTTAAAGGCAAGTCAGAGCCTAAGGTAACAGGGAGACCCCCGCAGCTGGTAAGCCAGCCGATAGAGGCATTTACGAACTCCTACACGACATACGAACGTGGGGGATTACAAGGGACGGACAGGGCTGTCACCACCTGCCGCCTACCCCTCAACCGTGGCATGCCGTCATATTCGAAGGCCCCCTCGTATTCGGACACCACGCCCGCATACTAAGGAACTACCTATGCTCCCCTAGGACTCCCACCCTACGGATGGATGAGCTAGAACACAGGCAAACCCGAAAGAACATCGAACCGTTACCTCACTCCCCTTCGAGACTCTAATCCTATAGAACATATGAACGATGAAGAACAGGGATGAACAAGCTATGAACTGATCATATGAACTAGGCTCTAGTTCATATGCATCATCATGAACAAGATCAAGACTATGCTCTAGTTCATACACTAAGCAACATATAAAGAATAAGAACTTGAACAAGGAAGAACACTCCATAGAGATTTACCAAGATGTATCTCTTCTTCCTAGGAGACAAGCTCTCCTTGGTAGCTTTCCTAGCTCCAACTACTACTAGTTCTAGGCTAGAGAACAAGTGGAGGTGAGGGAGAGAGAGACCAAATGAATTGTGTGTCTTGGAAAAGCTTGAATCTCCCCTTTTATATCTTGCTCAGGTCGGTTCAGGCATCAAAATGGAAGGTACTCCCCGCACCGACCTCCCTGAGCATTGATTGTACCAACCTCCACCGGCTGGCCCCACATGGTAGAGGGGGTGGCGCGAGTGCGCCCCTGGCGCGACCGCGCCAGGGTGCCACCTCCCCCTGACCGCCTTCGGGTGGTCGGTTGTGGAGTGGGCCTGGGCCGTGCTGGTTTGGTGTTTCAGCTCAATTCTGGTCCCGAAGTGGCCCATCTCCTTTTGGGGTGGTTTGGCGCTTTCCAGAAAGCGCCTTTTCTATGTTTAATCCCTGCACTTTTATATGATTCCTGCAATGACAGTATATTTCCTAGTGCACGTGGATTTGGGTTAGTTGTACATGTATATGCACATAGGAATATGTAATTCACCCTTTTTCATGTCTAATTGGCGGTATAAAATCGTCGATAAGGACCGTGTCGACGAAATATCGGCGATAGTCCGACCAGGGGTATGCCCTGACCGGTAATGGATTGGTGGAAGGCGCACGAGATTGCGAGCAAGACGTAAACGGAGCAATCACACGAGGTTTACCCGTGTTCGGAGCCGCAAAGATGCGTAAAACCCTAGTCCCGCTCTCTATTTCGATTATGATGTGGATGTATGAGTCTCGTGCGTTATGCCGGATTACGTCCCCGAGACGGGGGTCCTTGCTCTCCTTATATATCACGGGGAGCAAGGTTACAAGTCGGAACTAGCCTATCTCGGTACTAAGTTTACATACTTTACAAGTCTAAACTTTCCTATATCGCTAGGTCTTGTCCTCCTTGTCGGTCTTTGATATTCTTGCTGTTTTAGGCCGTCCGACCAGCCGAGCCGATCGGTCTTGAAGCTTGATGGGCCGGCCCGGCGATAGCGTGTCGGCCCAAACTAGGCCGTGAGGGTATATGGAGTTTATACCTCCACGCTAGTCCCCGAGCATCATGGATCTTGAGGGAAAAAACACCGTCTTGCTTGGTTGAGTGAGAAAGGGTGGTCGGACACACGTTCGACATGTGGTCCGGAGCAGGGAGGACCGTCTAATGCTTCCGACCACACTTTGCTTACACTTGGTTGACGTTTTCGGTTTTGACCGAAAGATTTATGATGCTCCTGAAAAGAAAAAAGAATTTTGAAAGGATCCCAAAACTAGAGACGTGGGCCCTCGTTAGTATGTGATGCCTGCCATCACATGGTATCTGTCGTGATTGGTCGTTGCCTTAGCTTAGTTTTGAAACTAAACTCTTTGTAAAGAGAAAGGATCAGGCCGAGTCATGCAAATGACGTGGGCCCACGTAGTCCCCGAGGTTGCTGTAAGATAGTATATGTTGCAGCAAGCTCTAAAAGAAGGATCTAGCCCATGTCACCTCTCAGGTGACGTGGGCCCACGTAGTCCCCGAGCCTGAGATGAGGTGGAACACGTTATGTCGGGGTCTAAAAAGAAGACAACCGATCATTATATCGTGCTTTATGTGTTTCCGACCACTCTTTGAGTGAGACCGAGCAGCCAAATTTCATTTGGGCTGGTCGGGCTTGAACCATGCCATAACTTTGTCATGATTAAGTTAAGGCGGCTTTGCTACTTAACTCGTCCCCAACGTGGCCGTGAGACCATGGTTTTGAATCTAAACCCATGAAATAGCTTAGCTATTTGTGTGCCGAAATAACCGGTATCATTGGCCAAAAAATCCTTAAATTTCAAATGTCGGATTGTGTGGGTTGAATTGTTTATGCTATACCGCAACTTTGTTACAAATGGGTTGGAACAGCTTTGCTTGTGAACCCGCCTCTTTTTAGCGAGGCTGTTTTAAGACTATAGCAAAAGAAACAGACTTAAATGACCTTCGCAGCTTTGCTCACTGGGTCGCCTTTCGGTTATCCGGTAGCCGTGCGTCCGTAATGGGAAATGTTTTGTAAATTTAAATGGGGAGAGAAAAACTGATCAAAAAGGCCTTTTAGCTTGAAGCGGCCCAGCTTTTTACGGCCCATTAAGGAAAAAACCCTAGTGTGGTTAAAAACTCTTGATGCCGCCGTCATTTGGTTTGCTTGCATTTTGCCTATAGCTCTTGCAATCGCCTTCATTCCCGCCCCCAAACTCCGTGCCTAGGGTTAACTCAAGTAACCGCATCCCGTTGTTTCGAGGGTCATGGCGAAGAGGCGTCAATCTCGCAACAGGAAAAGGAAGGAGAAAAAAGGGCGTAAAGAGTATGAGAAGCAGATGAAGCAGATTTGGTCGCCCACTCAATCGACGGCGGCGTCGGTGAATGCTTTGGCGGATGGCGGCATGATCCCGCCGGCATCCTTTGGAGTATGGCGTGTGCCACCTCGAGGCGAGGCATTCCCCCGCCCTTATGATGGCGAGATAGTTGTATTCGAGGATTATTTTATCGGGGATTAGGTATCCCAATCCATACTTACTTGGTGGAGCTTTGTATCCTTTGGAAGATATCGCTCGTAACCTCCACCCGAACTCAATTATGACAATTGCGCTCTTTGTTGCTTATTGCGAGATGTATCTTGCAATTCCCCCAAACTTCAATGTCTTCCGTTATTTTTATGAACTCGAAGAAGAGGGAAACTTGGGTGGTAGTCCAAAGTTGGCCGGGGCATGCTATATTTCTCTTCGTGATGGAATGCGCTCCCGCTCGGCTATCTTTCACCCATACTAATAATGTGAAGGACTGTTCAAGAAGTGGTTTTATGTAAATGACAATGAGCAGGGGAGACCTGTTCCTTGTGATATTACACATATTCCTGAACCCAATCATTTTTGGTCGGATAGACCAAATGCTACTGAGATGATTAAGGTGAATGAGATAATTGCCATGATGAACTTCAAGGGTCCGAATGGATTTACATTCTGTTGTTTATATCTCTCGCCGTATTCAAATTCCTACGAAGGAGAGATTTAATTTTTTGTGGGAATATCGTCTAAAAGATCGACCCTTCTCGTGAATCTCCGGAGGAAATTTCACTTGATGACATTAATCCGAGACTTCAAGATGTTCAAACGGGGGGAGGATACTCATATCCCTCGTCCTACCATTAAGCCTTATGATTGGAGGATGCCGCCTCCACCGGTATGTTTCTGCTTACTTATTTCTTTCTTCGTATTTGGACGTTTTTGGTATCCTTGCCGTTGGACTGATCTTCATGTGTTTATAGGGCCGTCATATATACGTGTCCCGAGTACCTCTTGATATTTTGCCTCGCTGGAGAAGCTCATAGCATCCCCGTACGGGTTTTGATCGAGGTATTGACAGGATGACGGTGGCCGATGATACTTGTTGATCCCGATGTTGATCGACGAAGGCAAAACCGGAAACGGAAGGTTGTTTATGAGAAGAAGAAACGATCTCGGCATCTTGACCGGTGGAGCTTTATCATTACAACCTTGTGCTTCCGGCGGCCGTAAACGTCGGCGTCACGCATTGCGTAATCGCGCATTCTCGATTCTCGATTGTGGAGACGAGCCGACTCTTGCCGAGTTTGCTCGGCGCAAAAATTGCGCTCGAAAGTGGTCGGGATAGCGCTCTCCCTTTGTTGCGGGGAGCTAGTCGTGTCGTGGAGCAGCCTATGTCAACGGCCGACCGCATTGGTCATTCGGAGACCTTGCACGGATAACTTCTCATGTCGGTCCGTGGATGGTCGGAGTGCTCCCGCTGTCATCGTGGCCCAAGATGAAGAAGCTCTTGCCGCCACCGATCCTTCTTCTCCTCTTCGTGATCCGGTGGTGCGGAATGACTTTGATGTTGGTACATCTCGTCCCTTCTAGGGATGAGGAGACCGATATGCCCCGATCGGTTTAGTCTGCATTTTGAGCGCTCGAGCCGTAAGTTTTGCAAACTTGTTACTTTTTGCTATGCCCCCTTTTTTTTTAATTGCTTTGTAAAATTTTCATTGCGGGGCTCCTATTGTTGATGACTTGGTCGGGACCCTTTGGGTCATGAAGCTTTGGTCAATCTTGGAACAAGCCAGAGGCCGTTCCCGAAGTCATAACTCCCGCCGCCAATGCCGTCATTGATCAAGAAACCGTTCCCGGTTGTGCCACCCGCTACCGATGCCGTTGATGATCCAGGGATAGTTCTTGCAAATGTTGTTGCTGAACCCGCGGTGGTCACCTGCGGGTATCAACATCATGGCCTCCGCTAGGGATACTCAACCATCTTATCCCGGAGTAGCGATAGATTCTTCCCCGGCTTCTTCGCGAGGGTGATCAATATCTGAATATGCATTTGGGTAGTTTTAGACCCAAAAGGTGCATCGACAAAGCAGACGCCCCGAGATAATGGAAGAGGTCGGGGGGGGAACTTCTTCGGTCCCCATATACCCGGTAGCCGCAGCTATGTTGCTCGTCAAGATGACAACGGTGAATGGCACATTTTTGAAAATGTTACCGGGGTGCCGTTTCGATGGTTTTGAGCAAGTGTTTGCTGATCTTCGTGCTCGTATTAAGGTTGGTACTTGTTTTTGGTGAATTTTTCTATTTTGCCCGTTACGTCGCGTTGTGAAGGATCTCTTTGCAGGTAGTTGAAGATGTTCTTGAAGAGCGCCGTCTTTGCATAGAGCAATTCAAACCGACCATGTGTGAAAACGGTCTTCGCGGAAGCAAAATGAAGATTTGGAGCGGCGAGATCCGTGTTCACGAAGGTCGTGAAAGGCTTTGGGAACTTGAGAAAGATTCCTTGTTAAAAAAGGTTGCATCCCTTCGGAGCAAAACAAAGGTTTGTTTTACTCACTCCCGTTACTTGTTGTTTTAACGAATATGTCGATTACTTGATTGTACTTTGTAGGTTTGGAGAGTGATAAAGCCTTGATGGCCGCTGAAATTGCTCGTCTCGAACGGAACGGAGAACAAAGCCCGTGCGAAGTTGAGCGCTTGGAGAGGGAGGCACGAGGTGCGTTTTCTCCCTTTTTTATCTTCTCGTTGTTGTTTCGATCTCGTGTCTTATAGGTTATACTTATGTAGAAACGCATGAGCGTCATATGGCGCAATTCGGGCGTGCTGAAAAATGATAATCAGCATCCGATGGAGCGTTACCCGTCCATGGCGAATGGATTGCAACCTCGTTTCTTTGTTCTTGCGCGGGGCGAAGTGAGGCCGGCAAATCCCCTTCTCGTTCTGACCGTTGTGGATCAATGCCGTCGTTCGTGGCGTTTGCTTTAAGGAGTTTGTCGGGAAGGGGAGTCGCTTTGTTGCGTCAAGTGTTCGGCTCTTGCGCAGTCTCACTTTCCTCGGGCGGATTTCAAGCGTTTGGAGTCCGGGAGGCCCGCATATACTCTCCCGAAAAACTCGAGAGATTTGCAAAAGGCTTGTCAGGGGCACCGCTTGTGTTATTGCCGACAAGATAGATCTTGTCCCGGAACAATGATTTAAAACTCACTGTGGTATTAAACTCTGTGGTGCTTTGCACCGTTTTGTAACAATATCTGGTGTGTTTTGATACAATTGGTAGTTGTATGTCTGAAAATGATTACAATTGCCTTGGTGCTAGGCATAGAATTTTATTAAATGTTCTATGTGCCAAGAATTTGGCAAATCTCTAGGTGGATCGTCTAGAGTACATAGTTTATAAGTCGTTGGTCTTGTGACTGCTTTGACTAGGAAGGGTCCTTCCCAATGAGATGATAATTTGTGGAGGTCGTCTTGTTTTCCGAATTCTCTTGAGGACGAGGTCTCCGACCACAAACCGTCTCTCTTTTACATTTCGTTGTAATAGCGCCATAGAGACGCTAGATATTTAGCCGTTCTTGGGAGTGTTTCCAAGTTCCGCTCTTCTCCCGAATCGATGATAGTTTTTCGACTTCATTCGTGGCTTTTTCGTCATAATTTTTTGTTCTTGGTGAGCCAAATGCTACTTCATCTCGGCAAACCGCTTCACCAAATATCATGAAATAAGGTGAGACGCCGGTATTTCGCTTGGTTGGGTTCGGAGTCCCCATATCACAGCGGGTAATTCGTGATACCATCTTCCCGGATGGGTGTCGTTGTCTCGATATAGCCTTTTTCGTAGGGCGTCTATGATCATCCCATTTGCTCTTTCGACTTGACCATTAGCTCGAGGGTGAGCTACCGATACATATTTTACTTTTGTTCCTAAGTCTTCACAAAAATCCCAAAATTCACCGCCTGTGAATGTGGATCCCAAATCTGTTATAATGGTGTTGGGTACGCCGAAACGATGTACGACGTACGTTAGGAACTCAACAGCTTTTTGAGCATTTGCCTTGACTAAGGGCTTATATTCTATCCATTTTGAAAATTTGTCTATAAGTACATAGACAAATTGATAGCCGCCTGGGGCTTTTTTGAATGGTCCTATCATGTCTAGTCCCCAGCATGAAAAGGGCCATGCGGCTGTGTTAACACCAGGATTTGGTCAGGAATATGACAGGTGGACCCGCAGACGGCAGAGAGAGGAATTCGGCAAGTGCATATGCGGTCGGCTAATTTCCATGTGTTCGGCAAATGGCCAAGCGGTCGGCAAATCGCTTTATTTGAAGGCGGAGAAAGGAAAAAGGAAGCCGATCGAAAAGGGAAGGAGTCGTGATGATCAAGGACTCCGATTATGGATAGAGTTAGCATGTCTTTGTCTTTCCAATTTTGGTTAGATAGTTCGTAAGTGCTTAGGACTCATGTTTTGTCCAGGGTATAAATATAAACCCTCGACCATTGTAATAGGGGTTCACAACCAAATCAATACAACCGGCTACGTGCCACCCTTCGAGTCCTTTTAGTCGTGTCGTCGAGTTCTTCGAGAGGGCCAATCGATCCGTCGACCTCCGTAAGTCCCGGCAACCTTGTTATCATGTCTAGTATCATGCGGTGGATTTAGATAATGATGCAAGAAGTCTTGTTGCAATGCTTAGTATCATGCGGTGGATTTAAGCATTGAACCAAGAGGGTTCCGTGTTAGTCATGAGTCGTGCGGCGAGGCTAAGATTAGCTAGGAGCTAGTTACCAAAGTTTCTCCGATTAGGTCATGAGTCGTGCGGCGAGCTAAGATCTAAGCTTAGAGGCTAGTTATCGGCTCTTTTAGATTTGGCATGATCTAATAGATTCATTAAGTTATCATGTGTTGCATGTTTATTTAATGTTTAATTATTTGCAACACTCTTTTGCCCAATTTAGATTGATACTCTTTCGGCTTGTTGATCGTTCATTTCATGCTTATTCAAAATCGAGTAGATTAAACTCATATAGCCGAATTAGATCAATCTAGGTTGTTACGTGTTGCGGGTTCATCCATGTCATATGTAGATAAGCCTTGACAGACCGGTACCGTGCGGCGATGCGAGTCTTTGGGTTACTCTAGAGCTAGTCATCCGGTGGACTAGAGATCGGTTTGATCGATAGGTTCCTTTTACATGTCACTTGTTTGTTCCTTCTTCATGGACCCCGATTCGGCAATCTTGCCGATACGGTTATGCTTATACATGTAGCGAGTATCTATGGATCTGTTAGATAATCACGTGCTTTTAGCTCTCTATTGCTAGATTGTATCATGCGGTGGATTGATCTAGTAGTAAGGAGTGGTGTAAATTCATAGTGAGTGGTATCATGCGGTGGATTAGCTTGCTTGAATTTATGCTTGACGGGTTTATGAAGGCTAGACGTGCGGCGATTAGTTGAAGTAGCCTATGCATGTGTTTGTTTAGTAGATTTATATTTATAAGTTACTTATTCTTAATTATTAAGTGCTTGATGATGCTTTAAACCTGAGAAGTAGTTTGATATGCGTTTCACGATTCAATCTTGTTCAAACATGTCTTCATCTATCGTATTCGGCAATTTCGTTCGTTTACATCGTTATGTACTTTAGCCTAATGAACGCAATTGTTGCGTATAGCTTCTATAGCTATATGTCGTCGTAAGTGGCTTCGGGGCCGTAAAGATGGAACTGTCGGTCTCACCCAAAGACGTTCCGGCTTATGATCTTACTGTTTTATCCCTTGTCGATTTTCGGTCAAATCGACGGCACACTTCCGGATTCGACGCCGGCACCCGATTGAAGCTAGGCTTTCCGGCTTGCCGTGTGTGAGACGCAGGTGGTCACATTTTGCGTCAACACACTTTTTGGCACGCCCGGTGGACAACTTCTCAATATAAGATGGGATCGGAAATTGACAACGATCACGTTCGAACGTGACCATGGACGAGCCGCCGCCGCGAGCAACGCCGATGGTGGAGCAAGCAATGGAACAATTTCAGCGAGAAATGTCGATGTCCTTTTCCAAGAACAAGAGTGGCGAGTGATGATCAAGCAAGCACGCCACGAGTTCTTCTCGCCGGTCGGGCGATGTTACCGACGAGGAGGAGATGCGAGAGGGTAGTTGGAGCCATCTACAAAGCTGTAGGAGACACTATGTTGAATCACAACACAGCTTTTCTCGGGCACCTTCCGCAAAATCATGGCTGAAACTTTTGGTCCGGCAAGTTGACAAACGATTTGAAGCAAGATTTGGAGAGCTTGTCAGGGCCGTGTACTTCAACACTCAAAGAATCTTCGGGGAAGTCAACTGGAGGAGAAGAGATAATCGGTACAAGCAAAGATGGAGCTATTCATGATGGAAAAGAGAAGCCTCCCGTGACCGAGCAAAGAAACTCATGGTCGTAGCTTTTGGTGCGACAACGAGATATACCCGCATCTCGCTTATAAGATTTCTCCGGTAGCAAACAGTTGCGAGAAGAGTGTCTATGGAGATGGGTATAGTGAATTCACGACACGGTGCTCGGATGCTTTGCCGAATCCGGGATACGGGAGTGCATCGGGAGTGCCTTCTAGGAGACAGGAGCAAAAGATGCAAATGATGAGCTCCTAAGCGGGAATGGCTGATATGATGCGAATCAATTCGGCTGAAACCAAAGCATCGACATATGCATACAAATCTCCTTTCCCGAATGGTACAATAGGGTAGCTCTTCCACCAAGAGTTAAACCACCAACGGATTTGACCAAATTCTCCGGTCGATGATACCAGTACCATTGAGCATGTCAAGAGATATCCGATGCAACTTGGAGAAGCTGCTGATGAAGCTTGGAGGATCGATATTTTCCTATGTCTCGACAGGGCCGGCTTTCACATGGTTTGCATCGCGCCGGCCAATTCCATTGGTACATGGGCGAATTGGAGCAAAAGTTCCATTCATACTTTTATACGAACCAATGAGAAGAAGATGGTTGATCTGTGGTCTATGAGGATGAAAACTACCGAGACACCAATGGAGTATCTCCGCAGATTCGAGAGAAGCAAAGAACATGTGCTATTCTCGACTATTCCGATGATCGGCTTGCACAATTGGTCATTGCAGGCATGCCGCCACATATTAGAGACAAGCTATTCGGCATGGAGTTTGAAGATCTTGGACAGCTTGCACAAAAGCTGACAGCAATGAACAATCAAGCCCAAGGGTTCGAAGAGATGCTCGTTTTCGGAAGAACAAGTGCAACCGTTGATATGTATCGAGATTTACGGAGGAAGCATCTGAATATGAAGATGAAGATGAAGTAGCTGCTGCAGAGTTGACCTGGACAAAAGAGCCTACTTTGGTCAGTCATCGATGGGTGAAGCAGCAAAAGGGATCTTATGATTTTGATGTCAGTAAAGCAGATAAGCTCTTTTTGTATCTGATCCAAGAGGGACGCGTCAAGCTGCCAGAAGGACATCCTATGTTGCGCCCTGAAGGGGTAAAGGATAAGAAGTACTGTGGGTTTCATGATACAAATTCTCATCATATCAATGATTGCCGAGTGTTCAGAGTAAAAATTCAGAAGGCTATTCAAGATGGACACTTAAGATTTGATGGCAAGATGAAAGTAGACAAGAACCCATTCCCTCGAACATGGTCTCTTTCTCCATAGGCATGGTTGATGCCGGTGAGTCCAAGGAAAAGGGAAAGATGAAGGTTCGACATCCGAAAGAGCCAAAGAGATTGGTTCTGACCCTAATCGGCAAGTTATCAAGGAGGAAGTGCAACAAGCGCAGTTCAAGAATAGCCGAACAGAAGGGTCAAACTTCGATGCGGCTAAGGGAAATTGCCGAATACACGCTGATCCGAAGCGCGGGGTTACAGCACGACACTTATTGAATAAGTGGCAATGGGAAAAGAAGATGGAGTATGATGAGGAACAGCAAGTACATTGAGGAGGAGCGCGGAGTTCATGGCGAACGTCGGAGATATGAAGCGAAGTGCGCCAAAGGGAACAAGAAGAATACGGGAGAGAGCAAGAGCAATCTCATTGGAATTGTTCCTTCTTCAGACACTGTTGGAATGAAGGCTTGAAATTGCTGCGCGAAACAATTGCCCCGAATGCGGTGATCAATATTCGAGTACAGGCAATCTCGAGTCAACCGTCCCGTTCATGATAGACTTGGGATGAAAGTTCCGGAGAACGATCGGCGCCTAAAAATAAAACAGTTTTGATGGATATCGAGGAAAAGATTTGCGAGACCAAACATGGGCTCACAAGTAGTGTCCATACTACGGAAGAGAGCTCCTACGATGGCAAAAAGGTCAATGGTGCCCTCCCGGTCTCGCGGAAAAGCCGAAGAGAAGAGTTCGGCGTTTGAGAAATCAAGAGATGAAGCAGAAATAGCCAAAAAGAAGCCAAGATGGCGTCCTAAGAAAAAGGATGGTAGACAGGGCCCATCGGCTAATACTAACATGGTGTTCTTCATTCCATTAGAGTTTAAAGCTCCCGAAGACCAAGAAGTGCAAGATGAGGTATATTCAGATTTTGATGAGACCGAATGCCGAGACCCGATGGCTCAACTTGTGTTGACTCGGCAAGCAATCTTTGATAAGCCGAGTTAAAAATCGTCATCTGAAACCATTGTACTTGAAGGGATATGTCAATGGCAAGCCTTTAACTAAGATGCTTGTTGATGGAGGGGCTGCTATCAATATTATGCCCTATGCTACTTTCGGAAACTTGGTATGACAAATGAAGATTTGCTGCAGATGACATGATCCTTAGAGATTTTGCGGCAATGCTTTCGATACTCGTGGAGCAAGTACATGTGGAGCGATGATTGGATCCAAGACCTTGATCACTACCTTCTTTGTCATTGATGGCAAGGGGGCATATAGCATGCTTACGGGAAGGGATTGGATCCATGCTAATTGCTTGTATACCCTCAACTATGCATCAAATCCTTATTCGGTGGGTAGGAGATGATGTAGAAGTTGTTCAGCGATGATTCAGTGAGTGTTGCCACTTCGAGCCTCGCTTATTGGGAGTATGATGGACTAGATTGCCTTTCGGGTAAGGTATGGAAAGAAGGTCCTGTCAATGTGTTCGACGGGATCAACAACGATCCAAGCGAGTCGGCTCGACAAGAACTTTTAATGGGCAATCCAATCGATGGCAACAAAGGCAAAGCTGGGTCGTGGTTTCATGTCGGCCGACAAATTAGAAGAAATCAATGTTGGTGATAGCACAAAGTCAAGGCCGATGTATATCGCTGCAAATTTAGACCCGAATATAAATTGAAGTTAATAGAGTTGCTGAATGAGTTCAAAGATTGTTTTGCTTGGGATTACACAGAGATGCCTGGGTTGGATCGATCAATTGTTGAGCATAAGCCGCCTATAAAACCTGGATTTCGTCCTTTCAAACAACCTCCACGGAAAATCTATAAAGAGGAGGTATTGGCCGATGTAAAGAAAGAGATTGAGAGATTAATTGAAGCAAGCTTTATTCGGCCATGCGGGTATGCGAGAATGGATTTCAAATATAGTACCTGTCTACAAGAAGAATGGAAAGATGAGGGTATGCATAGATTTCGAGATCTCAACAAAGCTACTCCAATGGATGGATACCCAATGCCAGGTTGCCGATTTATTAGTGGATGCAGTAGCAGGTTATGAAGTTATCGGTTTTATGGATGGCAATGCTGGCTACAATCAGATTTTCATGGCGGTTGAAGATATTGCAAAGACTGCATTCAGATGTCCTGGTCACATTGGATTGTTTGAGTGGATAGTGATGACATTTGGATTGAAGAATGCTTTGGTGCAACTTATCGAGAGCCATGAACTATATCTTTCATGAGTTAATCGGCAAGATTGTAGAAATTTATATTGATGATGTAGTAGTCAAATCCGAGACCATGAAGGACATTTAGCCGATTTAAAAAAGACTTTGGAGTGCACAAGGAGACATGGCTTAAAGATGAATCCAAACAAGTGTGCTTTTGGAGTCTCGGCTGGTGAGTTTTTAGGGTTCTTGATCCACAAAGGAGGGATAGAAGTTGGAAAAAAGAGCATGGAAGCAATAGACAAAGTTGTGCCCCAACTAACCTTCTGAATTGCAATCATTGCTTGGGCAAGGTCAATTTCGTGAGAAGATTCATATCCAATTTATCGAAAGAGTGTTGCCTTTCTCTCCATTGTTGAAGCTCAAGAAAGATCGAGAAATTTGTGCAGGGTGACATACAAAGAAAAGGCTTTTGATGAAATCAAGCAATATATGAAGGCACTTTGCCCGATGTTGGTACCTCCACAACTTGAGAAGCCTTTCAAGTCAGGCATGTGGCGGCCGATAGCCTAACAATAGGATCGGCCCTTATGCAAGAGTTTGATGGAAAAGAGAGAGTAATAGCTTACCTTAGCCGAAAACTGTTAGATCCCGAAACAAGGTATTCGGCTATAGAAAAGCTCGTTTGTGTGTTTATTACTCATGCACCAAATTTCGGCACTATTTGTTAAATGCCGAATGTGTGGTTATATCTAGTTTTGATGTAATTAAACACATGTTGTCAATGCCGATTTTAAGTGGGAGAATCGGCAAATGGGTATTAGCACCGTCGAGTTTAATTTAAAGTATGAGTCGGCAAAAGCGGTGAAAGGACAGGCAATTGCCGATTTTATTACTCAACATCGTGATTTATCCGTTGATATGATTAACATTGCCCCATGGGCATTATTTTTTGATGGATCATCATGTGACAAAGGTGGTGGTGCTTTGGTATTCTTTTGATATCCCCACGTGGAAAGATATTTGAGTTTGCTTTTTCAATTGAATATCCTGTCACTAACAACCAAGCGAGTATGAGGCTTTGCTTGGAGGGCTTCATTTGGTAGAACTCGAAGGTCATGTCTTTGTTGAGGTATTTGGTGATTCGAATTGGTAATCAATCGGTTGACAGACAATATGAATGCAAAAATGATGTACTTGCAAGGGTACTATGAACAATGTAGGGAACTTCGAAAAGTTTTTCGTAGTTACTTTGCATCATATACCCAGAGAGCACAATGGAGAAGCAAATAAATTAGCTCAAGTCGCTTCGGATATCGGGAAAATCATGAAGTCTATACAACGAGAAGAAGATGTTTTCAATTCGATCGATAAGTAATGACCGGAGAAGTGACATTATCAACTATCTCGAAAGATCCATCTCAAAGAGTTTCCCTGGAGGCTCGGGTATAAGGCATTTAAATTTGTGCTTCTTGATGATCGCCTGTACCACAAGTCTATAGATGGAGTGTTGCTCAAATGCTTGAGCCAAGAAGAAGCTAAGAAGATTATGTTTGAAGTCCATGAAGGAGCTTGTGGTGCACATCGGTCGGCTTACCGAATGAAATGGATAATAAGGAGGACAGGGTACTTTTGGCCGACTATGTTGGAGGATTGCTTTGAATATTACAAAGGGTGTCGAGATTGTCGATATTTGGTAATGTTCGAGAGCACCACATCCGTTCGAATCCGATAATTAAACCTTGGCCGTTCGTAGGATGGGGTATAGATTTAATTGGACAGATCAATCCTCCATCTAGCAAAGGACACAAGTTTGTGTTGCTAGCAACAGATTATTTCACCAAGTGGGTTGAAGCTATCCCTTTGAAAAAGGTCACATCGAAAAATATGATCGGTTTGTCAAGGAACATATAATTCATAGGTTTGGGATTCCACGAGACCATTACAACCGACCCGGGGACTCGAGTTCACTTCTTCGAGTTTTGTGATTTTGCCGAAAACATGGGGATAAGGCCGTATAATTCTTCTCCTTATTATGCACAAGCCAATGGCCAAGCGAGGCGTCAAATAAGATCATGATCAAGATTATTCGAAAGAAAATCGATGAGAAGCCAAGGAGATGGCACTTGGTCCTTAATGAAGCATTGTGGGCTTACCGAATGGCTTGCCATGGGTCCACACAAGCATCTCCATATGAGTTGGTTTATGGACATAATGCTTTGTGATGCCTTGGGAGTTGCAATCGGGATCAAGGAGAGTTGAGTTACAAAAGGACCTGACAGAAAAAGATTATAAGGATCTGATGATGGATGAGTTAGAAGATTTGCATTTGATTCGTCTTAAGGCCTTGGAGAATATTGAGAAGAATAAAATACGTGTTGCCAAGTACTACAACAAGAGAGTTAAAATTAAGCAATTTGCAGAAGGAGAATTGGTTTGGAAAACAATATTGCCAATTGGTACCAAAGACAGAATATTCGGCAAGTGGTCTCCGAATTGGGAAGGACCTTTTCGGGTTGTCGGTTGTGCACTGGCAATGCGTATATATTAAAAACGCTGTTTGGAGAAGAACTTACTAGAGCCATCAATGGCGATACCTTAAGAAGTTTTATCCAAGTATCGAAGTTGGATCTTAATTGTGATTATGACATAAGCGTGGTATAGCCGATTGAATAAAATCGCCTTCGTAGCAAAGGAAAGAAGTTGGAAAGAAGTAACCGATAATATTATCGCCTCTAGTGGAAAGATAGCCGATATCGTGTGTATCGTCTTGAGAACAAAAATAGCCGATACGGTTGTATCGCCTTTAGTCGATTTTTAAAAATATAAGTGAATGTTGATCTTATCTCTCAGGCGATAGGTTTATCGGGAGAAGATAAAGGGAATTGAAGTACTACGCTACAAACCGTCAAGTCATGGAACAGGACCGAGATCTAATCGGCTAAAATGATGTCATGCGATTCGGGAGTTTTCGTTTGGGAAGAGCGTTGCGCGAGTTCTAGCTAAGGGAAAATTTGCAAAGAAGCAAATACAACGACGAATGTCATCACGTACAAGCAAGAACAAGAAGAGGACCAACATTCTTCATTAAACTTTTATTTACAACCCGCGCCAATCCTAGTACAAGCTACTCCTCTTCTTCGTTGAAGAGCTTGTTGAGGACAGACTCGGGGTTGGTGGCGTTGGCCATGGCGTCGGCGTGGGCGTCGTAACCCCCGGGGAGGCCCTCGATGTCGTCGACTTCGTGAGGGAGCCCGCCGCGGAAGCCGGTCGGCATCGGAGCGTAGTCGTCCCCGGTCCCAGACGACATCCCCGCCCGAGGGAGGTGCCGAGGCGCACGCCATGAAGGGCAACCAGTCGACGACCGACTGTGCACCGCCGAGGCGCTCCACTGCCGCCCTTGGGCGTTCACGTGGTTGGCCGCCGCCATCGCCGCCACCTTCAAGCGGTCCGGCTCCGCGGTGAGGTCTCGCAAAGAAAAAAATGAGATTAATCAATGAGCGAGATGAATCGGAAGGAACATGGGTTGAAGGCAATTGGCGAAAAGTGAATGCGGTGATGGCCTCGCTCATCCGCGGCGGTTGTCCTCCAACTCCGTGAGCGATCCCGAACTTCTTGGTTTCTTCACCAAGAAGCTCCATCGCCTCATCCCGCTCACGGCGATACGCGGCGGCGTCGTAACGGGCTACGGCGGGATCTCCTCGTCGTTCCTCTCCCATATAGGAACGTCGGCCGACCCCGATGAAGCCGGCGTGCCGGTGCGGGAGAAGGAGCGAGGAGCCGGGCTGGAGCGGGAGCCGCGCGAAGCGAGGGCGTCGAACGCCGCGCGGCCGGCGCCCGGAAGCGCCATTGGCCGGTGCCGATCCTCGCCGTCCTACAAACGAGGTACCGTCAAGATCGGCTAATTTAGAAAAAACACGAGACAAGATGGGGAGATCGTTTCTTCACTGCAGACGGCGACCACCACGGCCGCTTCCCCGCCGCGTCCACCACAGAGCGGAGCGGAAGCGGAAGAGGGAGCGTGGGTGCCGGCCGGCGACCCGCCTCCGGACATTGGCGATGTAGTCGCCGGTGTTCCCGAGCCCGAAACGGATCAAGAAGATAAGCAACCGCAAAGGGGGCGAGGTTCGGGACGGGTAAAGACTATCGAATAGCACAACTCAAGGGATTAGAGATCTCACCGCCGGCGCCGGTTGCTACTACCCTCCGCCTCGTCCTGGGCAGGACGCTTATTACGATCTCCGCCGCTCGCCATTGGTGATGGTGGGGGTTTTTTGGGCTTGAAGGCAAGGAGGAAGTGGAAGAGATTGAAGAAGATAGCAACTGCTTGTGTTTGATGTGGTGATGGTGGGAGCCGACTGGTCCTATTTATGAACGTGGGAGCCGTGGAGACTGTGGGAAAGCCAAGCGACAGAGTAGGGTTTCCACGTTTATGGGCCGATGTTGAGTTGGGCCGAGCCCATTACTACGGCGATCGGTTACCATACGCTCGGTCGGCTAAATAGGCGATGAAAGTTATTCGGCTAAAGTGAACGCTTGAAGCGGCAATAGTTACGTTCGGGCGATATACGCGTCTATGAGTACGGTTGTAATTGGAAGAGCCGAATGGTAACAGTATGCGAGAGAAAAAGATAAAGATTATCTACTTTTCAAGAGAAAAGAAATTGTTTTCAAGTATGACAAGGCCAAGCCTAAGAGTCTACATCTTCAAGTACAAGCCAAGCATCTATACATTTAAGAAAGAATTGATAACGGCAAGAGCATCAATCTTGATTCGGTTGGCCTCATCAAGAGCTTTTTGGTCCTCTTCTTGAGAATCTTGGATATTGGACAGTTTGCTTTTGATTTGCCGCGTCTCCTTAATGACTCGATTGTATTTTGGATTTAGCCGAATCAAGAGATGGCGATTTGCGAGCTTAGTTTCATGAGACTGAATATTGGCATTCGGTTGAGCCAATTGAGCTTCAAGTTTGGCTTTTTCTTCTCTCATGACTGCGGCTACGGTTCTAAGGTGCTCAAGAGATGCTCGGTTGACTTGATGCTAGAATAGAGCTCCTTGGCCTGTCTTGTTCCTTGGCCATTTTTCTTTTCTCCGAGATCAACTTTGGTGGACATATTCTTGTGTGCTCTCTTGATAGCGGCAAAATGATCATCAAGGTGTGATAAAGCGTCTATGGCGGCCTTGAGATTGGAAGGAAGCTCTTGATCAATAAGCTCGCTATTTCCCTTATTTTGTCGAGTCTTGGGCCAAAGCAACAATATCCTTTTTCGTAAATGAGATTATATCCTTTAGCTTGGCTTGACTCTCGATGACAATTTCGGTTGGAAGAAACTTCATCGTCTTTGTCCCCGGATACTCTTCAGCGATAAGGGAAAAGCGGCTTGAGGGTGAGCAATGTCTGTTGATGAACAAGGAAGGTAATTTAACCGAATGACTCGGTTGGAAGTAAAAATAATCAAGTGGAGTAAAATAATACCTCCTCGGCAAAAGCCCGATCAATGGCATCCCGGGTAGCATCAAGACTCGAGTGACTAGTGCGATTCTTTACTTGAGATAGCGTGTCATGGCTTGTTGATGCATCTTGGATTGCCGAAGGAGTTAAAACGTAATCTGGTGAGAGAGATTTTTCTCTCGCTACTTCTCCCGATCACTGTTTGTTCATCAACCCGATGAGAGGGAATTTCTTCGCTATATCTCCTTGTTCACCTACTTGATCGTCTCGCCGATGCATATCAAGATCATTGGTGAGCTCATTGTTTGCTTGACCAATGGAGGCTCCGGAGAGTTGTCCAAGATCACTACCCTATCGGGACTTTGAGGGTTGGCCTCGCACATGTTGAAGGAAAGTGATAAGTGCAAAACACACTTGCAGATGGAAAATAAAGGATAAAAAACATTCATACCGAGGGAGTGGTTTAGCTTTCTTAGATCTTGTTTTCTTGGGAATTGCGTGTCCTTGATAGGGGAGGAAGGAGTTTTTCTTTTGAGATCTTTCGGGAGCACCGTATCGTCGCGTATCTTGTTGAACACCGTCGGACTTGGAGCATCATGCCCCAAAGCGGCAACGGGGCCGGGTTGCCAATATTGAACCTCGGAGGACTTGGAGGAGCAATGTCTGTTCAAAGGAGATGTTTTAGAAACGGAACGAGAGATATGAAGTAAAAGGTGGTCAGTGAGTGTGTACCTCATCATCGGAAGAAAATGAAGGCATCAAGACTTGGCATAAAGGGTGAACTTGTGCTCGAAGATATGAGAATGCCATTCTTGCCACCGAGGTTGAAGGAAGAATGAGTAGCTTCAATTATCACCGAGAGGATTGGGCTCATATGTTGGAAGCTTGCATCCAAGATTGAAGACTTTGTTGGCCTCGGTTATATTCAGCGGTGTCGCCCGGGTCGATGATGCTCGAGAAATATGGCCTTGGGGGCGGTGACCAAGTCCAAACGCAATCGGCAGCAACCATGTTTGGATTATAAAATTCATAAGTTGAGCTTATCAACCGACCATGGTGAAATTCTGGCGGCGAGCACGGGGCTTGATGAAAGCATTGAAAATGTCCCTGGAATCATCATCTATGCGGCCCAACTCATAGCCGAATGCAAGGGAGAGTTAAATTTTCATTTTCCCGTAGGGAAACCGGATCATGTGGTTGAATCCCTTGTAGAAGATCTTGAAAAGATGACCCAGGTCTAAGTCAATAATGATTGAAGATGCAGCCTCTCCATATGTCGACAAGATTTGTATCGGGGTCTTCACCTTCGACATAATTGATTGAAGGAAAGTTCGGTTGTGGAAATCTACGAGAGACAATCGATGCATGTATAGTTGCAACCACATCCGGAGAAGCCACCATGGTCCATTGACACGGGAGATTTCGCCCCGATTCCTCATCTGGACGCGATGTCTGGTGCATCATGTGGTAGAAAGCTCCCGGCGAATTTGCCTAAAGGAATCGGCTTGCCTCGTAGCCAATTCTTCACCATCACTATGTGATTCAGAGTGGGCTCATTGGACTTGCCACGAAAAATGAATCTGCATAACCACATGTTCATGAATGCCCTATACTCTTTATCGAGACACGGGCCGGTTGAAGCATAAGCCTGGACATACTTGGCCCAAATTCCTCCCGATTTGGATCGCATCGTGAGCCGGGTGCTTTTGTATTTGAATGGGTATGTTGGCTTGGTAATGTTTAAACCGAGTCATCATAAAAATGTCTCGAGAGAGTGATCGACATTGGGCCATGACCGAAGATGAACGCATTGATGGCGTCGGACCCGGAAGTGGAAAGCGGCTATCGGGGGAGTCGTTCCTAGGCATTTCGGCTAAAGAAAGCTCCGGACAATGCTGAATATCTTGGGATTCCCAAAAATCACCGCTCTGGGCTGCATCCTACGGTACCAATCACGCCATCCCGTGATTGAAGGAAGGGGCCATGTTTTGAAAGTATTCGGCCATCTTGTTTGGGGGAGAAATCCTAGACTTAAAGGGGATCCTCGGGGTTTCCTTTTCAATAAATTCCCTTGGATTGGGGTCTCCCCGCGGACCAAGAAAAATGATCCGGGACACGCAAGATTGGAGATCAAGATCTCATTCTTCATTTCCTTTAAGAAGAAATTGAAGCAAATGGATCAAAAGGTGCATGCGGAAATTGATTCGAAAGAATTGCCGAATGGGTAAAGCAAGTAGGGTTACCTCTAGAAACTCCTCTTGAGTTCCCGTCGCCATGATGGAGCCGGTTGAAGTCTCGTCGCCATTGAAGTCAACGGCGCCTTGAGATCTCAAATGGCGGCTGCGGTGTTGGCGGTCTTGACCTAGATGAAAGGCATGATAGTCAATTTCGAAATAAAATCCTTTTATCTCGAAATTGAGGGGGCATGTGTTAACACCGGGATTTGGTCGGGAATATGACGGGTGGACCCGCAGACGGCGAGAGAGAGAATTCGGCAAGTGCATATGCGGTCGGCTAATTTCCATGTGTTCGGCAAATGGCCAAGCGGTCGGCAACTTTTTATTTGAAGGCGGAGAAAGGAAAAAGGAAGGCGATCGAAAAGGGAAGGAGTCGTGATGATCAAGGACTCCGATTATGGATAGAGTTAGCATGTCTTTGTCTTTCCAATTTTGGTTAGATAGTTCGTAAGTGCTTAGGACTCATGTTTTGTCCGGGTATAAATATAAACCCTCGACCATTGTAATAGGGGTTCACAACCAAATCAATACAACCGGCTACGTGCCACCCTTCGAGTCCTTTTAGTCGTGTCGTCGAGTTCTTCGAGAGGGCCAATCGATCCGTCGACCTCCGTAAGTCCCGGCAACCTTGTTATCATGTCTAGTATCATGCGGTGGATTTAGATAATGATGCAAGAAGTCTTGTTGCAATGCTTAGTATCATGCGGTGGATTTAAGCATTGAACCAAGAGGGTTCCGTGTTAGTCATGAGTCGTGCGTGCGAGGCTAAGATTAGCTAGGAGCTAGTTACCAAAGTTTCTCGATTAGGTCATGAGTCGTGCGGCGGGCTAAGATCTAAGCTTAGAGGCTAGTTATCGGCTCTTTTAGATTTGGCATGATCTAATAGATTCATTAAGTTATCATGTGTTGCATGTTTATTTAATGTTTAATTATTTGCAACACTCTTTTGCCCAATTTAGATTGATACTCTTTCGGCTTGTTGATCGTTCATTTCATGCTTATTCAAAATCGAGTAGATCAAACTCATATAGCCGAATTAGATCAATCTAGGTTGTTACGTGTTGCGGGTTCATCCACGTCATATGTAGATAAGCCTTGACGACCGGGTACCGTGCGGCGGATGCGGTCTTTGGGTTACTCTAGAGCTAGTCATCCGGTGGACTAGAGATCGGTTTAATCGATAGGTTCCTTTTACATGTCACTTGTTTGTTCCTTCTTCATGGACCCCGATTCGGCAATCTTGCCGATACGGTTATGCTTATACATGTAGCGAGTATCTATGGATCTGTTAGATAATCACGTGCTTTTAGCTCTCTATTGCTAGATTGTATCATGCGGTGGATTGATCTAGTAGTAAGGAGTGGTGTAAATTCATAGTGAGTGGTATCATGCGGTGGATTAGCTTGCTTGAATTTATGCTTGACGGGTTTATGAAGGCTAGACGTGCGGCGATTAGTTGAAGTAGCCTATGCATGTGTTTGTTTAGTAGATTTATATTTATAAGTTACTTATTCTTAATTATTAAGTGCTTGATGATGCTTTAAACCCGAGAAGTAGTTTGATATGCGTTTCACGATTCAATCTTGTTCAAACATGTCTTCATCTATCGTATTCGGCAATTTCGTTCGTTTACATCGGTTATGTACTTTAGCCTAATGAACGCAATTGTTGCGTATAGCTTCTATAGCTATATGTCGTCGTAAGTGGCTTCAGTGGCCGTAAAGATGGAACTGCTGGTCTCACCCGACGTTCCGGTTATGATCTTCTTGTTTTATCCCTTGTCGATTTTCGGGTCAAATCGGCGGCACGCTTCCGGATTCAGACGCCCGGGCACCCGATTGAAGCTAGGCTTTCCGGCTTGCTGTGTGTGAGACGCAGGGTGGTCACATTTTGCGTCAACAGGCTGGTATTGTTTAAAGCTCATGTGCAGGGACATGAATTTGTTTAGCGAAGAATTGGTGCTGAACTAGTTTCTTAGCATCGGCGAGTGCGGTTGGCCAGTAAAAACCTGCTCGGAATACTTTTCCGACCAGCGTTTTTGATGCTTTGATTTCCACACATCCCTTCATGAATACGTAGTAGTAGTTCTGCTCCTTCTTCGAAAGAAATGCATTTTTGCAAGACTTCGCCGCTTGCATTTTTGCGCATAAGTTGCCCATCGACTAGGACATAATGTTTACTTGCGTCTTATGAGACGCTATTTTTCTATTTTATCTGCGATTCGGTGTGTCCTCATCAATGAGATACCGAATAAAGGGAATTCTCCAGTCTGGCTTTATCTCCTTTGTTTGTTCCAAAGGTTCCACCGATGGTATTTGCTTCGTTACATCCCTTTGTAGTTGAGGGATCTTGTCGCTTTCTTTTCTTTGGATAAATAACTTTGGAGTTATCTATAGATTTTTTGCTGATCTTGTTCTTTGGAGCACTTATTCGAAAGGTCTTGGTCGGATTGCAGCAATGATACCGTTTGTTTCTGGTCGGAGGTGGGCCAGGTATGCTTTGCTGAATATTATCTGTTTTGGTTTTGCCGTCGATGGATCTGTTTCTTTTTGTGGTGGTTCTGTGCTTCCTCCCCTGTGTGACAAGGTAATAGTAGATCTTGAACAAATACGTCGGGTGGCATTTTTGCTCTTTCGCATCCCAATTTAGATAATTGGTCCGCAAGTTTGTTCTTTTCTCTTGGTATATAGGTGAATTCCAAGCCATAGAATTTATTTTCTAGCTTCCTTATCTCTCGCCACGTATGCTTCCATTTTTTCGTTAGTACAGTCCCATTCTTTGTTGATTTGCTGGGACAACTAAATTAGAGTCTCCAAAGACGAGGAGCCTTTTTATACCCAATTCTATGGCTATCTTGAGGCCGTGAAGTGCAGCTTCGTATTCGGCCGCGTTATTTGAAGCTTTGAAATGGATACGCAGCACGTATCTTAGGGTATCACCGCTTGGTGCTTTGAACACGACGTCCGCTCCTGCTCCTTTTATTTTAAGGGAGCCATCGAAGAACATTTCCCATCGTTCGGCTTCGTTTTGAAATGGTGGTAGGGACATGTCCGTCCATTCTACTAGGAAATCAACCAAGGCTTGGGATTTGATGGTTGTACGGCTTTGAAATTTTAGTGTGTATGGGCTCGGCTCTATTGCCCATTTGACGATCCGACCACCGGCGTCTTTATTGCGAAGAATGTCGCCAACGGCATGTTCTCGTTACTATTGTGATCGGATATGTGTCAAAGTAGTGTAGCAAACTTTCGTTTCGTTATTAGGATCCCGTACAAAAGTTTTTGTACGTGTGGGTATCTCTTTTTAGTCGTTTAATACTTCGTTGATGTAGTAGACTGGTCTTTGTACGCCATATGTATGTCCCTCTTCTTGTCTTTCGACGACTATTACTGTGCTGACCACGCGATCGGTAGCCGCAATGTATAGCAATAATTCTTCGTCATCTTTAGGTGCTGTTAGCACCGGTGGCGATGTTAAATATGTCTTGAGTTCGAAGAAGGCTTTGTGCGCTTCGCTTGTCCATTCAAATTTTTGCTTGGCCTTTAATAGTTTGAAAAAGGGGAGGCCTTTTTCGCCAAGTCTTGATATGAAGCGGCTTAAAGCCGCCATGCATCCAAGTAAGTTTCTAGATATCTTTTATACCTTTGGGTTGCGTCATTTTTAAGACCGCATTAACTTTTTCGGGTTTGGTTTAATGCCATCTTGGCTAACTACGTTGCCGAGTAGTATCCCTGATGGTACTCCGAATATGCATTTCTGTGGGTTTAATTTCCACTGAAATTTGTTTAAAGCGACGAAGGTTCGCTCTAGGTTTGAAACTAAGGATCCACTCTCCTTTGTTTTTACGACTACGTCTTGGTGTCGGTCAGCAAGTGCCCTGGCCCTGTGTGCAGACGCCCTCGTCATTGAGGGAGACTGAGTTGATCGTGCTCGTGGCCGTTCTGCTCTTTGCTCCGTTGCACCTGATGTTGCCATGGCAGTCAATATCTCTTGCCGTCGTCTTTCCCTTCGTTGTTCATCCCTTCGGGACTGGTCGCCATGACGAAGGGCGGCAGCCTAGCTCGCACGTTCGCAAACAACCGAGCATTGGATGTGTTGATTCCTGCGATTGTTCTTGCCGTGTCGCAAAGAGTAGGTGCAGTTGGTGGGTTCCGACCAGATCGTCGAATTTCTCGCGGCGTCGCCGTCGTTCATTGCGACGGCATTTCGCGCATGCCGTTGACGCGTAACTCCGACTAGGTACATCGTGTCGGGTAGTTTGTGTCGTCGAGCTGGATCGCTGTTGTTCCGTGAGGCTTGTTGTGAAGTCCTCTCTCTCGGATCTTGAATATCGGCTAAGATTCTCTCGCCGTATATTGCTCGGATCGGCCTCTCCGACCACTACGAACGATGGTTGGCCGTGGTCGGAGCCGGAGTGAGTTTCTTCCGCCACCTGTTTGTGTACGGTTGCCACGAGGATTTGTTGGAATGTGACGTTGTAGATTCGCGGCCGCGAACGTGGCCGCTCGGAGCGCCCAAAAGTTACTGCGACGGTTGTTTTGTCCTCGTGTTGACGGATTAGGAACTTGTTGTTGTCGCGTGGTTTGTAGATCGCGACTGACGCGTCGTCGGAGCGACTCAAAGTTGGCATGGGTTTCTGTCAACCTCATGTCTTGTTGATGGATCAAACGGAGTAGATCCGTGTTGGCGACATGCCTCCTTTGGTTAGCACCGGCCGGAGGTGTTGACGCCGTGCCGTCAACTATCGTGGTGGATTGGTTGGGACCGCAATGGTGGTCACCGGGATGAGTTGGATCTGGTTTGGCGCAGCCACCATTGTTGGTGCCATTGTTGGTGTGATAGCCGGAGGCGTGAGAGTTGTAGTAGCAGTTGCTGAGTTGGAAATCCAGGTGAACGTTCCGAAGTTGAAGGTTAGGCCGGCTTCGAAGATCATGGAAGCCGGGAAGGAAACCATCTTGACGACGTGAAATCTCGGTGCGCACCCCCTACTCGGCGCGCCACCGTCGACGAAATATCGGCGATAGTCCGACCAGGGGTATGCCCCGACCGGTAATGGATTGGCGGAAGGCGCACGAGATTGCGAGCAAGACGTAAACAGGAGCAATCACACGAGGTTTACCCAGTTCGGAGCCGCAAAGATGTGTAAAACCCTAGTCCCGCTCTCTGTTTCGATTATGATGTGGATGTATGAGTCTCGTGCGTTATGCCGATTCGTCCCCCGGCACGGGGTCCTTGCTCTCCTTATATATCACGGGGAGCAAGGTTACAAGTCGGAACTAGCCTATCTCGGTACTAAGTTTACATACTTTACAAGTCTAAACTTTCCTATATCAGCTAGGTCTTGTCCTCCTTGTCGGTCTTCGATATTCTTGCCTGTTTTAGGCTGTCCGACCAGCCTGAGCCGATCGGTCTTGAAGCATGATGGGCCGGCCCGGCGATAGCGTGTCGGCCCAAACTAGGCCGTGAGGGTATATGGAGTTTATACCTCCACAGACCGCCAACAAGATCCCCCAAGCTTACCCTTTGCTCGTCCCGAGCAAAGCTCAGCCTTAGGTTGTTGATCAGGAGTTGCTACTATGCCAATCATGAGTCAAGTGTACCAAGCGTATAAGCAAGATTTCTGCCAGAGTTTGAATAAATCGGCATGACTGCTCACCCTGTTATTTTCTCAAGACAAAATGGGGCTTTCCAGCTTTCTCGTGTCTTGGGAAATTGCAAGGTAGAACAGATTCACAAGCGTTGCTTATCATCTACCCAAGATCAACCAGGTCTCCGGAGGTTTTGCAAGTTTTGTAAAAGAAATTTAAGTTCCTCGAATGATTCTATCAATCGTTCAGAAGTGTTTGTACCTTACCAAAGGCATTGTGTATTGCCTTCCTATCTAACCTACTACTATGGCTGAGAGTGGAGTTTTGGGTTGGTATGAAAGGTGGCTATGCTTGGATCACAAGAGATGGTGAAGTCAAAGAACGAACCGTCCGAAGATTAAGACCATACACTTTGATTGAGATTTGTGCAAGTGTGTGAGGGTGAATGATTCCTATTTCTAAATGGTTTTGGTACTCCAGGCATCATGACTCCTCTTTATTGGTGGAATGGAAAAATTGAGAGAGTATGGGCTTGATTTGAAAAACTAAGATCTTTCTTTTCTTTCTTTCTTTTTTTTTGAACGGGAGACTAGCTGGGATTCCCGTTTGTCTACTTTGAAATTTTATCTTCTTCTCCTTTTTTTTTTTGAACAAGAGATGCTAATGCCCAAAACTCTCTTTCAGATACGATGAAGATTTTTGGCGGGAAGGAGTCATGATGAAAGACGAGGAGTAGTTTTTGAAGGATGATGAATAAGGGATGCGCGATCCTCAGTGTAAGGGTCGGCATGCTTTGGTTTAAGGTGCGCAACTCTAGGGTCAAGAGTTGGCGTTTTTGGTGGATTGGATGAAAAGTCAGTTTGCGCGACTCGCGGTGTACGGGTCGGCAAATTTATTTAGTGGGTGCAAGTGAATCTCAATCGTGAGTGTAAGGCCATAATCTCGCGGAGGTTACAGACTTCTAGTGATCAAGCATCATATGACTACTGGTTTTTGAAAAGATTTTGACAGCTATGTCATATGGCCTTGGTAGGTATTTCAAAATCATCGAGGAACTTTTTGTTTTTGATAATTTTGGAAATAAAACTCCGGAAGTCAGGTTTTCACTCAGGACAGAGTCATAGCGTTGCTCGTGGCACTATATCATACCCGGCAATAACTTAGACAGGATCTAGCCTATGCAACCCACTAAGCTCGAGTTTTTAAGGATAAGATATTTTAGCCAATAAACTCAAACTTTAGAGAAAGCCTGATTATAAATAAGGTACGAGCGAGTCACAAGACAGAGCAACTTTTCATCATTTCAACAAGGGTAGAATTAAATATTTCTATGACGCATATGTATAGGGAATGACGAAGCAGGTTTTTTTTATATGCGTAAATGTTAGTATGGTACATACCTCTTATTGGGGGTCCTCCCCCAAGCTTGCTTGGAAACGGGGCCCTTATTTATTCTTGAGGTATAAATTATTTTATTTTATTATGAGTCTGTCTCCAGGACTTCCTTATGATTGAGGACCATCCTGCAGGGTTAGTTCATGGCATACTACCAGTATTCCTACTAGCAATCTGTCTCAATGGTCGACAAGTCGACCAAGGTAAACTAGCAACCTAAGCACCATGCTCACGCTACAAGTTTATGGAACATGCTAAGCTTAAGCATGTTCCAAAACATCAAACTAAGCAAGAACAGGGGTAGTAATAAAGAACTTTATTTTTGACAGACTAACTAAACATAATTAAGATGAAATACTTATAAAAAGATAACTTACCGATTATCCTGTCGGTCAGGGCTCACATTTTATAGTCCGTGATGCAAGACTCTTCTCCTGCTCAATTTGAGCCTGATGATGAGGCAATCGTCTCAGGAGAAGTAGACGGGGATGCCTGCTTGGGCTGCCACACCATTTTTGGTGGTGTGGTGACGGCTGGTGAGGATGGTGGATGGTCGACCTCCTTTGGAGGTGCTTGTGTTTTCTCCACCTTCAATACCTTTGTCTCCTCTTTAGGGACCAGCTTTGGTCCCCTAGAGGATCTGAGTGGTTTTGATTTTTCCTTGGGTCCCACTCCTTCTTGGGCCGGAGCCTTGCCCTTGTTCTTCTTCTTATCGGGGTGTGCAGGAATGATTTTTGATTTTGTTCTTTCTACAGGAGCCTTCTTCCTTTCTTTCTTGAGAGCTCTTTGCTCCTTCTTCTGTTTTGGCTCCCGGGCACCCTTTGTTTTCTGCGGCTCTGGCCTTTGTTCCCAGATGATATTGGGAATCCGATTTGCATCAAGTGGTCGGATTTCAACTTCCGTGACCTCTCTTGTGGTTGGCTCATACTTGATGCGAATCATATTGCACTCCTCCGTCTTCCGTGGTCGGAAGTGGAACTTCTCCTCACTTCCATTGATGTTGAACCGGATCTCTCCAGCTCCAACATCAATCTGTGCTCCAGCGGTGCTGAGGAATGGTCGCCCCAATATCAGTGGTGATTCTTTGGTGGCCTCCATGTCGAGTACCACAAAATCCACTGGGACGAAGTATCCTCTGATCTTCACGGGAATGTCTTCAGCTATTCCCGCTGGGTAGCGTAGGGAGGAGTCCGCTAGTTGGAGTGTGATCGTTGTTGGTGACAAATGACCTTGTATAATTTAACTTGTCAAACACCGTCTTGGGCATGACACTAACGCGGCACCAAGATCACGAGTGCGTGGTCGACTAGCCGCCCTCCAATGGAGCAAGTGATAGTGGGGCATCCTGGGTCCTTCTTCTTCTCTCGGTAAGTCATTGAGGATTGCCGCCTTTGCATTCTTACGTCGGCTTGACCACACCCGTGGATGGCGGTGGTCGCTTGTTGTTGATGATGTCTTTGATGTACTTGGCGTAGGAGGGTATATGCAAGACGTCCATGAGCGGACGCTCACATGTACTTTCTCGACCATCTCAACGAATCGAGCGAACCGATCATCCACGGCTTGCTTTCTAGTTCTTGTGGCGAATGGCGGATGTGTTGTATCTCGGATAGTCCAGGGTCGTCCCGATTCTCGCCTCGCCTTGTGGTTCGAAGATGAAGGTTCTTCTTGCCGTGGCGCTGCTTGTTTCCTGGCTACTTGTTTAGGATATGGTGGATCACGAGTGGCCTTACCGCCTCTCGTGGTCACAGAGTTGACATTCTCAAAGGTACTAGCAGCTTGATCCAATGATTTACCAGTTGGATCAATAGGAACATCCGAAGCAATCTGAGCTAGCTGTCTTTCTATCATCTTGTTAAAGCTCAACTGATTCTTGACAGCAGAAGTTAAACCTTCTATCTTCGTACTGATGCTCTCTAGGACTTTGTCATTGGCCAACATCTTTTTGGTGAGATTTTTGTTGATCTTTGCTTGGCCAAGGACTAAATCCTTGAGAGTGGGCTGATTCGAATTGTAATTTGCGGAGTAGTTCGAATTACCCTGATACTGTGGACGGGACTGATTGCTCCATCCATTATTGCCTCCTTGCTGTTGACGATACCCGTTATTGATGTAAGATGCTTCCTCACAGGTTTCAGGGCAATCATCCCCTGAATGTCCATCATTGCCACAGACCTCGCACGTCATGCGAGATTCTATGGCTTTGATAGTGCCGGATGTATCTCCGGCAGCTCTTTCGTCAAACTTTTGCAGGAGCAAGTCTATTTTTGCGGCCAGCGCCTCCGTCTCCTTCACGGGGTGCGAGCCTTTTTGTTGCTTAGGTGGGGTTCTTTCTTCCCTCCAAGCTTGATTTTCTACCATTTTGTTGATTAACGCCGTAGCGTTATCAACAGTGAGTGATAGAAATGCGCCTCCAGCCGCAGCGTCGAGGTGCCCTTTTGACATGGGCGTGAGCCCATTGTAAAAGTTTTGGAGCACCAACCATTCCTCCATCCCATGATGAGGACAGTCAAGAATGAAGCTCTGGAGCCTTTCCCAAGCTTCAGGAATGGGTTCCATCTGTGTTTGCTGGAAATTGGCAATTCTTCCCCTCAGAGCATTAGTTTTGCCCATGGGGAAGAACTTTGCGAGGAATGCCGTGGAGCATTTGTCCCATGTGCTCACAGCTTCTTTGTCCTTATAAAACCACTGCTTCACCGTCCCCACAAGGGAGAAGGCAAACAGCCGGAGCCTGATGACGTCAGCTTCGATGTCCTTGATGACGACAGTGTCATAGAGCTCCAAGAAACGCTGCAAGTGAGTGTTGGCATCCTCATTGGGGAATCCGCAAAATGGAATCCCTTGCACCATGGTGATCAGGCCAGTCCTTAGCTCAAAGTTCTTGTCCGCGACGTTGACGACGGGCCCAGTGGGCACGTTGGCAACAGCGGGGACGGAGAATTCACGGAGGGTCTTCTGAGCCATTTGGATGGTCGCTAAAGGTGCGGAAATGATCGGTTCAGCTGCCGACGGAGTAGCAGAAGAAGGAGTAGCTCTAGGCTTCTTCTTCCTTAGGAGTGCCTCCGGATTTGGATGGAAATTGTTTGGCAGGGAGAAACCGGTCATACACTATCCTGTTTTCACCCACAACAGGAGAAAACATAAAAGTTAGCCTGCATAGACCTCGGACTATTTCTAATGAAGTTATATCCATGCCATTGCTAGATTATTTTAACCAATGTCTTCCCCGGCAACGGCGCCAGAAATGCTTGTTGGCATTTCTTAACGCAATCACTGGAATTGTTACATCCCAGTGGTCACGCCAAGAAACGCCAGGGTTGATAGTCGTGTTCTAAAGATATTATCCGCAAGCGCACGGATCTATCATTGTAGCATTTCACCTGGAAGTATTTCAGGGTATCGTAATTTATATTTTCCCAAAGGAAGGCATGGTGTAAAATAGCTCTAGCACATGGATATGGTACTTCACATCATCAAAATAAGTCTTAATGCTATGCAGGGGTGAGATAAACGGTAATTTGAGGATAGTGGACACACACTTGGTCTTCTCTCAAGGATAAAAGAGAAATAAGGAATAAAAGTAACGGAAAGAATAAAAGAATAAATCTACTGGAGCCGGTTGGTCGTATCTTTGCTAAGCGTAGATTAGCTAACTCACATGTTATACGGGGTTAAAGGCAAGTCGAGCCTAAGGTAACGGGGAGACCCCGCAGGCGGTAGGCCAGCCGATAGAGGCATTTACGAACTCCTACACGACATACGAACGTGGGGATTACAAGGGACGGACGGGCTGTCACCACCCGCGCCTACCCTCAACCGTGGCATGCCGTCATATTCGAAGGCCCCCTCGTATCCGGACACCACGCCCGCATACTAAGGAACTACCTATGCTCCCCTAGGACTCCCACCCTGCGGATGGACGAGCTAGAACACAGGCAAACCCGAAAGAACATTGAACCGTTACCTCACTCCCCTTCGAGACTCTAATCCTATAGAACATATGAACGATGAAGAACAGGGATGAACAAGCTATGAACTGATCGTATGAACTAGGCTCTAGTTCATATGCATCATCATGAACAAGATCAAGACTATGCTCTAGTTCATACACTAAGCAACATATAAAGAATAAGAACTTGAACAAGGAAGAACACTCCATAGAGATTTACCAAGATGTATCTCTTCTTCCTAGGAGACAAGCTCTCCTTGGTAGCTTTCCTAGCTCCAACTACTACTAGTTCTAGGCTAGAGAACAAGTGGAGGTGAGGGAGAGAGAGACCAAATGAATTGTGTGTCTTGGAAAAGCTTGAATCTCCCCTTTTATATCTTGCTCAGGTCGGTTCAGGCGTCAAAATGGAAGGTACTCCCCGCACCGACCTCCTTGAGCATTGATTGTACCGACCTCCACCGGCTGGCCCCACATGGCAGAGGGGGTGGCGCGAGCGCGCCCCTGGCGCGGCCGCGCCAGGGTGCCACCTCCCCCTGACCGCCTTCGGGTGGTCGGTTGTGGAGTGGGCCTGGGCCGTGCTGGTTTGGTGTTTCAGCTCAATTCTGGTCCCGAAGTGGCCCATCTCCCTTTGGGGTGGTTTGGCGCTTTCCAGAAAGCGCCTTTTCTATGTTTAATCCCTGCACTTTTATATGATTCCTGCAATGACAGTATATTTCCTAGTGCACGTGGATTTGGGTTAGTTGTACATGTATATGCACATAGGAATATGTAATGCACCCTTTTTCATGTCTAATTGGCGGTATAAAATCGTCGATAAGGACCGCCAACAATCCTACAGGTTTGCACCCGTACAGACGATCAACCACTTCCCAAGTTCCGTTAGACATAATTGAATCCATCTCACTCCGTATTGCTTCCTTCCAATAGTCAGCGTCAGGAGAGGAAAATGCCTCTTTAATGGTCATTGGGGTGTCATCTACGAGGTATATGGTAAAGTCATCACCAAAGGATTTTGCAATCCTAGGTCTCTTACTCTTTCGAGTGACTCCATCATTTTTCTCCTCAGGACTTTCAGTGGTGAGTTGTTTAGTGCACTCCACTGGCACAAAAGTATCGGGAGCATCAGGAGGTCCCTCACTAGATGTGCTCGGTACATTCCCTCTCATAGGGAATTCATTCTCGAAGAATGTTGCATCTCTAGACTCAAATATTCCGCCGACCCTCATGTCGGGGACTCCAGACTCCACAACTAAAAATCTATAGCCTACGCTGTTTATTGCGTATCCGAGAAAGACACAATCTACAGTCTTTGGCCCAAGCTTGCGCTTCTTGTTGATTGGCACGTTCACTTTGGCCAAGCAACCCCAAGTGCGCAAGTATGAGAGAGTTAATCTTTTCTTTTCCCATTCCTCGAATGGTGTTTTCTCTTTATTCTTTGTGGGAACTCTATTCAGGACATGACTCGCAGTCAATATAGCCTCACCCCACCATTCCTTGGAAAGTCCCGCAGTGTCTAACATGGCGTTAACCAAATCAGTTAGAGTGCGGTTCTTCCTTTCGGCAATCCCATTGGATTGGGGGGAGAAAGGAGGCGTCCTCTCATGAATAATTCCATGTTCCTCGGAGAATAGATCAAATTCTTTTGAAAAGTATTCACCCCCACGATCGGACCGCAACTGTTTGATTTTCTTCTCGAGTTGATTCTCGACTTCGGCTTTATAGTTTTTAAAGTAGTGTAATGCTTCATCTTTAGTTTGTAGCAAGTACACGTAGCAAAATCTAGTACTATCATCGATGAGTGTCATGAAATATCTCTTGTCGCCTTTGGTCAACACACCATTCATCTCGC
This sequence comes from Themeda triandra, assembly GCA_018135685.1. Taxonomy (NCBI): domain Eukaryota; kingdom Viridiplantae; phylum Streptophyta; class Magnoliopsida; order Poales; family Poaceae; genus Themeda; species Themeda triandra. The sequence goes on along the minus strand of JAENPR010000236.1, from coordinate 310,404 downwards.
ACAAATCAGAATGAATGAGGTCTAGTGGTGCCGTGTTCCTCGCCTCTTTCACAGCCTTGTGAGGCTTGCGAGGTTGTTTTGCTTGCACACAAGCATGGCACTTAGAACCTTGAACCAAATCGAATTTAGGGATTAAACTCATTTTAGCTAAGCGCGTCATACATCAAACATTAATATGGCAAAGTCGAGAATGCCAAATATTACAATCATCATCATGTCTCACATGGTTCACGACATTATTATTACAAGAATCCATCAAAGAAAAGCGGAACAAGCCTCCGCTCTCATAGCCCTTACCAACAAATGTTCCATATCTCGATACGACACACTTATTGGACTCAAAAGCAAGCTTAAAACCATCCCTACACAATAGGGACCCGCTGACAAGATTCTTCTTTATGGAGGGGACATGCTGCACGTTCTTCAGCTGCACCGTCTTTCCCGAAGTAAACTTCAGATTGACCGTGCCAACACCATGAACAGCCGCATACGAGCCGTTTCCCATCAGCAGGGAGAAACCTCGTCCTTCCTGGTACAAAGAAAACAAAGAGCGGTCAGCACATACATGAATATTAGCCCCTGTGTCAATCCACCAATCAGGAGAGAGACAAACTGAAAGAACTGTTGGTAAATAATTACCATACCCAGATCCTCCAGCTTCACTAAGAACCATGTTGACTGTCTTCTTCTGCTGTGGCTGCTTGTCCTTGCGGTCTGGGCACTCCTTTGCCCAGTGAGCATTGCTCCCGCACACATAGCAACAGCCACTCTTCTCGCTCTTTTCCTTGTTGGCCTTCTTCTTGAAAGCCTGAGCTTGAGGCTTGAAAGCATTCTTGTTTTGCTTCTGTTTCCTCTTGCGGGAGGTCTGAGGGTCCCTCTTTTGCACCAAATTGGCGCTAGAGCCTCCCTCGACGTGCACTTTCTTGCCACGTGTGTCTTTTGCACTCGCATTCTCCTCAACACTTAGAGAAGCAACAAGATCAGTCACACTGAACTCTTGCCTCCTGTGCTTTAGAGAAGTGGCAAAGTACCTCCAAGTGGGTGGCAGCTTAGCGATAATACCGCTGGCCACAAACTTGTCAGGCAGCACACACTTGTTGTTCTCAAGCTCCTTGGCTAGCGTCTGTATCTCATGAGCTTGTTCTACCATAGAACGGTCATCGACCATCTTGTAGTCATAGAACTGCTCCATGATGTACAGCTCACTGCCAGCGTCAGGAACCCCGAACTTGGCTTGCAGTGTATCCCACATGTCCTTGCCCGTCGGCATGTCCATGTACAGTGGTATCATACCCTCATCTATGACGCTAATGAGCGACAGCTTGAGCAGGTTATCCGCCTCACAGAACTTGCTCTCTTCCTCAGGAGAAAGAGGCGGTTCCGTGCGCCTTCCCCTGATAGCGTGGTCGCAGCGCATAGCGGTAAGCCACAACATGCAACGGGATCACCATATTTTATAGTTGGATCCACCATCCTTCAAAGGTGGTGGCCTCATGGATGCAGCAAAGCTAGCAGATGAAAATGACCTATCAAGTTTTTGGATTGTTGGATATTTAGTCATTTTACACCATGCATTAATCCTTAAATACGATAAGCAAAATACTAACTCAAGTATAATGCAAGCAACCGCTTCATATGTGCTACTGATATTAGTAGCATAGCTAAACATGCATATCATTACAGCAGCAACAACATAAAGCATAACAGTAGCAGTAAGTGGTTTCCGTTTATACCCCAGCGTGGCACTTCCGGGACCCGCGGATAGCGAACCACTCGCGTCCATGTCTTCGCCGCTGCCTACAACGGTGTTGTTGTCGATGACGTCGTCGTCGGCAGCAGCAGGAGTCCGCCTAGTGCTCACAGGCATAGCCCGCGAGCGTGGAACAGCAGCAGCAGTCGCGCCTGTACGGCGCTCCCCAAAAACTTGATTTCCCGCCTACCCGCGCACCCAAAAACTTGATTTCCCGCCTACCCGAGCAGGTACGCTTGACGGGAGAAGTTCCGGAGGCCTGCTACCAGAGACCTCTGTGCGCGCAGAGGCTCTGGTCGGAGATGCAGCAGAGCAACTCGAGCTCAGGAAGAAGCTCAGGAAGAAAGGTGGCGGCTGGAGAGGGAGAAGCACGGGAATGGGATGAATCCCTAGCGTGCGGACAGGGGCCTTTATATAGGTGCGCTCCTGCCAGCTTCCCGTTACACACTTGTCCGGGGGGATGAACCTGGACAAGGTGGTTGGGAGTTGGGAGTTGGCTGGCGGCGGCTAGGGTCAGCCAAGCCAGCCGGCCCACGCCCACGCCCACGGCCTCGGCCTCGGCCCGGCACGACGCGGCGGGCGGCGCGGCTCGGCGGCGGCGGCGGCGCGCGCGTGTGGCTCCCAGGTTCTCCTTCTCAACTTGTCTATGAGAGCATCCCAATACTCACTATTTAAGTTGATTACCCTCTTAGTGATTAATCCATTTGGTACTAATCACTTTAGCACCTAACACTAATTGTTGGCCTTTGAGGTTTATTGAATTATTAGATTAAGTAAATGGGCTTGGCCCAATAATTCTAACATTACACCCCTACAGTTTTTGGTGCAGCACCCAGGATTTGAACCCTGGGCGGGATCTCCCCAACCAGTGGCCTTTGCCATTGCGCCGTGAGCCCCTTTGCAGCTCTAATGACTGTGCCTTGCTGCTTGATTCCCTTGCTATGATTGTGCAAGATAACTGTGTCTTGCTGCTTGATTCCCTGATTGATGTGATTATCAATGTTGGTGCTCACTTATGGTTCATCACTGGATTTTTTTTATATGCGTCTTTAATTCTCTATATAAGTTCAACTATTAATATGGTATAAGTCTGGAACTACTCGGCTGCATAGACGAATATGTACATTCCATCACAGAACAGCTTCATTATGTAGTTAGATTGCGTTTGAATCGGATATTAAAAGTCTGGATTCTGGATAAAAGATCTCTGAGGTTTGTTGGATTCTGTGCATTTGTGTTAAAATCTCTAAAATTCTAGCTGATCAGATTTTAGGATTCTGAGGGCTTTTTTATCTAGATTTATCAGGACTCTCAAAATCCGGTGGTAATCAAATGGGACATTGACCTTCCACTATGGAGCGAGTGTACTTGTTTGGCTTAGACTCAGCTTTAACTCTCGAAATTGAAGTTTTTGATGGTAATAACTATTATACCTTTGGAATATTGTACAATAGATGTTTGGACATATAATATATATCTTATGTGAGTGATTGGCATTCTTCTAAAACGGTTATAATATATTCTTTTACTACTATATAACTAGGAAACATTTAACTGCAGTCCATTGACACCAAAACTAGAAAGACTACCTGAAAACAACCAAACACAAAAGGAATGGGCAACAGTTCATGTAAACAAGAGGAAGAAGCATGAATTCAGAATTGCTCATATACAACAAACATAGGGATGTTATTTTGTTTCATTATTAATGAAGACGACCATTGTAGTAGCCCCCTAGTGTATCTCTTGAATCTTGATTAATACTCCCTCCATCCTAAACTGTAAGTTGTTCTAAGAATCTTACAGAATCAAAAGCATTTTAAGTTTGACCAAATTTATATGGACGTCATCTCCGTCTCTCCCAGGATATAAGGCATAACCACCTCCGGTTCAAAGACCAAGAAACACATTTAATTCTCTCTCTAGCACCGCATGGTTGTATGTGCCTTTAGAGAGAGTGCGCCTTATATTGTGGGATATAAAAAAAAAGTAGTTACGCCTTATATCGTGGGATGGAGAGAGTATCAGCTGAACTTTGTTATCCTTCTGCGTTATATAGATATATATCTACACACCATGACTATGCAAATACAGAACACCAGCAATAATTTGTGCTTTGATGTCATAACGACAATATTGAAAACTGCAAAAAGACAAAGTTTGTCTGGTCTAATTAATTATTTCACTATATTTAGTACAATACAATATTGGATCAATCATCACATCCTAGTCAACTTAATTTCTGCAATAGAGTTTTAAAAAAAAAAGAAAAAAAACTGTAAGAAGGAAGAAAGAGGCTACAAATGACCAAAATTATAACAAATAATCGAATGCATAGAGTGTATATAATATTACACATTGGACTAGAACTAGATAATTGTTTCCCATGTTATCACTTCTAGGACCTAAATATGTATTGTAGTACCATCTAATCAGATGGTTGCTTGCCAGTTGTGTACATATCTGGATCAGGGAAGAACAACAAAAGACATCATCTTTCCTATGGCCAAAATTAGAGAGAGAGAGAGAGAGAGAGAGAGAGAGAGAGAGAGAGAGAGAGAGAGAGAGAGAGAGAGAGAGAGAGAGAGAGAGAGAGAGAGAGAGAGAGAGAGAGAGAGAGAGACCTTTTGCACACAGCTAATGTAAAATTTATATCAATATATACATGGTGGATTTGTTCATCCAAAATCAAAGGTTTCGAGATCCACCTCCATTTGAGTTCTGAGAGTGAGTTGACTCCTTGAACAAACAACAAGAGCTGTATCCCAAGCTACTGAATTTCAATTAAAAAATCCTGGTCTTTGTTGTTTATTCATCTATATAAACTCTCTCGCTCATCAGAAATTTATGGTATTATGCGCATAATTAATTAGAATCTGGATAGCGAGGAATCTATATATGCATGTCAGCATGTGCAATTCAAGAAGCGCGGATCGATGATGAAGGTGTTCTACCCTAAAAACACATGGATGAAGCTGTAAGTAGGAGGACGTGATTAACTAAAAGCAGCAGATAGGTCACTGACTCACTGCCAGATCGGAACACATGATGATTAGTTATGAACAACAGGTAGTAGAGAGGGTCATACAAATATTTGTAGCATCTACTCTTTTTTCTTATGAACACATAAAAGGGCAAAGTAGCGCTAGATTCGCGGGAAGAGTTCCTTGCTTTCTTCCAGATGCATAGTATTGGACCTGCCGGCACCATATAATATATATATCTGCATGCTCTATCAGGTACGTATGTAGTTGCAACACTGCAAATTGGGTTTCTTAGGTCAGTGCAAATCCATAAAGCTAGGATTTTGTAACTTGAACTTTTTTTAACATGAGAATACCTATGACAATGTACTATTCTTGTAAAGTTGTAAAGTGTATTGAAACACTCTTTATTTGAAATTCTGCTGATAATCAGGAGCGGATCCAGGGTAGGTAATCATTGCTGTCACTTGTACTAAGAACTCGATGGTTAGCCTTATTTTTTTCTTAGTTGAACAACGTTTAGTGGATTTCAAAAATCTATTGCTGTCAAGTGACGGCACCACAAGGGCCTGGCTCCACCCCTGGATGATATATATTCAGAATGAGCTTATAGAAAGAAAGAGAAATAGACAATGAGTGATACTTTTGACTTTTTTTTCTTATCAATCAAATTTAAGGAACGTGTACTTTTTCTATTCTCTTTTGTATATTGTGACAAGATTAAATCTGAAACTGTAATTTTATATATGATGAGGAGAGGGAGCTCATGGAGACCAAATTGTTTACCTCACTAGGGTTTCAACTCTGCCTATGCATGAGATCCATTACCACTACCCCTTGCCCTGCTCGCGTGAGCCGCTTTTGCATCCTACTTGACATGCATGAGTTCCAAAAGTTCCTCGTGGGATTTGCCAATGTCTTGTCCTCATGAGTTTTGATGCCACTGTGCCACCTCCTTCTCATAAGATCCACCATCACCACCTCCTCATGAGACCTTACACTTTGGTCTTCGTAGGAGATTTATTACCACCTTGGCGCATATGCGAGTTTCACTACCGACACCTGCTTAGCATGTGCCTCACTGGAGTTGGGAGTCTTTTCAACAGAGATTCGTCACTAGCTCTTTATAGGAGTAGTTGGGAGAGAGGGTGCCGACCTTCGAGCTAGGGAGACAAGAACTGGCTTTGGAACTGGAGAGAGAGAGGCACCGGTTAACAGGCCTGAAGACGGGGCTTGGGGATATGGAATATGTAGCAAGGTAGTGCGGTTGAGAGAGACAGAGAGAGAGAGGGGTAGGGAGGGGAGTGTGCGGGACATGTGTGGTTGGTGCTAGAGTTAGGGTTACATAGGGGTTCGGCTAGATTTTCACATATAAGGGCCGGGTTATATGTGGACCGTTGCAGTAAATGAAACATCATCCTCTAGAGAGGATCTGCATTTTCAATGATGACCATACAAAGGTGCCACCTATGTTAATGGAAGTAGAAGTCTCCAAAAGTCGATTTTGTAGTAGTATTATTAATTAAAGCTCACGAAGAGAAGGGGCTGGCAATAACATCATTATGGCCTATTTGTTAGGTTTCTCGGAAGAACACGATCAACAATGCATTATTAAAACAAGCGCACGCAATGAGGATGGTTAAGACGAGTGCAAAACAATAGAACCTGATAACAATTTCTAACAGATGTACAAATACATTAATAGTAGTAATTTTTCTCCCTCCCTGCCTCAACTATATGTAGTTCAAAATAACATTAGATTCAAGCAAAATTGCATAGTTGTACTGCCTATTGTGATTCTATACTAAACACATAACATTATAATGTGATAGAAAGGTAGATTTGATTTGTCATAGATTATTGAAGGGGTAGTGCTTTCCTAAACATGCACACATGGAAATAATTAGTACTCATGCGCAATTCTTTAACAGTTTACAGCTTTTCAATGTATATGAAACGCCGCAGCTGTACAAACTATGTGATCAGAAGAACTGTAGGGTGGCTCAATTACTGAAGGGAGATATAACCACTACATTCTGTAGGCGGCTTACCCCTGAGCTGGAATCACAATGGTTACATATTCTCTCTGATATACATAGTATCAACTTAGTAGATGAACAGGATCAGGTTTCTTGGAAATTTGGGTATAAAAAACTGTTCACTGTTAAATCAACCTATAATGCTATGACTAGATCTGAAGCTGGCCCTTCTTACGCTTATATCTGGAAACGGAAGTTGCCTGCTAAGATCAAGATATTTTTGTGGCTGGTAGCAAATGGTGCTATTCTGACCAGGGACAATCTTATCAGAGAAAATGGGTGGGGGATCCAGCTTGTCAGTTCTGTGAACTTGATGAGAATATTGATCACTTGTTTTTTACTTGTTCGGCTGCCAAATGTGTTTGGGGCACTTTTGCCACAGCAATTGGGGCATCTGATATCCCCACTGACTTTGATCAGTGCTAGAGTTGGTGTAGTAAATGGTTGAGTAACTCTAAACACCTTCATGCTTTAGGGATTGCGGCCATTTGTTGGTCCATATGGAAGATGAGAAATAATATGTGCTTTCAAGGAAAAAGTTTCAGTAATCCCCTAGCGATCATAAGCCATGCTTGTGTCTTAATGAAATATTGGACAGGGTTGTTGAAAGCTGAAGACAGGGAAGCGGCGAAGCAAGGAGTGGAAGATATGCACAGGATTGTTGTTCAGCTCCTGGCGACCAGAAGGGCAATGCCGCTGCTGCTGATGCCGGCCCCCCAGGTGGAAGTCGAAGATGGATATGAAGACCCCGCCGCCGGATCCCAGATTGACGCGGGGGGAGGGAAGCCAAATGTGAAGACGGCGCTGCTTTCTGCTCCAAGTTCTACTTTGATCACAATTGTAGTGCAGTAGCTGCAGTAGCCTGTTTTTTGCAGTAAACTTGTGTTTTCCTTCCGGCTGGTTCTGTAATAGGTCACGTTATCTGGGCCTTTCTTTTGCTTCTTCTGAAACTCTCTTAAAACTGCTGATGTATTTCCGTTAATGCTTTAATGGAAATGGGGGAATCCTCCTAGTTCAAAAAAAAAAAAAAAAAAATGAAACGCCGCAGAAGACAAAACGAAAAATGTATCCACTATATGACAAGCATTGCTCGAACATCAACACTAATGGAAACATCTAAGCCAAATTGCAGGAATGACCTTAAACAAGGCAATGCATAGGTGGATAATTATCTGAACCAACTGATAAATTGCACTCAAAGGTGATTGTGCTTTATTCTATTGATCGGTTCATCGTCGATCGTCATGAATTCACCACAAATCACCTACAAGAGAACCGCTTCTCAATTTGCTGCTAGCTAGGTGTGTGCGATACAAGACTATATATGTATCTATAAGCCTACACCTTGGAAGTCTTTTATTTTGGCCCAAAACAGGGATTGAAGTAGAACAAATCAATTTATTAGCACGATAGGATTGGATTGAACCTAGGAACCAAAATCTAGCAAAAGGGCATGCTGATGAGTAGTGATAAATGTGTATACCACTATACAAAGCCAGAGTGCATGACACGTGCGCGCGCGCGTGTGTTTATCCTTGTAATCGTGGGCAACCGCAGAACAGAACATCTACTTGAGCACACGATAGTTCATGCATGTGTTAATGATGGATGACACAGATGATGATTTGCTTGGTGAATTTCCTCATTGATCACAGAGGGCGAGCAGCTGCTCCAAGTAATCCGCCCCAAGGTCCTCCAGCTCCAGAACGCAAGAAGCTGCCTGCAGTTTTTGCTTGGCATGCCCATGTCCATGGCTGCTCGTCGCCACCTTCGTCTGTTCCTTGCCAGCCGCCTTCTTCTTGTTCTTGGGCAAGCGCTTACGGAGGCAGTGGCGCTGCTTCAGCGCCAGCACCGGCGAGTCGCCCGCGCCGCCGCTGAGCCCCAGCGCGCGCAGCGACTCCTCCACATGCTCGACGGGGAAGTTGAGCACCGCGGCGGGGCCGCGCATGGAGTAGGCAGCCTGGTCGTAGGCGAGCGCGGCGGCCTCGGGGCTGTCGAAGGTGCCGATCCACACGCGCTCGCCATTGCGCGTAGAGTCCCTGATCTCAGCCGCGAACTTGCCCCACGGCCGCTTGCGCACCCCGATCAGCGGCGCGTCGACGGAGGCCGCATCCTCTTGCAGGTACCCGCCGCCATAGCTGCCCGGGCTCGACGCCTGGACGACGGAGCCGGCGGCCGTTTGCAGCGTTGTTGCTGCCGGCACGGAATACGCCGATGGCGTGCTCGTCATCGAAGCGCTGCTGGAGATGCCGTACGCCGCCCCCATGAGAGCGCTGAACTGATCCATGTCCACCTGCAGGCCCGTGCCATCCTCCTGGTACTGGTAGCTGTAGTATTCATCAACGCCACCACCGTCGCCAAAATGGAACTGCTGCGGCTGTTGGTGGTGGTGGGAGGATGCGGTACCCGACGACGACGATGACGACGCCCATGTCATCGTCGACGACGAAGAAGGGTAGTGGTCACCACTGTAAGCGATAGCAGTATCGTCGTCGTAGTACGCGGCCGAGGAGGGCTGGAAGAAGCCGGAAGAGGCCATAGTGCTGGTGGAGTAGGAGGGGCTGTAGCCGTCGTAGCCTTGTAGGTCGTAGTGGTGGCTATCACAATGCGCGTAGGTGGCAGAGACAGCGCTGGCATCATGGCCACAGTAGTAGCTGTTGCTGCTGAATTGGGGTTCCATGGATGGATGCACTTGATCACTCCACAATTTGTTCAAATTTGTGGCAACCGATGCGTAGAGAGCTAGCGAACGAGCTTCCTGAGAGTAGCTAGCTAGGCTTGTTTACAATTAAGCTCGCTGTCTAGGTGCTTATATATACGATTCTCGTACCTGCTGCTGAGAGTATGTGCAGCATGCTTTACAAAGTAGCTAATGCCAGCCCTAATTTGATGAGATAGTATAGTTTTGACTTTGTTCGATTGTCGAGTCCATGGACAAGATGCTACCTTGGCAGGGGGACAACCGCAGCTATAGTACTCTCCACTTGCACTGGTCCAATATTTATTTCTTAGTGTAGTAGTACATGATATATTTCAGAAGAGGATTATTTATCGTTACTAGCTAAATCAACACATGTGTGGAGAGAGATATTGGATGGCTGCGTACAAAGCGAGGGATCGAAGAAGCGCCGCAGAATTGTCATGGATGCTTCCATTTGTGGCCCCTGCAGGCATGTACCTAGGGTAGGCCGCATCCTACATATGGCAACAGATGCAGTTTGTGGTATCAGATTAATCTCATCAACATACATCATGCGGAATACTCAACAAGGGGGCGTAACATTTGATAAGACTTACCGAATCCGCCTATCATTACACTCTTCATCGTCTTGCCATGCCTCACCTTCTATGAAACTCACCACACCATCTGCCAAACTTAATTAACATGTTTGTATATAGTAGCTAGGCCTAACTGCAATGAATTTCATCTCAGGAGAGGTGGTGGATTAATTTGTTAAAAGATATATAGATAGTATTTATTTCAGCCAGGGTAATCCACTATAAATCTCCATCTCTGAAAAACAAACAGGGCCTCATATATATAATAATAAGAAACATATCACCTCGATCGGTACATGACCCAGACTAGCTTTTACCTCAAACCTTTAAACTCTGCACGCAGCAGCCGACATAATCTAATATTCTGAAACTTTTCTCAGATGGTAGGATGCTGCTCCTCCTGCAGTCCAGCTCGGATATCTGTAACAGATAGATATTGCATAGCATATCTGTTTCCTAGCAAACAAGGATATGCATATCTACGCACGCACATTTAGTTGCCATATATGTATATATGCATGGTTCTGGGAAGCCACCAGCAGCACGTGAAGGATCTCGTATATACGAAGCTGTGGACGGCTGCTACAGAGCTAATTAATATATGTAAGTCGAGATGATAGTAGCAGTATGTGTACAAATCGAGATGATGCTTAAATCAAAAGTACAGGGTAGTACAGTGAAGGCAATACTAAAAATAATGCAGATTATGTACATATAAGCGTTGACATATATAGATGTCTCTTAGCAAGTTGTAATGCATATGTCGAATAAGCAGAGTACTACCTTCCCTAGACAAATGTTTTCAGACACAAAAACATCTACTACTTGAAAACTTATATGCATATATATATAAATATAATAACCTTACAATGATGAATGCATTCATACAGAAGTAATAAGGGAAAACTTACTTGATGCAATGCAACACAGTTAGCATAAGATGGAATATATGTCCAGGTTTAAGGCCTCAGGCTGTATTTGGACAAGTTTTGAATGCTTGATACATTATATTTCCAGACAGAGAAAACTCCACCAATTTTTTTCTCGGAGGATTAATTTATACTAACAATATATATACTATTTATATTTGTATGCCACATTAGAGGAGATTCCACATCAGGGTTTCTTCCTTAAAATAACAAAAAGAATCCTACTGCCAGCTTATCGTATACTATATAGCTTATATATTCGCTTGTTCATTGAACTGATGAACGACACAGTCGGCACGCACGAACATGAACTAGTACAGTGTACCTGCTGCTATAGATATATAAATATATATTCATTGGAGGTGTCTTTATATATAGTACCTATATTACCCTTTCTGGTGTCTTTTCACTTACTACGTTCTACTTATATAGGAGTATACTATCTGTGCGCTCAAGGACAAGTGCATTGTATCTGCTGTCTGTTATGCTAGCTTGGCAGTTGGTTAAGCATGCAGCTGCATCCATCTATATTAGCGGCATATGCATTTCTTCTTCTTCAAACTCACTCAAATCTCAGCTCATTGGACGATTCTCTTCAGATGATCGCCGCCGAAGCGGTTAGATGTATCGACCTAGAATGCAGTGCTGCTGGCTTCCTATGTGGTTCCAGGAATACACATATGAAGCTGCTTAATTTCAACGGCCTCGATCTTCTTCTGATCTATATATAGTTCAACTGTACGTAATCAGCCGTAAATCTAATTTTAATCTCTGCATCTCGCGTCTGTGCTTGCAAAAGAAAGATTCCTCCAACCCAGGTGATCATGCTGACTGCTTATTGTATATTCCATTAGTAAATTCATCGAGCTTGTTTCTTTAGTTAGGTGATGACTGATGACCTTCTGGATCTGGATCGGTTAATAACTGTTTTATTTCAACAGCTGACAACTATACTGGACCATTGAGATGGATGCTCATCACGTCAATATTGAGTTGGATGCTCATCACATCATTAATGATTCTCAAACACAGAGGTTTTGGATACCGGTACAATATCATATACATGCTTACAGATGTATTATGTTAATTCACCATTGATCTAGAGCCAGAAAACCTCTCTCCTAGCTAAGTTATATTGAGGAAAGTGTTTGATCTAGGCAACTACTTTTTAGTTGCCAGTTGGGAAAGCCGCTAATACTATTACCCGGCTATTAGTTATGCTTAGTTTGGGTCCTGCAGTAAATAGTTAGCTGTATTTAGTTAGGGGGATGCACCCAATTAATATTTACTCCCTGTCCATCTCAATAGAATGTAATAAGACTATAGTCAAAATTGACATATTTTATAGGAAAAAATATCAATATTTGTGTCTTTAAATAGATTTACTATGTGAATATTTTTTATAATCAATCCACACATACTTGTTTGATATAAGAAATATAAGTTTTTATTCATATATAGTTGGTCGAAGTTGAAACTAGATGACTCCTGGGGGAAGGGAGAATTATATTCTTCTTGGGACATATGGAGTATTAGTTTAGTAGATCACTTTTTTTTTTTTTTTTTAGTCATGTAAAACACTTGCGCATATTTGCATTAAGTAGAAGAGAGTTGTTTTTACATATGGGTGCCTTACATGGATTTAAAGTGTGCACATGCAACCCATAACCAAAATACCGCTAACCTATTACTCGCTATAAATGACAACTAGTGTTGGCCGTTGGGTGAACTGTTTGCTCAGTGTTGATTAGATTCGTCATTCGTCTGTGGTGGAACCTCCTCACTTGGCTTCAAGTTCTTTTGGCGATTGTATTTTCCTGATTTTATTCATTAATTTAATGATATTACTATTTTTGTGATAGGTGATGCGTCCGTCAATAACGAGACGTTAATGATGACCTTCACTCTTGTCAAAAAAAAAATGATGACCTTCACCATCAGAGACAGAGATCCCTGCCTCTACTAACCATCATTACAAATATTGACTGTACTAGTGGCAGTGAGGGTTGTAAAGTTATATAAATGTGTGAAATGTAATAATAATTTATAATAATCCAAAGAGTCATTTGAATCTGGCGTTGGTGGTGGTCAGGTCGGCGTATAAATAAATCTTGATGTTATCTAAACCTGTCGACTGTCGTGGTGTGGTGGCTGCAGGGCTCTAGCTAGCTTCATTATATTCGATATGATCTTCTTGGTTGGCGGCTGCAGGCTACTTCATTCGGTCTTGTTGGTACTTTCGATCGGTTTTCCGGTTCAAGTGCGCTGCTGGTCTACTGCTGCTGCAGCACAACAACTATTGATTATATATGGCAGCACGACGATGATCCATGTTGTATGGTATGGACTAATTATTCCTATTTTTGGAGTGCGTACCCGCATACTCCACGTCTCAAAACGTTGAAACAACGCATCGCGCCGTCCTTGAAACTGCTAATCTTGTCTGTACTTAAAATTGTTGGACAAACGCACAGAGATGGCAGGCTCACTACTGTTGGAGTTTGTAGAACACGTACGTACTCTAGTCCATCTCAACCGTGCACGTGCTCCTGCACATGGACAAAGGCATACAGATGGCTGGCTCATCTGTTGATTAATAGTGAGAAAATCAAAGTGCTCAGCCTTTTCTTTGGAATATCTAATCCATTGCCACTCGTAGGGGTGAGTGGCAACATTTATGCCACCCTATGAGACAACAGAATGTGAGACAAGCAAAGGGGCTCACGGCGCTGTGGCAAAGTCCCACTGGTTGGGGAGCTCCCGCTCAGGGTTCAAATCCTGGGTGATGCACCAAAAACTGTAGGGGTGTAAATCCCTCCAGTATTATTTAAAAAAAAAACAAAATATGAGACAATAATTTTTTTCCATTATCACTGTTTGGTTTATATTTCAACCCGGCAATGGTAATAATCATCACCGTCGGTTTGTATTTCAAGCCGACAGTGATGTATATTTTTTTTAGAAAACTTAGTTAAATATAAAAGAAAACTAAATTTCAAATGGATTGAAAATAAAAATAAAATATAAAACTACAATGAAAAATTTTGTCTGGGAGATCACTGCCGGTTGGTACCATGCACCGGCAGTGATAGGCCATATCGCTGTCGATTGGTACCAAGCACCGGCAGTGATAGGCCGGGTGCTTCGCCTCCCGAGCCGGCGTAGGAAACGGATGAGGCGGCGGCGGTGATAGGCCATGCGGAAGCGGCAGGATAGTTCCATCGTCAACATTAACTCCCCCGGGTGGCCCATGCTCACACGGAAGCAGCCGATCGGTCTCCCTGGCCGTTATAAACCGTGATTCTTCCACCAGTTCCTTCACAACTCTTGTTCCATTTTTCTACCTCTTCTTCTATTTTTCATCACGCATGGAGTCCGGTGGCTGCGGGCCACAGGGGCCAACTGCTGATCAACACGAGCTTCGCGTCCTCCGATGGCCGCCATGTGGGCACACCGGATAATCAGATTCTCGATCTGTGTGACCAGCTTGCTGAAGAAGACGCATGTGCAGGGTTGCCGAGGTGGAGTCCGCCAACCTGCGTGAGGTGCTGCAAGCTGAGTAGATGGCCAGCGCGTCTGCCGAGGCGGAGGTTGCGGCTGTCCAGAGCCAGCTCGCGGCAGCGACGCCCGTGTGGCGGCGTTGGTGGACGCCCGCGTGGATTAAATCCATCCACATGGAGGTGGTGGAGCACGACATCGGACACCGTCGTTGCTCATTTTTTTATTATAATTTAGTTAAGAAATCTATTATATATGCATGTAATGTAGAATCTTATGCCCGTGCATTGCACGGAAGAATAAAAAATTGAAATGTTTGGTGTTCTCGATTTCTATTTTTTGAATTTATTATAATTTAATTAAGAAATCTATTATATATATGGAAATGCGGATTGAGGAAGGAGAGGAAGGCTACAACCTTCTTGTGTTGTCAGGGCACTCAACACTGGTTGGTGTCTCGACCTGCCAGTGATAGCCCATATCACTACCGGCTCGTGGCTTGGCCCGGCAGTGAATAGTGATTGGTGCCCGAGACATCGCTGTCGGTTCGAGACAACAACCAAGAGTGATGTGCATCATCACTGCCGGTGCCATCGCTTCCTGACGCAAGTCTTGTCTGTCAGGACTTGGCACCGTCAGCGAAGACTCATCACTACTGGTTTCGCCAGTTCCAGCAGTGATGGGGTGGGTAGTGATAGAACAATCTGTAGTAGTGTGAAGTCTGCGGGTACTAACAATAAGTAGGAGTAACCCATCTAAAATCTCTTAAAATTTTGGATAAATTTTGTATCCTACGTTTTAGGATGTGGGGAATTGACCTGCAAGCATATCTGGAATAAACAGATTTTGCAGCATTCTGGGTCAGTCTCCTAGCAGTCATATGAATATCTACGCAGTATATTGTAGTTGCCATAGGATCCATGCTTCGTTGTTCTACAAGTAGTGAACTAACCGGTAGCACGTGGAAGAGATCTCGTGTTTATATGGCTCCACCTGGCTAGCTGACTGCTAGGATTGTGCTACCAGTAAAGTAACTCTATGTACATATCTTGATCGATCTTGCTAGTACAAATGTACAGCTCAAGGATGCTTATATAAGTTATCCATATATTTGGATACCAATGTTGGAGAAGATACGATCAGTGTCCCCATATACAATTATCATATATATAGCCAATCATATCTAGAGGATTAAGGCGTATCTCGCATGTTCACTGAATTGAGCTGCACGCCAGTACTCAACATCGACGACTAGTGAATTTTATCTATTTTTAAAAACCAGACTAGTGCATTGTATCTGTCTTTATGGTCTGTGTCAACAATTTTTCATGTGGTTTGTGTCAACCTTCTTTCATCGATGTCAACCTTATACATCTAGTGCAGTGTGTATCAGGCTATCAGCCCATCAGTTGTTCCTCCAGCTCTCAGTTAGACTCATATTTTTGAATTGTCATCTATATGTGTGCACAGAGGCGGATTTAGAAACACCATATAGAAGGGGCTAAAAATACTATAAGTGGATTTTTGGCTGGGGTAGGGCTAAAGTATATTTTTATGGCTAATTTAGGCTGGACAAAGGAACTACAAAAGAGATTTTTTGGCCACGCCCCTGAGCTACAGCCCAGCACGGGGCCTAGATCCGCCCGTGTGCACATTGTTATAGTTAGGTAAATTTTGCTGCAAGACATCTGAGAAATGTGGTATACGTCATTTCACAATGTCAACATTGAAAATCTTTTTTCCTAAGCACCATTATGAAATCTGATATATGTGCCCTAAAACATTGGGCTGATTATTTTACTCATTTCTCAATTTTTGAGCAAAACTTGAGGAAATGTCTTTTTTTCCCCTTCTACAATTAACCTGTAGCGGCCACCACCATATTCGTCCCCTCTGCCTTCGGCTTGTGTTCATAAAGCACCACATCCGCGCGCATTCATGTGGGAAGCCTTTTGTGTTCATCAGACTTTCAAAACAACATGGATCTGCTACACGGTCTCAATGGCACATGCAAGTTGTCGTATTAGTAGTCATTTTTCTTTTTGTCATAAATTGGATTTTTTTTTTTTTGTGCAAGATCACAATTTGGATTGTGTGAACACAAGATTGATATGTGCCCTTATGTGTCTAGTTTGTGATGAGTGATTACCGGAGATGACAGGCTTTGGTTGAGATTGTAGACTAACCATTGCATGAGTGCTTGTGCAACATGTTTCTTGGCTATGTTGGTGTGAAGCTGTGGAGCATGGAGATGATTGACAGACACGGATGTGAGACTTGGACTGAGGGACCAAGATAGTCAAAAGATTGATCGTGGTGAACAACACATACGAACATCAACAAGGTAAAACCACATGAGGAGGTTTTGACTGTGTTAACCAAGTCAAGACGATTGTTGACCTAGTCAATCAGAGGTGCTGGCGGACTCACTGATCGGGCAGTCAAGAACAACGGCGCTTGACACATGTCGAGAGAGCTAAGGAGGCATGGAAAATACAGTTCTCTAGACTGTTTGGTGGTTTGGGCCTCAAAACCACAACTGGATGGTTTTCAGGTTTGGGCCTCAATGCTTGGTTGGTGTTCTAGCGGAAACTAGAGGCGGTACGTGATGTCATCACGAAGTTTGCATTGAGGCAAAGCAGAGTCGTGAAGAGTGTTTGTGGCCGTCAGATGCTTTTATCTCTAGTAGGACCATTAAGCCCCTTAGATTAAGTGGTTTAGCTAAATGTCTATGGGTAACATTGGGAATGTGTAATAGATCTATAATTAAGGTAAAGGATGCCCCCACAAGCTATCCCTTCAGCACTTAATTTGTTCCTCAAATGTGTACCAAAATAGCAGTTCCTTTGGCCTTTTTGGTTGTTGTAGTGGTCCTCTAGATTTTCTGCTTTGTGTATTAAATCTATTATGCATTGGTACTCTCCTAAGAAACTGATAATACTATAAGTTGGACCTACATTATACATTGCCTTTGGATCTTGCATTTGTAATCTTCCTTCTTGTTGTTTTTTACGGCAATAAGGAAGAAATCATGGTTATAGTAAATAAGTCTGAATCTCTTCTTTGTTTCCCACATCTTTGTGAAGCATTTGTGTAGCCCTCTTTCCTTGATCATATTCCCCCACAAGTTCTCAAATTCCTCTAGTTGTTTACTGTGTCTTCAAGTTGTTCATACATACCATCTTTTGCTACAAATATTTTGCTTCTGTGTAGCACTTGGCCTTGACGTGGAACAAACAATTTATATGCTTAGTATTTGTGAATATTTCATCAATAGTAGATTTCATCGCTTTATCTCATTCTGTTATGATAGTCTTAGGGTGTTTGCCTCCCATGGCTTCTAGGAATATTTGAAACACCCATTTGAAAGTTTTTATTATTTCGTCATGTAGGAAAGCATATCCAAAGATACCCACAAATGGAGCAAATGATAACCTATATTTATTTGTCTTCCATGTCGTGTCAAAACTAATACAGTCTCCATAATTTACGTACCATTTCAGTGATGATACATCTCTCTAGAAAATATTTTTGACTTTGTTCTCTTCATCTAATTCAAACTTGTAGAAAAAGTTAGGATTTTCATTGTTCCTGATTCTGAAGTTGTCTAGAACTTTTTGTCATGTTCAATCATCTTAATTTTCTATTCATCTTTTGTCGGATACATGAATTAGGGTTACCCATTTACGGAAGATGCTATCATTCAAAGGTCCGGCGCACGGACAAGCTGTAAGCAAATAGCCCGCTTCTAACAACAACTTGGCCCATGGGCCGAGACGACACTCCTTTCAAGGCCCACCTTAGCCAGCCCACCACTCTCGATGTGGGGGAGCACCTGACGAGCGTCCACCTCGCTCGACGTGGGGCGCCGTACGACGTGAGTCTGCCTCGCTCGACGTGGGGCGCCGTAAGACATGAGTCCGCCTCGCTCGACATGCGCCAGTGTACGACTCGCCCGGGCCCCGACATGATCGTACCAATGTCTCAGGAATCTCCTCATGATATTTCGTAGCCACAGTTGACGCTGACCAAACACGATGTAGGCAACGAAGGCCACTCAAGAACGTTGAAGTCAGTCATTGGCCAAGCGGTGAACTAACCTAAGAAAAGACAATACCTCCTTAGTAGGAGGTTCGACGGCCCTACTCCGTCGAACCTCCTACTAAGGAGGTATTATCTTAGAGGAGGACCTACAACACTACCGGTCAAGAAAAAGAATGTGAGCAACTTCATCTAGAACTATCTGCAACATACATTTGTTAATAAAATCAGTCAAGTTGCTGATGTTATTATTTCCTTTTTTGTGTTTGCTATTGTACCTATTTTCGTGCTAGCCTACTAGATCAGGTAATGGCTAATTTATCTCCTGCATAGTAGTCTAATGTTCCTTTGTGGACCTGCAAATTTTCCTTCATTTTTTTTACATTAATAACTGATAAGATAGACAGCAACCTGTATTTAATGTTTATTTTTGTTCTTACTAAAAAAATCTGTCGACCCAGAAACACACTTCTGCATGTGCCCTGCATTTTCTGAGAAAACTGAATACATGTACTAAAGTTATTACATTAGCAATATATTGAATTCACACATGGCATATTATATACAAGTATATCAAATTTTGGGAGTCGTATGTTTTAGTGTGTACATTTCTTCGTGGCACTGTGGCAGTTCCTGATTTGCTCGGTCAGTAGACCTGTCAAGCCCTCTTGTGTTCCTTTTTGCTTTCAAATAACCGACTGTTTGATCGATCTTGTTAGCAGAAATGTACAGATCGAGGATGCTTATTTAAGTTCTCCATGTATTTTGGATATCCCATATACAATTAGCTAGGGCATATACATATAGAGGATTTGGGCGTATCTCGCATGTTCACTGAATTGACCCGCATGCTAATACTCAACATCGACGACCAGTGAATTTTATCTATTTTTCAAAACCAGACTAGTGGATTGTATTCTATCTGTCTTTATGGTCTGTGTCAACCATTTTTCATATGTGTGTCTTTCATCCATGTCAACTTTATACAACTAGTGCAGTGTGTATCAGGTTATCAGCCCATCAGCTGTTCCGCCTGCTCTCAGTTAGACTCATAGTTTTGAATATTTCTTCTTTATGTCTGCACATTATTATTGTTAGGTAAATTCTGCTGCGAGATTTCCATCAAATTTTTTCTTTGCTGCGAGATATATGAGAAATGTGGTAGGGTCATTTCACACCATCAACGTTGAAAAAGACATTTCCTAAGTACCATTATGAAATCATACATATTTGCCTTTAAACATCATGCTGATTATTTTACTCATTTTCCAATTTCAGAGAAAGAAGATTAGGAAAATGCCTTTTTGGGCCATATATTCAACCCGTAGCCTGCGCCCACCATCATTTTCCTCCCCTCCGCCTTTGGCTACTACTTCGATATCTTCATTGAGCACCACTTCGGCACTATCCCATGCCGGACTTCTCTATTAGAATTGCGACTGCAATCTCACTTGCACCTACACTGCGTGTGCATCCTAACGCGTAATGCAAGCAACTCGGTGAGCACGTTGAACTACATACTGGGTGGTCCACAAGCACCGCGAGGGCAAGTTGTAGAACACCTTTTTTTTTTGACAATGGTTGTAGAACACCTTGAGCGCTTGGTTCACGTATACACCCTATGGAGGCGAGATCGGTGACGATGATGCTGTGTGGATTATATTTGGGAGAGCACCCTTGCGGACCATACCATGGAACTCCTAGATGGCGGTGCCATGTTTGTTGTGCACCCCTTGTGTACCATGCCACGGAACACCTCGGCGGCCGAGTGGGAATGAAGGGCTTTGAGCGTAGAAGAGCAATCCCTCACTGTAAGCGATGGCGATGATCAACTTAAGAGCCATATTACTAGCTACTACAAAGATATTTTTAGGTCACCGGAAAACTCAGATATCGCACTTGTGGAAGAGGATATTCTAGATATCACACAAGTGTCCACAGAGGAAAATGACATCCTCGTCAGTCCCTTTACTGAATCTGAAGTGAAGGAAGCTGTTTTCCAAATGGAGCATAATAATGCTCCAAGTCCTGATGGATTCCCGGCAGAGTTCTATCAGGTATTTTGGGGGTAATAAAAGAGGACCTCTTATTGCTCTTTAATGAATTGCATAGAGAGGCCTTAGACTTATACAGTCTAAACTTTGGGATTATTACTCTTATTCCAAAATTACAAAATGCTACCAAAATTCAGCAGTACAGACTAATCTGTGTCCTAAATGTGAGCTTTAAAATATTCACAAAAGTAGGCACGAATAGGTTGAACAAGGTAGCAAAAACTGTAGTAAATCCACTGCAGACCGCCTTTATGCCTGAAAAGAACATTATGGAAGGTGTCGTTATCCTACACGAAACCATCCATGAGTTGCACACAAAGAAAAAAGATGGTATCATTTTCAAAATTGATTTTGAAAAGGCCTATGATAAGGTCAAGTGGTCTTTCCTACAACAAACTTTACGTATGAAAGGCTTCTCCTCCAAATGGTGTAGGTGGGTTGAAAGTATGGTCACGGGAGGAAGTGTGGGGATTAAATTCAATGATGATGTTGGCCCATACTTCCAAACCAAAAGCGTTTCCGACAAGGCGATCCTATGTCACCAATCTTATTTAACATCGTTGCGGACATGCTAGCTCTTCTTATCAATAGAGCAAAAAACGATGGTCAAATAAGAGGTGTCATCCCCACCTAGTTGATGAGGGTTTGTCAATTTTACAATATGCGAGATGACACCATTACCTTTATTGATCATAACACGGACCAAGCAAAGAATCTAAAACTCTTGCTATGTGCCTTTGAGCAATTATCTGGGCTCAAAATCAATTTCCACAAGAGTGAAATCTTTTGCTATGGTGCAGCTAAAGAGATGGAATCTTATTATACTAATCTCTTTGGTTGTAATCTTTGGTGAATATCCTTTCCGATATTTAGGGATCCCTATGCACCATAGACAACTCTTAAATTCTGAATAGAGAAAGGTTGAAGAAAGATTTCAACAAAAACTCTTTTGCTAGAAAGCAAAATACTTGTCCTATGGGGAAGACTTATCCTGCTTAACTCGTCTTAAAGCAGGCCTATCCATTTTTATGATGTCTTTCTTCGAGATTCCCAAGGGGTCTTAAAGAACCTTGATCAATTCGAGATCGAGATTCTTCCTCGGCAAGGTTCATCGAAAAACATAAGTATAGACTTGCCGGATGAAACATCTTATATCGTCCTAAGGACTAAGGGGTCTAGGTATTCTTGACTTAGAGTTACAAAACAAATACCTACTAGACAAATGGTTGATTAATCTGCTCAACACGAGATGGCATGTGGCAGTCTTTGTTGTGAAATAAATATGTAAGATCCAAATGACTTACTCAAGTGACAGCCAAACCCAATGACTCTCACTTTTGGAGAGGACTTATGCATATTAAAGATGAGATCTTGGCTAATGGTTCTTTCCAGATCAAAGATGGAACCAGTACGAGGTTCTGGGATGACACATGGGTGGGAAATGAGCCTCTAAAAGTTACATATCCTGCTTTGTATAATATAGTACGTGATCCACACGCAACCGTATCCAAAGTTATGGACATAAGCCCCCTTAACATCTCCTTTAGGAGGGCTTTGGTGGATAATAAACTTATAAAGTGGCATAATCTAGTAGCAAGAATTTTAAATATCGAATTGGTGGCAGGATCAGATTACTTTAAATAGAATCTATGTATCTCCATCTCATTGATGCACAACCACCTTTTCGCCATAGAAAGATTTGAAAGATCAAAGTTCCTCTAAAAATCAAAATCTTCCTCTCGGTTCTACAAAGAGGTGTCACATTAACAAAAGACAACCTGGCTAGGAAAAGCTGGAGCGAGCCGGTGTATCTATTGCAATAGGAATGAGACCATTCAACACTTGTTCCTAGATTGTCCATGTGCACAATTGATGTGGAGGATTATATTTTTTGCTACTAGTTTGGACCAACCAAGATCTATCGAGACATATGTTTGGTAACTCGGCTTATGAATCAGCATAAGAGAGTCAAAAGCTTGATCTGGGTTGGGCTATCCGCGATGCCGGAATGACGTTGTTTTCAATAAAATGAAAACTAACTCTATTTTGCAGAATATTTTCAGGGGAGCATATTGGTTACGCTTTTGGGCCCAGTTACAGCGTGAAGAGCAAGCCAAAGACGCCCTCACCACCATGAGCAAGAAATTAGAGATGATAACTCTGGAGATTTCCAATAGAGGGTGGAAGCAGCTGTATCGTTTGCTTTAGTTTCTAGTCTATATTTAAGACTTTGGCTCTCTTTGTTTCGGTTGTTTATCGTATTTTTGTAATAAGGGTTGTGTACATTCATTGGATGTAGAAACCGGATATAAACTATCCTTTATCTTAAAAAAAAAGCGACGGTGCAAGGCACGACATGTGAGCAGTGGAGTAGGCGGTGGGAAAGAGGCGAGCTAGCTAGGTGGGCACATGCGGCGGGGAGCGTAGTCTGCATGTAGGATGCAGGTGGGCATCATGTTGATGGCGTGGAGCATAACCATGGAGGTCATCTCGGGTGGGAGCGGAATCACCCTTACTTACACATTCTTTGGATGTACCAAAGAAAAACTTTTGTTTTTAATGGGTCTTCTAAAATCAAAATACTCTAGTTAGAGTAGTTCAAGAGTGTTTTTTTAAACTCACTCTCAAAATCACTTTTGGTAGAGCTATTTGAATAAAATTGATAATCTATGTCTTCCACCCTCTAACAATTTCTCTATATATTTTGCACATTCTAGAGAGAGGTAGACCTACTCTAGCTTTTTAGCTAGTGAGAAAAATCTGGAATAGAGATGGTGACTATAGTTGGAGGAATAAATAATTAGAGAAACCGTTGGAAAGTATGTTTCTAGCAAAGTCTCTATTCGTATTATTAGATATAATAATAATATAAAAATACTTTTAGAGTTACTCATAATAGTTGGAACATAATTGCGGACACATGGTTTTTTCTCATAACCATTGTGTAGCTTTTGTGTGATGAGTGATTGTCAACATGCCAACACTAGTGGCGTGTGTGTGAGAGTCTTACTAACCGTGGCACGCGGCTTCGTGTCAAACAATGGTGTCTCTTGGCTTGTGTTGTACAGGTGTCGAGCTCGGAGACGGTGGTCGACGGTTGGTGAAGATCAAGTAGGGCGTGCCGTGCTGACGGACCGGGTGCGGTGAAGGGCGGACGTGAGGCTTGGATCGAGGGACCTGAGAACCGGGCGGCCAGCCGTGGTGGCTGACAGCTGGGACATCGACAAGCGCAAGTGTACACGGCGGGGGATGCGTACGGGCTACGCTACTCGCGGACGGTTTGGTGGTTTCGCCTCAAAACCATCGGTGGCGGGTTTCCCGGGTTTGCGCCTCAAAACTTGGGCGGAGGTCCCAATGCGGACGGACGGCACGTGGCGGCATCGGGGAGATCGCGTGGAAGCGAGGTTACCGGTGAGAAGGCGCGGTGGCCGTTGGATCGACGAAGAAAAACCTGGACGGTTTTACCTCTAGAGGGTATTTGGGTTGTGTGCTTCATGTAAGGGCGTTTTAGTCTTTTGACGGACGCCTATATATATGAGAAGGGACTGGTTGGGCAGTCATCCTTGGAGGGTCACTCTCACTTGTGTTGTGTTGAGAGGAGGCTAGGGTTAGAGAGAGAGGAGTGGCTCTTGTTCTTGAGTTTTTGCCATCCATAGTTTTGATTTGCTAGGATTGGCTTGTAATCGGATATCATGAAGTAATCCAAGGATCAAATTTCGTGCTCTACTTGTCCCCTCGCCAAATCTGAGTTCTTCTTTTGATGTGATTTTCGGAGCTATTTTTGGGGATTTTTTGTTCTTGGCTCGATCTCTCGAATCTGAGGTCTTGGAATGTGATTGGTTGGTTTAATTCGTGCAGGGACATGGGTTGATGCTTCTCCTCACGTGAAGTTGATTGAATCGACTCGAGCACGAAGAAATCGCTTGATTTCTGTTTTGGGCGGAAAAGTTTGTTCTTGCACTCGATCTGATTTTCCCCGGGATAGAGGTCAAATTGGGCAATGATTTTTTGAGTATGGCTCTTAATCTTCGTGGTGATCCTCTGTGCAAGTTTTGGGGTTTTTTTTTTGACAAGGAAACATGATATATTAATTAACAGCAACTTGCTGTTAGAACCATTACATCGTTAATGGTTACATTTTGGAGCGCCATGATAATAGGACACTCAAGAACATGATGTGCACAAGCACATGTACCACTGAACCTAGTCTGATTATGCTGAAAAGCAATAAGAGCTTGCTTGGCAAGTGAATCAGCCATCTGATTAAGTCTCCTATTCACTTTTCTAATTGCAATTGTAGTGCCTTGTATGGAGGAGCTGATGCTTTGAGTGAGAGGCTTAATTCTCCAGTCCGGGGGATGCTCAAGGTCAGATCCATTAAGGAAATGGACTAACTGTTGATTGTCATTGAAGATAGCACCTTGCTGAACCTGTAAAGTATTGAGCATCTTCGATGCTAATGCCATGGCAGCAGCTTCCGCCATGAGAACTGAGGTAGACGACCTCAATGCCGCCTTTATGAAGATGCTGATTGGAGGATGTACCTGCATGTTGATTATGAAAATACCTAACCCAGCAGCCACTGCTCCATTGTTTGTGTGATCCGGAACAGCAGTGGCGTCAGTGTAGCAGCGCCAACCATCCATAAGAGTTGGGTCTTGGACCAAAAGTATGTCCCTGGCATTTTGTACAGAGGTGCCAGCTTGTGTGCTGCTTGGAACAGTCACTTGCAGATGGTGGATTTGAGGAGCACCTGCAGAAGGAAAGATTGTACCTGGCGAGTGAGGAGCAGTAGGAACAGCTGCAGTCATGGTGCTGGTTACTTGATGAGAACTGGAGGTTGGTGTCGTCACTATAGTTTGTCCATTGGCCATATTTTCCTCAATTCCAGCAAAATGGGTTTGCATATGGCCATTGCAAACTTGGTGGACTTGAATAGGCGTCCAAGTTCTCCTTTGGAACCTGTTATCATTGCGTGCTTTCCAAATATACCGTAGAAAAAATAGAGTTTTGCAAAGAGTTTCCTGTGAGGGATTATCAGTAATGAGCAAAGGAAGTGAGGTTTGGACTCCATCCTCATTTGGGTTCACTGCATGTGTTAGTAAAGGAGGGCTAGCTGTTCTCCAAACCTGTGCAGGTAAACTACATAGGAAGAAAAGGTGGTTGTCGTTTCTAAAGCTCCACAGTAACTGCAATGTTGGTCAATGTGAGTAGAGAACTTGCCAGCCCTTTCTCCAGTTGCAATAGCTCTTCGAATAAGCCTCCAAGCAAAAGTTTTGAGAATGGGAGGAATAATCTTACTTTTCCATACCATTTGTAGAATTCTATTGGCTTCATTAGTGATGCTTCTTGATCCCTGGTCAGGAAGATGGTGAGGTTCTTGAGTTGCCGGTACCTATAAGCAGCTTTAGTTGTGCACGACCATTGGGGGCAGGAGTCCATCTAAGAATATCACTGTGGGTGGAGTTGATAATAGGGGTATTTTCAATAAGTTGGACCGCCTGATGGGAAAAGGTGGTAGAGAGTCTTTGGTGATCCCATTGTTGAGTGCCATTAGACCAGAGATCAGAAACAGATGCTGGGAGAGGTAAATTAGTGATAGGCATAATCAAGTGCTGATGTATATTGTGCCAAACCGGAGACCAAGGAGTGGACCAAATAGAGGAGTTGCCATTGTGGATTTGAATGGTAGCATTGCTATAAAGGTGATGCTTTGAATCCTTTTAGTTTGGTTTGAATCGTTCTGTTCCTTCTCTCGAACTGAGTCAGGCGGACAGGTGCAGGTGGGCATCGAGCATAGCAGACCCTGCCTGCCCTTTCCTGCAACCGTGGGCACTGGTTGAGCACAGCGGCCAAACTCCAGTGCTCGCCGCGGTTTTCCTCTTCTCTATTGTCGTGCTTCTTGGTTCATGTTTTCTGCAGTCCATCGCTTGAGGGAGCCGACCAGCAGACCCAGCGCCGAGCAGCAGGCCTAGCCGCCTTGTGCCTGCAGGCGCTCGCCCATGGTGGTTCAGCAGTGACAGAGCAGATGGATCAGCAAAGCACCAGAGAGCGCTCATCCATCTCCTCTGCCTCAGGTAACAACAGGTAGTGTTCTTCGTCAGTAGCAGCAGCTGTGCATAGCTCCTTCGGTCAGTAGCAGCAGCTGTGCATAGCAAGTTTATTTTTGGTCAGCGGCAACCACAGCAGCTGCACTTCTGTAACCAGGCGCTTCAAGCTTCAGACACCAGCAGCCAACAGCCGTAGACATCTTCAGGTAACTAGGTAGGGGCAACAGGTTGTTCATACTTGCTACTGTACTAGTCATCTGATTTTCATTGGTCAATTGTTGCTACGTGAATTACAGAAGCTCTCATTTGCTAACCATCATAGTACTAAAATACTACTTTATCTTGACATGGTATTGATGGCAGTAAATTCAATTTGTGAGTTGCCACTTTCAATCTACAGGAGCTAAATCATTGCTTGATATTTCAGCTTGCGTTTGCTTGAATTTCGATTGGTCCAAAGTCATGTTCTTGCTTCCGTGATTTCTTAAGACATCATTGTCTAATGCAAGGAGATTAAAATACTTCTTTTATTCGAAATGGTATTCACGGTAGTGAAGAACTTTCCACTGTTCTTGCATCAGTAAATTGCTTCTTGCTTTTGGCTTGCTTCGGTAATTCATATCAAGCTAGCAAGTGCAGCACCTGTTCTTCTTTCTCATTGCTTCATTTGTTTAGCTGATTGTCTTGAATCCAGCACCTGAATATTAGAAGCTATAATTTGTGCATTTGTTAGGATTTCAGACCTTGCTCCTGTCTTTCTAGCACACGGCAAGTGCAGCAGCCTGGTGCTTTTCTTTGAGCCTTGTGATTTTGTTTGGTACAGAGCCTTGCCGTGCTCTAGCTCCCAAGGCTCGGTGAATTTAGTTTGTGCAGGTGTGCATGCGTCGTGTGCCGGTTTGTGAGAAGGCAGGCTCGTCTTGCTACTGGTAGGCCGTGCATCTTCGTGTGCCGTGCAAATCCAGTTCTTTCTCTCTTTTTGTTTTGCAGGTGGCTATCTCTTGTCGGTAAAAATAGTGTGGCAATTCCTTCCGCAGTTTGGTCATTTAAACTCCGATTTAAGTTCCGCTTTTTACGTTGGCTTTCTCTGCTCGTTTGTGGTGTTCCGCTATGTTCCTAGGGAACATCCACCCACTAGTTGGGTCGTGGACATCACGGAGTTTGCTTTGCTTTTGGCGGTGAAGTTGGGACAGTGGCCTAATATTTCGCAAGAAATTTTTACGGCTCCCATTCACCCCCCCTCTGGTCGCCGTTTTCGGTCCTTCAATACTCCTTCCGTATTGGTAAAAGAAGTCGTTTAGGATAGCGACACGGTCTACAAAACACAACTTTGACCTCTTATTATTATAAAAAAATATATGAAAATGTGATATATGTATACTTTTATGAAAGTATTTTTAAGACAAATATATTGATATAATTTTTCAGACTCAACAATTTAAAAGTTATTAATAATTTATATTCCCAATGTTTGACTTAAACCTTGTCCAAAACGACTTCTTCTACCAATATGGAGGGAGTATATATCCAAATCAGCGCTTGGTAGTTTGATTTTACCAAGAAAATCCCATTTGAAATTATTCTGATATATCCAAGGATGTGGCCTCTGACACAAGTCATGGTCCTTGTCACCTCTGTAGTGCTGCCCGCCCGGCCCAATCCAAGAACCGGCTCATTAGGCTGGAAGCCCAACTGAGGTCAGTTCCGATTACTAGTCGGCGTCGAGTTCCGGCACATGTTCGCGTGCGTGCAGGGGCACGACTAGCGCGCGAACCCGATCTGCGTTCAGAGATGCCGCCGTCAACCCTAGGTCGTCGGAACTCGGAAGAAACAAGCAAGCCAAGCTCTCTGCTCGGGTCGCCCTCACGAACGAGAACGCCGGCCGGCTGCCGACGGACACGGACGTGGTGTACGAGGTCCTACTCCGCCTCCCGGCCAAGGAGCTCTGCCGCCTCCGCCTCGTCTGCCGGTCATGGCGGTCGCTCACCTTCGACCCGGGGTTCGCCAAGGCTCACGCTTCCCGCCACCCGCTGCTCGTCGCCGGCATGTGGAACGACACCATGGTCCACCTTCTCGACCTGAGCTGCTGTAACGAAATCGTCAGGCGGTTAAATGTGCCGGAACGCATGCATGATCTGAGCACAAACCTCGGCCTGATCTGCGTCTCACCAACAATAGGAGAGCTCAGCTATGTGCTCGATCCAGTCGCCGGTGAAGTGGTCGCCACCTTGCCTGACGCCGTCGACGCCGTCGACCTCCAGCAGGACAGCTCGTTCCCGTTATTGCTCGGGTTGCTCTCAGACCCTACGTCGTTTAGATGGTCGTCCCCATCACTACTCGGCCACGTTCGGTCCACCGGAGAGTACAAGGCGCTTCGGACCAATGATTATAACATCGGCTGGGACGACGGATTATTCCACCAAGACCACATCACGCAGACAAGCAACGTCATAACCGTGCCACTGCCGCCGGCGGTGGAGCAATAAGGTGGCGAGCACAGCCATGCCCGCCGGTGGGAGGTCCCTCGTGTTTGCGGGATAGAGTGGTTGTAGACGGAATTGCCTACTTCTTGAGGCGACCGTCCAACGACTACTACGATGCCGGGAAGTACCCTTACGACATCGAGCCGGATGCCATTTTCGTATTCGATCTGGCGACAGAGGAGTGGAGGCCAAACACACTTCGCGGACCATTGAGCAGCAGCAATTCCGACAATGAGCTCATGTTCAGTCAACAGTGGGAGAGCCTCCAGTTATGTGTGTTGGATGGCTGCCTGGTCACTGCACATCATAAGAACTTGGATTGCTCAATGGATCTATGGTTTATAGAGGACATGGACGACATCGACAAAGGGCTCTGGAACAAAAGATATTCGATTCAGTGTGTACCCTGTTGCCAGTACCGCCATCCATCTAAGCCTCCATGCCCACTGCATGTTTTGGAGGACGGAAGGATAGTCATGTGGGGAACCCAACAGGAAAGGATCCCGGCCCTGGTAGTATACGATCCAAGAACAAACAAGTACGCTAAGGTAGCTAGTATGGAAGAGTATGGCCCCGTGAGCATGCATCTAGGAAACCTTTTGTGTTCATAAGGCCTTCAGAGCTGAGCCTTGCATATTGGCCGGGTTCGCCTTCGTCGATCAATCATCCAACATATGCACGGCGGCCTCCATATGCGAGATGCTTAAGTTGTGATATTAATAGTCATTTTTACTTCTTTTTTGGTCATAAATTGGATCATATGGAATCGAATGTGCAGTGCTATTTGGATAAAATTAGTTATCTATTATTTTGTTTCCACCCTCTCTAACAAATTCTCTGTTTATTTTGCACAATCTAGAGAGGGCTAGACCCACTCTTGCTTTTAGCTAGTGGAAAATCTGGAATATAGATGATGAGTATAGTTAGAGAAACTGTTGGAATGTATTTTTCTAACATAAACTCTATTCACATCATTAGAAAGAATGTAAAAGGACTTTTAGAGTTGCTCTTAATATTTGGAAAATCTATGCCGAGAAAATTCCATTTGAAATTCTGATATATCCTCGTCGGCAAGGACTTTTAGAGTCCACCTCTGTCGGCCGCACGGCCCAATAACCGGCTCTGAATTCAGAAAAGGCCGGAAGCCCAACTGAGGTCCGCTCCGATCACTAGTCGGAATCGAGTCCGGCTGCCCAACCTGCCAAACTGCTGTCTATTTAATTAAATCGTTCCCTGCCATTTGGCACGTCTGTATATTCGCTGGTCCTTGTCCTAGGCAATAGCCTGCCCAGATATAAAGGCCGGAAGCCCAGCTGAAGTACCCCTCCGAGTACTACTCGTAATCGAATCCGACTGCACCATCAGCCGAACTGCTGTCTATTTTAACAAATCGTTCGCTTGCGTGCAGTGCATTGTCACGAATAGCTGCACCCGATCTGCTTTCAGAGATGCCGTCGCCCCTCGCCGGCCTGCTGCCGACGGACGGTCGGCGATCTAAACGAACCAAGCTCTCTGCTCCGGTGACCTTCACCAAGGAGAACGCCGGCCTGCCGACGATGGACATGTTGCACGAGGTCCTGCTCCGCTTCCCGGCCAAGGAGCTCTGCCGCCTCCGGCTCGTCTGCCGCTCATGGCGGTCGCTCACCTCGGACCCGGGGTTCGCCAGGGCCCACTCTTCCCGCCACCCGCTCCTAGTCGCCTGGACCCAAACCGGCGACGAGGTCCACCTTCTTGACTTGAGCGGCAGCATCATCAGGCGGATACATGTGCCGCAATACGTCAGTGATCTGATGTGCACAGACCTCGGCCTGCTCTGCGTCTCACCAAAAATAGGAGGTCTCAGTTATGTGGTCGATCCAGTCGACGGGGAAGTGGTCGCCACCTTGCCTGACGGCGAGAAAGACGTCGACCTCCAGCACGACGGCTCATTCTCGTCATTGCTCAGGATGGTCCCAGACCATGCGTTGTGTAGATGGTCGTCCCCATCACTACTAGGCCACGTTCCCTTCACCGGAGAGTACAAGGCGCTCCGGACCAATGGTTACTCTACACGCAGGGACGATGGCGGATTATTTGGCCAAGGGTGCATCACGCAGACATGTAACGTCATAACCGTGTCGAGCGCCACCACCACCATTGGCGGTTGGGAACTAAGGTGGCGAGCACAGCCATGCCCGCCAGTGGGAGGCCCTCCCTTGCGTTTGAGGGATCCCTGGTGTTTCTGGGATGATGATGATAACCCTCCCTCGTGTTTTAGGGTGGTCATAAAAGGAGTTGCCTACTTCTTGTTGAGGGGACCATCCAAGTACTCCTACGATGACATTGACAAGAAGTACTTCAAAGTCATCGAGCCGGATGCAATTTTTGCTTTCGATCTGGCCACAGAGGAGTGGAGGCCAAACACACTTCGCGGACCACTGAGCCGCAGTTTTGACAACGAGCTCAAGTTCAGCCGAAAGAGTGAGAGAGCCTCCAGCTATTTGTATTGGATGGCTGCCTGGTCATAGCACATCACAAGAACCAGGATTGCTCAATAGATCTATGGTTTCTAGAGAACATGAACACAATGCTCTGGAACAAGCGATATTCGATTCCGTGTTTACACGGTTGCAAGGATCATTCGTCTAAGCCTCCATGTCCACTCTATGTTTTGGAGGACGGAAGGATCGTCATGTGGGGAGGCGAAAAGGAAAGGGTGGTGGGAGTATACGATCCGAGAACAAACATGTACGCTAAGCTAGCTAGTATGGAAAAATATGGTTATGTGCGCATGCATCTGGGAAGCCTTTTGTGTTCATCAGGTCTCCATGGCACATGCAAGTTGTCACATTTATAGTCACGATGACATCTGGGAAGCCTTTTCAGCGGTTTTGTGGTTTCTACCTTAAAACAAGTAGATGTTTTTCCGGTTTGGGCCTCATAACCGGACTGGAGTTCTAGTGGCAACTAGAGGCAGCACGAGATGTTATCGCAAAGTTTTCATCGAGGCAAAGCAAAGTCATGACGAGTGTGTGTGTGGCCCTCGGTTGCTTCTATCTCAAGTTGGACCATTATTCCGCTAGGGACTAGGGTTAACTGGTTCAGCTAAAAATCTAAGGCCATTGTTGGGAATGTATAATAGATCTATAAATACTATGGATGAAAGCTGATCGGATATGGATGTATCTCACTAATACCATAGTTGTTTTCAGATTTCTGGCTAGATTCAGATTTGAATACGGATAATGTCAACCATGCTAGATAGCATATCAACATCAAAATTATGCGATTTGAATATTCGGATATGGATAAGGTATCGGATGTTGCGTATCCGGACTCGGATACTGACAGATATAAACCCCTCTAAAAAAATTCGGTCTCGAATACGATCAGAAAATATCTATACTATTCTCATCCCTAATAAATATGGTAGAGACTCCTGTAATCCAACTATCTCTTCAACACTTCATTTATTTCCTTCTCTGTTAGGTTTTCCCCTCCCTCCATCTTGCTGTTGAGATCCAAAGATGAATTAGACACTGCACAAATCCCTCATCTGTGTAATCTGGCCTTGCAGCTAGTGAATCTTGTGGGAATGGATGCTCTTACCTCCCATGTTCATGGTGGCTCAATCTCTTCTGTTTTTTTGCAAGGTTTCCATTCATAGATGATTTACTTGAGTTTTACCTTCCCAAAACCCCCTTCTTTGGATTTTAGGTGACTTAGTTTTTTCAGGGAACTTGGGACCGATCGTGGTGTTGAGATACAAGCTATGAACTTGAGTAACTAACATATTTGGATCCAATTTGGCTAGATTCCTCACGTACCGAAGTTGGGGTATTTTGACGAAAGTTTGAAAAACTACGACCCGGTCTGGAGATTTCCTGATCCACGAGTTCCCTTGGTCTTTTGGTCTTCAAACTTTGGGATTATCTTCTTGACACATATCTTTAATTTACCTTCCTGCCAAATTTCATTTCAATTTTAATTGATTAAAGTGGACTTTGCCTTTTGGGAGGAAGTTTTTGGGCTACTTGAATTGGATGCGCTGAACTTTAGCGTTGGTTCATTGAGTTTCTGCAGTCTTGGGGATAATAATTGATCTTTGGCAGCTCCAAAGCATTTCCTTGATTTGTTGTTCCATGCATGTCTAGCATTAATGCCCAGGAACTTTTCTAAGTTCTTAGGTTACTTGTTGGATTAGTGGATTTTGGTTGGGACTCTTACTTCTTTGTGATAGAGTTGAAGAGCACCATTTTAATTTTTAGTGTTTTTTTGTGTTCTTGATGTGTTGATTTGTCCCTCTACGTTTGCATTGAAAGTCTAGCCACCACTTGACTCGAAGACATCTCGCTTTGTCTGTTTTGAAGTTTTCCAGTGGTGATTTTGGGGCAGTAGCCATTTTTAAAGAAACTTTTGACTAGCTCCCATTCATCCCCTCTGTAAGAGCGGGTAAATGATCATTGCATGATAATAGTTTCCTCATCCGTGATGGTCACATGGCGAGGTTTGGCAAAGCTCCATGGTTCGATGGTGCGAACTATGTGTAGTGGAAAGTCTGTATGTCGGCGCACATCTAGAGGTTGGGATCTTGTGTTTAGGAGATTTTCTTGGAGCAACACTACGTGGTCTTGGGAAGTTGGGTTGATAAGATCCATATTGATCAACACAAGGTCAACAACAAGGCTAGAAATGATCTGTTGCTTCCTGAGTTTGAGCAGATTTCGAACCTCACAATGGCACACGAGATCTGGTCGACCCTCGAGAGATACCACGAAGGAACTTCACATGTCAATGCCAGACTCACTGAGATGCATCATCAAGTTTTTGGGAACATTGCTCAATTACCAAGAGAGTATATCCATATGTTTTCTCGCTTTCAATTAATTGTGAACTGGATGAGGGCCAACAACAACAAGCCCGTTCTACCCTATGGAGATCATGAGTGGTTTGGGATATCTGGCTGCTATGATAGAGTCCCAAAACTAATAAACCATCATCGTTGACGAGCTTTTTAGCTCATATCCACAAAAATAGGCATCTAATCTAGAGTGAAGATATAGAAACCCACAAACCATACCATGGCACTTGTGTCCTAATCTAGAGGATCTTATGAAAACCGCTCACCTGTTATGTTTGCTTTGTCTTTTTGATGTCTATCTCTGAGGAGCAGGGTTTAGATGCATGGAGACGACGAGCTGCATTCTTGAAAATCATGGTTGCTACCTATATCTATTCTGACCCAAGTAGAGATTGAAATAAACTTCTTTTTTTGGTTGGCTATATTTCAGGTGCCTGCCTTTTTTTTTCAAATTTGCAGCGAACAACCGTACACAGTCAACTAGGATAATTAAAATGGGCAGCTAATAAGAAACAATTAAGAAATTTTTTTTTGGTAGCCAAATTATTATTAAATTACATATTGCCTGAAAATATGCCTAAGATATAAGAAAAATGATAATTAACTACTAGTAAAGAAACTAACCACTAACCCGCCGAAGGAGCCTGCACAAAGGACAAGTGAGGTAATTAGTATAGTACCTGCAGGATGGCCGCACAAGCTAAAGCAAATGAAGCAATTAGTATTATACTCACCGGACGCTGAACAGGAGCAGGCACTGGGACTGGTGGTAAAGCAAATGAGGCAATTAGTATTATACCCACCCGAGGATGCGTAGATGAGGTTAGCTTC
This sequence comes from Themeda triandra, assembly GCA_018135685.1. Classification (NCBI taxonomy): domain Eukaryota; kingdom Viridiplantae; phylum Streptophyta; class Magnoliopsida; order Poales; family Poaceae; genus Themeda; species Themeda triandra. The sequence goes on along the minus strand of JAENPR010000236.1, from coordinate 275,629 downwards.
CATGCTTCGCGTCCGTCCGAGACGGAATTTCGGCAGCACCTCCCCGCTGTTCTCCCGATACACGTCCCGACTGGGAGAGTGTGCATCTGGAGAACAACGGGGAGGGGCTGCCGAAACTCCGACTCGAACGGGGGCGGGACATGGAAGCTAACCCATCAACGCATCCTCAGGCTGTCCAAAAAACGTGGACAATCCGAAAGAGACACCGTCGCAGATATGCACCGATCCGCATACTAACGACCGCGAATCCCTTTCGGACGGGAGACGCCTAACTCGGTTACACAAAGTAATTACAACAACTATAAGACACAGAGGTGATTTATACCTAGGGTGGCGGTGCAGAGGCGGGTAGCGAGGCGGTGGAGGGTCGACGCGATGCAGGACGACCCGCAACGCCCACAAAGAAGATCGTCGTCACCGAGTACCTCCACAGGTCCTCCTCCTACAAAAAGAGATAAAAAGATTAGTATCCACTCAAAATTTCGACAGCACCTCCCCTGCACGGGGAGGTTCCAAAACCTGCAAAAAACATGGCACGAAGGCCAACAACGACCACGGCACGAAGGCCAATAACCACCACGGCACGAAGGCCGATAAGCACAGCAGCACGAAGGCCGATAACCACAGCAGCACGAAGGCCGATATACACAGCGGCACAAAGGCCAACATCACAACGGCACGAAGGCCGACAAGAAGAGAAGGGTTCATATACCTTGCACTCGTAGCTGAATCGACGATGGTCGGGGAGTCAGCACGATGGACACGAAAAGAAGACCACCGAGGCACCTGCTCCGCCCACTCTCCCCTTCTCTTCCCCTCCTCCTCCTTTCTACCCTCCACCTCCTTCCTTCTCCCTCTTCTCCTTCTTGTTCCTTTTTCTTCTCCTTCTTCCTACTTCTTCTTCTTCCTCCCCTTCTTCTCCTTCTCTTCCACTTCCTCCTCCCCTTCTCCTCTTCTTCCTCCCTCCAACAGCACCCTCTGCCTCCTTGGCGGGTGGGGGCCGGTGGTGCGGGGGTGGTGGCCGGGCCGGCGGAGCGTGGTGGGTGGGGGCCGCCATGTGCGACGCCGGAGGAGGGCCGGCTGGGTGGCCGAGCTCTCATCCCTTCTTCGGGCGCGGGGCCGGGGAGGCGACGGCGCGGCGGGGACACCGCGGAGCGAATCGCGGCCGCGGCCCGGAGAACGAGAAGGCGGTGGCGGCGGGCGACCGGGCGGCGGCGGCTAACGGCACCGCGAGGGACCGGCCCGCGGCGTGCGGAACGGGCGGTGGCGGCGGCGCGGGGACCGGGACCGGCGCGCGGATTAGCAGCCGGCGCCGGCGGTGGCGGGAGGAGCCGGCGGCGACGGTGGTGGCGAGATGGCGGCGCGGTGGCGAGAGTGAGGAGAGGGCTACTGGCGCGGGCGAGAGTGAGGAAGTGATGAGGGTTCGGGCGGTGGGCGGGCCCATTAGCATAAAACGTTTTTATTTTTTAAAAAAAAAACGGCTTTGCCGACAGCCCAGATCCAGCTGTCGGCAAAAAATTCTTTTTTTTTAAAAAAACCCTGTTCGCCGACAGCCTACACCTCCAACCCCGTCGGCGAACAGGCTTTGCCGTGCGGTCGGCAAAGAAATTTTTCATTTTATGTTTTTTCTATGCAATTTTTTTCTGGGTCCTTCCTAATATAATTAAATCTCAAATTCAAAACTTGGGGATGTTTTGAGTTATTTAGCTATATTTCGTTAATTTTTTTCCTTCACTTGAATTTTCCCGTGTTATTCAAGTTTGAACTGCAGGTGCATGAAATAATAAAACTTTGGCCTTCGAAAAATGATATTCATGGTGGAGAGTGTATTTTAAGGCCATGTCCCAAATCTCATCCAAAATTTCCAAGTCCTTGTCCACGTAACAAGACGATCCAGGAGTGGTAAAAGTGTTTTTTAATTATATAAAATCCAAACGAAGTCGAAAAATCACGAAACTTGACGGGGTGTCGTGTTATCGCATGTGGAGGCTATGAAAAAAATTTGAAAAAGTTTGGAGCAAGTTGCGGCATCGGATGCTCGAAACCCAGACATCTCCACATGTGATCACAAGTGAGATGTCTGGAGATGTCTGGGTTTTGAGCATGTGACGCCGCAACTTGGTCCAAACTTTTTCAATTTTTTTTCATAGCCTCCACATGCGATAACACGACACCCCATCAAGTTTCGTGATTTTTCAACTTCATTTGGATTTTATATAATTAAAAAACACTTTTACCACTCCCGGAGCGTCTTGTTACGTGGGCAAGGACATGGAACTTTTGGTTGAGCTTTGGGACACGGTCTTAAAACACACTCTCCACTATGAATATCATGTTTCGAAGGCCAAAGTTTCATTATTTCATGCACGTTCAAACTTGAATAATGCGGGAAAATTCAAGTGAAGGAAAAAAATTAACGAAATATAGCTAAATGTTGCCAAAAGGGTCCAAATTCAAACATGTGATTGTAAACAATGTATCTAGGCAACAAAAAAATTTTGAAGTCAAAATTCAAAAAAAAATAATCTTTGCCGATAGCATACGAATCTTGTCGGCCAAAGAGCATCAGCCGCCAAGACCCGGATGCGTTGTCGGCAAACAACAACCTTCGCCGGATACCACGGGCTGTCGGCAAAAAGCATCTTCGCCGACAGCATGTGTTTGCTGTTGGCATACTTTGCCGACAGGCCTGTCGGCGTGGCTGTCGGCGAAGCAAACGGCGACGGCACCGTTGGGCTGAGCCAGCGCTTCGCCGACAGCTCTTGTTTGCCGACAGTCTCGCTGTCGGGAAAAAATTCTTCGCCGACAGCCTTTCTTCGCAAACAGGCCTGAGGCTGTCGGCGAAGTAATTTTTCCCGACAGCGGACTGTGGCTGTGGGAAATAGCCGGTTCGCCGACAGCCCAGATCCCGGCTGTCGGCAAACCGGTGGGCTGTCGGCGAACAGCCGGATTCCCGTAGTGAACTAGTAGGCTATAATGTACTTAACTTGAACAAGGCAAGGGCTACTCGGGCAGATTGGATTGCAACCTGGCAGACAAGGTGTCGGCCAGGCCGGCGGCCGCCAGGTGCTCAAAATCAATGGCCTGCCACATGAAGGCACAACCAAGCATGTCCTAAGTGCTATACCGAATTCTGAGATCATGCGTGTAGTGATAAATGGGCACGCGTCACGCACTATACTGCATCAACACGTTTCAGCATTGTGATTCATCAGCAAGTGGTAAAACCATATATTGTCGATTAAGCTGGACACGGTTAATTGAAAAAATAATCAAGGGACCCAATGCTTTAATTTTAATTGGAAAAAAATGTTGGTGAGATTATGATGTGTCCATCCCCGTGTTGGCGTCATCTTTGTGATTGCAGCAAATAATATACTCCCTCCATTTACTCCCTTCGGGTAACCAAAAATCATTCTCGATTTCCAAGAAATCAACTATATTTAAAAATGACTAAATATATAAAGAAATATTAATATACAAAATTACTATCATGATATAGATCTTTGCATATACTTTTATAATAAAATTATTAGAGACTAACAAGTTGCTAATATTTTTAAAAACTTAGTTCAACTTAAACAAAGTTTTAATTACTAGCATAAGTTCACTCTTTTTATAGGATGGATTTTTTTGGACGGAGGGAGTACAACCACTTGTGCACGACTATCATCCATGCATGCATCAGAAGATCTTACCAGGATTGCTCGATGCAATTCTTCATTGCATTGATCAGATAGGGCAAGCAGCTCCTCCAAGTAGTCAAGCCCGAGGTCCTCGAGCTCTAGCACGCCAGCAGTGACCTGCTCCTTTAGCTCGCCATGCCGGTAGCCTTCTTCTTCTCATGATCGTTCTTCCAAGGCCAGCACGTGATGATCCAAGGGGTCACATGGGGGATTGAGAGAGAGGATACTTGTAAAACTGTGATTTTAGGAGCGGGCGGTTAAGTGCAAAATTACTCGATCCTCTGTGCCTCTTGGATCAAGATCATGTGGTACATGTTAGAAGTTTGTATGGTTACACGGTCCCCTATAAATTACAAAAGATATAAAGAGTCTTTTAGAGTTGCTCTTAGAGAAGATGTTGAAGTGCATCTTTCCAACAAAATCTCTATTTTTGCCATCAAAAAGACTAGGGAGCTGCTAGCGATCGAACGTTCTATCGTAGAACGCTCGTCGCTAGCAGGGCCCGGCCCACTTCCCCCCGCATCCGCACACGCACCGCCCCGCCTCCCCTCGCATCGCACACGCACGCGGGAAGTCCGCACGCACACCACGCCACCCCCCGCGGGCACGTGGACGCCCCCGGCACGCGCGGCACACACGGCGCCCCACTGCCGCGACACCCCACACACACTCGCGAATGCACGCGCGCCCCCTGCTCCCACCTCCATGGCCGATGCAGCCTCATGAAACATCACAAGCCCATCATCTGAAACAAAAATAAATGAAAATGAAACAAAAAGAAAAAATACAATAAGAAACACATAGATGAATAGCGTTGAAACATGGAGATAAATGCAGTTGAAACAGATAAAAAATGCAACTAGAAACACGAGAGGGGAAACTGAAAACAAATTTTGCCGCGCTTTTGAAACAAAAATGAAAGCACCGTTGAAACAAGGAGATAAATGCAGTTGAAATAGATCAAAATGCAGCTAGAAACACGAGGGAGAACTGAAAACAAAAATTGCCGCACTATTGAAACAAAAATGAAAGCAATATAGAAAAATATGATAAAATCCATCGAAACAAAGAACAGAGAGAAAAAGAAACAACAAATAACAAAAACAAAAAAATTTGAAACACAAAAACTGAAACAAAAACAAATACGAATTTGAAACAAGAAAAGGCAAATGCCCCGAAACAAGATGAAAACAAATCGAAACAAAAATGAAACTCGTTGTTTTGGATGAAACCAAACAAATGAAATCGAAACACCCCGAGGCAATAACGGTTGAAACACCCGAGAGATTCCGAGATGAAACACCGGGGGAAAAAGAAAAAAAAAAAACAGGAGGCGCGAGACCTACCCGGCCACCGAGATCCGAGGAGGATCCGGCGGAAGGCGCGCTTGGACTCGCCGGATCTGCGCCATCAGCCGCCGGATCCGGCGGATCCACAGCCGCTGGTGCTGGATCCGGCCGCTGCCCACTCGCTGAAACCCTAGGTCGCGGGTCCGTGGCCGCCGCCCACTCACCGAAACCCAAGGTCGCCGGGTGTCCATGGCCGCCGCCCCACGCATCGAAACCCTAGGTCGCCGGGGATCCCGTGGCCGCCGCCGCCGGATCCGGCGGATCCGAGGTCGCCGTCGCCAGATCCGGCGGATCCGAGGCCGCCGCCAGCGGATACGCGCGGGTCCGAGGCTGCCGCCGCCATGGGGACGAGGGGAGGGGAGCGCGAGAGCATGGGAGGAGCTCGCCGCCTCCATGGGAGGGGGAGGAATGGAGGAAGGAGCGCGGATGCACAGAAGGAGCTCAGCGCTGTCGTGGGGAGGATGGAGGAGGGAGGAGGAGGGAGGAGGAGGCACCGCCATTGTTGTCGTCGTCGTCGGAGAGAGAGATGGGCGAGAGGGAGAGAGCGGGGCGAGAGGGAGAGTGAGTGTGGGCGGTGCTCGTTGGAGTGGTGCAGCCGAGACGTGTACTCCTAAAAGAAAAGAAAATTACACATAAGTTCAATATAGGAGCTTCCATTGCCCTTCGTCGTCGCTGACCTTCGTTGCCGCAACATGGTCCTTCATCTCCCGCAGTGAAGAAGATCCAAAATGAGCTTCCGACCGATTTCCGAATGTTTGAAGCCCATTAGTAGCACATAGTGCTCTTTAATCGTTGAACGCCCTGGGCAAATCTCACTTCCAACGAAAAAAGACGTCGGCCGCAACACCAGCAAGCTCTGGCCGACAACCAGAAATACCACAAAGGGGATCATAGAACACCTACCCATATACAGGGGCAAGTGGAGTCTTGACCTCCCAAAGAAATCTCCTAGGATGGACTGAAACCCGATAAACATTCCACCAAAAGTACCAAGTCTCCTTCGAGCAACAGCCAAGCTCAACGCAGAAGAAGAAAATGAAGAAAACATCGCCGATGCTAAACCTCCTGCAAATGATACTGTTGCCTGCCCATAGACCCACCCTACCACAACAACTCGCCCCCCAACGACATGGTTGACGCAGAAGAAGCGGGAAAGGCATCTCCAACCCTACTGGCGATGTCGATGATGCCAAGCCTCTTGCTTTCCATGGAATAGATAGAGTAACACACCACAACATACACGAAGGAAAGCCACAGGTAGCAAAAGCTCCCATGTGAACTCATCTCCATGAGAGAACTAAATCATATTCTACCCCGATCTAAGCTAATAATAGATAATACTAGCAAAAATGCCCGTGTGTTGCTACGGGAAAAAATAATATCTTTAGGCATAATAATATTAGTTTTGAGTCATTTGTGCATACTCTCCATGATTGGATAGTTTAACTTTAGTGGATTGTTCTGCCTAATATGGTTTTCTAGTGCGCTGCATGACATCAATCCTAGCATCTTCGTGCGGTAGAATATCGACTTTATGAATATATGATATCCAAAATGTTGATTCTTTTTGTGTTTACGGTTACCATGGAAAATCGGAGGAGTGTGCTTTTTTTTTTTGTTTCGATGTTTTATGTTCTTTAGGTATTATTTGTTTTCATTATACGGTAGCAAAATTATTTTTTATTCTTATTTGCACAAAGACCATAGTCCTATACGAACTCATTAATTGGTAGGAGGGTAATTCGAACAACTCTATAGTCTATTGTGTAAGGCTAGCAACAAAATCTAAGATAATTAATTCATTAATGTTTGGCAAAGCCGGCTTATACCGATGCGAGCAATAATAGATTTTATGATTAAGCGGGGACGCCATTGTGTGCGGACAGAGGAAATACGGTACCATAACTTTAGTTTTCCATACTCCTCGACACCTTAGCGTATTCCCCGTCTACCTCTCCTTGATTGTTGGTCATCGCGGAACCTATATGCATACATCATATGTAAGGATGATTTAAGAGCAACTACAACGGTTTTGCAAATGGGTTTGGCATTCTTGTTTTTGCAAAAAAAGTCTAAAAGGTTCCTGTCCAATGGTTTGGCAAATGCGCTTGGCATTTTTGTTAGCTTGGCAAACATCGGGTGACATTTGGCATATATGCCAAAGTGTGGTTCGCTTGGCAATCGCCTCGCGCGTTACCCCCACAAGATATTTACCCCTCACACGCACAACTTTTAGTTTTGCCAAGTGAATAATAGGAAACCTTTGAAGATTGACTCTTTTTATCTTTGCCATATTTATTTAGAAGTTGACACATTCTCAATTTTGCCAAACAAAGAAAATGCAAAACTGTTAGAGTTGTTCTAACACACCTATAGACAAAAAGATAACATAACAAGATTTATAACATCTATGGATAGATCGTATTTTTATGAAACTAACAAAATTGGTTTCATATTTTTTATTTTTCTATGATTTTTAATGAATTTTACAAGGCTCACTCGACTTTGGATATTTTACATTAGGAATCCTGATCTATTTAAAAACTATTAGAGCCCTTCCTCTATTTCTTTGTCTCTAGTATTTTTATATTTAGAACCCTATATTTATTTCTATTATCTTCTCTACTCTTGATCTCTTGTGTTAATGTAGAAAATCATACCGGACTATAAAAGTCAATAGTTTGCTCCGCATTTTTTGTTGTCCAGCATGCATACTCTTGTTACTAATATTTTTACGTCCACTCAACAATTATGTTTCCAATTCTATTTCTTCCTACCCGGCCGTATTTAGGAAATTTTTTTTGGCTATTTCTTCTACTCGGACCCGTCTTATAATTGGATAAGAAGAGGGAGAGACGGCAGAATAAAAAACACGGAGCCGGAAGAAACAGGCGGACAGAATCAGGCAGACTGAAATTTTCTCTTTTTATTAATAGGTATAGATACACACTGCCGATCGAGATTTCGGTACCCTACCACCTCCAGGCTCCAGCACCATAAAGGCCACCGGAGATAGCAAGAAACCGGCAAAATCGGCGGCAGGAACTAGATTGCCTCTGCTTTGCCTCGATGGTGTTCGCTGGCCAGCCCAATTCAATAACCGGCCTAATAACCAGCCCAATGCAATCACCGGCCCAGATAAGACCGGAAGCCCAACTGAAGTTGGTTCCGGCCGACTAGTAGTGGGAATCGAGTTCCTTAAAAAAAAAAAGAAAATAAAAACACTAGTCCGAATCAATTAAGTCCGAGTGCCCAACCAGCCAAACTACTGTCTATATAAACGAATCGTTCCCGTGCGCACCGAGCCTCCCACACCAACACGGCAGCACGCCTGCAATCGATACGGTCTCAGAGATGTCGTCAACACTAGGCGGCCGGAAGAAGCCAGCCGAGCTCTCTGCTCCTCCTGTCTCCCACGCCACCGAGACGAACGACGGCATGCTGCCGACGGACGTCTTGTATGAGGCTGCGTTTTTTTTACCAGCTGGTAACCGCCCGGTTACCCCGGTTACCGACACATGCATGCAGAGTAAAACCGGCGGTTACCGGCCCGTTACCGACACATGCATGCAGAGTAAAACCGGGCTTACCGGTAAACCGCCCGGTTACCCCGGTAAACCGGTCCGGTTTACCACGGTAAAAAAACCGAATTTACCGCGGTAAAAAAAACCCTGGTATGAGGTCCTGCTCCGCCTCCCGGCCAAGGAGCTCTGCCGCCTCCGCGTCGTCTGCCGGGCATGGCAGTCGCTCACCTCGGATCCTGGCTTCGCCAAGGCCCACTCTTCCCACCACCCGCCGCTCGTCGCCGGCTTCTGGTACACGAGACAGCTGCACATTCTCGACTTGACCTGCTGCAACAACATTGTCAGGCGGTTACACCTGCCGGAAAAGCGTGCACGATCTAAGCACGGCACAGCTCGGCCTACTCTGCGTGTCAGCACCAGTAAAAGGATGTCACACATATATCCTCGATCCAGCTGTCGCAGGCGAAGTGGTCGCCACCTTGCCTGACGCCGCCGGCGACGGCGTTGACCTCCAGCAGGACGGCTCGTTCCTGCCAGTGCCCGGGCTGGCTCCAGGCCGTGCATCGTTCAGAGGGTCGTCCCCAACCGTGCTCGGCCACGTGCCCTCCACCGGAGAGTACAAGGCACTCCGGATCAACCGTTACTGCACAGGCAGGGATGACGGATTATTAGGCCAAGAGCGTATCACGCAGACATGCAACATCTTAACCGTGTCTGGCGCCAGCACCGCCAGTGGAGCAATAAGGTGGCGAGCACGGCCATGCCCGCCGGTGGGAGGCAACTCGTGTTTGAGGGATAGAGTGGTCGTAGACGGAGTTGCCTACTTCTTGAGGCGACCATCCAACGACTCCAACCTTGAGAGGAAGTACTCCAAAGACTTCGATCCGGACGCCATATTCGCTTTCGATTTGGCAACAGAGAAGTGGAGGCAGAACACACTTCGCGGACCATTGAGCAGTAATTCTTCAGACAGTGAGCTCAAATTCAGTCGAAAGAGGGAGAGCCTCCAGTTATGTGTCTTGGATGGCTGCCTGGTCACGGCACATCACAAAAACCGGGATTGCTCAATGGATCTATGGTTTCTAGAGGACATGGACATCGACAAAGGGCTCTGGACCAAGAGATATTCGATTCGTTGTGTGCCCCGTTGCAAGGACCATTCATATAGGCCTCCATGTCCACTGCATATTCTGGAGGACGGAAGGATATATAGTCATGTGGGGAGCCGAACAGGAAAGGGTCCTGGGAGTATACGATTCAAGAACAAACATGTACGCTAAGCTAGCTAGTATGGAGCCGTATGGTTCTGTGCAGATGTATCTTGGAAGCCTTTTGTGTTCGTCACAGGCCTTCAGAGCTCAGCCTTCGGCTTCGTCTTCGTCGTTGTCCAACACTGCATCATAGATCTGCTACACGGCCTCCATGGTACAAGCAAGTTGTTATATAAGTAGTTTGATTCTACCAAGAAAAATCCATTTGAAATTCTCATGTATCCCTCAGCGAGGATGTGCACTACTTTTTTTTTTTTTTTTTTTTTTTTTGGAGAAAAAAGGAGCATGTGCACTACTGTATATTTGCTGGCCAGCACAATGCATTAACCAGCCTAATGTAATAACCGGCCCAGATAAGACTGGAAGCCCAACTGTAGTTGGCTCCGACTACTAGTCGGAATCGAGTTCCTTAAAAATAAGGGGAAAAAAACACTAGTCCGAATCGAGTTCGACTGCCCAACCAGCCAAACTAGTGTCTATTTAAACGAAACGTTCGCGTGCGCACCGAGCCCCCCACGCCAACACGGCAACACCTAGTCAGCTGCACGCCGGCAATCGATACGTTTTCAGAGATGCCGTCACCACTAGGCTGCCGGAAGAAGCCAGCCGAGCTCTCTGCTCCTCCTGTCTCCCACGCCACCGAGACGAACGACGGCCAGCTGCCGACGGACGTCTTGTATGAGGTCCTGCTCCGCCTCCCGGCCAAGGAGCTCTGCCGCCTCCGCCTCGTCTGCCGGGCATGGCGGTCACTCACCTCCAACCCGGGATTTGCCAGGTCACATGCTTCCCGCCACCCGCCGCTCATCGCCGGTATCTGGAACAGCAGAGAGGTCCACATTCTCGACTTGACCGGCAGCAAAATGAACATCGTCAGGCGGTTGCATCTGCCGCAACACGTGTATGATCTCAGCATAGCACAGCTCGGCCTGCTCTGCGTCTCACCAATATATGGATGTGTCAGCTATGTGCTCGACCCAGCTGTCGCCAGTGAATTGGTTGCCACCTTGCCTGACGCCGCCGGAGACGACGTCGACCTCCGGCAGGACGGCTCGTTCTTCCCGTCTGTGCCCGGGCTAGTCCCAAACTGTGCGTCGCTTAGATTGTCGTCACCAACCGTGCTCGGTCACGTGCCCTCCACCGGAGAGTACAAGGCGCTCCGTACCAACTGTTACTGTTACTCCACGGGCTGGGATTACGGATTATTAAGCCACGAGCGCATCACACAGACATGTAACATCATAACCGTGTCCGGCGCCGCCACCTCTGCTGGTGGTGCTGGAGCAACAAGATGGCGAGCACGGCCGTGCCCGCCGGTGGGACGCGGGACCTCGTGTTTGAGGGATAGGGTGGTCGTAGACGGGGTTGCCTACTTCTTGAGGCGACCATCCAACTACTCTTACCAAGAAAAGAAGTACTCCAAAGACATTGAGCCGGACGCCATATTCGCTTTCGATCTGGCCACAGAACAGTGGAGGCAAAACACACTTCGCGGACCATTGAGCAGTAATTCTTCCGACAAAGAGCTCAAGTTCAGCCGAAAGAAAGAGAGCCTCCAACTATTTGTGTTGGACGGCTGCTTGGTCACAGCACATCACAAGAACCGGGATTGCTCAATGGATCTATGGTTTCTAGAGGACATGGATGACATCGACAAAGGGCTCTGGAACAAAAGATATTGGATTCGTTGCGTACCCCATTGCAAGGCCCATTCGTATAGGCCTCCATGTCCACTGCATGTTTTGGAGGATGGAAGGATAGTCATGTGGCGAGCCGAACAGGAAAAGGTCCTGGGAGTATACGATCCACGAACAAACATGTACGATAAGCTAGCTAGTATGGAAGAGTATGGTTCTGTGCGCATGCATCTTGGAAGCCTTTTGTGCTCATCAGGCCTTCAAAGATAAGCCTTTTTTTTTTATAACTCCCCCAGCCTCACGGCCTTATATTACTTATATGGTACTCAGCCAAATCGCGAGCACAAATAAAGCTTACAACTTCTGGAAGGGGGTCAGTCCAAAAATGGTACTGCTGGCTTGGGTCTCAACTCAAACCCAACGACGCTAGCTCATGAGCACAAGAATTACATAATCTAGGGACTTTACAAATACTAAAATTCTTAAAATTTTCAATGCCCAAAATCTTGATCTCCATGAAGAGGCCACCAGCCACCGCCTGATCAAACGCAGTAGATGAAACTGCTTCTTGCAACTGCACCGAGTCAGTCTCAACCACCGCCTCTAATATTCCGAAGGCTTAGCCTTCATCGGTGTCCAACATATATAGATCTGCTACACACGGCCTCCATGGCACATGGAACTTGTCATATTAGTTTTGAATGGAACGCCATATAATATCACAGAGACTTTGGTAAGTACTATGTATACATGTGGCACATCTCTGAAAAAAATGAAAGCCATTAATTAATTATAATTAATAAATATAATTGTCTTTATGTCTATATCATGTAACCATTCCTTATATACAAACTATGTATAAGGGGCCTAATCCCCGATGACACGTGGTGGAAGGAGCGAGGGCAGAGGAAGCGGCAGCATGGCCGGCGGTGGCACAGGCAGCGATAGGCACGAAGGCCGCGCGCGCGGGGCAGGTGGCGGGGGCATGGAGGAACAGGAGTAGGATAGGGTTTACTTCTTACTTTATTGATTTGATCCAACCGATTACATCTCCTATTTATAATTGGCCTACCTTAACTCTTAAGATAACTAGGAGATCCTCGTAATATGAATTCCTTTTTACAATCCGGTCCTTTCTTTATTTAGCCAACAATTTCCAAACCTATGAGACTCAATTGGGAAACCTAATCAATAACGGATTTGCGGCGCCTCGAGGGGGTTGTACCCCTCTTCCCGGCGCGCGCGCCCTCAGGGTGCCGGCCCGATTGCCCGCAAACCACGGAGCCGGCGGCGGCGGCTGGGCCTCTCCCATGGGCCTGAGTCGGCCCAATTTCTTCCCCAATTCGGGAAGCCCGGATTGGACTTGTTACACTATAACTCTATAATTTACATGTCCAATAAATAACAATAATACCTCTCGAAACAAGTCAAAACTGTGATGACCATATATACAGAACTAACAAAATTAAAAAAAACAATTGATGCCATCTCACCATCTTATAGTTGACTAAAATTGTTAACTATGCTAATTACTCACAATCACACATCTTCAGATGTAGCAAAGGAAAATTTTCGTTTTTAACTTACTTTTAAAATCAAAATACTCTTGCTAGAGCATCTTCAAGAGTCTTTCTTAAAGTCACTCTCTAGATAATTATTTAGAGAGTTGCTTGAATAAATTTGTTATCTATATCTTTTCACCCTTTAACAACTTTAATATATCTTTTAGACAATTTAGAAATCTAGGCCTACTCGAAATCCATAATATAGACGATGACTATAATTAGAGATATAATTACAAACAAGCAAAATTTATATTCATATATCATTGGAAATAATATAAAAATAATTTTAGAGTTGCTCTTAATGTTTGGAACATCTATCCAAATCAGCGTTTGGTGATTGATTTTACCGAGAAAATTCCACTTGAAATTCTGATATGTCCTTGTCACCCTTGTGGCTCTGTACTGCAGGCCGTCCGGCCCAATAACTAGCTCAGAATTCAGATAAGGCCAGAAGCCCAACTGAAGGCTGCTCCGATTACTAGTCTGAATCGAGTCCGTCTGCCCAACCTATGTGTCTATTTAAACGAATTGTTCGCGGGCCTGCAGTGCAGGCCACGACTCCTGAGCCCGATCTGATTTCAGAAATGCCGTCAACTATTGGTCGTCGGAAGAAGCCAGCTGAGCTGTCTGCTCCTTTCGGCGTCCTCCTCGCCAACGAGAACGATGGCCTGCTGCCGACGGACGTGTTGTACGAGGTCCTGCTCCGTCTCCCGGCCAAGGAGCTATGCCGCCTCCGCCTCGTCTGTCAGGCATGGCGAACGCTCACCTCCGACCCGGGATTTGCCAGGTCCCATGCTTCCCGCTACCCGCCGCTCATCGCCGGCATCTGGAACGGCAGAGAGGTCCACATTCTCGACTTGACCTGCTGTGACAACATCGTCAGGCGGTTACATGTGCCGCAACACATGTCTCATCTGAGCACGGCACAGCTCGGACCGCTCTGCGTCACACCATTAGAAGGGTCTCTCAGCTATGTGCTCGATCCATCTATAACCAGCGAAGTGGTTGCCACCTTGCCTGGTGTCGCCTACAACGTCCAGAACGGCTCGCTCCAGTCAGTGCTCGAGATCTTCCCAGACCACGCGTCGTTGAGATGGTCGTCCGAAACATTACTCAGCCATGTGCCGTCGACCGGAGAGTACAAGGCGCTCGAGACCAATGGTTACTGCACGGGCCGGGATGCCGGTAAAGGATGCAAGGATGCGGCGCTGTAGCTTTTATAGACTGAAGACGGCGTGGACACGGAGACATGAAGAGGCGAGACACGAAGAGACGGAGAAGATGAAGGATGTCAGCCGGCCGGCGTGGGGGAGGTTGGGGAGATGGCAGTGGGCCGCCTGGATTTTTCTATCGTGTTTGGGGCCTATCTTTGTCAGATTTATTTACTGTACATGTGGACACTTGTTTGGATTTTTTTTATCTAAAGCCTTGTTTGGACGGGCTTAAAATTGCTAGTTTTTTTACTCTATCACATCAATTTTTACACGCTTGCATTTAGCATTAGATGTAGGTAAAAAAAAATTAGTAATTACACAGTTTGGTTGTAAATCACGAGATAAATTTTTGAAGGCTAATTAGTTTATGATTGGACACTAATTACCAAGTAAAATGAAAGTGCTACAATGTTAGAATTTAAAAAAACTAGCCATCTAAACAAGACGACCTTGTTTGGGGCATGTTTTTGTCAGCTTTAATTACTGTATATTTGGTCGCCTAAACGGCTGCTGTTGCATTGTCTGCCTTTCTGCAATTATGCCTGCCTCTCTCCCCATATCTTTTCAGTTCAACTTCTCTGTTTTCTGGCTTTTGGGTAGTCACATGATTGCGTACATGCATCTACACGTTTTGGTGGCTGCTTGTCCCTGTCCGCTCATATATATGTACTGTCCTAATGTTTTTACTTAATATAATTATGCCATTTGGCATAAAGAAAACTACTGGCACGATTGGGAAAAATGAGGCTTACTAGCATATATGCAACTTTACAGTGGTTTTTCTAGCACTTTTCATCCCTTTCTACGGTCCTCATGTATAATGCTAGCAGATGTGAAGCCGGCCGGGCACCACAGAAGAGCTTTGCAACGACCAGTACACTCGACGGCGACCACGCGAACCTGAACGCGATGTTCAGCGCAGCAGCGGCACACATGCATGCATGACGGCCGGTTGAACCATCAACAGTGGCCATACGAAAACGCACGTGCGCGATGCGCCGCGCCGCCGCCGGCGTCGGCCGGTCGTTGACTAGCCGTATTACACAATCTACCGCTAGTACATGTCATTATTAGCGAACGAACCGGAAGGAGATGTTCCCTGGAAAGACAGCACGCGATAATTTTGTGTCATATCTTTGCCGTTTCTAAAAACTGTATTTTAGCCCTCTTTTAATGAATTAATCAGTTTCCTTCTTGTAATTAACAACATGGTTTTTTTCGCGAATACACAAAGAAGTTGGGTATCATTGTATTAAATATAAGAGTTTAGATGAACACACAACATGCTTCAAATAACGAGCGTCTGAAGAGGTCAAGGTAAGACAACCATAGCTTGACCATCATAACAGATGATCTCTCTACATAAAATAAGCAACCAATACTGACGCAATGACGCGAGTCGAGGTGGCCTTGTGTCTTCGCGGTTGAACGGCCGGGAAGAGCACGCCGAGCGCTTCAGCATCGCCCGCCCTCAAGCCGCCGCCGAAGAGCTTGTTATACATCTCCGGCCTCGAAGTGGACCCATGACGAAGCCCACATGGTGGTGGAACCTCAAATTAATAGCATAGTAAGAAGTCCTGCATTTTTTCCATGTAGTGAACTTTTGGTATATGCATTGTCGTAGTATATTTGTATATATATGTGTAGTAGTTAATTATATAGTACATATGCATTGTCGTGGCAAAGAAGCTAAAGTTTGAAACCTAGTATATTACTTTTTGAAACGATCCATATACCAGTAGTTCCAGATGCATTGATCATGAAAGAAAAGGAAATAGAGCACCGACATGAATGGTACGCTAGGTGCACACGCGCGTGGCATGCCGACCGCGTATTCCTGAATAGACCAAAGAGAGAAATGGGTCGAGGAGGGTCAAAGAAGTCTGAGTGCAACACCGCCACGCGACGACTGACATTGCAGTGAGGCAACATATATATAGCAGATTTCAGTTAAAAAAAAAAGAATCGTCCTTTATACGTTACCACTTTATTTTCTGCGTTTACAGATGTGCCTGTCATTACTGTTAAATTTAAAACTGCATCATCGAAATCACAGCCTGGAAACTAAAGTGGGAACGATCGTCATTGCATGCTCTGAATTTGTTCAATCCTCTGCATCACCGCCTTCGCTGCCGCTGACACCAGCTCGGCCAAATCACTGAGTGCAGATCGAGATCAACGTCAATAATAAAAACGATTTTAAGAGAACTCTTTTTATTTACATAGTATATTTTGATATTGGCGCATTGCTGTGGCCTCACAAATCCCTTTTAATTTGACTTCCTATGCATTGTATGCATAGCAAGGCACGGAGAGCCGCAGTGGTCAGAGGCTCAGAGCAAGCTGACAATTTCAATGGCGCGTGCAAGGTGCCAAGGACGCGATCATACATACCCTGTAGCTGGGTCGTAGGCGAGGCCAACGGTGTACTTGGCCTCATGGAGTGCGACTCTGAAGCGCTCGACGTCACGGGGCGCGTGGCTGTCGATGACGGCCTGCCGCAGGACCAGCGCGGAGGGTTTGACGCCGTAGAAGATGGGGACGATCACCTTGCGCGCCTCCACCAGCGCGGCGAGCTCGTGCAAGCAGAACTCGGAGTCGAGGTAGCCCTCCGAGAAGATGGCCACGGCCACCTTGCACTGGCTCATGCCCTGGTTGATGCCCTCCACCATCCTGTTGCCGGGGCGCATGGACATGCTGTCCAGGAACGTGCGGACCCGGCCGCCGCTGAGCTGCTGCAGCTGGTCGTGCAGCAGGCGCGCCACCGTGTGCCGGGTGTCCACCCCGCGGTGGTTGATGAACACGTCGTACGGTGGCGGCGGCTTCTTCCAGCCCGACGACACCTCCTTCTCGTCGGCGGACGACTCCAGCTGCTGTGCCCATGCCGCTGACGAGGCGCTGTTCCCGGTGGCGCCTGCTGCTGCCTCGGCCCACGCGTTGAGGCGTGCTGCCAGCGACCCGCTCATCACGGACCTGCGCACTAGCCCAAACGTCATTGAACTATTGAAGGAATGCCGGAGAGCTAGCAATAAGAACGACTGGCAAACTTCGAGGTCGGTAGAAACAGCCCGTGTATATATATGCTGTTTGCAGTTTGCGTCGACGACCTGAAAGGCACAGCAGTTTGTAGGTGCGCCGGCTCAGCTTATTGCTGCGTTCCCATTCGTTGCTTTTAAGCGTGGTCCCCGCATGCATGCATACCTTTGATGTATTTTTTATAGAATGTGGACCACATCCAATGGTGTAGCCGGCTCAACAATTTCGGCTCGTTTTCCTACGGCTTTCATGGAGTAAGCCTCGGCTCGTTCAAAACTATCCAAAATCCCCTCGATCTCTTTCATCCTATCTCAGTCGCATCTCCATTAAGCCGCCGCCACCACCATCAGACTTCGCCAACATCAAGCGCCGCTCCTCCCTCCCTCCCTCTCTCTCTCTGAGCTGCCATCCCTCCTCCTCTCTCAGTCGCATCTCCATTCTCTCGGATTTTGAGTCCTTGTGGAAATCTGCTTTTTTCATTGGATTTCCAGATCTAGATTTGTTAAGTTTTGGTACCTACATCTGCTTCTTCTTCGTGGCCGGATCCGCCCCACCCAATCTGTGCACGAGCGCCGTTCCTGTTCGTCGTCCGGGCGGCGTAAGGTGAGGTCTGTGCTCTTCCCAATCGCTCCAGTACTTGAATGCATCTTTTTCCTTGTTTCTCCGTCCGCTCAACTGGACACTGGTTGGGTTCAGCATACATATGCATATGCTGATATGCATACAACATACGCATGGTGTGAGAACCTAGATGACCAGAAACGTTGCATCTGTGTGCATTGATTTGATTCAATTTTATTTCCTTTTGAGTCAATATAGTAGATCACTTATATATTAAGAAAATCTCCTGTCGAAATGCATGCTTTGATGGTATATATGTGTTTTCTTATTCTTCCTAAATTGACTGCTTGCATTTTTTTTACTGTACCATTTGATTCATAAAATAGGACATCGAAGAGAGGAGGAAAAGAAACCACTGAAAAACAGGGTTGGGTGCAGAGTAGTCCTCTGTGACAACGGATTGTCTCTCTGTTTGTTTTAGACAAGGTCTTACTAGGATTGCCACTGCACAGACTGTACGTGCCAATACAAAATCTCAAGTAAAATCCGTCGTATGTATACAAATATAGTCTCCTTTTTGTTTCAGTTGATAATCTAAAATCTAAAAATCATACACCGTATTAACAGAGTCATCCAGCAGCTGAACCTCAGCAGTGGTCTTAAGATCATGAAACTCTACACTGCAACTATACAGTGAAGCCCACTCTTGTATATTTTGGTAGCCAAGGCTTTTATCATCCAATTGCGCTTTCTTTTAGAATGCTTAGATGTTTTAAAAGACATATATCCTCAGAATTGAAAAAAACTTAATTGATTTGGATAAATCACTATTGTTGTTGGAGCTATGAAGCTGCTGCCTTTCTTAAGCTTTATCCCTTCCAGATTTTGGCTCTATTTTTGTCAGATTTGTGACTGCTTAAGGTAGTAAAAAAAATGCTTATTTAGTAATATCTGGATTTCCTACGATGTCAGCTCTTCAGCTGATCTTGAGAATGCTTCGTTGTCGATAACAACATTTGAAGTGTTCTGGTGCTTGACATTACAGGCTTTCAAAGAAATTCAGAGCATCCTCTTCATTGTTTCTTGCAATGGTGGTTTCTCTACTATATGTAACACAAGTGCAGGCTGGAAAGCTATTAAAAAGATGGATTTTATAAAACTTTATTTGTTTATTTTCCTTTAGTGTACATGTATTCAATTCATGTTCCCTGTATTGGTGTGTGTAGTTGAATGATTTGGACTTTTGGAATGATCTAGTAGCTGAAAGATTTTCACTTTGGTTTATAATGCCTCCATGTTGGTCTGCCATGAGGAAACTATTTATCTAAGTAAATGGCAAATTCATCTCATTTTTTACATGACTTAATAATTAAAGAATGGGAAAAAAAAACTTATGCAGTTTTTCATTAGCATGTTATGTTGGATAAAACTTGATCAAACAAGCCATAGAAGTGTCTTGGCAGGAGTAAAAATGCTTAAGAGGTACATTGTAGAGCATGTTGAGTTCTTAATGTGAATTATTTTTCTGAAGCCAGTTGCATGAACTGGATGGCTCCGTGAAAACTGCTACACAGTTTTTCCTTTTGCCATTTCAGTATGTCTGTTTCATCAGCTTTTGCAGTATAGATGATGGCTCATATAGATGATGCAATGCCTCAAGTATGCTTTAGAAGTATACATAATAGGCAACGTATCATGTGCAACCCAGCTTCGTATGCAACCTATGCAACCATCAATTAAGGCCATAGGATCTAGATCCAACGTCTGAGGGTTTTTTCACTTAAACCCTCCCACCTGAATACACACGGGTTAGATTTGAACCCCACAGGTGGAGGGGTTTAAGTGAAAAAAACCTCAGACTTTGGATCTAAATCTTGTGGCCTTAATTGGTGGTTGCATAGGTTGCACACGAAGCTGGGTTGCATATGATATATTCCCTACATAATATTGCTATATAATTCTCCCAAGCATTACTATATATAGTGAAGATAATAACATGATTTTTGTTGATTCATATCTCAAATTTAAATAATAATAGAGGACAATTCACAGACCATTATCAACCCTGCAGTAACAGCATTATCATTTTTATCCCAGATTGAGTTAACTTATATGAAGTTTGTTGCTATCAAGAGCATGTTGTATTCCTATTTCTATATTAAATATTACTCTCTACATCCCAAAATAAGTCTACATCTCGCATTATTTAGAAGTCAATCTAAACTTTGACTAGACTTAAGTAAAATGGAATAAATATTTGTATGATCAAATAGGTTTACTATGAAAATATATAATGTGATTAATCTAGTGATGCTTATCTTGTATCACTTTATATATTTGGTAAAAGTTGAGATTGTTTGACTTCTTGACTGAAATGCAAGATGGAGACTTATTTTAGGACTGAGGGAGTATATTTTTTGTGTTTGATAGCATTACATGGTTGTCGTCTTTTTCCTGATAGCATTACATGCCTATTGTCTTTTTTTTGCAACAAAATCTGAAATTTATTTGCATGGCAATTATCTTTGTATTGTCCTTGTCTAGGGAAATCAAGAACAAGCTGTTGCCATGATCATGTCTTAGAGAATATAGCACTGAAGGACTGCCATTTTTCTTCGATGACTAAATGCTACAGGGAAAATGATTATCTATTCTTTTACTTAAAAACTCATCACTGAATGTTGCCACGGAATGTTGTTGTTGTATCTTATTCGGCTACCTGGACAAACTTGTCATTTCTCAAGTGAACAATTGTTGTTCTAGTAAACTCATTGATTCTTGTACAAGCTACCAGTTCTTCTCTATAATTCTTATTTATTCGTAAACTCCTGTTTCAAAGAGAGGCTACGTGCAAAAGTATTAAATAACTCGTAGATAGTTCTATAGACAACATATTGTCTAAGTTGTCTGTTGCTATCTCCGTGTTATTAGATTAGATTTTTAAGAATACAACTCTTCATCTATAGGATGTTCAAGCTCCGACTCTTCAATAGCTATTTTGCCTCTATTGCTCTCTGGAGTTCTGGTGAGAAGCTATGTTAACTATGACTAAGGACTTTTTCAAATTTGACTAGATTTATAGAAAATATTAGTAGTATTTCTATCTTTAAATAAATTTATTATAAACTAGATTTAAATATCCATCGAATCATACTAATTATGTATCAAGTTGAATATGTTTGTTACCTTTGGGAAATGAGAATGACAAAGAAAGGGACGGGAGAGAGTACATATTTGTGAATGTATTTAAATGAACTAGATGCATACTCCCTCCATCCTAATATTTATGCTAAGTAATTAGCATTATTGGAAAGATCTTTAAGTCTAATTTTTTAACAAAAATATTTAGAGATATAAATGTTGCACATATTTTGTACAAATTGAGTCAAACTTGCGACACGAAAACCCAAAACAACACTTATTTTGTGACGGAGGGGTAGTGTTGTCGTGAGAGATGCAATTTTAAATTACTTAGAGAGTCAAATAAGTAATCATGAGATACATTTAAAATACTTAGTCGTGTCAGCCGTTATGAAATAAATCTGTACAGCTCGAATGATTTTATGGAAAAATGGAATGTGATGTGATAATGATATATATTGAATTTAAATATTATAATTAAAATAATAATTACAATACACACAAAATATTTAAGAAAATGAAATATAAGATGTTACACAATGTGCGCTACAAACGTATTTAAGTGAAACAATAGAATTGGTAAAAGTATAATGTTGACTGCCAGAGAAGTGAAATTCTTGAATGCACAATTGGTAAGGATTCACATGGATACAGATCAGATATTACTATTTACCATATTTTAGTTCAAATTCAAATATGAATACTAATATTATCGGATACTAATGCAAAGTTGATATCTTAGATTCGGAAAAGTTCACGGGAGGTTGAAAAGAAATCCATCGGCTAATGAAAAGTGAGTAGAACAAGGGATGTGCTAATACTTACGGGCATTCTGACCAACAAATTGATTGCCGCAGGCGGTTGAAATTTCTAATAGACTTAGGGAGGATAAAGGTAATGCGCAATTGAAAGAATAATGTATAAGTAAAAAAATCAGAAAAAAACAAAGAGGAGGGGATCTGACAAACCTGTTGGGATCTGGCGTCCGATTAGACTGAGCGGATGAGCAGGATCTATGACGAACAAAATCAAACTGAGCGGATGGGAAGGGGTAGGGTTCATCTGGAGGGCATCTAGCTACGAACAGCAACGGCAGAGGACTCCAAAAGAGAGATGGGGAGGGCGGCGATAGGGGCTGGAGCGACGGCGACGCCATGGCAGGGGATCTTCAAAGGAGAGAGGGACATAGGGAGAGGTAGAGAGAGAGAGAGAGGAGGTGTGGAGTGTCGATAGAGAGAGAAGATGAGTGTCTGATTTGTGCAGAGCCAACCGTATTAGGACAAGGAGCCGAGTCGAGTCTGGGAAGTAGATGAGCCGAGGCTGGGAACGGAGCCGAGAGAATGAGCTAAGAATCAGGGGCGGATCTAGAGTAGTAACATGGGGTACAGCTGTCCCCCCAAAATTTCTAGAAAAAAAACCAAATATATATACTCCATAATAACTTGTATATGTATAATACATTGCCAAATACAATTGCAAGTTTGCTTAGCCCATACAATAGCCTCAACACTCTAAATTCGTTGATTTCTAGACCCAACAACAGCTCAGTTCCAAATTTGAAACTGCACAACACGTATTGATGTGTAAGTAGTTTGCCGATCCGCCGAGTGTCGAAGATGAAACGATGCGACACCTCCTTCCTCAGCGTGTAAGCATTAGTTTCTATATCTATCATAATGTATTATAAGATTTAGCTGAAGACCTGTATTAGAATTATGAAAAGTTGCAAACACGTAACTCTAGCATATATTCCATCTACATATAACCACAGCTATTTTTATCATCGTTTAGTGATCTAATTATGCCATGTTCGTGTTAATAAACTATATGATTTTCGTTCGTACCCCCATGATTGAAATCCTAGATCCGCCACTGCTAAGAATCTTTGCATGGATGAGCCGATCTCCTGCCAAAAAGTCGACATGCAGCATGGGGCCTACATCCAAAAGCAACCAACCACAGCTCATAGATAAGCTGAGCACCCGCACCTATGAACCATATTTTCGGTCTGGTCGACGACTGAGACGACGCTAGATCGGACCGATGAATGAAGCTGAATTGACAAACGATCAGGGAACAGTGCTATACAATGCCGGTGGGCGAATTTTACAGTGGCCATCGGAAAACAACGTATGCGTGAAAGCGCACGCTACATTGAGAGGAAAAATCTCGGTCCATTTTGATCTTGCATTTGAAAATACATGTATTCGTCCCAGCGCTCGTGCTAGCATCAACATCAGTTGGGGTGTGTTCAAACGTGTCAGCGGACCGCGGGCACAACATAAAAGGCATTAGAAATCAGAAAAGTATGCAGGTGCTAACCGATGCATTGAAAAGTTAAAGGAAAAGCTAAACATCAACCGCTTGTTTTTTGTTCTCCGTGCTCACTGGTATTGCCGGCCGTCACATTTTGCTCACGCTTATCTCATCCACGATGTGTTTTTTTTTTTTTTTTTTTTTTTGTGTGGGTGGGTGGGTGGGTGGGGGGGGGGGTACTCATCCACGATACTTTGTTCTGTGTTACTCCTTCCGTTCAAAAATCTCCTTCATCTAAGCAAAAACGTTTTATTTAAAAATCTCCTTCATATTAGCTTGGGACTTGTCTGCATTTATAGTCTCTTTGTTGTTCATTGGCTGCAACTTGTCTGTATTTATTGTCTCATTGCTGTTTATTGGCTGCCACTTGTCTGCATTTATTATCTTTTTGCTGCTCATTGGCTATTCTTTACTTATGGCTTTTCTCCTTGGTCACTGCGCTACGAGCTAATATGAAGAAGATTTTTGAACGGAGCGAGTACCATCCTACAACCAGTTTTGTTTCTCTAATGCGAGACGCTCACCCACAGTTCTGTTTTTTAATTTCTGGAAACCACGTCCATTTGTTCTCGCCGTCTTCATGAGGAGGGGAGGCACTTCAGGGGGGCATGTCACTCAAAGACATTTATCTTCATTTTTGTCATGTTATTGCTCTTGCAGGATGCTCGAGCTAGTACCCATGTATCCTATTTTAGTTTCCTGCTCCATTTCCGCTCCAACAGTTAAGAGCATCTCCAACAAGTTGGCAAATATCACTTGGCAAATCTCTAGTTTTGCCAAGTCTCAAACATAAATGCCAAGTGAAAAAATAGGCCTTCTCCAACAAGTTGGCATTTGGGTTTGGCAGAAGAACTTGGCATCCTAGGAATTTTGACAAAATCACAAAATTGAGCCTCCAACAAGTTGGCTTAACTAGTTGGCAAATTGAGATACACGTGATGCCAAGCGATGGAGGACTTGGCATATTTGGCAAGTGAAGGGAGAATTTTGCCAAGCTTGCCAAATTGTCAAGTGCTTTTGCCAAGTTGTTGGAAGAGGTTTTTCGTGGTTTTGCCAAAAGTCATAGGATGCCAAGTGGTTTTGCCAAATTGTTGGAGTTGCTCTAAGGCATATAGAAGTCGATCAGTTGACGCAAAGAAAACTGGCCATGTCGGCTTGGACAGATTTGTGAGGCTCCTGTGCAGAGGCTGCCGAAATTGGCCAAGTCAGTTGCTCGTTCCAGCGGCAACTGATACGCCTTCGAGTGATTTTGTCCCTGTTGAATCTCATTCAGTTCCCACAGCCTAAGGACAATATAGAGGAGGAGATGGTCGATTAGGGCCCTCTTCGGAAAGGATGGATGTTAATATGGTGTACCTATCATCTGACTATTACTTCATGGGAGAGACTGCAAGGACGGCTGAATTCAACTTTTGCGACACAAGCCCAAATACTCCATGAATCTTCTACCCGTGGCATACACTACTACAAGAAGGCTCTGTAGGGGCGGCTACTGTAGCACTGTAGGGGCGGTTACTGTAGCCGCCCCTACGCGCCCGATCTTACAGTGGCCACCCACTGTAAGGGCGGTTCAACACCAACCGCCCTTACAGTGGGTCACTGTAAGGGCGGCTGGAACACCAACCGCCCTTACTAATGCGTCAACTGTAAGGGTGGCCGGTGTTCCAAATGCCCCTACAGCTTAGATGTTGTAAGGGCGGCTCAATCTAGAGCCGCCCCTACAGTGGATTTTCGGCAAAAAAAAAATCAAATTACAATAATCCCAAATTTAACCACATCACAACATATATATGTAATATCAAATCTAATCTAACCACAGCTCAACATATATATGTAGATATCTCATGCAAAAAGTCATACAAGCTTCCAGCAAGAAGTCCTATGACAGTCTAGCTAGCAGCAAGTACATAATCAAGGTAACTACTACATTTAATCATTTATGAAAGGCAATTAAGACAACAACCTAACATTTAACGATTTACCCTTCTCTCTACTCAACTTGCTGCCTCCTAGAGTATCCATCTGAAGTGAACTGTGCAAAAAGAATGAACACATCAGTTAGGAGCAAGCTATTGAACAAAGCAGGAAATGAATATTATTTAACTCTTGAGTCGACTATGGATGAGATAATTGGAGGCAAGCCATTTAAATTAGTTCAAAAATAAAGATTGAATATTATCAAAGTTAGAGCTGAATTATTTATAGTAAAAGCTAGCTAGACTTCACATATAAATCTGAACCAGAACTCATTTCTGTGAAGCACCTTGACCTATACATAACAACAATAATAGCTACACAAGTCTAATTGAACATCTTAAGAGAGTTGTACAATAAAAACAGTTTTGTAACTCAGTTCTTGATTTGCAGTGTTGCACAAAGTTAAAAAAAGAGATGGAATTGGAAAGAAACATACCCCTCATAAAACACTAAGGCCTAGTTGTTGCCTCCACAAACTACTTGCAGCACTCACAATTATCAGTTATATTGAAGGCATGAAGCATGCAAAACCTATTGACAAGAAGGACCAACAACATGCAGCTAATGAAACAAACTACTTGCAGCAAATCCGAAGTTAAAATGGCTATACATTATAGAGCAACAAATCCAATCATCTATTACTTATCATGTACAGGTAGAGAATAGTTAATAGCAGCCAATGCATATAAGCACTTAACTTAGATAACTCGGAGTTCAGAGAATAAGCAAGTCGAAATTCAATGCAGTAAAGACAAGTTTCATGAAAGAGATTGTACTGTAACCATAAAGCTACAACAGGGAAGGGGATATGATTCAGAGAACCAGATTTCTGCATGGTGTGCTCCCAACCCTCATGAGTAATTGAAGACTGGAAAGGCTTAGCAGCTATCCTTATTCCAAAGAGTAGTCGCTCGACTAATACATCAACCACAGCTAGCAACTGACGCTAGCAATTCACAAATCATCAAGCAAAGCAAAAGCTAAAGCACACATACATGCAAATCATTTTTTTCTTACCCAACCAATGCACGATGTTGTGGCCAATTGAGTCGGTGAAGTCGGAGACAGAGGAAGCGGCCGGTTCTTGCCTCGACACACCTGCCGTGGGCGTGATGCGAGAGCAGCCGGTGGTGGCTCGACGGGAAGGGAGAGGGTGAGGACGTGGTGCCATGGCCGCCGGTGGGGGGGGAGGCGAGCAGCGGGGCCGCGCCGCCGGGGAGAAGGTCGCCACCGCCCGCCTCCTCTCCTCCGCCCCGCGCGCTCCCGAATCCCATGAGGATGTTGTACCCCGGGGCGGCCGCCGTCGAGGAGCCGAACACGCCGTCGTCGTACAGCGGCGCAGAGGTGGTGGGCCGTAGCCCTGGGACCGCGTCGAAGATGTCGTCGTCGTACACGGGGGCGGGCTTGGTGCGGGTGGCCCATGCGCCGGAGTTGGCAGCCGCGGCGTCGGTGGAGAAGAAGCGCGCGGGCCGCAGGAACCCAGCGCCCAACATCTCCGCGCCACTCCCGCAGGGGCGAGCGGAGATCCATCGCTCGGCGGACGCCAAGGACGGGGGAGAGCCGCCGAGTGCCTGAGGCAGAGCGCGACCGGGAGGGGGGAGGCCGGGAGCGAGCGCTCGCGAGAGGAGCGCGCCCTGGAGGCGGCGGACGTCGGCGTCGAGCGCGACGGCGAGGCGGCGCAGCCGCGTCCTCCTCGACCGCGGGTGGCGGCGCGCGCGCGGCCGCCTCCCGCAGCTCCCGCGCCGCCTCGGCCGCCGCCGCCGCCCCCGCCTTGAGGCCGCACGCCGCCGGCAGCAGAGCGGCGGGCGCGGGATCCATCCCCCCACGCCCATTTACGGGAGAGAGAGAGTGTGTGGGGAGAGGAGTGAAAGGTTAGGGTTAGGGTTTTCACCCTCCCTATTTATATAACCGGGGGCAATTTTGGACCGTCGATCAAGATGGACGGCCAGGAGTAATTGGGCCTTATAGGCCGGCTCATGAAGGTGCCGAATGGGCCCCTCAAGCCCATTTACGGGTTCTCGGGTATATCGTGGCCTTAAGCCCACTTTGTTTATTAAAAATATATTTTTGTAAATTAAAAATGTAACAAAATATGTTGGTGTATAGGAAAGATGAAAAATATATATATAAAGTTTTAATCATTCTAAATATTTTAATAATTCAAAATATTTATATCATCTAAATATTTATATAAATCTAAATATTTGTACAATCTAAGTATTCTAAATCATTCCAAGTCAAATAGATTTTTATAATTTAAAATTCTAAAAAATTATATAAAAACAATTGAGGGCCCTAGATGGCCTCAAGTGCAAAAGTGATGAACAGCAAGTTTTCTCCACTCATCAAGATACATATTTTCTCCAATGGTCACCTTTTCATCTGGGATTGTTTGGACCACTCAAACTTTGAAACTTCGGTTTTTCGAGGCTGACGCGGGTTTTCAACTCCCTAGACGGGCCCACCTCGAAAAGTCATGAACATAAAGTTTGATCCACTCGTCAAGACGAACAATTCATACAAAGTTCATTTTTGCATTCGACGAAGCGTTGCGAAAGTGTAGTTCTAAATCCACTCGTCGCGCATGAAGTTTCATTAAGTCTGTGTGGGATTCAAAAATTTATGACTAGAGTTTACCAACACTTCCTCAAATGTAAAAATGGTCTATGTATGAAATTTGTATCTTGATGAGATAAAACTATCTTGTATTCAAAACTTTTTCATTTGAGGTCATTTGGTACCTCGTTTGACTAGGGTTGACCAAGTCTCGCCTTGGATCTTCAAACCCTGTGACAAGAGTTTACTGAAACTTTTCCAAATGCAAAAATGTTCTATGTATGAAATGAGTATCTTAATGAGATGTAACTATCTTGTATTCAAAAGTTTTTCATTTGAGGTCATTCAGGGCCTCGTTTGACCTAGGTTGACCAAGTCAAACCTCTGTTTTTTCGGAAAATACACGTTGACTGGACCCTAGATTGCCTCAGATGCAAAAGTGATGAACATCAAGTTTTCTCCACTCATCAAGATACATATTTTCTCCAATGGTCACCTTTTCATCTGGGATTATTTGGACCACTCAAACTTTGAAACTTCAGTTTTTCGCGGCTAGACGCGGGTTTTCGACCCCCTAGGCGGGCCCACCTCGAAAAGTCATGAACATCAAGTTTGATCCACTCATCAAGATGAACAATTCATACAAAGGTAGTTTTTGCATTCGATGAAGCGTTGCGAAAGTGTAGTTCTAAATCCATTCCTCCCGCATAAAGTTTCATTAAGTCTCATGTGGGATTCAAGAATTTGTAACTAGAGTTTACCAACACTTCCTCAAATGCAAAAGTGTTCTATCTATGAAATATGTATCTTGATGAGACAAAACTATCTTGTATTCAAAAGTTTTTCATTTGAGGTCATTTGGTACCTCGTTTGACTATGGTTGACCAAGTCTCGCCTTGGATTTTGAAACCCTGTGAGAAGAGTTTACTAAACCTTTTCCAAATGCAAAAATGTTCTATGTATGAAATGAGTATCTTAATGAGATGTAACTATCTTGTATTCAAAAGTTTTTCATTTGAGGTCATTCAGGGCCTCGTTTGACCTAGGTTGACCAAGTCAAACCTCTCGTTTTTTCGGAAAATACACGTTGACTGGACCCTAGATTGCCTCAGATGCAAAAGTGATGAACATCAAGTTTTCTCCACTCATCAAGATACATATTTTCTCCAATGGTCACCTTTTCATCTCGGGATTGTTTGGACCACTCAAACTTTGAAACTTCAGTTTTTCGCGGCTAGACGCGGGTTTTCGACCCCTAGGCGGGCCCACCTCGAAAAGTCATGAACATCAAGTTTGATCCACTCATCAAGATGAACAATTCATACAAAGGTAGTTTTTGCATTCGATGAAGCGTTGCGAAAGTGTAGTTCTAAATCCATTCCTCCCGCATAAAGTTTCATTAAGTCTGTGTGGGATTCAAGAATTTGTAACTAGAGTTTACCAACACTTCCTCAAATGCAAAAGTGTTCTATCTATGAAATATGTATCTTGATGAGACAAAACTATCTTGTATTTAAAAGTTTTTCATTTGAGGTCATTTGGTACCTCGTTTGACTATGGTTGACCAAGTCTCGCCTTGGATTTTGAAACCCCGTGAGAAGAGTTTACTAAATCTTTTCCAAATGCAAAAATGTTCTATATATGAAATATGTATCTTGATGAGATGTAACTATCTTGTATTCAAAAGTTTTTCATTTGAGGTCATTTGTTACCTCATTTGACCTAGGTTGACCAAGTCAAACCTCTTTTTTTCGGAAAATACACGTTGACCGGACCCTAGATGGCCTCAGATGCAAAAGTGATGAACAGAAAGTTTGATCCACTCATCAAGATACATATTTTCTCCAATGGTCATCTTTTCATCTGGGATGGTTTGGACCACTCAAACTTTGAAACTTCAGTTTTTCGCGGCTAGACGCGGATTTCGACCCCCTAGCGGGCCCACCTCGAAAAGTCATGAACATCAAGTTTGATCCACTCGTCAAGACGAACAATTCATACAAAGGTAGGTTTTGCATTCGATGAAGCGTTGCGAAAGTGTAGTTCTAAATCCATTCCTCCCGCATAAAGTTTCATTAAGTCTGTGTGGGATTCAAGAATTTGTAACTAGAGTTTACCAATACTTCCTCAAATGCAAAAATGATCTATGTATGAAATATGTATCTTAATGAGACAAAACTATCTTGTATTCAAAAGTTTTTCATTTGAGGTCATTTGGTACCTCGTTTGACTATGGTTGACCAAGTCTCGCCTTGGATTTTCAAACCCCGTGAGAAGAGTTTACTAAAACTTTTCCAAATGCAAAAGTGTTCTATGTATTAAATATGTATCTTGATGAGACAAAACTATCTTGTATTCAAAAGTTTTTCATTTGAGATCATTTGGTCCCTCGTTTGACTAGAGTTGACCAAGTCTCGCCTTGGATTTTGAAACCCCGTGAGAAAGAGTTTACTAAAACTTTTCCAAATGCAAAAGTGATCTATGTATGAAATATGTATCTTGATGAGACAAAACTATCTTGTATTCAAAAGTTTTTCATTTGAGGTCATTTGGTCCCTCGTTTGACTAGAGTTGACCAAGTCTCGCCATGGATTTTGAAACAATGTGAGAAGAGTTTACTAAAACTTTTCCAAATGCAAAAGTGATCTATGTATGAAATATGTATCTTGATGAGACAAAACTATCTTGTATTCAAAAGTTTTTCATTTGAGGTAATTTGGTGCCTCGTTTTAACTAATTTTGTGAAAAACCACTGTAGGGGCGGCTGGATCACCAGCCGCCCCTACTACAGGCCACTAGTAAGGGCGGCTGGATCACCAGCCGCCCCTACAGTGCATTAGCAGGGGCGGCTGGTGATCTGGCCGCCAGCCTCCCCCGCGCCAGCCTCTGTAGGGGCGGCTGGATCACGAGCCGCCCCTACTAGAAATGGCAAGGCGCTCCTACAGTGGGTTTTTCACGTAGTGATATGTGAAGGTCTACATTAATGGCACACCAATTAATACATAACAAGTTGATGTATACTAGAGCGATTGTAAATTTGTTGTCATATTCACCGTACAAGAAGCTTGGCGGCACGAATGAGGAATTAGTCATGACTAATATAATGATCATCGGCATTGCAGTAGGAGAGCTAATTCCGGCAAAGGGATGTTGCTTCGATGGCGTTCACCCATCAGGAGCAAAACATTAGCAATTGTTTTCTTTATTGCATAAGTGCAAGCAAGCTACAAACTTATTTCTCAGGCGTGATTGGATCATGCACCGGTTCCTTGTCTTGTGGGTGGACGATGAACTAGAGATCATTCAAGCACATTCATCGACCCATGTTGCCATTGTCAAATGCTCCTTCAACCGGAAAGGGCAGGGCATGATGGCATTGTCTGTTTGTGTAAGCATGAGCTCAATCATTAGTGACACTAGAGACAGATTTGTACCTGTTTCTTTGAAGCTGATAAATAACTGGCTTAATATCATGATGCAGTTACTAATGTATTCTAGTTTAGAGTGGTTGAAACATTGTGTTGAGCAATACCGTACTTGTACGACTGATGTTTGTGAGGCTACTATGATAACTTTGATGAACAAGATAAATTAGGCCAAGGTTTAGCATCGCCTGATCCACTAGAAAAGGTTGATATTGGGGATCGCTTTGCCCCAAGAAAGATGTTTGTAAGCTAAATCTTGGAAGCCAATTATAAAGTCAAGTTAATCAAGCTTCTCCAATTATATGTTGATTGTTTTGCATGAAACCATACTGAAATGCCCAAAATTGAGTTGTGGGCTTATTGAACATTGGCTTCATATCAAAACAAGGGTTCAGGCCTCACAAACAACACTACTTCTGTCGCTTCAACTCTCTATAATATACAACTATACTAAACAAGGAATTAATCAATTGTTGGAAGTAGGTTTCCTTAAGCCATGCAAATATGTGTGTGGCTCTCTAAAACTTTGCCCATTGATAGAAGAAAGACTCACAGAAGCTACAAGTTTGTATTGAAATTTAGAGATCCTATTAGATATACTCCAAAAGATGATTATTCTATGCCTATAGTCAATATGCTTATTAATGATGGTTGGGGACATCACATTCAGTGGTGGAGCTTGCATGAATATATATAGAGGGGGCCAATTCAAAGCAATACTGCTACTGCAATTACCAATAGTAGTATGAACAATTTGAAATTATGGGAAAATCTATGTTTTTTAAGTTCTATCTATGTAGATTGCAATGAAGAATTGAAATTCTGTTAAAGAATAATAAACTATGTGTGCAGATTTGCATACTTGCAAGTTGTGATCCACTCATCAACAAATCAAGTACCTAACAAGCATGCAGAAATTGGTCGCATGCATGCAGCGGCATGATCACATTATCAATTTTCTTGATGTTATTGTTGGCTATAATCAATTTTTTATGGCCAAAAAGGACATCTCTAGAATGGCCATTAATTGTTCTTGGGAGACGATCACCATATAACGTCTCCAACATGTATGAATTTCTGAATATCACTTTGGCCAGCTTTGATTGACCTTCCTAGCTTGGTGACCACTTGGCAAACTTGTTTCTCTTCGTCTCAAGTGGCACAATAGTTTTTCAGCTTGATAACCATTTGAGCCTTGTCCCTCTCAATATACTTCAACGCTTGTATTCTTTCATTTGTTACCTTATCAATATTGTTCATCATCATATATATCATGATACATTATAGCATATAATCACTTGCTTTGCTAATCTATATGCATTTAATTAATTCCGCTTCGACCAATAGCACGACTTCATGCCCCATGTCGAGTTTAATCCCAGACCCTCTAATTTTCCCCTACTTGTTCCTCGGATATTGGATACAATCATACACGACCAATATGTTATCCATGATCAACCGACCCGGCACGAACACACTTTGCTCCACTAAGATCACATCTTCTAGGATAAGACGTAGATGGTTGGCCATAGTCTTGGGGCAAATCTTGTGGAGAACATTGCATAGTGAGATGAGGTTGTCTTGTGAAAGATAATGCCCATTACAAACCTTCGGAATGAGGACCATCAAGGTCTTATTCACCTCCTTAGCAGATCACCACCGTTTAAGAAAGTTAACATCGTAGACCACACAATCGGTTTCACTAGCTGCCAATGTCTTTGGAAAAACCCAGCATTAATTAAGACCATCCACCTCCGGTGCTTTGCTTGGTGCCATTTGGAATAATAGGGATGTCTCCACTTCTAGTTCTACGAAAGGTTTCTCAAGAATGTTGCACATGTCCGAAGTCACCCTCCTTGGCACATGGTTGCATATCATCTAAGGCTGCAGCTCATCCTGTGCCACAAATAATCTTTTGTAAAAGTCGTAAGCTAGCCGTTCAAGATCCTCCTAGTCAGTGAAAACCTAGGCGTTATCATCTGCGAGGAGCATGATACGGTTGGCCTGGCCCCTTGCTCGAGCTTTAGCCCGAAAAATTCGATATTCGATCACCCTCTTTCAGCCAAGAGATTCACGATTTTTGTCTCTCCATTTCTTCTCTAGCTAGAGTATCTGACAGTTGAGCTATGATCTCACGTCCCTATCCCTGGGTCCACGGTATAGGGTGTTGCCCCTCTCTACTTCCAGCTCCCCCCTTAGCTTCTTAACTCTTTTTTTAACCTAGCCGAAAACCTCTCGGTCCCATGTCTTAGGAGATTTTTATAGAGTCAAGAGAGCATGAATGGCTGAAGAAATATCTCACCAACCCCTGGTCCCGGATCCTAGGATTGGTTCAAAAACTCCATATACTCACCATGGTTTCTCGACATGTTTTCGTACTGAAAAGGCTTAGTTCTTCTACGACCATGACATGCAGCTGGTTCCCTCTGCCTCACCTCCACCAAGAGCCTAGCATGGTCTGACTCCGCAAGCAGCAAGTGAAACACCTCAGACTTGCCCAACTCCATCAGAAATTTATTATCCCCCAGCGCATGGTCCAGATGGACGTTCATGTTGCTTCCCTCCCCTTGCCAGTTGTCACACATGTAGCGGAGGCCATGGAAGGCGAGATTAGTGAGCCCACAATCGTTTACCACCTCCTCGAAAGCTGCAACCTGCCACTCCTCATGTTCATTTGCCCCCAATCAGCTCCTCCACCGAAAGAAACTTCATTGAAGTCCCCTTAGCAGAACCTTGGAGCGGCCGGCAGCGCTCTGAGGAACCTCATCAGAAACCATCTCTCCTTTCGTCATTCCCTTCTAGGCTCACCATAGAAGCTGATGACATGCCATTATGAGACCTGCAAACATTCACAAAATAGGATGATGTCGATATGCAGCCGACTTTGCTCATTTCTGCCACTAGGACATCTTGACACCATGACAACATTAGACCACCGCTAAGGCCCTCCGACATGACAATAATGGTGTTAGGAAAGCCAAGGACTTGTTTCAAGTGATAGCACGCTCTTCACCAATTTTCTTTACATCAAGAAAACCATTGCAGGCTGTTGGGAAAGGCATCTCAGCAGCGGAGACATGACACATGCCTACGATCAACTAACCCCCCATATATTCTTATCTTTTGCACATGTATCAGTCTGTTGCGCAGGACTGGATCGGAGGCCAGATGCTCGACGCCGGAGACCATGCCCACTCGCGCCTTAGAACGTCTCCAATCGCCTGGCGGAGACATCAGGCCAGCGGCGGAGACCTCAGGTCTCGAAGCAGAGACATCAAGCAGGCGGCGGAGGCCTCGGGTCTTACGGCGGAGACATCAGGTCAGCGGCGGAGGCCTCAGGACTCAAGACGGAGATGCTGGGCCGTTGACGGAGACAAGAAGCTGGCGCGGCGACATCTGGCCCGTTGCTGAGGTGCGCCGATCATGGAAAATGGCCCACCAGCGGCCCAGGGGCAAGGAGGACGTCGCGGACTTTGAGGCCCAGGAGGAGCCCATGGGCCGCGAGGAGATGCGGGAAGGCCACCAGCCCAGCTGCGCTCCGGCGGACGGTTCTGCCCCTACAGGCCCCACTTGGAAGGGTCATAGGATTAGGGTTTCCTTGTCACCCCACAGGGGTTGTAATGTCTTTTTGTACGAGGGAGCTGGGCTGGCTATAAAAGGAGCCCCCTTGCCCCTGTTGTAGGGTGTGATCTATTGGAGTGGGAGAGTTTCTCTTCTTCCTACTCCAGCATTGTAATCGTGTTGCAATTAAATATTTAAAACCTGCTGGAACTGAGTTCCAACAGTTGGCGCCCACCCGTGTGTCTGGCCGAGGATATCACTCACAGATGCCAACAAGAAAGCAAATAGCAGCCGCCGCCGCTCGACGAAGACGTGCCGCCGCCGAGGCGGAGGCACCTGAGCCACCGCGAAGGGGCAGACCGCGGAGGTCTGCATGAAGCACGTATGCCTCCGAGCAGGTAATCGAAGGCGAAGAAAATGACGACGGCCACGGCGAAGATGAACCACCGCCGGTGAACCAGACCAATGACCAGGACCAGGAAGATGAGGTAAGCCGGTTGAGGGCCGAAAGGCAACGCATGGAAGCAGAAAGAGACAGGCTGAGAGCAGAGCAAGCAGCCACACACAGGTCGATGCAGACCTCTCAGCAGGCCGAAGAGATAAGGCAGCAAATGGCAATACTGCAAGCAGAAATTCAGAGCATGCAGCCCATAGCAATGCATCAAAACAACACCACAACAACACCAGAGCTCAGCCAATACATGGCTGCAACGCCCACTGGAATTCAGGGAACAGAAACCCCCCCGATCATGGTCTACCAGAGGACGTTCGATCCGAAATCTCTGCTATCAGAAGGCCTCCAGAAGGCACCATGGCCTCCGGGCTACAAACCCATGGTACTACCTAAGTACAATGGAAAGACAGATCCGCGGAAATTCCTGATGAGTTTTGAGGCAGCAGTAGCCTCCGTGGGAGGAAATGACAGTGTCTTAGCCAAATCCTTCGTCATCGCCGTAGAGGGCGATGCCCTAACATGGTACTCCATGCTGAAGCCCAGTACAATCTACTCATGGGAAAACCTGAGGGAGAAGATAACAGCCAACTTCAAAGGATTCTCAAGTGAATCCTTGTCGTCAGCGGATTTGTTCAGCAACAAACATGACAAGGGGGAGCCGCTAAGGGATTACTTTCACAGATTCCTGCACCTCAGGGCAAAGGCACCGGATGTGCCGGACAGCGTCGCAATCGAAGCGGCAATCAAAGGTCTCCGCATAGGGCCCTTCGCAAGCCACTTAGCAAGGGAAAAACCAGCCACCATGGAAAAATTACATGAGGAATTTGAGAAGTACTGCAGATCAGACAACGACCTCCGGAATTGGCTGGATGAAGGCGAAGGCCAGAGCAAAAAATTCTCCAGCAGGAACGGCAATAGAGACAACAGGTCTTATGACAGACAGAACTCTCAGCAAAGACAGGTCTTCAATGTGCAAAACAGCCAGCCTCAGCGCTCGGCAGACAGGGAGCCAGGAAACGGTCAAGATACAAAGGCCCAGAACAACCAAAGTTTCAACAAGAACAAGGCGAAGAACTGGAATAAGAACCAGAAACCAAGAAAGCACTATTGTATTTTCCATGGAGAAGAAAAGGGGCATAGC
This sequence comes from Themeda triandra, assembly GCA_018135685.1. Taxonomy (NCBI): domain Eukaryota; kingdom Viridiplantae; phylum Streptophyta; class Magnoliopsida; order Poales; family Poaceae; genus Themeda; species Themeda triandra. Next base: position 239,218 of record JAENPR010000236.1, on the reverse strand, counting down.
ACCAAGGACTGCCCAGAAACCAAAGAAACAATGGACAGGATGAAAAGCAAGCAACAACCACGGCCCGCTCAAAGAACTAGCCGACAAGTGAATCACACCTTCACTCCGCAGTATCATCAGCAGTACAACCCAAGTTTCCCAGGGTACAACAACAGCACTTTCCCACAACAGAACGTCGCACACCAGTACTATCCACCATCTCTACAGCGTGGCGACCTGTGCAATACCAGACAGCTCAGTACAGCAACCAAGCACCCGTCAGGACAGATAGTACAGTAACGTACATAAACACTCGACCTCCGCAAATCTCTATGATAGAAACACCTCAGTCGTCACAACACCAGCAGCAAAAGCAGTATGCGGCATTACCTCCACCTCCGCAGTAAAGGCAGTACGATGCCCTACCACCACCTCCGCAGCAGGCTATCTGCTCTGGAACGGTACTGAAGGCTGAACCTCTGATTGAGAATCAGATGAATCCACACTCTGCTCTACCCACAATAGGAATGTTATTGCCGATAGCCGGAGGCTTTGCAATGGAGTTCGAAACGAAGCGGCAGAAAAAAGACCACCTCTGATTGGTAAACAATGTAGCTGTACAAGGAGCACACCGAACAATAGAATGGTCTAAGGCCCAGATCAGTTTCTTAGAGGAGGACCTCCGATTGGAAAGTTATCCTCACACCGATGCGATGGTCATAAAGGCAAACGTGGCAGGATGGGAGATAAACAGAATACTGGTTGACTCTGGGAGTTCGGCAGACATCATCTTCGCAAGTGTGTTTGATCAAATGAAACTCAGCCGGTCTCAGCTACAACCCCCTGATACAACTCTGATAGGATTCGGAGGTAGAAAGATTCACGCACTCGGGAAAATTTCCTTGCTAGTATCTTTTCAAGATGGGGATAAGGCGAGAACAGAATACATCACCTTTGACGTAGTAGACATATACTACCCCTACAATGCAATCCTAGGAAGAGGGTTCGCTAACAAGTTTAATGTGGCCATCCACATGAGTTACCTTTGCATGAAAATGCCAGCACTGCACGGAATCATCACGGTTCGGGGAAGTCAGAAAGAAGCTAGAAACATAGAGAGAGCAATATACAAGGCCCACAGGAACATAAACACAGTAGCAGCAGATGAGCCACCGGACATGCCAAGGGGGAAAACGGACATGAAAGATCAGGAGGACACGATAACAGTATCACTTGACGAAGCAGTGCCAAACAGAAAGGTCACAATCGGAGCAAGCCTATCAGAGGAGGAACGAAGAGAATTGCTCAACCTCTTGTCTAAGAACAGAGACGTCTTTGCATGGTCAGCAGAAGACCTTAAAGGAATAGGGAGAGACATAATTGAGCACACCTTAGACTTGAACGCAAACGTCAAGCCAAGGAAGCAAAGGCAGAGGAAAATGTCAGAGGAACGAACTTTGGCCGCCAAGGCGGAGGTACAGGGATTATTGGATGCCAATGTCATAAGAAAGGTGAAGTACTCAGAATGGTTGGCAAATGTAGTACTAGTCCCAAAGAAAAATGGGAAGATGCGCATGTGCATCGACTTCACTGACCTGAACAAAGCATGCAAAAAAGACCCGTTTCCACTACCAAGAATAGATGCCTCAGTCGATAAGGCCGCCGGGTGCAAGAGATTCTCCCTCTTAGACTGTTTTTCAGGATATCATCGGAGTCCGCTCGGGAAAGAAGATGAGGAGAAGACAAGTTTCACTATCCCAACCGGCACCTCTTGTTTCGTACGAATGCCGGAAAGGGCTTAAGAACGCAGGTCAACTTTCGCGAGAATGGTACAAGCCGTGCTAAGGTCTCGATTCTGAGAGAAACATCATAGCCTACGTCGATGATATCACCGTAGTGAGCAAAGAACCGGAGAACCATCTAGAAGATCTCAAGGAAACCTTTGCAAACCTTAGGGAAGCCGGAGAAATGCATCTTTGGAGTCAGCAGGGGAAAAATGTTGGGGTATGTCGTCGGACCCGAAGGCCTCAGGGCTAACCCAGACAAAACGAAAGCCGTCTTGGCCATGCTGGAACCATCAAGCAAAAAAGAGGTCCAACGACTCACAGGAAGAATCATAGCCTTGAACAGGTTCATCTCCAAATCAGTTGAACGCAGCCTCCCCTTCTTCAAGGCACTCAAAGCCAACGAAAAATTTGAATGGGGACCAGAGCAATCGGAAGCTTTTAGACAGCTCAAGAAATACATGGCTGAGGACCTAATGGTGGCAGCTCCAGAAAAAGACGAACCACTCCTGTTGTACGTATCAGCATTGACAGGGGCAGTAAGTGCGGTACTTGTGCAAGAGAAACAGATAAACGGCAAGCAGTTGCAACAACCACTGTACTATGTGTCTGAGGCATTGCAAGGGGCAAAGCTGAACTACACAGAGATTGAAAAATAGCATACGCAGTGATTACAGCATCAAGGAAGCTAAAACACTACTTCCAAGACCACACCATTCTGATCCCGACATCACAGCCATTGGCCGAGATCCTGAACAACAAGGAAGCCTCAGGGAGAATAGGCAAGTGGGCCACAGAATTGTCTTAGTTTGAGATCAAGTTTGTCGCTAGGACAGTGATCAAGTCGCAAGCACTAGTGGATTTTCTTTCAGAATGGGTGACAACAAATACCTCCGAATCAAAATCGGAGGTATCTCACTGGACCCTTTTCACGGACGGCGCCTGGGGAATTCAGGGAGCCGGGGCCTCCGCGATCGCTTTCACCATCGAATCGACAAAATATGCAGCTAGACTATGCTTCAAAACAACAAACAATACGGCGGAGAATATGAAGTTGTCATCCCGGGATTGACAAAAGCAAAGGCACTTGGAGCCACTCATGTGCTTGTAAACACGATTCACGGTTGGTAGCGGGACGAGGTGGAAAAGGAGTACACCGCAAGGGAGCCCGAGCTCGCAAGATACCCGGAGGTTATGAGAGGCCTTGAGAAAAGATTCAAGGGTTTCACCCTCGTGCACATCCCAAGGGGAGAAAATACAGGCCGATGAGCTAGCAAAGGCGGCAAAGCAAACAAACTTGACATGCCTAAGCAGACACGTTTTACCAAGAGGTACAACAACCGGCCACGGCCGGGTTGAACGAGCATTTGCGGAGGTGCTGCTAATCCAATCAGAAGACTGGAGGCAACCAATCATAGATCAAATCAATGGCAACCACGTAACCACAGACGAAGCCAGTGCAGTAAGGCTGTCGGCTCGAGCAAGGAGCTACACCATAATAGAGGGGCAGCTGTTCAAAAGAGGCATAGTGCAACCACTGCTCAAGTGCCTAACCAATGAAGAAGGCCAGGAACTCCTACGCAGCATTCACGCAGGCATATGCGGATCCCACATAGGTCCAAGAGCACTATCTGCAAAAGCTATTCGCCAAGGTTTTTACTGGCCGACTCATATAAAAGACGCCTTGCGCATAGTTGTTGATGTCTATTAAGTGCAACTGAAATAAGGAGGGTTCCGCAAGAGCACAGAATATATCATCGTAGCATTTTAACCGGGAGTAATCCAGGTATCGTTATTCATAATTTTACCACTGGGAAGGGAATGCACTGGATAATGAGTGATGAGCAATGCACATGCAATAATGGAGAGCTCAACCTTGTCTCGTATCGATCATCTCATACGGGGTAAGTGTCACATAAAATATAGGAATGAATGATAATTGACATAAGATAAATGAGAGCATTTAGCCACATAAAATAATAGTAATAATCCATCTCAACTTAGCACTCTAAGCTTATAACACTAGCATGGACTAGGACGATCTAGGGTGTAATCCTATGTTATTCTAACTATAAGGTCAAAGCATACAATGATTAGTGCAAGAACATCAAGCAATCATGGCGGGAAAAGGTTACATCTATGCATAGTGATATTACCGGAGAAGACAAGAGACATAGCAATGACTTCAATGTAATAGGTTTGTTCGCTAGACCTATACTCGGGAGAAGGGCTACAAAGGACTCAACAGATCCGTCACTCCCGCGATCTACCTCACGATCCGGAATATAGGGTGCAATCGCGGATAAATACGGTCTAGGCACCACGCCTACACAATATTTACCACTCACCCATCGATCTAATGAGCAAGCGCTATACGATCCTATGCATAAACATAATTCTAGTCCAACTATGCTAAACATATAATCAAAGTAGACTAAGAACAATATAATTGAGAACATAATCAAATAGAGCAAAGTCAAGTCTCGATATAATAGAATAGAATAAAGTACTACTCATAGTATCACGAACAATGATGAATATTACAAGAATGTAGAGGGGAATTACCAAGAACTTTGACAGATCCAGACTCCAAGCTAGGCTTGATTCCCTCTAGATCTATTCCTATGTAGCTATGCTACTAAACTATAGAGCTCTAATTGAGATGGTGGCTCTGGCTTCTCTGAATTCTGATGTGAGAATGAACTCTTGAATGAATTAGGGTTTCACCTAGGGGCCAGGGGCTCTGAATATATAGCCCCCTAGGATGAACCACAGCTCTCGGATCAAACCGACCTAAATGGACGATAATTATTCATCCTCAAAGGTGGTGGAGGCAGGATCCGCGAGACTCAACGTGATTGGTTGAGGTGGGGAGTCGGCCGACTCCCCCTTGGGCGGCCGACCGCGGCCCGCCGTGGGCCCCCGCTTTCGGTGTGTCGCCTTCGGAGTCTTCTAGATTATACAATTTCACCCGTTCGGTCTTTATCTCTATGTAATCATGACATGTGGGCCTCCTTTGGTTCTCTTTCGATAACCCCCTGCGTAAAATAGACAATCACCAAAACTCGTGGAATTCATCGTGTAACCCCTATATCTAACATGTGAACTCATATTAGTCCTTTCTCTTGCTGCGTTGACGGTATAAAATTGATACTTAATGACCGTCAACAAACTCCCCCAAGCTTACCTTTTGCTCGTCCCCGAGCAAAGATAGACTCATGATGGATCGGGAGTTGCTACAATGCTTTCACTCCTCACAAGTACACATGCGTTCAAACAAGAACTCTCCTTCGGATTAGAGTGAACTATTCTGACTCAAAACTTACTCATATTACCTTTCACCATGGGGCTTGTAACCGTCACTTGGGTCTTGAGTAGTTGAAAGATAGAACGGTCAAGTCAAGCGCCATGTTTCTCGCTCTTTGATCAACTATTATTCCGGAGTTTTGCAATGTTTTTGAAATAAAACTCAGAGTTCCTTGTATGAACCTTTCAGGTCTCTCATTTGTGGTATTTCTGGATCCTCTCTCTAAGGCATGAGTAGTGTATGCCTTCTCTCTTCTCTCAAAATATGTGGTATTTATGGAACTAAGGCATAGTGGAAAGTGCCTTCTCTCTCTCACCCTACTTTCTAATAGGCTTATGTGGAGCTCATAGGTGGGAAGACACTCAAACTCACTTGCATATATTGCACAGTTAAGACATGGATCCAATAGGAACTAAAATAATAATAAAGTCATATGTGCATGTGAATGAGGAAGTGGAATGGATGATAAGATGATAATAGGATGATGATGGTATGATGGTGATAAGGAAATGATTATGAGGGGTGATCACTTGGTGAACATCTACTTCTACACTTGCTCCTTCGGAGATAACATGACTCCCTTTATTTGGAAACCTTGAAACTTCTTGATCTTCTTCTTGAAAGGAAAGACTTGGCTACTCTTTTCTTTCTTCTTCTTCTTTTTTTTTCTCTTTTTCTTTTCTTTTTAGAGCAACCAATCCTTTGAAAACGAACTTTAGCAATGGGGATCATATAACTTGAAATGATAATGACTGGAGCTTTTATGTAGGCAAATGGAACGGCGATGATTTTTTTCTAGATGTTCACTCCCAGAATAGGAGTAGAACCTTTCTGGATGAAGTGAAATGAATGGCGTATGTATATGTGGATGGATGGATGGATGGATGGATGCGTACTCCCAGGGTAGGAGCAGCGTAGGTGCGTATCTCCAGGGTAGAGACAGCACAATAAATGGGGAATGCGTACTCCCGGGGTAGGAGCAGCATAAGTGCGTATCTCTAGGGTAGAGATAGCACGATATGTGGTGGATATGGATCTATATGTGGGTGGTACTTCGAGGAACAGAAGTAGCACAGAATGAATGTAACATTTATAAAATGGGTGCATGCTTCTGAGGACAGAAGTAGCATAGATCAATGGATGGAGAGCACATAGTATTGACTTTAACTGCATGACTGATTCCTTATGGGTCCACAACATAACCACACTCAATGCCTAAAAAGACTACACTCAAGCTTACAATATGATCTATATAAACAGATGGGTTTTCCTAATCTAGTAAGCATGAATATATGGCTGTGGTAGGAATTTGAACTCTCATCATAAAGGAACTCATCATGTAGGAATTTAATATTTTCACGAGATAAATTCTCCAACTCTAGTATCTCTAGGAACAAGATGGACAAAGCAGCTCAAAACCTTCCCATATCATACCCATCAACCACCTAGACTTAGATCAAGTGTTCGCTACCCACAAGTTTCGGGTTCGAGCAAATCTCAAATCTAAACAGGTTGTGTCCAAAACTCGGGAGAGTGCAAGGTTGAAAACTAGGTACTTGAAAGGAATTACGCGAGCAACTATTCATCATCTCCATGTAGAGTTTATTCTAGGGATCACTTCAAAGACAGATTGCAAGAGCTCTCCAAAAGATAAATAAGGAAATCTTTACGGGTTTCTATGGTTATGCATCTTTTTTAGTTGTTTTAACAAAGCACACTCTAATAAGGCATACATAGATAAGTTGGAAACACTTAGCTTGGTATACGGGGATGCTCTCCCCCAAGCCGGATGTTGACATAGTCTCGCCGAGGTTGCCGACGAGGCAATGAAGACGTTCTAGTCCTCCGGAGTGTCGTAGATGGTTGCTTTTGGAGACAATGTTCAATTGTCGCGGGCAAAGACTCCGACGGGGACCGGATGTCCTTCGCGCTGTTAGCTCTTCTTGATCCTTGATGTTCTATGAAGCGCAAATAGACAACAAAGCTTGTGGAACTAATTAAGCGTTAGTGATAAAACCTCTAGGCCTTGGTTGTCTAGAACTTCCCTAACTTAAAACTCATTCTAACAGGAGCACAAGAAATATTTTTATCTTTTTTGTTATTTAAGGAATGCGAGACGGGAAAAGTAAATATGCTTTGAGAAGTTATTTTTTTGTGCCACCACGGTGAATGATATCCACATGGGGCTTAATGATTTTCGGATGCAAATGCACAACATCTTTATTTTCTTTTCTAATACAAAGATAAAAGAGTAAAGATGCAACTACGATGCTAGTAGGAAAATAAATATGCTAAGATAAAAATGCAATGCTAGAAAGTAAATGCTGATAAATACCAAGTTACCTCTTGGCGCGGCGTTCGGTGGTTTTAAGTCCTCCGAACAGGACTTGTCATGTTCGCTCATTTTTCAAGGGGCGTATTGGCTGGCGCCTCTGATGACGTCGCCTCTTGTGTAGGAATAGTTTCTGATTTTTCTTTTACCTTCCATACTTTCTTCGTTGGAAAGGATGACCTTGAGGAGGAAGCTTCTTGGACCACTTGTTTCTCTTCTGTTGATAGCACCTCTTCTTCTTCCGCAACGTTCTTCTCTTCTGGGTACCGGTCTTCATATCTTGACACTTCTCCCTCATAGTCAGCCCCTCCATCTGTAGTGATGTTCTTCTTGTTCTGGCGACGGGTACGCTGCCTTCTCCTTGTTCTGTTCTTCTTGGGCTCCTCAGTGATTATATAATTATTGTTGAAGTAGCGGCGTACCTTCTCAGTGGGAAAGTGGAAATGGATCTCTCCTGTCCCAATATAGATAATAGCTCTGGTGGTGTTCAGGAATGGTCTTCCTAGGATGATTGGAGGATCGTAGTCATCTCCCATATCGACGACTAGGAAGTCTGTAGGGACATAGTGATCGTCTATCTGGATGAGGACATCCTTCACTTCTCCTTCGACGAAGCGGAATGTCTGATCTGCCATCTGCAGCTGCGCATAGGTAGGCTCCAAGGGCATAGTACCATATAGATACTCATAGGTTACCTTGGCCATGATGTTGACGCCTGATCCGGTGTCACAGACAGCTTTATTGAAAGAGCTTCTGTTGATGGAGCATTGAATGGTTGGGACACCTGGATCATCCTTCTTGATCAGACGTGGGGACCTGAGTAAGTGGTCATGCTCCTTATGGACTGCAATGACCATCCTCACTGTCTCCGTCTTCTTGGTCTTCTTATCTTTGTTCTTGCTCTTCTTAGCTGGATTCTTCTTCTTCTCACTTTGTTCTTGATGAGGGTGTCTTTGAACTGCAGCACTCTGTTCTTGAAGAAGAAGGTTTCTCTCTTGCCCTTGATGTTGAAGATGATCTTGGCAGTGTTGGCGTACATGATAGCTCCAGCAGTGTTCAAGAATGGTCGTCCCAGAATGATGGGGGACCTTTCGTCACTGCCTGTATCCACTACCACGAAGTCTGCAGGGATATACGAGTTACCTACTCGTACACATATATCTTCTAGTACTCCCAAGGGAACACGAAGTGATTGATCTGCAAGCTGTAAGCACATGGTTGTGTATGCTAAGGGGCATCTGAATAGCTTCTCATATATCACTCTTGGCATGATGTTGATGCACGCACCGAAATCACAGATTGCCTCATTGAAGTTGGTACTTCCAATGGAGATCAGAATGACTGGTCTCCCTGGATCGCCTTTCTTGATTGGCAGAGTTGAGTCAATCCATGACCCCTTTGATGGATCACTCCGGCTGTCTTCTACATTGAATATATCAACAAGATTTGCAGCTTCGAGCTCTTCGGGTTGTCCTGCCAATTTACCTTGGCCAGTGGAGGGAGCAAGGTTAACAAGCATTGTACCTGCGACTCAAGTATCTTGTTGAAGCTGAGCTGACTCTTGATGGCATTAGAAAAGCCATCCATTCTGTTGCTGAGTGTCTCTAGGACCTTGTCATTTGATGTCAGCTTCTTGGACAGATTGTCCATCATCTTGCCTTGGTTCAAAGACTAACTCTCTCAAAGGCGGTGGTTGTAATTATTGTAGGAGGAGTTGTTACCTTGATAATTGCCCGAGTAATTGCACGAATAGTTAGGCCTCTGTTGCTTGATTCCAACCTTGATTCTGCGAGGACGATAGTAATTATTATTGTTGTTGTTGTTGAGGTAGTTCACGTCCTCCTTCGGTCTCGGCGGTTAGCACCTGTGTGCCCGGTCTCTCCACACTCTTCACATGTCATGCGAGCATCATGTATGTGCATGACTTCTTTCTTTTCTCGGGGCTCTCTCATCGAGCCTCTTCATTAGCAGATCCATTTTGGCGAGCAAGCATGTCTACCTCCTTCAGCCGGTGCATTCCTCCTCCTCTTTTGCGGGTCTCGAGTTCTTTCTTCACTCCAACCATGGTTGGATGCCATCTTCTCCATAAGAGCCGTGGCTTGAGGAATAGTGAGTGATAAGAATGCACCACCGGCAGCACATCCATTGTCTCACGTGTGCTTGTTCTTGAGCCCATGGTAGAATGTCTGCATAAGCAACCAATTCTCCATGCCATGATGAGGACACTCGAGGATGTAGTCTTGAAAGCGCTCCCAAGCTTCGGGACAGGTCTCATCATGGTGTTCTTTGAAAGCTTGATATCTTCCCACGAAGAGCATTTGTCTTGCCCATGGGGAAGAACTTCGCCAAGAAATTGGTGGAACATAGTGCCCACGTAGTATTCTTCTCCTTGTTGGCGTAGAACCACTGCTTCGCTCTCCCCAAGAGTGAGAATGGGAAGAGGCGAAGTAGTATAGCATCTCTGGGGACATCCTTGATAGTGAATGTGCTACAAATCTCCAGGAAGTGTTGGAGATGAGCACTAGCATCTTCATGGGCCTTCCCACAGAACTGGCTTGCTTGCACCATGTTGATTAGCGCAGGCTTGAGCTCAAAAGCTCCTTCGATGTCTGCAGCTGGTCCCGTACGAATGTTGTCCGTGGTGGGAGCTGAGAACTCGCGGAGTGACTTGTTCGCCATGGCTTCAAACGCTGGTGTCAAGTCTCGAACGAAAGGTCGACTTTCTGTTTCTGACAAACTTCCAAGTTGAGTAGATGATGATGATTGGGTGGTCTTCTTCAACTTGCTTCCGGCTTTCCCGAATAAAGCTTCGGATTGTCAATATAGTTATCGGGAAGAATTGTCTTTTTCATACATTACCCCGCATAAGATATAAAATAGACGAAAGACAAGGGTAAGGCTGTATGAGTAGAGAATGGTGACAAAGACAACTCAATCTCATTATGTAGTGCAATGCTGCTCATTATCCATTGGCTTTCAACCTTCCCCGGCAACGGCGCTAAAAATGCTTGTTGATGTCTATTAAGTGCAACTGAAATAAGGAGGGTTCCGCAAGCGCACGAGAATATATCATCGTAGCATTTTAACCGGGGTAATCCAGTATCGTTATTTATAATTTTACCACTTTGGGAAGGGAATGCACTTTGGATAATGAGTGATGAGCAATGCACATGCAATAATGGAGAGCTCAACCTTGTCTCAGTATCGATCATCTCATACGGGGTAAGTGTCACATAAAATATAGGAATGAATGATAATTGACATAAGATAAATGAGAGCATTTAGCCACATAAAATAATAGTAATAAGCCATCTCAACTTAGAACTCTAAGCTTATAACACTAGCATGGACTAGGACGATCTAGGGTGTAATCCTATGTTATTCTAACTATAAGGTCAAAGCATACAATGATTAGTGCAAGAACATCTAGCAATCATGGCGGGAAAAGGTTACATCTATGCATAGTGATATTACCGAAAAGACAAGAGACATAGCAATGACTTCAATGTAATAGGTTTGTTCGCTAGACCTATACTCGGGAGAAGGGCTACAAAGGACTCAACAGGAGATCGTCACTCCCGCGATCTACCTCATGATCCGAATATAGGGTGCAATCGCAGGATAAATACGGTCTAGGCACCATGCCTACACAATATTTACCACTCACCCATCGATCTAATGAGCAAGCGCTATACGATCCTATGCATAAACATAATTCTAGTCCAACTATGCTAAACATATAATCAAAGTAGACTAAGAATAATATAATTGAGAACATAATCAAATAGAGCAAAGTCAAGTCTCGATATAATAGAATAGAATAAAGTACTACTCATAGTATCACGAACAATGATGAATATTACAAGAATGTAGAGGGAATTACCAAGAACTCCGACAGATCCGGACTCCAAGCTAGGCTTGGTTCCCTCTAGATCTATTCCTATGTAGCTATGCTACTAAACTATAGAGCTCTAATTGAGATGGTGGCTCAAGGCTTCTCGAATTCGATGAGAGAATGAACTCTTGAATGGATTAGGGTTTCACCCGGGGGGCCGGGGCTCTGAATATATAGCCCCCTAGGATGAACCACAGCCCTCGGATCAAACCAACCTAAATGGACGATAATTATTCATCCTCAAAGGCGGTGGAGGCAGGATCCGCGAGACTCAACGTGATTGGTTGAGGTGGGGAGTCGGCCGACTCCCCCCCTTGGGCGGCCGACTGGCCAGCCTGCCAGGTGGGCCCCCGCTTTCAGGTGTCGCCTTCTGGAGTCTTCTAGATTATACAATTTCACCCGTTCGGTCTTTATCTCTATGTAATCATGACATGTGGGCCTCCTTTGGTTCTCTTTCGATAACCCCCGCGAGAAATAGACAATCACCAAAACTCGTGGAATTCTATCAGTGTAACCCCTATATCTAACATGTGAACTCATATTAGTCCTTTCTCTTGCTGCGTTGACGGTATAAAATTGATACTTAACGACCGTCAACAATAGTGAAGACATGCAGCGCTTGCCAAAACTTCTCAACAAACCAGAGCAGGCCAGGGGGGGAGACAAAGCTCATCCCACCAACATGGCCTCTGCAAAGATGGGGTATGGACCTCGTCGGGCCACTCCCACCAGCTCAAGGAGGTAGCAAGTATGCGGTGGTAGCAGTAGAGTACTTCACAAGATGGATTGAGGCCAAGCCACTATCAACCATCACTTCAGAAACAGTCAAAAAGTTTTTCTGGCAGAACATAGCGTGCAGATTCGGCGTCCCAAGAACCTTAACAGTCGATAATGGAAAGCAATTCGATTCTGACAAGTTCAAAGAGTTCTGCAGAAGTATTGGTACTCAGCTGGCCTTTGCCTCAGTTTACCACCCAGAAAGCAACGGGGCAGTTGAGAGGTCCAACAGGATCATATTCTCAGCAATCTCAAAAACGCTACATGGTTGGAAGAAAGGGAAATGGGTCGAGGAACTACCTAAGGTCGTGTGGTCTCACAACACAAACATCTCAAGAGCCACCGGCTTCACACCCTTCAAGCTGCTATACGGAGAGGAGGCTATGATGCCGGAGGAGTTAAAAAACCAGAGTCTCCGGGTCACAAAGCAGGCACTAGCAGAAAAAGAAGAATACAACAAAGAGATGATAGAGGCGAGAGAGGCTAGAAGGCATGGGACAACATAATCAAGTACCGAGATCCAAACGAAAAAGTGGAGGGATGCCAAGGTGGTAACCAAAGACATCAAAGAGGGAGATTGGGTCCTGCGTCGGAAATCGAAAGCACCAAATGCAGGAAAGCTGCAACCAAAGTGGGAAGGACCTTACCTAGCTCACCAAGCAGGGAGGAAAGGATCGTTCCTCCTGCAAGATGAGAACGGGAAAGTGTCAACTCACACCTGGAATGTGGATAACCTCAGGAAATACTACATCTGAAATGTAAGGAGCCTCTGTAAATCTATAAGCGGAGGTATCTAGTAGTTTATTTTCATGTCTCTTTTTCTTTCCCTTCAAGTCGGTTTGCACTCTTTTCCTCACATGGGGACTCCTTATCAGAGGTGAGGTTTTTAACGAGGCAACACCATTGTAATCAACCTCTGCAATATATAAAGAGGACCCCGAGAAATAGCAGAAGATAGCAAAGTCGAAAGCAGCTGGCAACGCAGCTGCAATATTCGACGAGAGCCTTAAGCATCAAACGAGGTCACTTCAAACTTCGCCTTGATCGGCGGACCTCAAAAAGATTTGTAAGCGACCTCCAAAAAGGTTGAAAACCCTTGGAAAAAGACCTGATAAGTCAGGCACTAAGGGACCCACAAAGTCAAAAAAGGCTTCACCAAAATCGGAAAAAGACCCAGTAGACAGCTAGGGCACCAATATCAAAAGAAAGGTCGCTTAGCCGACCAGTTGCTTGTCAGGCCTCCGCAAAACCAGCGGAGGTATCTCAATCACAATCAGCAAAAACTAAAACAACCAAAGCACTTCAGCCGACATAAACAAAAAAAGCTAGCAACGACAAAGAGGAGGTAACATGTCTGCTTTGCAAGCACTCCAGTCCGTTAATTTGCATACAAGCATAAAATTAAGGCTACAAGAATCGCCGATACCCCGGCTCCACATAACCTAAGCTCAAGAGAAGGCATGCTATTTTTTACTATTACAATCAGCAAACGAGCCTGCAAAAGAGCAAAGAGCGCTGCAATTCTCCATCGCCGAGAAGGAGAGGCGCCTCAACACTGACGGACTTCGGCTGCTGGTACCCGGAACCCAAACTGCCAAGCAAGGCACATCATACTAACTCGCCCCGCAAAAAAGCCACGCACTGCAGGACGATCTCTCAGAACAATGGACCAAGTGCCAAACACAGTTGTAGTCGTAGCCGGATACCACTCTAAGTCCCTCAGCAGAAGAGTGACACACCATTGCGAAATAGCCATTACGAATTCTCACTCAGTACCAGCCCCAAAAACATCTAACAACGAAGCCATACGCTCATGAAAGTAAAACACTGGCAAAACTACACCAAATGACCAAGCAGTATCAGGAACCACAAGCCTTATATAGGCTCAGGAAGGAAGAAGGCCAATAAATAAGCTGGCCAAAATCATGAGAAGTAAACACCTTGATCTGCAATCTAGCGCATTAAAAGACCAGGTTGTGTATCATAGCCATTAGTGGCAATCAAACACTTTCAACCACAGTGTGTACCAAACACAATCCCATGCATTCATAACAAGAGCCCACATTACCAATGGTTGTCCTCGGCCCTGAGCAGTTATGAGGGCATATCACTCAAAATCAAAAACAAAATCCCCAACATTCACTTGAAAAACGTACCAAGGATCAGAAGCAATTAAGGCGACAAGCCATAGCAAGGCCTATAAAAGGGAAGCAGATTCAACCTCTACCCCCAGCATCATACAAGGAAGAAATCTAGAGAGGGGGGATGGAGGTTGACGTATACTTAGCAAAGCTCCACAGTAGCACCAAGAGACAGCGTAAGAATTCATAAACAGAGGGCCACATAGACCAAAATGCACACTACCCTTTTCTTCAGAGCGTGAGCTAGCGAGCCTTTCCTCAGAGAAGAAACCGGGCAAGGGGGGATACTGCGTAAGAATTCGTAACATCCCCCTATCCCCGGTTAAACTCGCTCAGCTAAGGCGCAGAGAGCTACACACAAACAAGCCTGAGGATTGGTGGCACCTAGCAACAAGTTGAGAATCCCCATGAGCAAGGGACCATGTCCAATTAGCTATAGCATGAGAAAGGGCAGAGCCAGGGTCTTAATCTCCATGCCTTAGCATGGAACCATGTAAAACAAGAGCTAACCATTCAAAGAGCAATAAAAAAGGTGCCTAAATAAAAACCTCTGGAATCCTTTTAGAAACCTCTGCGTGTAGAGTAAACATAATCTAGAGTAGCGTTACAATGCACGGAGCAAAGTCTCCAAGGTTACGGGCAAATGCAGGCATTGCCTCCGAGAAAAAAGAGAGAGACAGGGGAAAAATTTTCTAGCAACATGTCAAAGGGCAGCGCCAAGAATTCCATGTCCATGCCTTAGCATGGAACCATGTAAAACCAGAGCCGGCCATTCATAAAAATGATAAAAACATAGCCTCCGAATTTTTCTTCGCAACCTCCGCACGTAAGATGAAAACCTCCGAGTTGCAATACAGCATACGAAACAAATCCTCCGAAAAAATTACAAGCAAGCACATACATTGCCTCCGGAAAAAACAAGAGGAAGAAACAAATGTCTCATTCAAAAACGAAAAGTAAAAGTCCCAAAGCCACTTAGGCCCTTGCCACGCCAGCGACCCAATGAAGGTATCGCCCCTGTCGTCCATCTGAGTGTTGACGGTCGTTAAGTGTCAATTTTTACCGTCAACTAGACATGAAAAAGGACCTAAGCATAATTACCTTCTAGATATAGGGCTTACACTAATGGAATTCCACGAGTTTTGGTGAATGTTTGTTTCTCGCGGGTGTCACCGAAAATACCCAAGGAAGGCCCACATGTCGGGTTTACATAGAGATAATTGAGAACCGGTGAAAATTCTGTAATCTGGAAGGTTCGAGAAGGCTCGGACCAAACGGGAGCCCGAACGGGCTCGGTGGAGAGCTCGGCCGACTCCCCTTGGGCGGCCGACCGGCACCTCGGCCAATCGGCGTCGGCCTCACGGATCCCTGTTCCACCGCCTTTGAGGATGAATAATAATCGTCCGTTTAGGTCGATTCGATCCAATGGTGAAGAGTAAATGTGACGCGGATCGATGACATGGCGCTTCACGCGGATCGATGACGTGGCGACTCCCCCAGGGCTATATAAGGAGGGCGCCCCCCTAGTTTTCCATCATTATTCTTCTACAGATCATAATCTAGGGTTTCATCCTCCATCCAAGTAGAAGAGGGTCCCTCTAGTTCATCTAGTACTAGTTCTAGTTCATCTAGTTCTAGTTCTAGTTCGTCTAGTTGTATCTAGAAAATAGGGAGAGAGAGAGGAGGAGAGAGCTGAGGAGGAGCCGGATCTGTCGGATCTTCCTCAACATTGTAAAGTTGCAGCATCTAGTTCGTCTTCTAGCTACTCTCCAGGTTCTTTAATTACTATTTCTAAGTTCGGTTCTTTATTTAATTCTTGCTTTATTATATTTACTTGATCTCGCTCGTATTGAGTGCTCTAGTTATTCATGGTAATTAGAGTAGTAAGCGATAGTGTAGACGTGGTGTCTAGGCTATAGTTTACACGAGTTTGCGCCCAATCCCACGGATAGTTGTGGTAGCCCCGGAGGTGACAGCTACGTCGGGCCTTTGTATTCCATCACGTTCGGGTTGGTGTTTCGTAGAGCTTTAGGCAGCCTTCTCCCAATTACTATCTTCCCGGTCTTTTCGAGAGTTGGAAAGAACCCGTCGCTCTCCATAGTAAGTATAGTATAGTAAGCCTGATTTTGATCATCCAATCAACTTAGAAAACTCTAGAAGGTTCCTCTCTACCCACCAAAAACATTTATATCTTCTTTTCTTATCTTTATCCTTGGACGACCTTGATTCTCTAGTACACTTCACGTTCCCCGTGGAAATCGATACTCTGGAATACTCCCGGGTGAAAGCTACATCGGTATCCGTACGCTTGCGGATTTTTCTGTGTGCGTTTAAAATACCCAACAAGCTTTCTGGCGCCGTTGCCGGGGAACGGTAGCTGTGCTAGTTTAGAACCAAGTTCGCCCGTGTATCTTTTTGTTTTACCACCATTCTCACCTCACCACAAACATCAACCACCACCAACCATATGGATTCCACTCCTATTCATAAATTCTCTGCACCAAAGGCTGAGTTCCTAGAGCCACCACAATCATCGAAGCCAATCACAGCTTCTAGCTTTAAATTCAAACCGGCTTTATAGCCATGGTGCGGCGAAACCCTTCTCTCGGGCTAAAGGATGAAAATCCTTACACCCACCTTAGGGAATTTGAGCACTTGTGTTCATGCCTCACCATTGCTGGCATGGCACAAGAGACCATTAGATGGAAACTGTTTCCATTCTCCCTTGAAGGAACAACAAAACATTGGTATGCTCATTATGTGGGAGGAGTAAAAGGAGATTGGGATGAACTTCGAGACAAATTTGGTCTCGCTTTCTTCCCATCCAAACTTGTTAATGCCCTTTGAAAAGAAATTATTAATTTTGAACATGAAGGAGAAGGAGACTTTAGGAGCAGCCTGGGCTAGGTTCACAAGTCTTAAAAACACCGGCCCCGAGACCTCTCTTTGCCGACCATGTCCTTCTAAGTCATTTCTACCATGGTCTTAGCGAAGAAGCCGCTCTCTTCCTAGACACATCTTCCGGAGGATCCTTCATACACATGTCCTTTAGCGAGGGGAAGCTATCCTAGAGAAAATTCTTGAAAACACCCCCTACAAAGTGGCATTTATGATGAGTTTCCTGAAGAAGAAAAAGAAGTCGAGTCAATCTCTGACCAACAAAAGGAGATAAATGCAATCGAATCTCAAATTCCTTTTGATCCTTCTAATGATTCGGTTACTAAAGAATCTCCCACTATGGGAACACAACCCACATTGGAAGTCGAGGAGCCCCATCCTACCACGTTTCTCTCAGAAATCGAGGTAGATCTTTTTGAAGATTTTGGGAATGCCTCAAACTTTCCAATGCAAGTAAAGCCTCCAGTGCACTCTGCACCATCTGAGGATAACGATGGTCCACCTAATGATCCTTTCTTAATGGAACACATTAAAGGACTTTCAGCCATCATGAGTCGTGAGTGGTTGGCGTAAACGGAGTTATCCACGAGGGTAGCCCGAATCAATGCCCCCTCGGAGACTTTTTGTTGCAACCTTAAGGGAACCACCATAGAGGCTTATTATAGACCTACCGTTGGGATGACCATTATGTCAAAGGCTATGGCCGAACAACTTTGCCCCAATGAGTCATTGATCCCATCTCATAAGCTTCTAAGAATTCCTTCTGGAGTCACTCTTGAAAGTTATGGGGTCATCAAGACTATTATGTTACGCATAAGAGGCTTTGAGTATTTTCTAGATTTTCATATCTATGACATCTCAAACACATCCCTCTTGATTGGTGTACCATGGGAACACTCTTTCAAGAGTGACCAAAACAAAGTCTCTTGAATTTAAAGCCGGGGAACTCTACTATAGATGTCTCACTTGCGCGCTCACATAACGCGATAGTAGAACCCAAGCCCGAAGAAGACCCTATTGAGGAAGTCTTAATGGCATCTCTAGAAGACTTAGCTCAACCTCAGTTCGATACTGAACACTTCATTGAAGAAGAGGAAGAGCTAGCGTAACCTATAGAGTTAGATCCCTTCGAGTTGCCACCACGACCCCCAATAGAGCTAAAACCTCTTCCTCTTGGCTTGAAATATGTCTTTCTCAATAACAACCCGAAACACCTGTTATCATAAGTGACAAGCTTTCCCAAGAAGAAACCAACAGACTTGTCACTGTCCTAGAAGACATAAATCGGCCATAGGCTACTCACTCCATGACCTCAAGGGGATTAGTCCCGCTCTTTGCACTCATTGTATCCCTACGGATCCCGACATCTCACCATCAAGGGAACATCAATGCAGGCTTAACAATGCCATGCGAGAGGTTGTTCAGAAAGAGGTCCTTAAGCTTTTGCACGCCGGGATTATTTATCCCGTCCCTCATAGTGAGTGGGTTAGCCCTGTCCAAGTTGTGCCAAAGAAAGGAGGAATGACGGTTGTTAGAAATGAGAAGAATGAACTCATTCCTCAGCGCACTGTCACAGGGTGGCGAATGTGCATAGACTACCGAAAACTTAACAAGGCTACAAAGAAAGACCACTTCCCGTTACCCTTCATCGATGAGATGTTGGAACGGCTTGCAAAGCACTCTTTCTTTTGTTTCCTTGATGGGTATTCCGGATATCACCAAATCCCGATCCACCCTGATGACCAAAATAAGACTACTTTCACATGCCCGTATGGAACTTTCGCATACCGACGAATGTCGTTTGGACTATGTAATGCTCCAGCTTCTTTCCAACGGTGCATGATGTCTATTTTTTCCGACATGATCGAGAAAATCATGGAGGTGTTCATGGATGACTTTACCATCTATGGCACAACCTTTGATGATTGTCTGGAGAATCTAGACAAAGTCTTACAACGTTGTGAAGAAAAGTACTTAGTCCTGAACTGGGAAAAATGCCATTTTATGGTTCGGGAAGGAATAGTGCTAGGACACAAGGTGTCCGAACGTGGGATAGAAGTGGACAGAGCAAAGATCGAAGTTATTGAACAACTTCCACCTCCCACAAATGTGAAAGGAATCCGAAGCTTTCTAGGTCATGCGGGGGTTCTATAGGCGTTTTATCAAAAACTTTTCTCAAATCGCTAGACCCCTCACTAGACTTTTAGCTAAGGATGCACCTTTCATCTTTGACAATGAGTTCTATGAATCTTTCCAAACTCTCAAACAAGCACTCATTTCAGCTCCAATCATCCAGCCACCTGATTGGACGCTGCCTTTTGAGATCATGTGTGATGCTAGCGACTTTGCTGTTGGTGCCGTTCTCGGCCAAACAAAGGATAAAAAGCACTATGCTATATCCTATGCTAGCAAAACCTTGATGGGCCACAACTCAATTATGCCACCACTCGAAAAAGAGTTGTTGGCGGTTGTCTTTGCAATAGACAAATTTAGATCTTACTTAGTTGGAGCAAAGGTAATCATTTATTCAGATCATGCTGCACTTAAATACCTGCTCACTAAGAGAGATGCTAAACCTCGATTGATCCGCTGGATTCTCTTACTCCAAGAATTTGACATAGAGATAAGAGATAAGAAAGGAGTAGAGGATTCAGTAGCCGATCATTTGTCTAGGCTCCAGTATAAGGAAACACATGAGTTGCCCATCAACGACTACCTACGGGACGACACACTCCTCGCAGTAACGCACTCTAACCCCTGGTACGCAGATATTGTGAATTATATGGTTGCAGGTTATGTCCCACCAGGAGGAGATAAGAGAAAGCTCAAATATGACGCTTGATGCCACTTATGGGATGACCCATATCTCTATCGACTCTGTTCTGATGGATTATTACGAAAATGTGTCCCGATGGATGAAGCGATGAAAATAATAGAGAGATGTCATGCATCACCCTATGGAGGACATTATGGAGCATTCCGTACGCATGCGAAGATCTGGCAAAGCGGATTCTTCTGGCCCACGATGTATCAAGATACAAAAGAATTTGTTAGAAGATGTGCCAGATGTCAGAAACATGGAAACATCAATGCTCAGAATGCAATGCCACTCCGAACAACCTACAAGTAGAGTTGTTTGATGTTTGGGGAATCGACTACATGGGACCATTCCAAAAATCTGGAGATGCTTGAATACATCTTAGTGGCGAGTTGACTATGTGTCCAAATGGGTAGAAGCAATACCATGTCGAGCCGCCGATTCCAAGAACGCCAAGAAGATGTTCCATGAAGTGATATTCCCAAGATTTGGCACACCAAGAATGGTCATAAGTGATGGAGGATCACATTTCATTGATAAGAGCTTCAAACAATTCCCCGTAATATGGAGTTAAGCATAATGTTGCAACTCCATACCATCCCCAAACAAGCGGTCAAGCGAAAAACATCAAATAAGCAAATCAAGAACATCCCGCGAAGACCGTGGACGAAATGGGAAAGAAATGGAAGTACAAGCTTCATGATGCACTATGGGCGTATCGGATCGCATACAAAACACCCATAGGCATGTCACCTTATCGGCTAGTATATGGGAAGACATGCCATTTGCCTGTTGAATTAGAATTCGAGCTCATTGGGCAATCAAGAAATGGAACATGGATCTCCATCTAGCCGGAAAGAATCATCGATGCAAATATCTGAGCCGGAAGAGTGGAGAGAAAAGGCTTACCACAGCTCCAAGATTTACAAAGAAAGAACCAAAAGGTGGCATGACAAGAGAATCAAGCACAAGGAGTTCAAGCCCGGAGACAAAGTCCTGTTATTCAACTCAAGAGTGAAGCTCTTCGGTCATGGAAAACTTAGAAGCAAATGGGAAGGACCATTCAAGGTGATTGAAGTTGCATCTCATGGTGCCATCACACTTCAGATGATATAGGTAATACATTTAAGGTAATGGTCAACGTTTGAAAGTTTTTCTTGAACCCGAAAACATAGAAGAAATTGATGTGATTGAATTCTTGCAATTTAAAGATCCAATTTAAAAACTCCTTAGTAGAGGCTCTAGACAACTAAAACTCTTAGGCCTAACACTTAATCGGTTCCACAAGTTTTGTTGTCTATTTGAGTCGTGCGAGAATTGGAAAGTTTGAGAAGAGTAAGATCTACATGCAAATCACAAGAGTGAGGGACTATGCCAACATCCGGCTTGGGGGAGAGCACCCCCGTGTATCTAGATAAGTGTTTCTCGTTACCTTTTTATTAATTTTACTTCGCTTGCTATATATATTTAGTTCTGTACAATTTTTAGTTTGTTAAATAAAAGGAGGGTGTACGAGTTTTTGCCTGCTAAAATAAGTTCCTAGAATAAACTCTTTGGAAATGATGAATAGTTGCTCTACCGTAATTCCTTTCAAGTGCCTGTTTTCAACCTAGAACTCTCTCGAGTTTTGGACACTCTGTTTTGATCTAAGATTTGCTCTGAACCTGAAACTTGTGGGTAGCGAATGCTTGATCTAAGTCTAGGTGGTTGACGGGTATGATATGGGAAGGTCTCGAGTTTCTTGTTTATCTTGTTCTAAGTGATACTAGAGTTTTGGAGAATTTATCTTTTGAAAATTCAAAATGTTGCATGATGAGTTCTCGTATGACGAGAGTTTAAATACCTACCACAACCATATACATGCTTGCTAGACTAGGAAGTCCACTTATACTTACTTATGCTTTGAGTGTGGTCGATTGTGTTGGCCCTTAGAAACTCGTCATACAGTTAAAGTCAAGATCACACACACGTATATCATGCATCCCTCGCTACTTCTACCCTGGAAGTACGCGCCACCATATTCATCCATTTAGACACATCCCAAAACTGTTCTACTCCTACATTAGGGGTGAGCAGAAATTTCCCTTCATCCATTGCTAGCCCTTCGTTATCCAATAAAGCTCCAAGTATCTTCCGTTACCTCCGTCAATGTTTTCAAGGAAGAGATCAAGGTGCTTCATCAATATTATCAAAGAAGAGACCAAGGTGCTTCATTAAAAAAAAAGAGAAGAAAAAAAAAGATAAGAAAAAAAAAGAAGAGAAAGAGAAGAAGAAGAAGAAGAGAAGAGCAAGAAGGAATATCCCAACAACAATGTCCCATCATATGCGAGATCTTCAAAGATCCCAAGTTCTATCCAGATTCTTCATGGTTCAATTTCAAAGGAGGTATGAATTTCTTCAAGGAGCAAAAGTAGAAGTTAGGTGTTCACCATTATCATCTCTTTTCCCCCTTCGTTTCTACTTATATCTATCATCACCATTTTCCACTACCACCATATATCAACTCAACCCATATATAGGACCACACACATGCACATCTTGATTTGATTGTATGTCCAGTTTCTTCGGATCCATGGTTTGACTATGCAACATATGTATAAGCTCTCACCTACAAACTCCACATAAGCCTATTAGAGGTAGGGTGAGAGAGTGAAGGCACACTGTTACTCTGCCTTATGCCAGAAATACCACATATCATGAGTGAAGAGAGAAGGCATATACCATCAATGCCTTGGTAAGGATCCAGAAATACCACATAAGAGAGACTTGAGAGGGTCATACTAGGAATCTCGAGTTTTATTTGAAAAACTTGCAAAAACTCCGGAATGAAGGTTGAGCAAAGAGCTTGAGACATAGTGCTTGACTTGACCGTTCGCCTTTCAACTGCTCAAGACCCCAGTGAAGGCTACAAGCCCCATGGTGGAAGGTAATATGGGTAAGCTTGAAAGTCAGAATAGTTTACTCTAATCCGGAAGAGAGTTCCTGTTTGAATGCATGTGTACTTTTGAGGCGTGAAAGCATTGTAGCAACTCCTGATCCTTGGCTGAGTTTAGCTTTGCTCAGGGACGAGCAAAGGTTTAGCTTGGGGGAGTTTGTTGACGGTCGTTAAGTGTCAATTTTTACCGTCAACTAGACATGAAAAAGGACCTAAGCATAATTACCTTCTAGATATAGGGCTTACACTAATGGAATTCCACGAGTTTTGGTGAATGTTTGTTTCTGCAGGGTGTCAGCTGAAAATACCCAAGGAAGGCCCACATGTCAGGTTTACATAGAGATAATTGAGAACCGGTGAAAATTCTGTAATCTGGAAGGTTCGAGAAGGCTATGGACCAAACGGGAGCCCGAACGGGCTCGGTGGAGAGTCGGCCGACTCCCCCCCAGGCGGCCGACCGGGCACCTCGCCAATCGGCGTCGCCTCACGGATCCCTGTTCCACCGCCTTTGAGGATGAATAATAATCGTCCATTTAGGTCGGTTCGATCCAATGGTGAAGAGTAAATGTGACGCGGATCGATGGCATGGCGCTTCACGCGGATCGATGACGTGGCGACTCCCCCCAGGGCTATATAAGGAGGGCGCCCCCCTAGTTTTCCATCATTATTCTTCTACAGATCATAATCTAGGGTTTCATCCTCCATCCAAGTAGAAGAGGGTCCCTCTAGTTCATCTAGTACTAGTTCTAGTTCATCTAGTTGTAGTTCTAGTTCGTCTAGTTGTATCTAGAAAATAGGGAGAGAGAGGAGGAGAGAGAGCGAGGAGGAGCCGGATCTGTCGGATCTTCCTCAACATTGTAAAGTTGCAGCATCTAGTTCGTCTTCCAAACTACTCTCCGGTTCTTTAATTACTATTTCTAAGTTTAGTTCTTTATTTAATTCTTGCTTTATTATATTTACTTGATCTCTCGCTCGTATTGAGTGCTCTAGTTATTCATGGTAATTAGAGTAGTAAGCTATAGTGTAGACGTGGTGTCTAGGCTATAGTTTACCCGAGTTTGCGCCCAATCCCACGGATAGTTGTGGTAGCCCCAGGTGACAGCTCACAGTGCCTTTGTATTCCATCACGTTCGGGTTGGTGTTTCGTAGAGCTTTAGGCAGCCTTCTCCCAATTACTATCTTCCCGCTTTTTCGAGAGTTGGAAAGGACCCTGCTCCATAGTAAGTATAGTATAGTAAGCCTAATTTTGATCATCCAATCAACTTAGAAAACTCTAGAAGGTTCCTCTCTACCCACGAAAAACATTTATATCTTCTTTTCTTATCTTTATCCTTGGACGACCTTGATTCTCTAGTACACTTCACGTTCCCCGTGGAAATCGATACTCTGGAATACTCCCGGGTGAAAGCTACATCGGTATCCGTACGCTTGCGGATTTTTCTATGTGCGTTTAAAATACCCAACACTGAGCACGAACAAACTCGAACATTTCATCAACGCTACGACGAGGAAACACTAATCGCCAACAATTCCACAGTTCGCCGCTAACATAAATACCATCGCGCATAAAGGTTGTAGGCTCGACCTCCTGCACAGGCCCTAAAACGGAGACCTGCGCAGGAGGATTCACCCATAAGTACCATAGCATACCCAAAAGAAGTTCATTTACAATACGCGCACAGCAGGCGCCAAGACAAAAGCATTGAGTGTTTCCATCATAAAACAAAGACCCTAGTCTACCTCTTCACCGCGGACGACGTGAACCTCAGGAGCTTTCTCAGCCACAAGCGAAGGCTGGCCGGTGTTCTCATCCTGCGTCTCGAGAAGGGTCTCCGCCTGCGAACTTGCACGAACCTCGATCTGCGGCTGAGGCTCCGTCTGTACCTCCGCTTCAACTTGCATCCCCGCCGGAGACACGGTCGCCTGAGGGCCACGCAAGCCTCCGCTGCAACCCTGTTTTGATGACTCACCAAGAGCCGGAACGCCTTTGACCATAAGTCTCACTAGCGTCCGACCTCCGGCGGCAGCCTTCGATCATGCAAGGAATTAAAGTAAAAGAACACCCAATAGAAAAGACAACAAAAAAGAAGGAAGAAAAGACACACCTTTCGCATCGCAGCAGCAGTAGC
Organism: Themeda triandra; assembly: GCA_018135685.1. Classification (NCBI taxonomy): domain Eukaryota; kingdom Viridiplantae; phylum Streptophyta; class Magnoliopsida; order Poales; family Poaceae; genus Themeda; species Themeda triandra. The sequence goes on along the minus strand of JAENPR010000236.1, from coordinate 214,223 downwards.
AACGGCCTCCGCCCTACCAAAAGGCACCCAAAAAGTTTTAAGGAAGCTCTGCACGGTCTTGCGGATGGAGCGGGAGGTCTCCCCAAGCTCCGACGGATCGGAGACACTGGGGAACTCCATGGTGCCAATGTTGAAGCCTCCACGAATCAGACTTTTTACCATCCCAGTAGCGGAGGCCCGCGCCGTAAAATCGGACACGCCTACGACGAAAATGGATAGTTTTGTCAAGTTAGTCTTGATCCAGTACATCAGGCCGGTAGCGGTGCAGTCAGCGGGTAGAGGAGAAGCGACACCACCGAATTCCTCAAGTGCGGATAAATACGCCTCGGCAATCTCCACGCCAGCAACTCTGATCTCCTCAAGCTCCGCGCCCAACCTCTCCGCCTCCTTCTTAAAAGTCTCCGCAGAATTTTCCATGGAGGTCAGTTGGGTGCGGAGGTTCTCGGACACTTCCGTCGCCTTATTAGCATGCTCCGCAGCAACATCTTTTGCTTCATCAGCAGATTTAAGCTTTAGCTCCAAGTCGTCAACCTTTTTCTTCAGAGCCTCCGACTGCTGCTGCACTGTTTCCAAGCTAGAAACCTTAGCAGCAAGATCAGTTTTCTCGCGACCAAGGGTCTCAACCTCCCTTTTTGAGGCCTCAATGGCGCAGGTACGCTGGGCAAGCTCTACGGCGCCTCGGTGCTCAATGGCAAAGGCCAGGTGGTGAGTCTGTAAAAAGAAAACAAGAATAAGAAGATACAACAAGGAAAGGAGGAAAAAAGACAACGACCAAAATGTACTCACCATGCGGTGATGTTCCAGCTGAAGGCGCAGAAGATGGTCAAAAGGCAACCCGTCGAGGTAGTTATCAACTTGGCCTCGAGAGCAAAACGAAAAGAGACAAAACAAAAATATAGTGAGTTTGAGCCCAAACCGGCGGAAACCTACGGAGACAATAGTAAAGCACATTGCAAAAAACCTCCATAATGCTCAAAAATATCATGGACATTTAAGCCCCTACCCACCGAACGTCGCGGAGGCTTCTGGAAAAGAAAAGACATACAAACATATTATCGTTAAAGAACTATGCAAGTAACGTGCAAACTAAAACGAAAAAGCTAGAAGACTTACCTCCGGGAGCATGAGCGGCGGAGGTGGAACCTCCGACCGGAGGCAGAGTCCGAGCACCCGTCCTGGGAAGACGCGCGCCAAGTCAACACCGGGCGGAGGCACCACATTGCCAACAACGCCAGCAAATTCAGCTACAAAACGAAAAGGTTGGGGTCTTCAGTGCGCAAGAGTTAAAAAAGATATCCGACAAGAGTAGAGAAAAGTCCACTTACGAAGAGAAAGCCCGATTGCTGGACCTTTGTTCCTGGGAGCGGAGGCCTGCCCAGCGCCGGAAGCCTGCCCGGCAGCGGCCTTATCAGCAACAAACTCAGCATAGGTTTTACTCCATGATAATTTGTGATCGGGACTGCCGACAAAATCATCATCAGAAACTCCATCTGGAGCATCACAAACCTGGTGCGCCGGAGACAGCGAAGCCTCGGCATCCCCAGTTTCATCTTCAGCTTCCTCCTCCTCTTCGCTCTCACCAGCCCCGCCATCCTCCTCGGAGCTCGACAAGTCCGCAAAAGCATTTGGAAAAGGATGAACGGAGGCCTCCGGCGATTGGATTTGCGTCGCAGCGGCAGGCTGAAGTGACAGCTCCTCCTTGGCCGGTGAGACGGGTTTAGCAGCCACCGCCTCAGAATCTCCGACAATCACATCTTCCCCTTCATAGCCTTCTTGGCCTTCCTCAAGAGAGATCGGAGACTTTGATGCGGAGGCCCCGCGTCCAGCAGCCTCCGACTCAAGAACTTTTTCCTTTTGCTTCTTGGCAGGACCGCGTCCAGCGCAAGAGCGCTTTCTCTTTTTTGACGCCTCCGCCTTGATAGTAGCAATGGCGGAGGCATTCTTCAATGCCTTCGACTCCAACCTCCGGAGCACCTTGCCGGGAACAGGCCGGGAGGAATAAGGAATCTGAAGTTCCTCGAAGACGCGGTTCAAACGCGGCATGATGCCGGACTCTGCCTTCCGAGCAAGGTACTCACGCTCGGAGACCTCCCCGATAAGTTCTGCAACCTTCCTCTCAATGCGGTTCACAAAGTTGGTCCCAGTCTCCCCAGGAGGCAATCTGAGACCAAAAAGGGGCACGGGACGCCCGTCGCCTCACCAAAGACAGGCAATTCTCTCCGCACAATTTCAAACTTGGGCCTCTCCTTAGCCAGCGGCCAGCAACCAGATGCCACAATCTCCTCCAAAAGATCACGCTCGCTTGAATACTTGCAAGCTAGCACAAAGGCCTTCCTGCAAGACTTCTGGAGAGCAGCAGCCTCAGCAGAAGAAGCAGGTAGCGGCTTCAAGTTGGTGTGGAGCTTCATCTGAGTCATAGCGGAGGCCAATGGATACCTCACAATCTTCTTCCCCTCATCGTCAGTCCTCGTGACACCGATGGTTTGCACGTAGAACCAGTAGTCCATCCAATCAGCTGGCTCCCACTTGCCTTTCTGGCACCAAGAGATCTCCAATCGCTCATCCTGAAACCTCTTCGCCATGAAGGTGCAAGCACCAAACTGAGCTTTCATCTTCTCATCTCCAAACTGCCGCGGCTGTTTCTGCAGCTCATAGTGACTCACAAAGGTATTCACATCCGGCTCTCCGCCATAGGATTCCACTGCCCAGACAAACTTACTGAGGTTCAGGAAAGCATGAGGGGTAAGATGGTGAATCTGAGCATTAAACTCTCCCAAAACCTTCCTCAAAACGGATGTGCCGGCATCCGGAGACCGCAGTGAAGAAGTCCCGAAATACGACAGCATAGCCGCGGGCAGGAGTCGGCTCAGTCTCCGAACCAGGAAGCTTTGCGCGACCAGCCGGAATAACGCCTTGCCGCTCAAGATCTTCGATCATCTCCGCGGTCATCTTACTGGGACCAAAGTCGTAGGTGATGAGTGCCATACCTCCGGAGTTGGACACAGGGACAAGGTCTCCGACAGAAGCTTCAACGTCGCTCAGAGATTCCTCCAAATCACGAGCCTTCGCAGCCACTAGCATGCACTTTTCGTAAAGGTCAAGCCAGTCTCCGACCTTCACCTTCTGCAACCGGGAGTAAGGGCCGGTGTAGCGGTGGCGGAGGCAAGCGCGCTGCAGCGGAGGTGCCACGGTCGAAATTGGAGGCAACGAATGGCAGCGGAGGTGGCAAGAGGAGCAGTAAAAGAAAATTACAGCGCAAGAAGAGCGGCGAGCGGTAAAATGTTCCCACCCACCACCCCTTTATATAGGGGCCGGACGGCGGGTCGGAAGGGCATCTAGCCGACCACCGCAACAGTCACATATCCAACGGTCTTGAACCACCGGTTTCAGATCCAACGGACGACAAAAGGTTACATTAAAGAATTTTTATCGCCAGGAGCCTCGGTCCATCAAAGACGTGCCGGGGGTGCCATGGTCTCCGCTGATCAAGCCTAGAATTGATGGCTAGGGCCTGCCTCCGCTGGACCTAACCCTCAAGGGGGGAATGTTGGGAAAGGCATCTCAGCAGCGGAGACATGACACATGCCTACGGTCAACTAACCGCCCATATATTCTTATCTTTTGCACATGTATCAGTCTGTTGCGCAGGACTGGATCGGAGGCCAGATGCTCGACGCCGGAGACCATGCCCACTCGCGCCTTAGAACGTCTCCAATCGCCTGGCGGAGACATCAGGCCGGCGGCAGGAGACCTCAGGTCTCGAAGCGGAGACATCAAGCAGACGGCGGAGGCCTCAGGTCTTACGGCGGAGACATTAGGTCCGCGGCGGAGGCCTCAGGACTCAAGACGGAGATGCTGGGCCGTTGACGGAGACAAGAAGCTGGCGCGGAGACATCTGGCCCGTTGCTGAGGTGCGCCGATCATGGAAAATGGCCCACCAGCGGCCCAAGGGCAAGGAGGACGTCGCGGACTTTGAGGCCCAGGAGGAGCCCATGGGCCGCGAGGAGATGCGGGAAGGCCACCGGCCAGCCCGCGCTCCGGCGGACCGTTCGCCCCTACAGCCCCACTGGAAGGGTCATAGGATTAGGGTTTCCTTGTCGCCCCACGGGGTTGTAATGTCTTTTTGTACGAGGGAGCCGGGCGGCTATAAAAGGAGCCCCCGTGCCCCTATTGTAGGGTGTGATCTATTGGAGTGGGAGAGTTTCTCTTCTTCCTACTCCAGCATTGTAATCATGTTGCAATTAAATATTTAAAACCTGCTGGAACTGAGTTCCAACACAGGCCTTCTATCCTCCACCAGATTGCGGAGTTCTTGAACTGCCTCGGGTAGCTTGCAGCCTCGGTAGTTCACACTTAAGAGATTCATTGTGCCTGACAGGAGCTGTCCTCTGCAGCCGCCGATCTCGCATTAGGGTTGTTGCCACGCTTCTACTTATTTAGTGTCTCAATTAATCATGCTGCTTCCTCCACTCTCTACACCTGTGTCCAGTTGGTTTGCCCTCGATTTTACCGAGGCAGCAGGCAGAAAAGCACTAGATCCCCTAAGGGGGGATATTCAGATCTGTTGTCTGTGTGGCCGGACAGGCCACCATCGACTTCGTCTTGCGAGCATGCTGTCGGTGATATTCCCTACCGTCACCATGGAGGTCCAGACGCCTGCTAGCCCCTGGGCCACTATTAGAGTTGTGTCGAATATGTGTACAATTCGGTTATGTTATGACTTGAGTTATTAAGAGGGCTAGGATACTTTTATTATCATATTGGAAATTGACAGTGGAGAGGCAATCCTAGGGGCTATATGATCTTCGTAAATATTAGGGGGCAATCCTTAGGCACTACATGAAACATTGTTGATGAGGATATTATTAGTTAGCTGATCTTTGTGAAAATATATTACACCAAATAACTGATCTTCGTAATTATGAAGAACTTTAAGGGAAAGGATAATAACAACTATAACACCAAATAAATATACGAAATGTATTTCAAGATGTATCTGGTGACTCTAATATGATGTCATAAATATTGAAACTCTTTCCTATAGATTTGGTCAGACTTAAAATAGTTTGACTTAGGATGACTCTAGAAGTTGATTGAGACAAAGGGAGTACTTAAAACTAGCTCACAAAGTCGCATTGGCGGTGCCTTGTTATAATTAGCTCATTTGCTATTTATTTGCTTTCATGATGTTTGACTCTGACGCAGAAAGGCCCACTCATTGCTTGGTTCCTCAACAGGTCCAAGTATGTGTCCAACTTTTCAAAATCATCTATGAATTTATGAAGAGGTGTCACACCCACACCAGCGCGAACCAAGTACACAGAGAGTTGGTCGACAGTGTCGTGTGCCCACAAGCACTTGCTGTACCTGAGTTGTGAGCAAGACAAATCCAGCTTGCCAATTTGTGTCCAACGACTCTGAACTGGGCAAAAGGAGAGCTCCTCGTTTAGCAAGTTGTTATCTCCGAACATGTAGTGACGTACGTACTCTCGTTGAAGTGACATCATGTGTCATGACATACATGCTAATTCGTTGAAGCTACAAAATGCATGAGAAGGGTTACCTAGCTTGTCGTTCAAATGACATTTATAATTACCATGGGGCCATGGGGGTTATATATATTAGAAGGAAACTGCTAATTGTTACAGTATATTAATTATTCAATGAACAAAGAGAAATGAAGTACTGCTACCTCCGTGAGGCAAGAGTTAAAAGCCATTGGGTCTCTACTACTTGTAGAGACTGTTGCACTCAGTCACTCAACCGTGTGAAATGATGACGTACTATAAAAGGGAAAAGGAAAGGAAAAGGAAAAGGGAAAAGAAAAAGAAAGAGATGTAATGTACGAGTAATGACATATGCTTTTAATTATATTACCGATCGATAAAGGGAACTAACGTACGTACAGTCATCTCATAAAAAAAAAGTCAACTGTCAAAGCGAATAAAAATACAGTACGGACATGACAAGCACGTTCGTATATGTGGTAGTACTTGGCAGTCTCAACCGCCAACGCCGGCGGCCGTCCGCGGCGCGCACGTGCGTTTTGGTATAGTCACTGTTCGACGGGCGATCATATCAAGCATGCCTGTGTGCCGCTGTACATCGCCTTCAAGTTTGACTATAAGTTAATCATGGTCGTCGCCGGGTCGTCGTAGCTAAGCTCTTCGATCTGGAATGGCCAGTAATTCTACTTTGCATTGCATAATTGCATTTCTGTAAGCATAAATTATTGTCTGTTTCTGATTCTCAAAGGATACGCTGTAGAAAATTAAGTGGTAGGAAAAATACCATGCTTACTGACAGTAAAAAATTAAGTTGCACGCTACGTCCATGTCTAGGTGATCGATCTCTAATAATTAACGGCACGATCATCAGTAATAAAAATATGTGTGTGAGGACAAGCAGCCATCGAGGGAGGCGTGTAAATGCACGATCAACATCCAATGCAACACAAGCCAGAAAACGAAGAATTGTTGGAAAGATGTTGCAACACAAGTCCTACGTGCACCAGGCACAACGCGGAGAAAAGTTCGAGAAGCTGACCACATATAGTAAAGCTGAACGAAACACAGAGTGTGGCATTATATTGAACTGTCAACTCATAGACCTTCGTCTACGTATACGTATGTTTTTTCCAAGCTTTAACAGGAATCATATATAGGACCCGTCTGTTTATTCACTACTGATAGATAGAGACTTAGAGTACATGGTACGTGTACTAGCAAGCCTAGATAAAATTACACTTACTTTGTTTACTTTGTCCTCAAGAAGGTCGGTCAGCAGTCAGAGCCAAGCAAACGAATTCCATGCGCAGCGTCTGGTGCGTCAGCTCACGCGTCAAGCCGTGAGAGACAACGGAAGGGGGCTTCCATCGGTTCTCTTCTCTATCCCTACAGGGCAGTATATATTTTGATGAATCTTCGTAGCATGCTGTTGATCGATGATTCCGGTGATTATATATATTGGACCTGCGACTGATGATTTGGAAATTAGAAATCAACTTCTTTCAACTATCGGTCGTCGGTCTTAATTTGGTCTTAGAGTTCCATTTTCTTATTAAGACTATATTTATTTATTTATTTATTTTTGAATATATATACATATATAGTAATCTAGGCATAGTAACAACTCAAGAAAAGATTGTGTCCAACATCGGTTGAGGTAAGGTTTGCATTGGCCGCCATGTCCAAACGAGAAAGGCTTAAAAAAGCTAGGAAAATGATATTCCTAGAAATTTTTACAGAAAAAGTTTCTTACAGATGATTTAGACAATACTCTTGTTTTTCCAATTTGTTCTAGAATTTATCAAGGCGATTATTTCAGCCATAGGCAATGTACCTATTCATAGCGAGGTGTCTGTGGTGACTTCATGAGATCTGTTAATTAGCCAAGTTTTTTAGAGTCCATAGCGAGGTGTCTATGGTGACTTCATGAGATCGGTTAGCCAAGTCTTTTAGAGGTGGTCATATCAGTAGGATGCTTTTGGCAAATATTCAATTTGAGCATTTGACAGGAAAAAATTCCATTGCCGGCCACCTTTGTAAAGTTTATTTATAGGGCGACTACATGGTGCCCAACCTCCTTGATCTAAAGATGGATTTGTAAAGGCAGCAATTGTTAGCTGCCTCAACAAATCTAGTTTTTGAACTAATACCACCATTTAATTTTCAACTTGACTCAAATTTAAAGTAGTTTGAGTCTACGTTTAGTTACATGATATGGCAACATGATAGACAGCTAAATATCATTTGAATTTTCAGATTGATAAATAGATTTAAAATACTTGAAGACTATTTTAAGTGACAAACAATATATAGAATAAGAGCACAATAAGATAGTATTGTCTTTCAAACTAAACTAAACTTTTTTCACTAATAAACAATTTCCAGTCCGATCCATAACAGTTGATTTAAGGATTATTGAAGTTCCGAATATTCCTGCTGTGTACTGCAGCTGAAACTTTCAGTGAATTAAGGTGAGTTAATGTTTAAGCATTGGGATGGTTCAAATATTATATATAGCACAATATACCCTAAGATCATAGAGATCTACCACACATCGGTCTAACTACCTAATAATGAGAATGTGCACAAAACATTTGCATGCATGCAATGTAGTTGCATTACATGTCATGGTAAAGAAACTTATTGAGTTGCATGTGCCAACCAATTGAACCAGAAAGTTTAAACTGATGAGGAGATGTGGACAATTCACTTATAATCCAACACTCGCCCTCACGTCGAGGCTCCGGCGAGAGATCTCAACGACGCCGACGTGGAATAGGAGCGAGTATAAATTGCTTATTTTAATTACGCTAACCAGGATTCGAATCGAGACCTTTGAAGCTGATACCATATTAAGTTGCATGCATCAACTATTTGAACCTAAAATCTTAGATTGATATGGGAGGTGGACAATTCACTTATATTCCAACAAAACTAACGTGTTAAGCCATATATGAACCACCTTTTAAAATTATCTAGAGGAGTGCATTTGGCAGCTAGAAACATTCCATGCATGAAGAATCACATGGAATAGATTTTCATTTTTTACTAGTTTAGAGAAACATGTGAGACTTGTTTTTTCCTGATTCTAGTTCTAACTTAAAAAATTAGTGAGCCAGCTAGCCAAACAGCTCTATATGACATGATTCATGATTCTGATTTAGCGAGAGAAATGTTCTAGAATGTATTTTGACTAAGAACTCATTAGAAGAATCTGAATCTCTATCAAACACCTCCTAAATTCTTGTTTGATGATCATGAAACAAAAAGTACGGTCTCGCCCGACTCCCGAGCGCTCCAACGGGGGCGACTCGGGAGGCACCTCCACCGCCGGCTAGCGCTCCCGAGTCCTGCCTCCCCTCCGGCCCGTCGCCGCCCCCCCGCGGCGGCGGCCCTCATGGTGCTGCTGTCCGCTCCCCCTCCCATCCCACCTTCCCCTTCTAGCTCCCTCCTCTAGCTCCAACCCTTGCGGCGGCGGCGGCGTTGAACGGCGGTGGCTGGGGGCCGGCCCGGCCTTGTGCTCACCGGATCTGGCCCCTTGGGGGGCGGATCTGGTCCCGGCTCCTCCGTCTCCATCTCTTCCAAGTGGTGGCCGGCCGGCGGTGGCAGCTACGTCCGGCGGCGGCTGGGGGCTGGTCCGGCCCCGTGCTCGCTGGATCTGGCCCCATGGGGGCGGATCTCGGTGGTGGCCGGCCGGTGGCGGCGGCCGGGGGCCGGCCGGGCTCGGCCGCCCTGCGGTGGCACCGCCTTGGTTGGCCGACCGGCCGGCGGTGGCCTGCGCCACCGAGGCTCGCCCGCCGGGGGCCGGTTCCGGCCCGCGCCTCGCTCCGCTCTCCGGCGGCGACCCCCTTCCCCCCCCCGGTGGGCCTGCGCTCGCTGGTGGGGCTCCTCGTCGGCAATTGGCCCCGGCAGCTCGGGGGGCTGGTGTTCTGGCAGCGCAGCTGGGCGGCTAGCGTCCGTATCACACCATGGTGGTGTGGGCGATGGCTACGCCGGCACGTCAGCGACGCCGTGGTGGCGTTGGTGACGTCGGTTCGCGCGTCCCATTGTGTGACATGGTTACAGGAATTAGGGGCGAAAGCTCAGCCCGATGTTGGTCGGGCGGACGACGTTGATGCCTCTTGGGGCGCCACATCCTTCTTGAAGGCGTCGTCTTCAAGTTCCCTTGCCCCTGTCACCAGCGCTGGAATGGGGTTGCCTCCTCGTCACTCGTCACGGTTTGGTCGTCTTGCTGCACCTTTTGGGGCTTCATGTCTCTCCTCACCTAGTTGTATCCAGTTAGTGTGTGTTGTAGCCGTAGTACAAAGAACAACGACATGAATCATATATATATATGTAGGTGCACACGACACACACGTAACCCATAACCCATAAACCAAAAAAATGTCTGAGTCCAACACACCGCCATGCCACGACTGACATATATTGCACTGAGACTTATAGCAGATTTCTGTAAAAATATCATGTTATACATTACAATTTATTGTCCATGTTTACAGATGCGCATTATAATAAGAGAATTGGTTGCGCGGTACCAACATTGGACTAAATGGAGCAGTTTCACAAATATTATCTCATGGATTTATCAGTGCTACACTTCTTTTCTTGGCGGGAACAGCTTGTAGAAAATGCATCTTGTTTATCTCAAAAAACTATAGGGGAATATCTGTATATCGATTGCCAAAATAATTGGTGTTTAGTAGCTTATTTTCAATGGTTTCTCTTGTCATTATGCCAAGCATCTTCGAAATCACACAGTGCGAACGATCGTCATTATTGCATGCTATCAATTTGTTCAATCCTCTGCAGCACCGCATTCGCTGCCGCTGACACGAGCTCCGCCATATCACTGCATGCAGACAGTCAGATCGCCATTAATTAATAATATAAATTTTAAGAGATACATATATATGAATCCGAATCCGAGTAGCTAGGTCATCAGGCGCGCGCGCGTACCATACCCTATGGCTGGGTCGTAGGCAAGGCCGACGGTGTACTTGGCCTCGTGGAGCGCGACCCTGAAGCGCTCGATGTCATGGGGCGCATGGGCGTCGACGACTGCCTGCGGCAGGACGAGCGCGGAGGGCTTGACGCCGTAGAAGATTGGGACGATCACCTTGCGCGCCTCCACCAGCGCGGCGAGCTCGTGGAGGCAGAACTCGGAGTCGAGGTAGCGCTCCGAGAAGATGGCCACGGCGACCTTGCACTGGCTCATGCCCTGGTTGATGCACTCCACTAGCCTGTCGCCGGGGCGCATGGACACGTTGTCCAGGAACGTGCGGACGCGGCCGCCGCTGAGCTGCAGCAGCCGGTCGTGAAGCAGGCGCGCCACCGTGTGCCGGGTGTCCACCCCGCGGTGGTTGATGAACACGTCGTAGGGCTTCGGTTGCGGCGGCTTCGTGCAGCCGGACGACACGTCGTTCTTGTCGCCGGACGACTCCACCTGCCGCGCCTCCACCGACGACGAGGTGTTCCCGGTGGCGGCTGCGGCCTCCGCGGATGCGTTGAGGCATGCCGCGAGCGTCCCGCTCATGACGGACCTGCGCACCAACCTGAACGTGATTGAAGCAATGTCGGAGCAAGCAATATTAAACCGGCCGGGCAAAAACTTCGAGGTCGCTAGAAACAGCCTGCAGTGTATATATATGCTGTCTGCAGTTTGCCTCGACGATTGCGGTGACGCTAAACTGCGCAGACCGATGAATGAAGCTGAATGCCGCGACATGAGTTTTATATCCGCAATTGGGAAACAACGTACGTGTGAAAGCGCACGCACTTTAGTAAGGAAAAATCTCGGTACATTTTGATTTTGCCTTTGAAGATACGTCCTAGCGCTCGTGATAACATCAACATCAGCTTGGTTGTGTCCAAACGTCTCAGCGGACCGCGGGCACGACATAAAAGGCATTAGAAATCACAAAAACGTGCAGCTGAATTGATCAGTTTTTTATTTTCTGGGAACCACGCCCATTTCTTCTCTCCCGTCTTCATGAGGAGGCATTTCTCTTGATTTTTGACATGTTATTGCTCTCGCAGGATGCTCGAGCTATTCCCCGATCTATCCTATTTTGGTTTCCTGCAGTTAAGAACGCATAGAAGTCAGGCTCCTGTGCAGACGCTGCCAAAATTGGCCAAGTCGGTTGCTTGTTCCAGTGGCAACTGATACGCTGCGAACACATGATTGACATGTGATTTAGATTTGTGATGAATGACTGTCAACAAGCCGGCATTTTGACTCTTTTTCTGAACTAACCTGCACACAAGGTGTGTCGTGCAACATGCCGCTTGGCTTATGTTATACAGGTGTTAACCTAGGAGGCGGTGGTCGACAGCGAGGTGAAGGTCAAGTTGGACCGTGGAGGATGTATGGTTTGGACCGAGGGACCAGGAGGCCGGGTAACTAGCCACAGTGGCTGACACTTGTGACATCAACTAGTGCAAGTGTACACGAGAGTGACCATATGTTGGCCAAGTCAACATGGTGGTCGTGCAAGTCAAGCGGGAGGCTCTGTAAGGCTTGGCGGCCGGGCGATCAAGGACGAGGCGACACGTGTAAAGCAGCAGGGACACGTGACTAAGCTACTGATGGAGGTTTGGTGGCTTTGCATCAAAACCATCGATCGTCATGTGGCGACATCGGGGAGTTCGTGTCGAGGCGAAGCTAAAGCTGAGGAGGCGCGGTGGCCATCGGATCAAGAAACCTTGGGCTAGACCATAATGCCCTTGTGCTTAGTTGTTTGGCTCAATTGTATCCGAGAGCAAAACTGGGATTGTGTAATAGCCCTGTTAAATAGGATGAGTGAGCACCCATCTCCCTTACCTCTCCCATTTGTAATTTTTTGTTCTAGTGGCTAGATTTTCATTTCTTTCCTATGCATTCTTGAGAGAGGTCCACAACATGGTCGAATTCTTGCTGGAATGGTGGCCCTTACAACCACGTCCCAAATGGTTGATTCGATTTTTAGGTTGTCTCTTATGTTTGTGATTTTTTTCTTCACGAGTTCATCTCCCCCCTCTAGTTCTTCACTCAATTCATCGTTTCTAGATTGTTTTGGTTCATTTTTCTTGTGTTGATTCGATCTATGACATGAGAGGAGCAATTCCACCGAAGGAAATTGACTAATTTCTCACGAGATTGTAGATTGGGATGATTCTTGTTCTAGGGTTCATGTTGGGTGATTTTCCCTTACCCTTTTGATTTCCCGTGGATTTAGTTCGAATTGGGTGGTTTAGGTCGTTGGTTCCGATTTGGACGAGATCCACATAGATTTGTGTTGGAGACGTTTTTTGGGTAGCTGAATCACTAATCATGGAGAGTCCACGCCTCAACCGCGGAAAGTCTAGGCATCGAGCTCAGGCGTAGAGTTTATGTCTCTTCGCTGCTTCATACCCGCGGACAATCCGACCTATGAGCGTGAATAGTCCGGGGTCTATGGCTTGTGGCACCGAGCTCTCGACTATAAGTCGAATTTTTATCCGGTGACCTGCAGACTATCCGGAGCAAACACCTGGGCACTCCCCCGGTCAATCTCGAGCCGTGTCCAGAACTGGCTCAGTTCGGTTTGTTTTCTTGGATTTTGCCTGTAGACAGTCTGAGCCTTTACCTCTGGACACTCCAGTCGTTTACTATACATGTCACTACCGTGTCGTCGGAGTGTCCGTGACCGTACAACCTAGTCTAAGGTCTAGAACCGCGTACATTCCGCACCTTATTTCTGGACAGTCCGGCTGAATTTGATTTTGCGACACAAGCCCAAGGACTCCATGACTCTTCTAGCTGCTGCATGTGATGGGCTACATTAATGGCATCCCAATTAATAATCCTTAATAGGTTGGTGTATAATGGAGCGATTGTGAATCTGTTGTTATATATATTCACTATACAAGAACCCTGGCAGCATGGATGAGAAATTGATTGTCACTAATATAATAATCATCGGCATTGCAGGAGGAGAGCCAATTCCGGCAACAGGATGTTGTTTCGATGGCGTTCATCCATCAGGAGCAAAACATTAGCAATTGTTTTCTTTATTGCATAAGTGCAAGCAAGCTACAAACTTAATTCTCTGGTGTGATTGGATCCTGCACCAGTTCCTCATCATGTGGGTGGACAACGAAGTGGAGATCATTCATCAAGCACACTCATCGACCCATGTTGCCATTGTCAATTGTTCCTTCAACCGGAAGGGGGCCATCTATTTGTGTAAGCATGACCTTGTTGATTTTCATTAATTAGTGTCACTAGAGAGGGATTTGTTCCTATTTCTTTGAAGTTGATACCATGTTCGCTTAATATCATGATACAGTTACTAATGTATTCTAGTTTAGGGCGGCTAAAACATTGTGTTGATCAATACTGGACTTGTAAGACAAATGTTTGTGAGGCTACTATGACATTTTTGATGAACTAGATAATTTAGGGCAAGGTTTTGGATTGACTCATCCACTAGAAAAGGTTGACACTAGGAATCGCTTTGCCCCAACGATGACATTTGTAAACCAAAACTTGGAGGCCGGTTATAAAATTAAGTTAATGAAGCTTCTCAAATAATATGTTGATTATTTTGTTGAGCTGTGAGGTTATTGACATTCGCTTCCTATTAAACCTGGGTTCAGCCTCACAAACAACATTTGTGTCGCTTTAACTCTATAATATACAACTATACTATAGAAAGAAGGAATTAATCCATTGTTGGAAGTAAGTTTCTTGGGAGTTTATCATCATACAACATCTCCAGCATGTATGAATTTCTGAATGTCACTTTGGCCACCTTCGATGGGCCTTCCTAGCTCGGTGACCACTTGGCAAACTTGTTTCCCTTCGTCTCAAATGGAAAAATAGCTTTCCAGCTTGATGACCATTTGAGCCTTGTCCCTCTCAATGTACTTCAAAGCTTGTATTGCTTCATTTGTTACCTCATCAATATTGTTCATCATTATATATATCGTCATACATTATAACATATAATTAATTGTTTGCTAATCTATACGCATTCAATTTCACTTCGGCCGGTAACACAACCTTTTCCTGCCCCACACACCATCTCAAAACGAGTAGCCTTAGTGGCACTATGTGATATGCGATGGGCCCACTGAGATATAGACAAACTTCATGCCAACTTTTTCGAGATTGTTCTCAATCTTTCGATAAGCTTGGTCAAAGTATTATTGCTCAATTTAGCTAGTCCATTAGCTAGGTGACAAAATAATACGGAAATGAATTGAGCAACAAAATTTTATACAATTTGGGAACATTTGGTACTTCCTTTGACACAAAAGACATCCCTTGATCTCTAAACAAAGTCCGGAGGATACCAAATCTTATGTATATGATATCCTCGGAATAAACCGAATCATCTCCTTATATGTCATATTCTTCAAAGGAACAAAATCGGTTCACTTTGTAAGGTAATACCAAGACAAAGTGACAACCTTGACAATAGGATGCATCAACACAGTAGGAACACTTGCATATATATTACCAAACCATTGGCACTCTTTGCACCCATTGTATTTGAAGCGGATTGATGCGTATCAATAATACCTTCGTCAACCTCTCCCATTCCAGGGTGGAGCCTAAAATTTGAACTTTT
This sequence comes from Themeda triandra, assembly GCA_018135685.1. Lineage (NCBI taxonomy): Eukaryota > Viridiplantae > Streptophyta > Magnoliopsida > Poales > Poaceae > Themeda > Themeda triandra. The sequence continues at coordinate 199,123 of JAENPR010000236.1, read as the reverse complement.
TTAGTGTTAGGCGGGGCAACAGTGTTGCATGTTTTAAATTTGTTAGAAAAATCACATTCCTAGGGTGGCTTGGCCCCTGCCCCCTGTCTTCGCCTCTATGCATAGCCACTTTTGCTTGATCATCATCCCGAGCACTTCAGGAACATGTCTTTAGTAGTTTTTTCGGTACACCTCATCATTGTGTAAAATAAACTTGTGCAATGCACCAAACACTTTTATCAATTTTGGCATTTGGTTCACATAAATAATTAACGTTTTTAGTGTGAGTGGGTTGGTGCCACAAACCTGTACTCCGGGTGGTAACGCATGGCAGACGATGGGGTTTTTGTATTCTTTTTTAACCTTCGGCATGACGATCGAACGCCGGCTGTAAAGGTGCTATGTGGAGTAATAAGCAAATGAAACTCAGAGACCACATGAAGAAGGACGAGTCATATATAGTTGAGTAAACTAACCATCAAGGACAAAGCCGCAGCGGCAACGGACCTTTGTGGGGAAAAAAGGACAACGTTAATAATTACTTTCACCCGCAGGTCCAATATAAACACTGGAATCACCAGCTGCTCCGAAGATTCATCAAATCAAAATATATAACCCAAGCCTTCGAAGCCCCCTCCGTTTTCCGTACACGGCTTTGACGAGTGAGCTGACGCACCACGCACGACTGCGTGCGCTTAGTTGAGTAAAGTGTATATAGTCTTTACCCTATATCTACTCAAGTTGTACATAATTTTAGTTAGACTACTACGTACCATGCATGACCACGACATGTGAGATCCTCGTCAATCCGTACCGTGTACTTCCAACTCCAATGTCTCTATCTATGAACAATGCGAGACATATACGTGCGCGACAAGAAAACGAGATCCCAAGAAAAGGACGGCTGCCTGGATTTGTCTTGTTGTTTGGGGCCTGTCTCTGTCAGCTTTCCTATATAATTAATGCCTGACTGCACAACGTGTATTGCATCATCTTTCCAATAATTCTTCGTTTTCTAGCTTTTGCATATTGGAAGGTGATCGTGCAAGCTCACATAGATCCGATGATGGCAGGTTGTCCTCACTCACGAACTCCACTCATGTATATTTTATTATACGTGGTTACTGATGATTATGGCATTTAATTATTAGAAACTCTCCTAGCACGACTGGGAAAGAATGAGAGACCTAGACATAGCATGCAACTTTTTTCTGCAACGTTAATTTACTGTGTGGGGAGGCATATGGTATTTTCCTTCCACTTTTCAAGGTCTTCTAGGCGTATCCTTTGAGAATCAGAAACAAACCAATGCTTACACAGTGCAATTATGCACTGCAATGCAAGTACTGCCAGTCCAGCTCAGAAGAGCTTTGCAACGACCCGGCGACGACCATCTCATTAACCTAATCGCCGACTTGAACGTTGGCGGCAGATATGCATACTTGATCGCTGGTTGGACAGTGACTCTACCAAAACGCACGTGCGTGCCGTCGGCGCCGCCCAACCGATCACCATCTGCAGGGACATCCTAACATAACCATGTCCATACTGTATTTTTATTTGTCGCTTTGGCAGGGCTGCCCGGGCCAGTGCAAAAAGTTTTTTTTTTCGTACAAAGTACATCTCTTTCTTTTTCCTTTTAAAGTCATCATTTCAAAGGGCTGCGTGACTGATTGCAACGGTCTCTCTACTAGTAGATAGAGTCGATGGCATTTAACTCTTGCCACAGAAATTAAAGGTAGCAGTGCTGCATTTCGCTTTGTTCATTTGAACAATATGACAATTAGTTTCCTAATAATAATATATATATGCCCAGTTCATACCATGTCATTATTTCAACGAGAGAACGTATTCTGGGATGACTTACTAAAGGAGGAGGTCTCCTATATATGCCCAGTTCATAGAGTTGAACCTGAATTAGTCAGACGTGTCTTCCACCAGCAAGTAGGTGCTTGAGGGCACGACACCTGTTCCATAAATTGAAAGTTGATGTTGATAAGTTGGACCCGTGCATGGACTTGGTGAGGAATCAATAAGCAATGAGTGCGTATTATTCTGCATCAGTTTCAATCAACCGCATGAAGCTTTAGGCAGATAGCAAACGAGCTATAATTCTCAGAAGGCACCGCCAATGTGACTTGTGAGTGCCTCAAATTAAATCAACTTCTAGAGTTTTCCTAAGTCAAACTATTTTAGTTGTTTGACCAATCTTATAGGAAAGATCACCAATATTTATGACATCAAATTAGTATCACTAGATAATATATTTTTACAATATATTTATTTGATGTTATTATCATTTCCTATTATGTTATTAATAATTGCATAGATATGTTATTTGGCGACATATATTTTCACAATATACACCTTTTTTACCGAGTGCCTTCTTTGCCGAGTGTTGCACTCGCCAAAGCAGGCCTTTGCCGAGTGCCAGGCACTTTGTGGCACTCGGCAAAGGCCTGTTTTGCCAAGTGCAACTCTTTGCCGAGTGCCCCCTATCCTGGCACTCGATAAAGAGAGGCTTTGCAAAGCGTGCGACACTCGGGAAAATTCACTTCTCCCGTAGTGATCTTCATTAACAAAGTTATTAATATATAATTGCAAAGATCAGTTTTGAGCACTAACTTCTTGAATACATTCGAACAGGACAGACAGGCACCATATTATACTGAGATGTTAGTAGTGTTTCTGATTATTGTTCCCAAGGGTGATAGAGACTATGCACATTCCCTTTTCAGTGTTGGTGATGCATGGCTAAAGAACTTTTTTTCCTTCCAATGTTGGCATTTTTACCCTATATGTTTTATATATTCTGCTAGATTGAGTGGGTGCAATGTTTCGGAAGTTTGAGACACAGCACATACTCCCTCTATGCTACAAGTTTGATTTGATTTGTACAAAATACGTGAAATATTTGTATCACTAAATATTTGTAAAAAAACTAGATTCAAAAATCGTTCCTATGATACTAATTATGTAACATATATATTAGTCCCTTGTGTGATCAACTACTATATATTTCTGATCATGGAAGGATAGCAGTCTGTGCTTAACGAGGTCAAGCCATGTATGAGTTATACGATCCAATAACAAGCAGGTGTGGAATCAAGTTTTCTGTCTTCTTGCAGGGGTGATGAGCCTTGAACTTCTCAACAAACCACAGCATGAGAGGCTGTCTCCACTCCATCATATAGCTTCAGCTTTCAGGATTGAGTTTTCAACTTCTCCCTCCAGCAAGCAAAATGCTTCCTGCAATTTTTAGGTGAAAGTTGGAACAGATATACCATGGGCAAAGATAATAGAACTGTCTTTGCTAGAGGTAGCACCAAAATGTTTCAAAATATGCAGAAAAAAAAGTAGCAAAATCGTGTTGCCAGGAAGGTTAGCAGAAAGTGATGTAGTGACATCAATCTGCTCAATCACCACTTTAGCTCAAAAAACAAAGTGCTGGCATATTTGGATATAGTTGTGCTATTAGTTCCTATAGGGTATTTCCATAATTGCTGACAATAATGTTTGTTCCTTATTATACTGATGCAGTATTTCATACATTTATTTTTAATGGAGAAACTCAGGCGACCAGTATTTAGCTGTGAAAAGTGAGTGACAATCTGTAAGGCGACCAGTATTTATTTTTGTGTGGCCTCATTCTGATAAAATCAAATCAAGTAATAAAATGCCTTCATTTGAAAAGGCATTGTTCTGAGACAGAAAGTTTTCCACTTGTCGTGAGGTTGGTTGCTCATTAAGGTTATATCGATTAATAAAGTGACTACATTGTAAAAACAAAAAAGTTTAAGATCTTACTTTACCATGTCTGATGGTGGACCATAACATTCTCCTTCAGACAGTGGGTCATAACCATAACATTTTTCCTGAACAAGATTTCTATTCCATATAATTTTTATAATTTTTGCAGTACATGCTACAATTTGTAGCATTCTTATGCAACATGATAAGACTAGACAACTCTTCTATTATATATCCTTTTTTGCTGCGGCGGTATTCAGAAGAAATTTTGCATGCATTTTCAAAAGAAATTGTTGCCATGACATCTTTCCATCCAGTTATTAGCTAAATCAAAATAAGTACTTTATACAATTCATGATGGAGAATAGTGTTGATGCGAACTCAAATTCATGATAGAAAATGCAGAAAGTACATTATGGGGGACAGTTATATGCAACCTCAATATTTTACCACAATATACATAGAATTGCTTAAATGTTGTTTAAAAAGTCAAAACCACAGAACGAAGCACAGATAACAATCTATAATCCACCAGCTTTTCGCCGAATGTATCCAAACATATACTAAGAGAGCAAGCAATTGCAATACTCACCTCGATCATTAAATAGCATCATCTGCTACACCCAAAAAGGTTTCCCGTGTACAAGCCAATTCCATCGTGAGGGACATGAGACACCATCTTTGCCACATCTGTATAAGTGTTGGTCCTTGGATTATAAATCCTGAGTAACCGTTTAGATCCAATATAAATAACTATATTCCCATTCTTCAGTATCACCAAAGGATATGCAAAGAAATCAACATGGACACTCAAATTGACTTCAACAGTATGTTGTTTGACCCATATGCCCTTTTTCAAATCCATCAGAAACCAGAGGTCCATTGAAACATATGCAGGGCTACAATGGACCAGAACTAATGATCCATCAAGGTCAGCCAGAGAAAGACTGTTGCCATATCTATTTCTCGCAAGTATGGATACAGGTCCTAGCAGAATTGCCCTCCACTCTTCTACTAGCAGGTCAAAGGATGCAATGCCTTTTGGTCGAACATCATCTTGGCTGCCCACATACTCGTCCAAGAGAAAATACACAACTCCTTCAATCACCACTCTGCTCAGAGGCCTCATATTAACACGATCCTGAGCGGCCTTCTTCCCTCGCCACCGAGCACCCCTACTGGCCCTACCGCCACCGTGTGTGAAGACCTCACAAAGCTGTTCACGGGGGTAGGGGATCTCGTCACACGAACCAACTTGAACTCCCCCGTCGAGGGAACCTGACCGAATGCAACAGAAACCTTATGATTCGACAAGCAGAACATCCACGGCATGTGTTCCGGGGACAATCGTATAGGCAAGGAAAATCTCTCTCCGGTGGCTAGGTTGAGCAACTGGCAGCGCTTGGCGGTCCCGTTTGCAATGCAAGCGAGGTTGCACTGGGTGGATATCTGCCACTCGCCCTTTTACGAGCGGATCTGCTTGATGATCCGGCCAGAGAGGTCCATGATGCGGCAAAGGATGCCATCATCAAGATATGACTTGCCGTGGCCTGCGACGATGAGCGGACGTTGCCAACGGGCAGCATGAGCGGCGATGAATTGCGCATCGGAGTGAAGGGATTCCCACGTCTGACAGACGACACGGAGGCAGCACAGCTCCTCGGCTGGAAGGCGGATCAGGATCTCGTAGATCACGTCGATAGGTAGCACGACTCCCCCAGTTTCTACTTCTGTCCTAGAGTGCAGAGTCGACGAAGCCATAGCCATAGCCATAGCCGATGCTGGTAACGGCCGATCTGCAATGGAATCGCCGGAAAATAAAAACGAATTTTTGCACTTGTGCTTGCACGGATCCAACCAAATAAGAAAAAACGACGGCAGCTAACTTACGGTAATGCTGTAGAACGGACGTTCTAACCATCGAACGCGTGGATCGAGCCCACTGGGCCGCGCCGCCGCCCACCATGTGCGCGCGACACGCACACAACCCACGCGTCTGCTCACGTGACGACACAGCACCGACGCTCACCTTCCCCACTCTCCCACATTCCTCTCTCTCTCCGTCTGAGTTGTTCTCGCTCGCTCTCGCCGTGCTGCGCCGCTGCTCGGTTGCTCGCCTCGCTCGCTCTCGCCATCGCCGCGCGTTTCCATGGAGGCGGCACAAGTCCCGGCGGCGCCGGCGCGGACCCACCGGATCCGCTAGCGCGGCATCGGATCTGGACGGATCCGTAGCAGCCATCCCTTCTCCCCTTCCCCACCGGCGGCGGCTAGGGTTACGCGGCGAGGATGCGACCATGGCGACGGCGGCGGCGGAACCGTCGCGCCGGCCGTGGATCCGCCGGATCCGGCCGGTGCGGCGATGGATCCGCCCATTTCGGCACGGTAGGCCTCATCCTCTCTCTCGTTCTCTCCTCTCCCCTTTTTTGGATTTTGTTACAACGTGTTGCCCCCTGTTGCTACATCAGGGCGATTTCTGTTGGTACAACTGGTTTTTTTTGATTTTTTTATGATGTTGCAGCATTTAGGTTTCGTTTTTTTTTCAATTTCACTGTTCCGGGCGTTTCAATTATTGTTCAAGTGATGTTTTCTTTTTTTCTCCCATCATGTATCAGGTGTTTCAACTCGCTTTTCCTTTTTGTTGCATTAGGGGCTCTAGTGATGTTCCCGGCGAACGGTCCAGCGAGGCGGGATGTGGTGTTTTTTGATGTTTCAATTTGTATTTTGGGTTTGTTTCTTCATATAAAATCATTTTGTTTCTTTTTTTGTTTCTATTTTTTGTTTCTCAGTTCTTTTTGTTCGCTGATGTGGGTTTCATGTTTGTTTCAATGTTGTTATTTAGTTTGTTTCGGTTTGTTTTTTTCAAATGTTTCTTTATTGTTCCCTTTTTTGTTTCAAATGTCACGCCCTGTGTTCCTACATTTTCAATTCTCTATGTTTCATTTTGTTTTTTCGTTTTGTTTCGGCGCAGGGCCGTGATGTTTCGAGTTTTTGCCGGTGGCAAAATCTGTTGGCGCGGTGGGCAGCGGATGTGGCAAATCTGTGAGTTTTTGCCGGTGGCAAATCTGTTTTTTCAGTTATTGCGTGTTGTTTCATTTTGTTTCTCAAAATGTTTCTGCATTGTTCTTTGTTTTGTTTCAAACGCAGCGCCTTTGTTCAGCGAAGTTTTGATGTTCGCAACATTTTTTCTGTGTGTTGCGGGGAGGGCGGGGAGGAACCATGGCCGACGGCGGGCGAGGTCTGTCCGGCGCGGCGTGAGGATGGTGCTACGCTCGGGAGGGAGGAGGGGCTGTTGCGGAGGCGCGGTGTGTGAGTGCGTGACCGCGCGCGGTGTGTTTGTCACGGGTGGTGCATTAGATGGGCTGGGCCCCTGCTAGCGACCGGCGTTCTACCATAGAACGTTCAATCGCTAGCAGGTCCCTCTAACTTACCAAGCAAGCGCGGTGGAACCCCCGGATGGACCGCGAAGCCGAAGCCGAAGCCGAAGCGGATTCTTAGAGTCTCCCGACGGTGGTTAGGTTTGCCTGATAGCCTCCGCCGCCGTGCGGCTGCGCTTGACTGGATTCGTGTTCACAATTAAATTGGGCTTTATTACTCCAATCTAAAAAAAAAAATCTATGAAACGATAAAAAATAGTATCATGATTATTTTGCAGCGGGATAAGACCTCTCTTTCTATATATAAAATAGTATAAGGTCATGTGAGACATCCAACGGCCAATCATCTCATAGTAATAAAACTATTATCTTTTTTGCTGAACTTCTCCATATCCCATGTTGTTCGGTGGATTTGGCTACATTCTTGGTTGGTGCATCTCTGCATGAGATTCGGCGGAGTTCGTGGTTGGTGCGAATCTCGACGAGATATGACGGCGTTCTAGGTGACCTTGCCGACCAGGGGTGGATCTACAATAATCATCGGGGGTCACCGACCCCGATAACTTATTGAAAACAACACTAAAAATACTTTACATGCAAATTGCTTTTAAAATAGATAATTAGTGCATGTTTGACCTGTCATTTATGACTTGACCCCAATGAGGTAATGTTCTAGATTCGCCGCTGTTGCCGACCATAGAACAACCTTCCCATGCATGTATCTCCCCAATACGCCTTCCTCGAGTTCTTGAGTATTTCATGTTTGGGCAGTGTTATTGAGTTTTCTATGCAAAGAATATGTTGCCTGATAGGATGTGTGCAACCTCGTGTGTGCTAGCCTTTGCTCGTGTGTTCAATCATGCTAACATGATCCATCCTACACTCTAGGTGCTTTGTGAAGTGTTTAGACTAGTTAGACCATTGTGAAAAATGCTTGCTTTAGGTTTAGACCTAGTGTTAGTGAGGTTTGCATACCTCTTACTCAATCTTGGTGCTTTACACATACCATTGTTATACTAGGAGCAGCGCCGCATTTGTGGCGTGTGGCAACCACCAAAGGTGTACAAGACGGAACGAGACCGATGGAGTTTTGGGTGGAGGGTGTAGTTGTGCATCGCGAAGGCCTAGGACTATCTAAGGAGTCATTCAAGTAGGCGCTTAACCCTAGTGGCAATGTCATCCTTGACAGAGACTCCATGGAGGACTGGGGAAGCGTGAGTTTCTCGACACCTTCATAAAAGTACTAGGGTCATTGACATGAGTTTGTATCTCTGTCTCGTTTAAGCTTTAGTATTTATATTATGTACATAGGTCATATATCGAGCCAATGTTTAGGAGCCCTAGGAGTCAATGGCTGCCATATGTGGAGGTACATGACGTCCACCATGCGGATGTTGGCGATCACATGGAGGGACATGACAGGTGCACTGGACGCCTACGATTGGCTGTCACGGCACCGGTTTTGCCGGCAGATCGTCGTCCAAGTGACTTAGTGCTATGGAAAACAATTTCCACGGCAGGCACTTTGGATTTTTCGCAGCAGGCAAATGCGTCTGTCGTGGCCAGAACATCACGGTAAATAAGGAGACCACGGAGGCGGGCGTCCATTGCTCGCCACGATAGATCAGTAGGAGAAAACAAAAAAAGGCAAAATCCTATAGCCCAAACCACTTTGGGCCTGGATCTAGGTCTTGGGCCACCACACCAGGCACCACCACTTGAGGTCCGGCGACTCGACGCTGCCACCAGCAAGATCTGGCCGGGGAGGAAAGAAGGAGCCATATTCGTGTGAGAGGCGCACCAGCCACCATGTCTTGTGTGCTACCGCTGCCACCCCGTGTCCCGCCGGTGCGGCATGCGCCTTCGAGAGATGAAGAGGGAGGCCATAGTGTAGAGTGAGAGGGAGGTTGGTGCCGAGATCCAGTCGCGGGTGCATGCCGAGCTCAGATCTGCAGCCGTCGTCATCTCCGTCGGGAGAAGATGGCCACTAGTGGCCACTGCTCGCCACTGTTGCCCCATCGCCCACCGACTGGGTGCCGAACATGAGCGTGGACCCCACGCAGAGGGCGCAACCCACCGCTGCCGAGGAGAGGAGGGGAGTGGAGCGTCGCCGCTAGTAAATGCAGAGGTAGGGTGTGTTGGCACCCCACGCCCTCTGGTGAGAGGAGATCAGGGAGGGATGCGGCAGGGTGCGCCATTGAGTGAGCTGAGAGAGAAATTGAGGTGCAGAGATAGGGATGGTGCTCCCCAAAACCCTAAATTCTTCTTATTATATATGTGGCGCCCCGAATCGGGCCTCGACCGCGTTAACAGAGGTGGGACTTATATGATCCTCGCCACATTAAGTCGATTCACCATGACGGGCACCCTATAGGACACGCCCGCCATAGTAAACTGATCTACCACGGCGGGCAAAAGTGCCCACCATGGTAAATAAAAAAGGCCCACTTCGGTAAATCGATGCATTAGCTGATTAAACGTGGCAGACCAAAAGTGATGCCCACCACGGAGGCCTCTGGGGGCGACATTGCGGTAAATCGATTCTCTAGTAGTGACTTGTTTCCTGGACATACTGCTCATTGCAGTGGTGGACTCGTAGTGGTGGCAGCGGACGGGGCTGCCGGGAACACAATCGTCCCATTCCCTGACATGCCGAATGGGGACAAAGGTGGAGGTGGCTCTGGCCCTCCTGGGAGAGAGGACCACCGACTACGATGCGTTGAGTGTCATATCAACTTTAATATTCTTTGGTATATAATAAAAAACATGCAAAAATGATCTGTACACTTTGATCTGCTTAGTCCCTATATTAGAAATGTGGATCATAAGATTTCCAGTTAATTTATCATTCAACTGTGTAATAATATATGTAATGTAAGGGTTCTTCGTCAATTGGACATTTGCTCCCTGGTTCAAAGTTTCATACTGAGTAAGAATGTATATATGTGCGTAATGATTTCTTTTTATCTCCTTGACGAGCCTATTTCATCCATGTTTACAATATTTTTTTACTTCTTATTTATAAACATATATCTTCAAATAATTCTATAACATGGGATCACTGTTCTTCATACGGATCTAAATCATCAGTTGCAATCTGATATACATACAGAGGTAAAACATCTTGAGGTCAGTATGATTTGTCCCAACGGTATACACAATCCTAAGAGGTCGCAGATGACATGCTGCAGTGCTTCATCTGCCGTTGGTTTGCACCAACTGCTGGATTCCCTTTCGAATGATCCAATTAACTCACACTATCTTCAAACACAGTTGCACACACCACAGCTGCTAGAACAACAACCACATCAAGCTGTTGATGAGGAGCTTATGGGTCAACAGCAGCAGCCACGGAAGTTTTGATAATATTTATTTCTGTTAGACATTTGACTTGTGGAACCATATTCAATAAAGAGTATTCTACTACGACTTTGTAATGTGTACGAATGATATTTGTTCTTACTAAGTCCTATTTTATGGGAGAATTTAGTGTAAATATTGTAAGAGGACAGTGTAAATATAGCTATAGATCAGCGTAAGTACATGGAGAAAATTCAGTTGATAAGAAAGGGCCAAATAAACTGAATGTGAAATAGACAGACCATTATTATTGATATGAGCATGGTGCACAGACATGTATTGCTAGTTCGATAAAAAGTATGGTAAATAATTATATTCAAACCCAGTTTAATGCACAACCAATCCATTTCCACCATCCTAATGTAGATCGCATTTGGAACACAGGATTTTTTTTATGGGAGAAACGAAGGAAACGCAAAACAGATGAAAGTAACACAAGTGCGCCGTTTGGAACAAGAGAAATGTGAAACCCTTTCCTCTGGAATGCTGCAGATAGATGTCGATTTCACGAGAAAGGAAAAAATCCACTCCCAGCCCTTGTTTTCTCTTCCTTCGCAGTTTGAGGCAACTCCCGTCGTTACTCAGTGAACAACCAGAAATTAACCACAGCCTATAGAAATCAAGCAAAGATCATTGCAAAGAACCAAGATTTCCGACACAACCTTCCTCTTGCCAGCGATCTCCTATTCTCCTCTACGCGTAAGCGTCGGACGCTGGTCAAGGGGAAAGGGCAAGTATAAGCGTCGGAGGCTGGTGAAGGAGCAGGGATGAGCTACCTGGCAACAGTGAAGTAGAGGCGGGGCCAGGTGCAGGATGGGGGATAAAACCCCGCCGGCCTGAATGTTCAGCACTGGGCCACATGGGCTACTGAGCAGCCATCTTTCAAGGAAAGAGCTGTATATATACATATATTGAATAGTTGCTTGATGATTGTCCATCAATGGCATCAACGTTGCCAAACGATCTCTGGTTACTATTGGACAAAGGATGTAGATAAGGGACTATTGACCTGCTGCGAGCAATACCCATTCTGTAATTCATATCAGCTACTATTTCAGATGCTGGAAGTATAACAATATGAGCATAAGGATTTCGAGCTGTATAACAGTATATACTATCCAAAAAAAACCACACGGATGGAGTGCTATAAAAAAAACAGGTGGAAGGAGGTCTTCTTTGTCCAGGTCATCTTCAGAGGTGGGCCCGATGAGCTTCTAAAAAAGCAGAGCATGAATCTGTCCACATTCCGTCATGTAGCTTCAGCTTTCAGGATTAAGTTTTCAGATTCTTCCTCCACTAAGCAACAGCTTCCTGCAATTTTAGGTTAAAGTTAAATCAGCGATACCAAGGGAATTTGGCAGAAAGATAAAAAAACAAGAGGGTGATCCACTGACATCAATGTGCTCAGTCACCACTTTAGCTCAAAAAAGAAAATTAAAAGCACAGGCATATTTGGGTGCCTGTGACTCCAGTTAACTAAGCCCAATAATTGTTGAAAACAATGTTTGTGTATTGTTATAATGGTGATGCATTTCATATATTTATTTTGCATGAGAATAAACTCAGGTTATCAGTATTTACTATTTACTAATAAAAAGTGAGTGGCAATGTTTCTGGAGATCTTCTGCGGACTCTTATCAGATTATTGGCCCATTCTGATAAAATCAAGTAACAAAATGGCTGCATTTTAAAAAGGCATTGTTCTCAGGACATTTTTGCAGAATACTTTCCACTTGCCACGAGATTGGTTGCTCATTGAGATTAAATCAATTAGCAAAGCGACCACATTGTAAACCAAAAGTTCAGGATTACTTTACAATATCTAACATGTACCATAACATTCTCCAATAATGTATATGGAATCCAAGTTTGATCTTTCCAAGAAAATATTTCTGCCCCATGTCATATTTAAATTTGCACTACATTCTAGAGTTTGTAGTATTCTTATGCAGCATGATATGACTAGATAAACTCTTCCATTTATTTCCTGTTTTACCCTGGCAGTATCCAGAAGAAATTTTGGATGTGTTTTGAAAAGAAAGTGTTGCCATGACAATTTTCTATGGATTTATCTGAATCAAACTAAGTACTTTATATAACCAACTTGATATATAGAGGACACTTGATGTGAAACTCAAATTCATGAATGAAAATTCTATGATGAAGGACAGTTGATGCAAACTCAAATTCTCAAGTCATCTAGCAATACTTACTTTTTTTACCACATCATAAATAGAATTGACTAAATGATGTTTAAAAGGTCAAAAGCACATAATGAAGCACAAATACATAGCAATATAGAGCCCTAACTTTCAAGCCCCACCAGTTTACTTGTCAATGTATCCAGACAAAGATATATTGAAAGAGCAGGCGATTGCATACTCACCTTATTAAATGGCATCGTTTGCTGAGCTCAATAGGTTTCCCGTGTACAAACCAATTTCACCAACAAGGTTTCCCAGCTGTGCCACATCTGTACATGTGTTGGTCCTTGGATTATAAATCATCAATAATCCCATATATTTAATATAAATAAGTATTCTCCCAGTCTTCAGTATCACCAAAGGACGTGCAAAAAAATCAACACTGGAAGGCAAATTGATTTCTACAGTATGTTGTTTGACCCACAAGCCCTTTTCAAGGTCCATCAGAAACCACAGGTCCATTGAAACAGAAGGACTAAAATGGACCAAAACTAAGGATCCATTAAGGGCTGCCAGAGAAAGAGTGGCATATCTATGTTTAGCAAGCACAAATGCAGGTCGTCGGAGAATTGGCCTCCACTCTTCTGTCAGAAGATCAAAGGAAGCAATGTCTTTTGGTCGAACATCGTGGTTTCTCACATACTTGTCCAAGAGAAAATAGACAACTCCGTCGATGACGACTCTGCTCAGCGGGCTTATATCAACAAGACCCTGAGCGGCCTTCTTTCCTCTCCACCGAGCACCCGTGCTGCCACCATGTGTCAAGACCTCGCATATCTGTTCACAGGGGACTGTGTCAAAGTTGTTCTCAATCACACGAAGCAACTTGAACTCCCCCGTCGAGGCAACGTGTCCGAATGCAACAGAAATCTTATGTTTCAAGAACTCGAGCCTCGGTGACGTTTGTTCTCGGGAAAATCCTCTAGGCAAGGAGAATCTCTCTCCTGTGACTAGGTTGATCAACCGGCACTGCATGAGGGTCCCCTGTGCAACGCAGGCGAGGTTGCATTGGGTAGATATCAGCCACTCGTTTCTTTCCGCGAGGATCCGCTTAATGCCCCTGCCATAGAGGTCTATGATGCGGCAAAGGAAGCCACCATAAGATTTTCCATTGCCTGCGACGATGAGCATCCGTCGGTGACGGGCAGCATGAGCGGCGATGAATTGCGCGTCGGAGAGGAGGGATTGCCATGGCCGACAGACGACACGGAGGCAGCAGAGCTCCTTGGCCGGAAGGCGGATCAGGATCTCATAGATCACGTCCATAGGTAGAACGGCTCCTCTTTTTCCTGCTTCTGTCCCGGAGCGCAGAGTCGACGACGCCATGGCAGATGCTGGTAATGGCAAACCTGCAATGCAACCGCCGGAGAAAAACTAAATTTTGCACTTTGATTGCACTGATCCAACCAAATAACAAGAAGCGAGCGCCGGTGGAACCCCCGGGATAGACCGCCGAAGCCCGCCGGTGGTTAAGGTTAGCGTGCGTGATAGCTCTCCGCCGCCGTGCGGCTGCCCTAAACTGTTGTGTACTTCTGTGCGGCAGTGCAATACAAGATTACAACGAAATTGGGCCTAGGCAAGTATATATGCCCAGTTCATACCATGTCATTATTTCAACGAGAGAACGTATTCTGGGATGACTTACTAAAGGAGGAGGTCTCCTATATATGCCCAGTTCATAGAGTTGAACCTGAATTAGTCAGACGTGTCTTCCACCAGCAAGTAGGTGCTTGAGGGCACGACACCTGTTCCATAAATTGAAAGTTGATGTTGATAAGTTGGACCCGTGCATGGACTTGGTGAGGAATCAATAAGCAATGAGTGCGTATTATTCTGCATCAGTTTCAATCAACCGCATGAAGCTTTAGGCAGATAGCAAACGAGCTATAATTCTCAGAAGGCACCGCCAATGTGACTTGTGAGTGCCTCAAATTAAATCAACTTCTAGAGTTTTCCTAAGTCAAACTATTTTAGTTGTTTGACCAATCTTATAGGAAAGATCACCAATATTTATGACATCAAATTAGTATCACTAGATAATATATTTTTACAATATATTTATTTGATGTTATTATCATTTCCTATTATGTTATTAATAATTGCATAGATATGTTATTTGGCGACATATATTTTCACAATATACACCTTTTTTACCGAGTGCCTTCTTTTGCCGAGTGTTGCACTCGCCAAAGCAGGCCTTTGCCGAGTGCCAGGCACTCTGTGGCACTCGGCAAAGGCCTGTTTTGCCAAGTGCAACTCTTTGCCGAGTGCCCCTATCCTGGCACTCGATAAAGAGAGGCTTTGCAAAGCGTGCGACACTCGGGAAAATTCACTTCTCCCGTAGTGATCTTCATTAACAAAGTTATTAATATATAATTGCAAAGATCAGTTTTGAGCACTAACTTCTTGAATACATTCGAACAGGACAGACAGGCACCATATTATACTGAGATGTTAGTAGTGTTTCTGATTATTGTTCCCAAGGGTGATAGAGACTATGCACATTCCCTTTTCAGTGTTGGTGATGCATGGCTAAAGAACTTTTTTTTCCTTCCAATGTTGGCATTTTTACCCTATATGTTTTATATATTCTGCTAGATTGAGTGGGTGCAATGTTTCGGAAGTTTGAGACACAGCACATACTCCCTCTATGCTACAAGTTTGATTTGATTTGTACAAAATACGTGAAATATTTGTATCACTAAATATTTGTAAAAAAACTAGATTCAAAAATCGTTCCTATGATACTAATTATGTAACATATATATTAGTCCCTTGTGTGATCAACTACTATATATTTCTGATCATGGAAGGATAGCAGTCTGTGCTTAACGAGGTCAAGCCATGTATGAGTTATACGATCCAATAACAAGCAGGTGTGGAATCAAGTTTTCTGTCTTCTTGCAGGGGTGATGAGCCTTGAACTTCTCAACAAACCACAGCATGAGAGGCTGTCTCCACTCCATCATATAGCTTCAGCTTTCAGGATTGAGTTTTCAACTTCTCCCTCCAGCAAGCAAAATGCTTCCTGCAATTTTTAGGTGAAAGTTGGAACAGATATACCATGGGCAAAGATAATAGAACTGTCTTTGCTAGAGGTAGCACCAAAATGTTTCAAAATATGCAGAAAAAAAGTAGCAAAATCGTGTTGCCAGGAAGGTTAGCAGAAAGTGATGTAGTGACATCAATCTGCTCAATCACCACTTTAGCTCAAAAAACAAAGTGCTGGCATATTTGGATATAGTTGTGCTATTAGTTCCTATAGGGTATTTCCATAATTGCTGACAATAATGTTTGTTCCTTATTATACTGATGCAGTATTTCATACATTTATTTTTAATGGAGAAACTCAGGCGACCAGTATTTAGCTGTGAAAAGTGAGTGACAATCTGTAAGGCGACCAGTATTTATTTTTGTGTGGCCTCATTCTGATAAAATCAAATCAAGTAATAAAATGCCTTCATTTGAAAAGGCATTGTTCTGAGACAGAAAGTTTTCCACTTGTCGTGAGGTTGGTTGCTCATTAAGGTTATATCGATTAATAAAGTGACTACATTGTAAAAACAAAAAAGTTTAAGATCTTACTTTACCATGTCTGATGGTGGACCATAACATTCTCCTTCAGACAGTGGGTCATAACCATAACATTTTTCCTGAACAAGATTTCTATTCCATATAATTTTTATAATTTTTGCAGTACATGCTACAATTTGTAGCATTCTTATGCAACATGATAAGACTAGACAACTCTTCTATTATATATCCTTTTTTGCTGCGGCGGTATTCAGAAGAAATTTTGCATGCATTTTCAAAAGAAATTGTTGCCATGACATCTTTCCATCCAGTTATTAGCTAAATCAAAATAAGTACTTTATACAATTCATGATGGAGAATAGTGTTGATGCGAACTCAAATTCATGATAGAAAATGCAGAAAGTACATTATGGGGGACAGTTATATGCAACCTCAATATTTTACCACAATATACATAGAATTGCTTAAATGTTGTTTAAAAAGTCAAAACCACAGAACGAAGCACAGATAACAATCTATAATCCACCAGCTTTTCGCCGAATGTATCCAAACATATACTAAGAGAGCAAGCAATTGCAATACTCACCTCGATCATTAAATAGCATCATCTGCTACACCCAAAAGGTTTCCCGTGTACAAGCCAATTCCATCGTGAGGGACATGAGACACCATCTTTGCCACATCTGTATAAGTGTTGGTCCTTGGATTATAAATCCTGAGTAACCGTTTAGATCCAATATAAATAACTATATTCCCATTCTTCAGTATCACCAAAGGATATGCAAAGAAATCAACATGGACACTCAAATTGACTTCAACAGTATGTTGTTTGACCCATATGCCCTTTTTCAAATCCATCAGAAACCAGAGGTCCATTGAAACATATGCAGGGCTACAATGGACCAGAACTAATGATCCATCAAGGTCAGCCAGAGAAAGACTGTTGCCATATCTATTTCTCGCAAGTATGGATACAGGTCCTAGCAGAATTGCCCTCCACTCTTCTACTAGCAGGTCAAAGGATGCAATGCCTTTTGGTCGAACATCATCTTGGCTGCCCACATACTCGTCCAAGAGAAAATACACAACTCCTTCAATCACCACTCTGCTCAGAGGCCTCATATTAACACGATCCTGAGCGGCCTTCTTCCCTCGCCACCGAGCACCCCTACTGGCCCTACCGCCACCGTGTGTGAAGACCTCACAAAGCTGTTCACGGGGGTAGGGATCTCGTCACACGAACCAACTTGAACTCCCCCGTCGAGGGAACCTGACCGAATGCAACAGAAACCTTATGATTCGACAAGCAGAACATCCACGGCATGTGTTCCGGGGACAATCGTATAGGCAAGGAAAATCTCTCTCCGGTGGCTAGGTTGAGCAACTGGCAGCGCTTGGCGGTCCCGTTTGCAATGCAAGCGAGGTTGCACTGGGTGGATATCTGCCACTCGCCCTTTTACGAGCGGATCTGCTTGATGATCCGGCCAGAGAGGTCCATGATGCGGCAAAGGATGCCATCATCAAGATATGACTTGCCGTGGCCTGCGACGATGAGCGGACGTTGCCAACGGGCAGCATGAGCGGCGATGAATTGCGCATCGGAGTGAAGGGATTCCCACGTCTGACAGACGACACGGAGGCAGCACAGCTCCTCGGCTGGAAGGCGGATCAGGATCTCGTAGATCACGTCGATAGGTAGCACGACTCCCCCAGTTTCTACTTCTGTCCTAGAGTGCAGAGTCGACGAAGCCATAGCCATAGCCATAGCCGATGCTGGTAACGGCCGATCTGCAATGGAATCGCCGGAAAATAAAAACGAATTTTTGCACTTGTGCTTGCACGGATCCAACCAAATAAGAAAAAACGACGGCAGCTAACTTACGGTAATGCTTTGTAGAACGGACGTTCTAACCATCGAACGCGTGGATCGAGCCCACTGGGCGCGCCGCCCACCATGTGCGCGCGACACGCACACAACCCACGCGTCTGCTCACGTGACGACACAGCACCGACGCTCACCTTCCCCACTCTCCCACATTCCTCTCTCTCTCCGTCTGAGTTGTTCTCGCTCGCTCTCGCCGTGCTGCGCCGCTGCTCGGTTGCTCGCCTCGCTCGCTCTCGCCATCGCCGCGCGTTTCCATGGAGGCGGCACAAGTCCCGGCGGCGCCGGCGCGGACCCACCGGATCCGCTAGCGCGGCATCGGATCTGGACGGATCCGTAGCAGCCATCCCTTCTCCCCTTCCCCACTGGCGGCGGCTAGGGTTACGCGGCGAGGGATGCGACCATGGCGACGGCGGCGGCGGAACCGTCGCGCCGGCCGTGGATCCGCCGGATCCGGCCGGTGCGGCGATGGATCCGCCCATTTCTGGCACAGGTAGGCCTCATCCTCTCTCTGTTCTCTCCTCTCCCCTTTTTTGGATTTTGTTACAACGTGTTGCCCCCTGTTGCTACATCAGGGCGATTTCTGTTGGTACAACTGGTTTTTTTTGATTTTTTTATGATGTTGCAGCATTTAGGTTTCGTTTTTTTTTCAATTTCACTGTTCCGGGCGTTTCAATTATTGTTCAAGTGATGTTTTCTTTTTTTCTCCCATCATGTATCGGTGTTTCAACTCGCTTTTCCTTTTTGTTGCATTAGGGGCTCTAGTGATGTTCCCGGCGAACGGTCCAGCGAGGGCGGGATGTGGTGTTTTTTGATGTTTCAATTTGTATTTTGGGTTTGTTTCTTCATATAAAATCATTTTGTTTCTTTTTTTGTTTCTATTTTTTGTTTCTCAGTTCTTTTTGTTCGCTGATGTGGGTTTCATGTTTGTTTCAATGTTGTTATTTAGTTTGTTTCGGTTTGTTTTTTTCAAATGTTTCTTTATTGTTCCCTTTTTTGTTTCAAATGTCACGCCCTGTGTGTTCCTACATTTTCAATTCTCTATGTTTCATTTTGTTTTTTCGTTTTGTTTCAGGGGCAGGGCCAGTGATGTTTCGAGTTTTTGCCGGTGGCAAAATCTGTTGGCGCGGTGGGCAGCGGATGTGGCAAATCTGTGAGTTTTTGCCGGTGGCAAATCTGTTTTTTCAGTTATTGCGTGTTGTTTCATTTTGTTTCTCAAAATGTTTCTGCATTGTTCTTTGTTTTGTTTCAAACGCAGCGCCTTTGTT
The DNA here is from genome assembly GCA_018135685.1 of Themeda triandra. Taxonomy (NCBI): domain Eukaryota; kingdom Viridiplantae; phylum Streptophyta; class Magnoliopsida; order Poales; family Poaceae; genus Themeda; species Themeda triandra. The sequence continues at coordinate 179,772 of JAENPR010000236.1, read as the reverse complement.
CAGCGAAGTTTTGATGTTCGCAACATTTTTTCTGTGTGTTGCAGGGGAGGGCGGGGAGGAACCATGGCCGACGGCGGGCGAGGTCTGTGCTGGCGCGGCGTGAGGATGGTGCTACGCTCGGGAGGGAGGAGGGGCTGTTGCGGAGGCGCGGTGTGTGAGTGCGTGACCGCGCGCGGTGTGTTTGTCACGGGTGGTGCATTAGATGGGCTGGGCCCCTGCTAGCGACCGGCGTTCTACCATAGAACGTTCAATCGCTAGCAGGTCCCTCTAACTTACCAAGCAAGCGCGGTGGAACCCCCGGATGGACCGCGAAGCCGGCCGGCCGAAGCGGATTCTTAGAGTCTCCCGACGGTGGTTAGGTTTGCCTCGATAGCCTCCGCCGCCGTGCGGCTGCGCTTGACTGGATTCGTGTTCACAATTAAATTGGGCTTTATTACTCCAATCTAAAAAAATCTATGAAACGATAAAAAATAGTATCATGATTATTTTGCAGCGGGATAAGACCTCTCTTTCTATATATAAAATAGTATAAGGTCATGTGAGACATCCAACGGCCAATCATCTCATAGTAATAAAACTATTATCTTTTTTGCTGAACTTCTCCATATCCCATGTTGTTCGGTGGATTTGGCTACATTCTTGGTTGGTGCATCTCTGCATGAGATTCGGCGGAGTTCGTGGTTGGTGCGAATCTCGACGAGATATGACGGCGTTCTAGGTGACCTTGCCGACCAGGGGTGGATCTACAGTGTAATCATCGGGGTCAGCTGACCCCGATAACTTATTGAAAACAACACTAAAAATACTTTACATGCAAATTGCTTTTAAAATAGATAATTAGTGCATGTTTGACCTGTCATTTATGACTTGACCCCAATGAGGTAATGTTCTAGATTCGCCGCTGTTGCCGACCATAGAACAACCTTCCCATGCATGTATCTCCCCAATACGCCTTCCTCGAGTTCTTGAGTATTTCATGTTTGGGCAGTGTTATTGAGTTTTCTATGCAAAGAATATGTTGCCTGATAGGATGTGTGCAACCTCGTGTGTGCTAGCCTTTGCTCGTGTGTTCAATCATGCTAACATGATCCATCCTACACTCTAGGTGCTTTGTGAAGTGTTTAGACTAGTTAGACCATTGTGAAAAATGCTTGCTTTAGGTTTAGACCTAGTGTTAGTGAGGTTTGCATACCTCTTACTCAATCTTGGTGCTTTACACATACCATTGTTATACTAGGAGCAGCGCCGCATTTGTGGCGTGTGGCAACCACCAGTGTACAAGACGGAACGAGACCGATGGAGTTTTGGGTGGAGGGTGTAGTTGTGCATCGCGAAGGCCTAGGACTATCTAAGGAGTCATTCAAGTAGGCGCTTAACCCTAGTGGCAATGTCATCCTTGACAGAGACTCCATGGAGGACTGGGGAAGCGTGAGTTTCTCGACACCTTCATAAAAGTACTAGGGTCATTGACATGAGTTTGTATCTCTGTCTCGTTTAAGCTTTAGTATTTATATTATGTACATAGGTCATATATCGAGCCAATGTTTAGGAGCCCTAGGAGTCAATGGCTGCCATATGTGGAGGTACATGACGTCCACCATGCGGATGTTGGCGATCACATGGAGGGACATGACAGGTGCACTGGACGCCTACTGATTGGCTGTCACGGCACCGGTTTTGCCAGCAGCATCGTCGTCCAAGTGACTTAGTGCTATGGAAAACAATTTCCACGGCAGGCACTTTGGATTTTTCGCAGCAGGCAAATGCGTCTGTCGTGGCCAGAACATCACGGTAAATAAGGAGACCACGGAGGCGGGCGTCCATTGCTCGCCACGATAGATCAGTAGGAGAAAACAAAAAAAGGCAAAATCCTATAGCCCAAACCACTTTGGGCCTGGATCTAGGTCTTGGGCCACCACACCAGGCACCACCACTTGAGGTCCGGCGACTCGACGCTGCCACCAGCAAGATCTGGCCGGGGAGGAAAGAAGGAGCCATATTCGTGTGAGAGGCGCACCAGCCACCATGTCTTGTGTGCTACCGCTGCCACCCTGTGTCCCCAGCGGTGCTGGCATGCGCCTTCGAGAGATGAAGAGGGAGGCCATAGTGTAGAGTGAGAGGGAGGTTGGTGCCGAGATCCGGGCCGGGTGCATGCCGAGCTCGGATCTGCAGCCGTCGTCATCTCCGTCGGGAGAAGATGGCCACTAGTGGCCACCGCCGCCACCGTTGCCCCATCGCCCACCGACCGGGTGCCGAACATGAGCGTGGACCCCACGCGAGGGCGCAACCCACCGCCGCCGAGGAGAGGAGGGGAGTGGAGCGTCGCCGCTAGTAAATGCGAGAGGTAGGGTGTGTTGGCACCCCACGCCCTCTGGTGAGAGGAGATCAGGGAGGGATGCGGCAGGGTGCGCCATTGAGTGAGCTGAGAGAGAAATTGAGGTGCAGAGATAGGGATGGTGCTCCCCAAAACCCTAAATTCTTCTTATTATATATGTGGCGCCCGAACTGGGCCTCGACTGGCGTTAACAGAGGTGGGACTTATATGATCCTCGCCACATTAAGTCGATTCACCATGACGGGCACCCTATAGGACACGCCCGCCATAGTAAACTGATCTACCACGGCGGGCAAAAGTGCCCACCATGGTAAATAAAAAAGGCCCACTTCGGTAAATCGATGCATTAGCTGATTAAACGTGGCAGACCAAAAGTGATGCCCACCACGGAGGCCTCCGGGGGCGACATTGCGGTAAATCGATTCTCTAGTAGTGACTTGTTTCCTGGACATACTGCTCATTGCAGTGGTGGACTCGTAGTGGTGGCAGCGGACGGGGCTGCCGGGAACACAATCGTCCCATTCCCTGACATGCCGAATGGGGACAAAGGTGGAGGTGGCTCTGGCCCTCCTGGGAGAGAGGACCACCGACTACGATGCGTTGAGTGTCATATCAACTTTAATATTCTTTGGTATATAATAAAAAACATGCAAAAATGATCTGTACACTTTGATCTGCTTAGTCCCTATATTAGAAATGTGGATCATAAGATTTCCAGTTAATTTATCATTCAACTGTGTAATAATATATGTAATGTAAGGGTTCTTCGTCAATTGGACATTTGCTCCCTGGTTCAAAGTTTCATACTGAGTAAGAATGTATATATGTGCGTAATGATTTCTTTTTATCTCCTTGACGAGCCTATTTCATCCATGTTTACAATATTTTTTTACTTCTTATTTATAAACATATATCTTCAAATAATTCTATAACATGGGATCACTGTTCTTCATACGGATCTAAATCATCAGTTGCAATCTGATATACATACAGAGGTAAAACATCTTGAGGTCAGTATGATTTGTCCCAACGGTATACACAATCCTAAGAGGTCGCAGATGACATGCTGCAGTGCTTCATCTGCCGTTGGTTTGCACCAACTGCTGGATTCCCTTTCGAATGATCCAATTAACTCACACTATCTTCAAACACAGTTGCACACACCACAGCTGCTAGAACAACAACCACATCAAGCTGTTGATGAGGAGCTTATGGGTCAACAGCAGCAGCCACGGAAGTTTTGATAATATTTATTTCTGTTAGACATTTGACTTGTGGAACCATATTCAATAAAGAGTATTCTACTACGACTTTGTAATGTGTACGAATGATATTTGTTCTTACTAAGTCCTATTTTATGGGAGAATTTAGTGTAAATATTGTAAGAGGACAGTGTAAATATAGCTATAGATCAGCGTAAGTACATGGAGAAAATTCAGTTGATAAGAAAGGGCCAAATAAACTGAATGTGAAATAGACAGACCATTATTATTGATATGAGCATGGTGCACAGACATGTATTGCTAGTTCGATAAAAAGTATGGTAAATAATTATATTCAAACCCAGTTTAATGCACAACCAATCCATTTCCACCATCCTAATGTAGATCGCATTTGGAACACAGGATTTTTTTATGGGAGAAACGAAGGAAACGCAAAACAGATGAAAGTAACACAAGTGCGCCGTTTGGAACAAGAGAAATGTGAAACCCTTTCCTCTGGAATGCTGCAGATAGATGTCGATTTCACGAGAAAGGAAAAAATCCACTCCCAGCCCTTGTTTTCTCTTCCTTCGCAGTTTGAGGCAACTCCCGTCGTTACTCAGTGAACAACCAGAAATTAACCACAGCCTATAGAAATCAAGCAAAGATCATTGCAAAGAACCAAGATTTCCGACACAACCTTCCTCTTGCCAGCGATCTCCTATTCTCCTCTACGCGTAAGCGTCGGACGCTGGTCAAGGGGAAAGGGCAAGTATAAGCGTCGGAGGCTGGTGAAGGAGCAGGGATGAGCTACCTGGCAACAGTGAAGTAGAGGCGGGGCCAGGTGCAGGATGGGGGATAAAACCCCGCCGGCCTGAATGTTCAGCACTGGGCCACATGGGCTACTGAGCAGCCATCTTTCAAGGAAAGAGCTGTATATATACATATATTGAATAGTTGCTTGATGATTGTCCATCAATGGCATCAACGTTGCCAAACGATCTCTGGTTACTATTGGACAAAGGATGTAGATAAGGGACTATTGACCTGCTGCGAGCAATACCCATTCTGTAATTCATATCAGCTACTATTTCAGATGCTGGAAGTATAACAATATGAGCATAAGGATTTCGAGCTGTATAACAGTATATACTATCCAAAAAAAAACCACACGGATGGAGTGCTATAAAAAAAACAGGTGGAAGGAGGTCTTCTTTGTCCAGGTCATCTTCAGAGGTGGGCCCGATGAGCTTCTAAAAAAGCAGAGCATGAATCTGTCCACATTCCGTCATGTAGCTTCAGCTTTCAGGATTAAGTTTTCAGATTCTTCCTCCACTAAGCAACAGCTTCCTGCAATTTTAGGTTAAAGTTAAATCAGCGATACCAAGGGAATTTGGCAGAAAGATAAAAAAACAAGAGGGTGATCCACTGACATCAATGTGCTCAGTCACCACTTTAGCTCAAAAAAGAAAATTAAAAGCACAGGCATATTTGGGTGCCTGTGACTCCAGTTAACTAAGCCCAATAATTGTTGAAAACAATGTTTGTGTATTGTTATAATGGTGATGCATTTCATATATTTATTTTGCATGAGAATAAACTCAGGTTATCAGTATTTACTATTTACTAATAAAAAGTGAGTGGCAATGTTTCTGGAGATCTTCTGCGGACTCTTATCAGATTATTGGCCCATTCTGATAAAATCAAGTAACAAAATGGCTGCATTTTAAAAAGGCATTGTTCTCAGGACATTTTTGCAGAATACTTTCCACTTGCCACGAGATTGGTTGCTCATTGAGATTAAATCAATTAGCAAAGCGACCACATTGTAAACCAAAAGTTCAGGATTACTTTACAATATCTAACATGTACCATAACATTCTCCAATAATGTATATGGAATCCAAGTTTGATCTTTCCAAGAAAATATTTCTGCCCCATGTCATATTTAAATTTGCACTACATTCTAGAGTTTGTAGTATTCTTATGCAGCATGATATGACTAGATAAACTCTTCCATTTATTTCCTGTTTTACCCTGGCAGTATCCAGAAGAAATTTTGGATGTGTTTTGAAAAGAAAGTGTTGCCATGACAATTTTCTATGGATTTATCTGAATCAAACTAAGTACTTTATATAACCAACTTGATATATAGAGGACACTTGATGTGAAACTCAAATTCATGAATGAAAATTCTATGATGAAGGACAGTTGATGCAAACTCAAATTCTCAAGTCATCTAGCAATACTTACTTTTTTTACCACATCATAAATAGAATTGACTAAATGATGTTTAAAAGGTCAAAAGCACATAATGAAGCACAAATACATAGCAATATAGAGCCCTAACTTTCAAGCCCCACCAGTTTACTTGTCAATGTATCCAGACAAAGATATATTGAAAGAGCAGGCGATTGCATACTCACCTTATTAAATGGCATCGTTTGCTGAGCTCAATAGGTTTCCCGTGTACAAACCAATTTCACCAACAAGGTTTCCCAGCTGTGCCACATCTGTACATGTGTTGGTCCTTGGATTATAAATCATCAATAATCCCATATATTTAATATAAATAAGTATTCTCCCAGTCTTCAGTATCACCAAAGGACGTGCAAAAAAATCAACACTGGAAGGCAAATTGATTTCTACAGTATGTTGTTTGACCCACAAGCCCTTTTCAAGGTCCATCAGAAACCACAGGTCCATTGAAACAGAAGGACTAAAATGGACCAAAACTAAGGATCCATTAAGGGCTGCCAGAGAAAGAGTGGCATATCTATGTTTAGCAAGCACAAATGCAGGTCGTCGGAGAATTGGCCTCCACTCTTCTGTCAGAAGATCAAAGGAAGCAATGTCTTTTGGTCGAACATCGTGGTTTCTCACATACTTGTCCAAGAGAAAATAGACAACTCCGTCGATGACGACTCTGCTCAGCGGGCTTATATCAACAAGACCCTGAGCGGCCTTCTTTCCTCTCCACCGAGCACCCGTGCTGCCACCATGTGTCAAGACCTCGCATATCTGTTCACAGGGGACTGTGTCAAAGTTGTTCTCAATCACACGAAGCAACTTGAACTCCCCCGTCGAGGCAACGTGTCCGAATGCAACAGAAATCTTATGTTTCAAGAACTCGAGCCTCGGTGACGTTTGTTCTCGGGAAAATCCTCTAGGCAAGGAGAATCTCTCTCCTGTGACTAGGTTGATCAACCGGCACTGCATGAGGGTCCCCTGTGCAACGCAGGCGAGGTTGCATTGGGTAGATATCAGCCACTCGTTTCTTTCCGCGAGGATCCGCTTAATGCCCCTGCCATAGAGGTCTATGATGCGGCAAAGGAAGCCACCATAAGATTTTCCATTGCCTGCGACGATGAGCATCCGTCGGTGACGGGCAGCATGAGCGGCGATGAATTGCGCGTCGGAGAGGAGGGATTGCCATGGCCGACAGACGACACGGAGGCAGCAGAGCTCCTTGGCCGGAAGGCGGATCAGGATCTCATAGATCACGTCCATAGGTAGAACGGCTCCTCTTTTTCCTGCTTCTGTCCCGGAGCGCAGAGTCGACGACGCCATGGCAGATGCTGGTAATGGCAAACCTGCAATGCAACCGCCGGAGAAAAACTAAATTTTGCACTTTGATTGCACTGATCCAACCAAATAACAAGAAGCGAGCGCCGGTGGAACCCCCGGGATAGACCGCCGAAGCCCGCCGGTGGTTAAGGTTAGCGTGCGTGATAGCTCTCCGCCGCCGTGCGGCTGCCCTAAACTGTTGTGTACTTCTGTGCGGCAGTGCAATACAAGATTACAACGAAATTGGGCCTAGGCAAGTACTATTAGGATAGCCCATGATAGCTTTGCTCCGATCTAAACAAAACTCTATGAATGAAACGATATAAAAGTAAATAATAGTGCCATAATTGTTTTTCAAGGGGATAAGACTACTCTTACTCCATATGAAATACTATACTCTTTATTTCTCTTTTACCCAGATGCATCTGTATGAATAAATGTGTTCTTATATATACTCCATATAAAATACTGTACTCTTTATTCTCTCATTTATTGGTAGCTTCTGTGAGATGTGTTTCTGATTATTATTGCCAAGGGTGTGATAGAGACTATGCACATTCCCTTTTCAGTTTTGGCATGTCACATACGACATAAATGGAATCTACTTGGTTCAAACATGCATAACGAATTTCTCTTTGCCAAAATGTATGTACGAGGATTGAGAATAAGTGGATGCTATGATGCGTAATTTATCTTTGCTTAGAGCATCTCCAACAGTTTGCTAAATGGGGTTGTCATCCTTGAAAATTTTGCAAAATAAGAAAATTTGCTCTCCAACAGTTTGCCAAACGAGGTTGCTATTTTTATCAAGTTGCCATCTAACCCCTCCGCACGCGTATCTTTACGCGCGCGTATCCCACTCCGCATCGCGATCCCCCGCCTCGCCGCTGCCTTCCCGCGGGCTCGTGGAAGATTCCCGCCGTCGTGATCATGTTCGTCCGCGCGAAGCCCGTCGCGACAGGTTCCCGTCCGCTCGATGTCCTCGCCGCTGCCTTCCAGCGCGCTCGTGAAAAATTCCCGCCGTCATGATCACGTTCGTCCGCGCGAAGCCCGTCGCGACAGGTTCCCGTCCGCTCGAAGCCCGTCTCGCCGTCGTAACAGGTTCGATCATCTGTGCGAAGTTTCTCACAACAAGTACCCGTCATCGCGAAGCCATCTCCGCCGTCGCGAAGCCCCCTATGCGGCAAAAAATTTCAGATCCCCGCCGTGGCAAGCGCCATAGACTACTCGCAGAGTCGCAGTAGGAGTAATCAGCGCCTCTCGTGACTCGTTGCTACTCGCATTGGCGCGTCGCTTCTAGCTCCCGTAGCGATCGACGATTCAGACTTTCAGAGTCTGCAGACCCCCAAGGCGTCGTTCGTCGCCGTACGCGTGTGCCCGCGTCCGCGGCTGCCAATCGCGAGCAGCGAGCAAGCACCACTGATTCACGGCGACAGTGCGACTCTGCCTCTGTGTGCGAGCGGGCAAGTCTGCAGGTGCAAGGTGCAAGCAGTTGCAAAGGATTAATTTGCTTTTAAAATTTGTTTATTGTATGCATCTGTGCCGGCAATGGTGCAGATTCTGCTGCTACTGTTCCTGGCCTTGCCTTGGTTTATTGTATGAAACTGAATTGGCTTGGACGTGCATAAGAATACAGCGTGATTCACGATCGAGTACAGCCGGGGGCGCTCCTAGTCACGATCGAGTAGCAGAGGCGTTGTCGACGGTAGTTGGGTTTAGTTAGAATGTGGGCCTCTTTTCTTTCAATTGGCAACTAAAATTGGCAAACTATTGGAGATCGCCTATTATTTCACTTGCTATATCTTTTAGCAACTTGCTAAATCATACAATTTGGCAAAAAATTTTTACCAAACTGTTGGAGATGCTCTTACATAGTAAGTAAAATGGAGTTGTTTTGATGAAGTCGCTGGTCATTGCCTAGTCCTTGCCTGCGACTCCTTGTATGCACTCAGTCCGCGATGGTTAAATGCGAACTGAGCGTTCTTGCTCTACTCTTGGTTACTGCGCCAAAGGCTAAAACAAAAAAAAATGGAAGGAGTATCTCATTACACTATTTTGTCTCTCTAAATTATTAGATTGATGTTTATAGATACAAAAGAAAAATGGAATCCAAATGCAAATCTATATTCAAACTATCCATTTTATATTAGTATCCGAGAAACTCTTTGAAAACATATCTATATCCAACACAAATATATGGTAAGTAATAATATTTAGGTCTTGTTTAGTTCATGGTGAAATGTTGAAATTTTTTTAAGATTAAGTCCCTATCACATCAATTTTTAGCCGCTTGTATGGAGCATTAAATGTAGGTAAAAAATAACTAATTATGCCATTTGTCTATAATTTATAGGACAAATCTTTTAAGCCTAATTAGCCTATAGTAGAATAATAATTACCAAATATAAACAAAAGTGCTACAATACTTTTATTAGAAATAAAGACATTTTCCATATTATTTTAATTCCAAAAATAATCATAATGATGATGACATATTTAAGCATGATTGTGAACATGATAGCGCGATAGTATAATTCACCCATGAATTATGTAGCATATCAGCAAGATCATCAAACGTGACATCATAAAGATCATATAACCATGATATAATGACAACATCATGAAAACATCCATTCCAAAGCATGATAAACCTATCTGGTGAGAGCATATAACCATACCAAGATAGAACAAACATGATAAACTTATCTAGTAACATCATAGAGACACATAGCAAGGCACACAGATTATAAAGAACATATAACAGAGAGGAGATGAACCAGTTATTCCCAGTAGATGGTCCCATCCCGAGAGAGTCCATAGTGGAAGACGATCCAGCACCTTCGTCATGTCGATGTCGTGGAAGAGGCTTGAAGATGCAGCACCTCTCTTCCCGGGAAGAAGACGTCGGCGATGGCTAGGGTTCAGACAGTCACGTAGACACTCCACAAAAACATAATTGCCGAACTCCCCGTGCAAGGATCCCGAACGACAAGGGCTCCGGAGGCAGCTGCCTTCTCGTCACTCCGTGCGCGCAGAGTCAAGAGACAGGGCAGACCATCTGGTTGTGTTCAGATACCCAGAGGATTGCATCCTCGCACACGCAAGGGAGGAGGAGAGGCCACAGGAGGTCCACGAGATGGGCAAGCGAAGATATCAACTCCCTCGCACATAATGGAAGAGAGTTGAGACTCTCTCCATTATCACGGGAAGTGAGTGGTAAAAATTTACCACGCCCGCATTGCGGGACTCTCCGTGCAAGGACCCCGAACAGCAGGGCTCCGGAGGCACCTGCCCTCTCGTCACAGGGCAGTCGCGTAGACGCTCCACAAAAACATAATTGCCGAACTCCCCATGCAAGGATCCCGAACGACAAGGGCTCCGGAGGCACCTGCCTTCTCGTCACTCCGTGCGCGCAGAGTCACAAAACAGGGAAGACCATCTTTTCCTAATTGTTCTTGGGTTGTGTTCAGATACCCAGAGGATTATATCCTCGCACACGCACGGGAGGAGGAGAGGCCACAGGAGGTCCACGAGACGGGCAAACGAAGAGATCAACTCCCTCGCACTTAATGGAAGAGGGTTGAAACTCTCTCCATTATCACGGGAAGTGAGTGGTAAAAATTTACCACGCCCGCATTGCGAGACTCCCCGTGCAAGGATCCCGAACAGCAAGGGCTCCGGAGGCACCTGCCCTCTCGTCACTCCGTGCGCGCAGAGTGGATTATATCATCGCGCACGCAGGGGAGGAGAGGCCGCAGGAAGTCTACGAGACGGGCAAGCGAAGAGGCAAGCGAAGAGATCAACTCCCTCACACTTAATGGAAGAGAGTTGAAACTCTCTCCATTATCACGGGAAGTGAGTGGTAAAAATTTACCACGCCCCGTAGGAAGTCCACGAGACGGGCAAGCGAAGAGATCAACTTACTCGCACATAATGGGCGCACACACGTGTGGCACACCTCTATCCTTTCTCAACTTCTCAAGGTAGACGGAATATTCCCACCATATAAGTTGAGTCAGCGTCCTTTGGAATTCCAATCTGGTACAAATAATATTGCTCAACGCTAATGATAGATCTCTCTCAAGCGAGGTTATTACACATCATAGAGTTTATTAATCTATTAAATTTAAATGGGCCTAGCACATAATAAATCCAACAACATTTCATCATAAAATTTTGCCATCTAAACAAGGCCTTAAATCGAGTTCCACGCGTAACCAATCAGTTTCCACCCCTATCGATTAACCTATAGGTACAGTAGAGGAACCGTCCCTGATGTTCTATCTGGCTTGATGACTGTCCATCACAAATTCACAACGATCTCAGGTTTCTAGTGGACAAGGACATGCACAAAGGGACTGTTGACCAAACAGTATCAGATTTGATATGCAACCTGCTGCAAAGCAATACACATTCTGTAACTCATATCAACTACTAAGATCACGGAAGGATAGTAATATATGCGTAACTAGGTCAAGCCATGTAAGAGCAAGAGTATACGATCCAATTGATACAAGCGCAGGTGGAAGGTAGTTTTCTGACTTCTTCAGATATGAGGCCTGAACTTCTAAAAAAGCACAGCATGAATCTGTCTCCATTCCTTCATGTAGCTTCAGCTTCAGGATCAAGTTTCGGTAATGCTCTATAGAGGACGTTCGACACGCCGAACAGTTCCGGCCCGGCCCATCTCCTCGACCGCGCTGTCCACACCCATCTCGCGTCGCGCGGAGCCTTATCCACTCGGCGCTGCTGCTTCTTCGTCGCATCGTCATTTCCTCCTTCCCCATTCTCGCTTTCTCCGCTGCGCGATTGCGCTGCCGTCGCCGCTCTCCACCTCCACTGCCGTCGCCGCTCTCCACCTCCACTGCCGTCGCCGCTCTCCACCTCTGCTGCCGGCGTGCGCTTCTCTCTTCTCCACCTCCTCTCCTCTCCGGCGCGCGCGCTGCCGGGGGATGTGTTTTCCGGGATGTGTGGCGGCGGCCATGGCGGGGCGCCTCGGCGGTGACGCCCATGGGGCCCCGGATCCGACGGCCGGAGGTGTGGGTCTGGCGGATCCGGCCATGGTGGCCATGGATCTTCGGGGGAGCCTGTGGCGGCGGCCATGGCGGGGCGCCTCGGCGGCGACGCCCATGGGGCCCCGGATCCGATGGCCGGAGGTGCGGGTCCGGCGGATCCGGCCATGGTGGCCATGGATCGTCGGTGGAGCCGGGGTGTCGCTCTCCCGTGCGTGCTCGGCGCGCTTCCACGGCGACGGCGGCCATGGCGGGGGGCGCCGCGGCAGCACTCGCCCATGCGGGGGTGGCCGTATCCGGCGGCTGCCGGTGCTTTTTTTGCCGGATCCGGGCATTGTGGCCTTGGATCCGTCGCGTCCTCACCTTCAGCTCCGGCCGGATCGGCACAGGTATGCCTCCTGCTCCACATTTTTTTTTTTGTGTTTCAACTTCGGTGTTCTTGTTGTTTCATACGATTTCGACGTTTTGTTTCTTTTGTTTCAAAATGCTTTTCTGGTTTTTTTGCGTGTTTCAAAACCATTTTTAACGCTGTTTCAATTTCATTTTGTTCTCTGTTTCAATTTTTCATTTTGTTCTCTGTTTCAATTTTTCATTTTTGTTTTGTGTTTCAGAGCCACTGCGGCCATTGTGTTTCTAGCAGTGTTCTATTTTTGTTTCAATCTAATTACCATGATGTTTCTAGCAGTGTTCTTAATTTGTTTCAAAAAAACTTCGCTATGCTCTTTTTTGTTTTCAGATGTCCTTCTTCTATTGTTTTCTTTTGTGTTTCATTTATTTCCATCTGTTTGTTTCATTTTCATGTAATCGCTTGTTCCTGTTGTTTCATTTTCATTTTCTCGTTTTTGTTTCATTTTCATTTTGTTCTATGTTTCATTTTCATTTTGTAATATGTTTCATTTTCATTTTCAGTCTGTTTCTTTTTTGTGTATTGTTTTCGATGCTCAACGGCCATGTTGGCGTCGGCGGCGGCCGGTCACGGGAGGAGCATCGCCGTGGGTGCGCGGCGGCGGGGTGGCGTGTGTATCTCGTGGGGTGTGTTGTGGCCGTGGGGGGCGCTCGCGCGTGCCCGTGTGGGCCCCGTGCGGTGTGTGTGCGTGTGTGTCCCGCGCGGGGCGGTGTGTACGTTTGGTGGGTGTGCGCGCGCGAAGGTGGGCCAGGCCCTGCTAGCGTCGGCGTTCTATGATAGAACGTTCGATCGCTAGCAGCTCCCATCAAGTTTTCAGCTTCCTGCAAATTTTAGGTGAAAGTTGCAACAGTTATACCAATTGAAAATGTGGCATCAAAATGTTTCAAAATATGCATTCTTCGTCAGTAGCTATCCTTTTTTTTTTTTGAGATTACACAGTACAACGTAGACGCTCAACACGCACGCACACTCACCCCTAAGAACACACGTACGCAAACCCTACCCCTATGAGCAACTTCGAAGAACTGAGCCGGCAAATCTTGAAGTTCACGAAGACACCACAGGCGCCTCGCTATCGACGGGAACGTCGCCTACCACTTAATGCGTAGCGCCGGAAAATCCTGGAATAAATCCAGAATAAAGTGTCGCACCCAGGATTTGAACCCTGGGTGGGAGCCCCCCAACCAATGGCCTTTGCCATTGCGCCGTGAACCCCTTGACCGTCAGTAGCTATCCTAACTAAAAGCAAATCTTTACTGGGAATTCTTGTAAACTTTTGACCCTCTGAATATGGACGACATACAAAACAGAAAACAGGAGCAAAATAGTGTTGCCAAAAATGTAAAAAAAAAAAAAAAAAAAAAAAAAAAACGGTGATCCAGTGACATCAATGTGCCCGGCCTCCACTTTTAGCTCAAAAAAATAATAACTACAGGCATATTTGGGTGGTTGTGCTATTCTTTCCCATATATGGTATCTCCAATCAACTAAGCACAATAATTGTTGAAAATAATGTGTCAAATCATTTTATACTGATGCTGTAGTTCATATATTCATTTTTCATGAACAAACTCAGGTGATCCGTGATCAGTATTTAGTTGTAAAAAGTGAATGACAATGTTTGGGCTGATGTTCTGCAGACACTTCCCCAGTGGTTATCAGATTGTTCGCTCATTCTGATAAAACCAAGTAACACAATCGCTACATTTAAAAAGGCATCGTTCTCAAAACATTTTTTGCAGAACATTTCCTCTTTTGTCATGAGATTGGTGGCTAACTAATAATAAATCAAATAGCAAAGTGACTAAAAACCAAAACGTTCAAGATTGCTTTCTACTATCTGTACAGTTAACCATAATTCTCCTATAATGTATGGGGTATCAGAAGATTGATTTTTCCTTGACAATTTCTGCCCCATGTCATTTATATATTTTTGCTCTACAATCTAGAGTTTGTAGTATTCTTATGCTGCATGATAAGACTAGAGAAAATCTTCCACATATTTCCCTTTATGCTCTGGCAGTATATCCAGACGAAATTTTGGATGCATTTTCAAAAGAAATGTTGCCATGACATTTTCATGCATTAGGTAAATGAAACAAAATATAACCCATGATGGAGATCACTAGATGTACTGTGAACTCAAATTCATTATAGAAAATGCACAAAAACTATGATGGGCAGTGATGCGTACTCGTAATGTTTTACATAGCATTCACTACAGGAATCCGCGGCTTTGCCGACAGCTTTCGGGCAGTGATGCGTACTCGTAATGTTGTACATAGCATTCACTACAGGAATCCGCGGCTTTGCCGACAGCTGAAAGCTGTCGGCAAAGACCAATATCTGTCGGCAAAGGGTTTGCCGACGGATTTCCTATTCCCTGTCGGCAAACCGCTTGTCGGCAAAATCACGTACGCAAACGGGACTTTGCCGACAAAGAATCGCCGCTTGCGGGATTTCCCTATTCTGTCGGCAAACCGCTGTCGGCAAAAATCCCGTCGCAAACGGGACTTTGCCAACGCAATCGGCGCGTGGTCGGCATACTTTCGGGCCGACAGCCACGTGGTCTCGTCGGCGAAGGAAGTGCGCCGTCAACTCGGGCGCCAAGTGCGCCTTGGCAGGGGCTTTGCCGACAGCCTTGTGGCCAGGGCTGTCGGCAAAGTCGACAGTTTGCCGACAGCCAGGTCCACAAGGCTGTCGGCAAAGAGGTGGGTTTGCCGACAGCCATGGCCACAAGGTTGTCGGCAAAGAGGCGGGTTTGCCGACAGCCAGATCCAGAAGGCTGTCGGCAAAGAGGTGAGTTTGCCGACAGCCATGGCCACAAGGCTGTCGGCAAAGCCCCTGCCAAGGCTGTCGGCAAACTCCTGCTGTCGGCAAAAAGGTCCAGCTTTGCCGACAGCTATGGCCAAAGCTGTCGGCAAAGCTGGGAATTTTTTTTTTTGTTTTTGCTGTTTCATTGCATTCGAACCACATTTATAGCATATATATACCACAGATCACATTTATAACAACAATATAGCATATAAACTGCATTTCATCATCGGATTCGATCTCAACATGAATCCACACATCAACATCATCAAATCCATCGATACATGTCCGAAATACACATAACGTCGCGAAACAAGTGCATACATGTCCAACATACATATGGATGTCCAACATACATGTCCTACAAGTCCAACAGAAAGGGCAAAAGGGTCTAACATGCATCCTAGTCGAGAAGATGGAGGCAAAGGTACCTAGCTCATCACCGAGTACCCCCCACAGGTCCTCCTAGTACAAAAAGAGATAAAAAGATTAGTATCCACTCAAAAATTCGGCAGCACCTCCCCTGCACGGGGAGGTTCCAAGACCTACAAAAAACATGGCACGAAGGCCAACAACGACCACGGCATGAAGGCCGATAACCACCACGGCACGAAGGCCGATAAACACAGCGGCACGAAGGCCGAAAACCATAGCGGCACGAAGGCCGACAAGTAGTTAAGGGAGGCAAACGTACCTAGCTCGTGGCGCCGTCCCCAGGGTTCCCATCGCCCCCACCTTGCTCCCACGAACCCCACCCTGCCTGTGGTGGTGCCTTAGTCCACCCTGACGGCGCGGCGTCGTAGTGCCATAGTCCTGCGCGAGGCCCCTGCTGCGTCTGCGCCCCCGGCAACGAGGAGTAGCCCTGCGACTGTGGAGGAGGAGGCCCCCACGTGAACGGCTGCGTGGGGAAGGTCGGGTAGGTCGGGTACCCTGGCCAGCCTTGCTGTGGAGGGTTGGCACCCAGTGGAGGGCTGGGAGTCGGGTACGAACCCGCCGGCGGAGCCTGCACAAAGGACAAGTGAGGTAATTAGTAAAGTACCTGCAGGATGGCCGCACAAGCTAAAGCAAGTGAGGCAATTAGTATTATACTCACCGGACGCGCCAGAGCGGGAGCGGGCCGGGACCGGGGCCGGAGCAAAGAGCGAGGAGGAAGCTCCTGCGGTGTCGGGTCCGGAGGAAGCTCGCCAGTCCGCCATCTCGGACGCCGGTGGTGCTGCGTCGGTGCCGCCAGTGCGCCCGGTGGGCCGCCTCCACCGCCGCGCCCGCATCTTGTGGGCCAAGTCCCGGGCCACCCGTTGGCCTCCGGCTCTTCGAACCTAGCCTCGCAATATTACACCCGCACATGGTTGATGGTATGTGAAGCGAAGGTGGATCGTGTGTGAACGACGAATGGAACCGCACTTACCTCCATCTCGCGTGTACATCCGGGTGGTGCTCGGCCGTCGTGGCGCTATGGGGATGCCGGAGGAGCCGCCGGAGTTGGCTTTTCGAATCTCCTCGGCGTGGGAGTAGTGGTCGGGTCGATGGCGCTGTTGGCCATCCAATAGGAGCCGTGCTGCTTCCCTCCTCCCAACCTCATCACGAGCTCCGGGTCCAGGGGCTCCGTGGTGGGGTCCTTGTCGTCCCCATGGCGCTGGCGAAACGCGGCGCTGTACTCGACGAGCTTGGGGTGGACGCCGGCGTTGGTGTACGCCTCCGGCCCATCCTGCGGGTCGAACCTGTTGTTCGGGTCCGTCGCCTTGCCCTTTTTAGAAAGGGCGTACCCCACCACCACGTTGATCTCCTCCCCATCATGGGAGTCCCTCTACGAGAGGAAAACACAAACATGGTTAGAGGTAAATAGATTGAGCACTACATGAGTCCATGTGTATCAAAAGGAGCATACCCAGGCGTCCATGAACTGCGGGAGGGACCGGTTCCCTTGGTGGTGTGCTACCCCCTTGTTCTTGAGCCGGCGCTCCCGACGCTCGTTTTTCACCTCGTACGCCTTGTCTGATCTCCAGTAGCGTACAATCTCCTCCCAGCATTGCGGGTCCTTGTCGCACCACCCCGGTATCCACTAGGAAACATCAAGTATTTGACATGTCAGAAGATGAATTGAATGTTTCATGGAAGAAATAAGAACGAATGTTTCCTCCTTACTTACCCGCAAGTACTCCTCCTCGGTGAGGTCGGTCTCCCTCTCCGGACGATCTCCCCGCCCGACTCGCTTCTTATCGATCGCCTCGCCAAGCACGTTGCGGTAGTGGGCGATGACGCCTTGGATGTGCGCCTCGTGGTACAAGTCCTTGAGGCATGAGTGGCGGCGTTCTCCGGCACCACCTCGCGCCCGGCCATTTCCCATCCTCGCATCCGAAGTACTCCGCACGCAGACATCATGTATCATTTTATTGTTTCAAGAACATCCAATGAATGTGTAGTATTGAGAAATGCGTTGTGATGAAGACACTCACCCAAAACTCCCTCTTGATCTTCGCCGCAAGTGGCTCGCGTGCGGAGTGAATCGGCACGATCGCCGCCTTCGGGCTCGGGACGGGACGGTGTGCAGGTGGAAGTGGTCCCACTGCATGGGCGGCCGTCGAACGCCGTCGATGGTGACCATGCCCGGGTAGTACTCCCTAATCAGCAGGGAGAGGATGCCATTGACATGGCGTGAGTCCCGTTTAGCACAGGGGTCCACCTCCCTCGGAAACATCCAGCTCCTGCACGAGTCATTAACAACAATTGTTAGTCTGCAGTTCAGTTTCCTACATGCCATATGAACAATGTGAACAAAGTAGTTTACTCACCTCTCGCCGACGGGTGAATCACCTTGTGGTGGTGGGGGAGCGGCTTTCGGCTAGAGAGCGTCGAGGGCCCACGCTCGAAGAGCTTCCTCGAACCTGAGGAAGGCCCCCCGTCGCCCCCGTCGCAGTGGCCCCCCTTGTCGTCGTCGTCGACGTCGCCGCCGCCGCCCCCGCCGCAGCTACCGCCGCCGCCGCTGCCACCGTCCCCGGTCGTCGTCGTCGTCGTCGTTGTCCTCGTGGTGAACTCCAGCCTCCTCTGCCGGAGATGCCTGGAGCGGGCGTCTCCCCCGTACCGGCCGTCTCCTCCGTACCGACCGGCACCTCCTCCCTACCGGTCTCCTCATCCACGTCCGACTCCTGCACGCCGCGACCGGCGAAGCGCGCGCGGGTAGGTTCCGTGGAGGCGGCCTCTTCCTGCCGCCCGGCATTCCGCCGAGTGCAATGACAAAGATTAAAACAATTAGCATAAATTGCAAGGTGATAATAATAATAATTGTAAATGACAAGTAGTTGTAAATAAAGAAACATAATTGTAAATGACAAGTAGTTGTAAATAAAGAAACATAATTGTAAATGACAAGTAGTTGTATTACGTGGAGGCGACATAATCTCCGAGTATGGCAATACGACTGGTGAGACGTCGTCACCAATTTCCTCGTCATCACTATCGATATTGTCGAGCTCTCGATCGTCCTCATCATCGCCATCGCCATCGTCATCGTCATCGTCATCGTCCATCACAACTCCTTCGCGCTTCCTCTGCCATTGCTCAAGGAGTTGTAAGTCCTTAGCATCTAGCACATCATCACCCTCGTCCTCATCGATGTCGCTGTCTACTTCCATGCTCATTAGCGCAGAAGTGTCTATCTTGAATTGCCCATCTAGCCCCTCAGGTTGATAGAACTCATCTGTCGTTGGGTCATAGTTGTAATCGTCATCATTTGGGGTAGCAGCTTTACAGCGCGGCGATACCATGTGCACAAGGCTCCAACCCGCAAGCCTTGGGTCAGTTTGGCACGCCCATGGAAGGTAATAAACTTGGTTGGCGTCTCGGTTGGCCACAATATAGACATCGTCTCCATTATATTTGGAATCCTGTCGAATTTCGATTTGCCCAATCTTAGGGTCTTGTTTCGTGACATAAGGATCGAACCAATGGCATTTGAATACCACTGGCTCCAAAGAACTGCCACCCTTGAATTCGAGCTCGTATATCTCTTCGACTATGCCGTAATAGTCCAATTCATCATTGCCGGGAGTACGAACTCCGCTGCACGTGGTTTTTTGTTGGGGCCGGCTCTCGTCGTAGCCTCTAGTGCGAAAGCGATAGCCATTGACATCATAAACGGTGTATGACTTGACCTTACGGTTGAAGCCAAGGCCCACCTCTCTCAATTCAGCACTCATTTGCGGATCGGTCTGGGCTTGCAAGGTTAGGACAATTCGGCCAGATTAAATTACTCGCTCCTAGGAGCAAAGTGGAATCACAAAGTCGGGAAACGATAGGTACCTTTGAACAGAACCGGAAACAAAGTTGGGCTTGCTATGTCTAAGAAGACGGTCCTCTTGTTGTGAGGTAGGAGCGTGTGCCCCTCCGGTAAATATTAATGAATTCCCCGAAAAACAAGAGACAGGGGTCGAATCGATAGGTAAGATGATATAGTGACGGTGTATGAAACAAGCGTACTGAGAACTTACTTCTGATAAACCAGGCACTCATCAAGGTTCAACAACAAGTACATCATGATAGTTGTCCACTCCTCATGGGTCAAGTTCTTATTGGTAGCTGTGCTTCCTCTTCCGACATCCCCTTTGAAAAGGCTGAGGTTCGATGAGTTCTCCTCGACGTTGTAACGAGGGGTTGGATCTTGCGGTCTTTGAAGTTTTTCGGTATAGTACGCTGTGTGAATGTTGACACCTCCTCCATAATGAATGCCTCTGCCACGAAGCCTCAATTTTGGCTTTATTTTTACACTTCTTCCGAAGTAGCTTTAGACACCTCTCGATTGGATAGCACCAACGGTGCTGCACAGGCCCCCCCAACCGTGCCTCCCTTGGCAGGTGCAAAATCAGATGCTGCATCGATAGGAAGAAGCCGGGTGGAAATATCATCTCCAACTTGTAGAGCAACTTAGGTGCACCCTTCTCCAGTTCAAGACAAACTTCACGAGATAACTGCTTGGCACAAAGCTATCGGAAGAAAAAGCTCAACTCTGCTAGGACGCGCCACACTGGCTCGGGGAGGTATCATCGGGTCATCGCGGGAAGGACCCGCTGAATCCATATGTGGAAGTCGTGACTCTTCATCCCTAACACTTTCATAGTCTCCAAGTTCACTCCCCGGGCCAGATTCGCCGCATACCCATCAGGGAACCGCAACGTGCTCATCCACTTCAGTATTTCCTTCCTAACTGGCCTTTTCAGGATGTAATCGGCCGGGCCCCTTTTCTATCTCTTGCTTGGCGCAGGGGTCTTCATCACAAGCTTTGGTCTATCACAAATCATTTCAATGTCGAGTCTAGCCTTAACGTTGTCCTTCGACTTCTTACCAAGGTCCATGAGTGTTGCCCAGAGTGCCTCGGCGACATTCTTTTCTGTGTGCATTACATCGATGTTGTGTGGAAGAAGAAGGTCCTTGAAGTACGGTAGCCTATGCAAGCCCGATATATGAGTCCACATGTGTGTGGTACCATATCCAATAAAACCACCGTTCACTTCATCAATTTGGAGAGCACATGTAACTCGGCAAGGACAAGGTGGCGGGGCTCCTAGGCTCGAGAATGGGGTCGGTGACTTGAACACCTTTTGTGAAATGCTTTTCATCCCGTCTCAATTCATGGCCCTCGGGGAGGAATTGCCGATGTTTGTCAAAAGAAGAGTGCTTGCCACCCTTTTTCAGCCAGGTGAACATCACATCTGTCTTGCATGTTGGGCAAGGGAACTTCCCGTGAACACACCACGCGAACAAGCCATACGCCAAGAAGTCATGCAATGAATACGGTACCACACATGCATTGTGAAGTTCCTCTTTGTAGCTCGGTCGTATGTCGGCACCCCTCGTCCCAAACATGTTGCAATTCATCCCACACTGGCTGCATGAACACACCCATATTGTTGCCCGGGTGTCCAGGTATTATCAGCGTCAAGAACACGTTCCTGGGTTCAAACATGACGCCGTGGGGAAGATTTAGGGGGATCACGAACACCAGCCAACAAGTGTACGGGGCCGCCATCATTCCAAACGGGTTGAACCCATCTGTTGCCAGCACGACGAGTATATTACGAGCCTCCTCAGCCTTTTCAGGATTCATGGCATCGAAGTGCCTCCATGCATCACCATCCGCTGGGTGTACCATCTTGGAAGTGTACCTCTTGCCTTTCTTGTGCCACATCATCATTTTCGCGGTATCCTCTGTCATATACAGCCGTTGGAGCCGATGTAAAAAAGGAAGGTGCCTTATGACCATCTCGGGGATCTTTGACTGACGCTTGATGCCGTCACTGCCTTCTACCTCCACATACCTAGAGATTTTGCACTTTGGACAGTGTGTTGCGTCCTCGTGTGTAAGGTCCTAGATGGCTAGAGGGGGGGTGAATAGCCTATAAAAATTTCTACAAACTCACTAAGCAAACTTCGTTAGATACACAAACGGCGGAAAGCAAGTTATGCTTAGCCTACTAGATGTTGCAAGCCTCCTATCCAAGCAATTCTAGTAGGTGATCACTAGTACACACAAAAGCTACCACTAGTGATCAAGAGTTCTACCCACGGGATTTAGTCTACACAAGAAGTGGTTCCCGACCGACCACACAAGCAATTCTACCCACGGGATTTAGTCTACACAAGATGTGGTTCCCGACCGACCACGCAAGCAATTCTACTCGCAAGAATGTAATCAAAGTAATACAAGAGAGGGTAGGAGCTTGTTATACCGACGTGTCGAGTCGAGGTTGCCAATCACCAAGAGAATGAGCAATCAATCACAATCGGCAACACACAATCGATGACAACCAATCACCGGGAACAAAGATGAACACAATTGTTTTTGTTCACCCGGTGTTCACTTGGGCACCGCCAAGCTAGTCACCGGTTGTGTCGACCAACACCTAGATGGTTCTTCGGTGTGACCCTCAAGTCACTAGCCCCTCAATGGCTCGCCCCGCAAGGCACCGCAAGACACCACTCTCAAGCGAGGTACTCAACGACACGCGCAATCCACTAGGATGCTCTTCGTGATCCCCACGAGGTGAGCTCAAACCTCTCACAAATCAACCGGAGGTGGCCAAGAACAATCACCTTCTCTTGCCAACGCCTCCAACAATCTCCAAGCCGGCTAGGAGCGGTACTCTCTAAGAGTAACAAGAAATCCACCGGCGAAACCACCCACAAGTGCCACTAGATGCCCTCAAGCAATGCAATGCACTAGGTGATTCACTCAATCTCTCTTAGGATGAACAACCAAGCAAGGGAGAAGAGTGGGAGAGAGTCTCTTAGCTCAAAGAATGCACAAGGGATGAGAAATGGCCAAGAGACCTCCCCAAGGGCCGGCCACCTTCTATTTATAACCCCTCAAACAAATGTGACCGTTACCCCCTCGGGAAGCCGAGCGGCACGCGCGGACGCGTGCTGCAAACCGCCGGACGCGTCCGCGCTTCTTCCTCGCGCGAGCCAAGTCGACCGTTGGCTCCGCGTTCAATCTCGTCCCGCCACGTGTGCGTCCGGCGCGGCGTCCGGCGCGCGCCATCGCGCGTCCGGCGCTCGCGTCCGGTTCCAGAGCCGCGCCCGGAACTTTACGGTCGGCGTCGGCGCGCGCCGGCGCGCGCCGGACGCGACACCTGCGCGTCCGCCGCCTTCTGCCCGTCCTGCAGCACCACGCCGTCGTTCATTGAGCGCCGGACCCTGCACAGTGATCACGCCGAGTCCGCCGCCTGCGTCCGCCGCGCGTCCGCCGCTCCGACCATGTCAGCCACTAGCACAGGCCAAGTCACAATGCGCCGGACGCGTCCGGGCGCCGCCCAAGGCGCGTCCGGCGCCTCCCCGAGCCGCCTTCGCCGTGTCGTGACACCAACTTCTCCAACATGCTATCCAACAAGTATACCAACTTGATCAACGGAGATAGCATGATTTCAACCAAATTTTGCATCCGGCGCAATAGAAAATATGCATCCATTTTTCCCGAAAGCGCCGAATCCCGCCTCACGAGCTCGGCGGGAGGAAGAGAGGGACCCAAACCCATCTCTACCCTGCAAACCACAGCGCACCAAAACGCCACCTTTGTAAATGTGCCAACACCACCAAGTGTACATCTCCATGTGCTTGTGTGTTAGCTTTTCACAACCATTTCCCAAAGGTTAGGTTAGCTCACTAGGTCCTACATGCAATGCACTTCATGAATTCACCTAGTGGCACCCATGCGTCGAATAGCCGATAAGACTTCCCCTCTTAATAGTGCGGCTATCGATCCTAAACCACTCACACCCTCTATGGTGTCTTGAGTGCAAAACAAAGATGGCCCTATAGGTTATACCTTTGCCTTGAGCCCATTTTGTTCCTCCAAATGATATGATCACTTCACACCATCATGTGACCGTCTCGATCCATCGACCTCGACTTCACTTGCCCTTCACCGTGCATCGGTCCATCGGCGCCTAGTCTTGCCCGAGCTTCACCATCGCATGGTCCTTCACTCCGAAGCCTCGACTAGCCCTTCACCTTCAACACCGGTCCATGGAGCCAAGCATCGTCTTGATCTTCATCTTTGATCACATGACACGTGTCATGCTTCATATTCAATATGCTCATCATGTGGACAACCTTTCTCTAAATCAACCACTTAGATAAACAAGGTTAGTCCTAGGTTTCATCAATTAGCCAAAACCAAACTAGGGACTTTCAATCTCCCCCTTTTGGTAATTGATGACAACCTCAACAAAGATGATTTTATAATAAAGATTTTGAACTTGTCATACTTGTCCAATCATTAAGCTCACAAGAGAAATTTGGACAATTATAGCAAGTTCGGTTTTGGTAGCATTAGCTCCCCCTACATATGTGCATAGAGTTTGGATTTGAAGCTTTGCACATATGCATGGATAAAATTGTGGGGAGAGTAATTCTACCAAAATGATGCTAAGGTGTAAGAAATGGACCTTTGAAGCGTGATACCAATCGGAGTTGCAATTTACACCATCCTTAGCACCATGAAGTAACTAGACATCCATCAAAAACTCAAGAACCCCGTGAGATCAACATTATAAGCAAAGTTCTTGAACCACTTGTAAAGCAAGGGGAGTTTAGTTACAACCTATGCATGCTAGTAGATCATTTCATCAATCAAGTTCTATACTAGCATTGCACCACACAAGCAAGGAGACACTACTTGTATAAAACTTTAAAACTAGGTGCCATGAGCAAGTCATATGAGAATGCACAAACAAATGCAACAACTTTGTTCATGAGCTTGCTCCCCCTTCTTGTGTGCAACAAAATTTTATTTACCCCTTTATCATGTTCAATCATCTTTTTCTCTCCCCCGTTGTCAACAATTGCCCAAAATGGGATCAAATTGTGGAGAGAAAAGGACTTTGATGGAGTAAACAAAACTTTAGTCAAATTTGGTTCAATCTAGATCACTTGCCAAAGACATTTAATTCGGTTTGAACCAAAGACAAGCTTCTTCACACCTCATGACAAGGGTTATCTTGCCTATGTTGAATTAAACACTTGTAGCAAATATTCTAGATTCAACACTAGGATTGCAAGCCCACAAACATGTCATATGTCACCACTAGATCAAGCAAAACATAGAAGCAATAGTGGTAAACATATATACATCAAACACATTTGATTTATCATGAATGCTCCAAATGCACCTTGTATGTCTACATGTGCTACCACAAGTATAGTCCTAAGCATGAATGATATGTCAACCAATGGTACCTTGCTTAGTCGAAGGAGAGGCATGTCAAGTAGTGGTGGGGTGCATTCAACACATGTTTGAGAAGTCAAGAATATTTAATTCATTCCTTAGCTTGCAAAACCTTCTTTCATCAAGTGGCTTGGTGAGGATGTCGGCAAGTTGATCATCGGTGCCCACACTTTCAATGGAAATGTCACCCTTTTGTTGATGATCTCTAATGAAGTGATGCCTTATGTCAATGTGCTTTGTTCTTCCATGTTGAACCGGGTTTTGTGTCATCTTGATTGCACTTTCATTGTCACAAAACAATGGCACATTCTTGAAGTTGATGCCATAATCCTTCAAAGTTGACTTCATCCAAAGTAATTGTGCACAACAACTCCCGCACTAACATATTCGGCTTCGGCGGTAGAGATTGCCACACTATTTTGTTTCTTTGAGGACCATGACACAAGTGATCTTCCAAGAAGTTGACATGTACCACTTGTGCTCTTTCTATTGATCTTGCAACCACCATAGTCGAGTCCGAATATCCAATCAATTCAAACTTTGACCCCTTAGGATACCACAATCCAACATCTCTTGTTTGCTTTAAATACCTCAATATTCTTTTTGCGGCCGTGAGATGACTCTCTCTAGGTGAGGCTTGATATCTAGCACACATGCAAACACTAAACATGACATCCGGCCTTGATGCGGTGACATAGAGTAGGCTTCCAATCAATGACCGATAATCCTTTTGATTCACCATATTGCCATCATGATCACTATCAAGATTCCCATTTGTGCCCATTGGAGTTGAAATTGGCTTTGCATCTTGCATTCCAAACTTTTTCAACATGTCCCTTATGTATTTCCCTTGACTCACAAATGTCCCATTCTTCAATTGCTTGACTTGAAGACCAAGGAAATAGCTAAGTTCACCAATCATGGACATCTCAAACTCTTTTGCCATCATTTCACCAAATTCTTCACAATATGCTTGATTGGTTGATCCAAAGATGATATCATCAACATATATTTGCACAATGAAGAGATCATTACCAATCTTCTTGGTGAATAGAGTAGTATCAACCTTGCCCGTAATGAACCCCTTGGAGTGAAGAAAAGTCTTCAATCTCTCATACCATGCTCTAGGTGCTTGCTTCAAGCCATACAAAGCTTTCTTCAACTTGTACACATGGTTGGGCTTCTTCTCATCTTCAAAACCGGGAGGTTGCTCAACATATACTAGCTCATTGATGATCCCATTGAGAAATGCACTCTTGACATCCATTTGATATAACTTGATGTTGTGGGCACATGCATAAGCCAATAGTATCCTTATTGCCTCCAACCTTGCCACGGGAGCATATGTTTCATCATAGTCAAGACCTTCAACTTGAGTATAGCCTTGTGCAACTAGTCTTGCTTTGTTTCTAATCACAACACCATCTTGATCTTGCTTGTTCTTGAAAACCCATTTGGTTCCAATGACATTGTGATCCTCCGGCCTCTCAACTAACTCCCACACATCATTTCTTGTGAAGTTATTGAGCTCTTCTTGCATTGCCATGATCCAATCGACATCATCCAAGGCTTCCTCAACTTTCTTTGGCTCTTTGGTTGACACAAATGATGCATACTCACAAATCATAGCCACTCTTGATCTTGTTTGCACACCACTTCTAACATCACCAATAACACTATCAATTGGGTGATCTCTTGCAACATGTTGTGGTTGTATCACTTGCACTTGATTGCTTGAGCTTGGTTGATCACTTGACTTGTCCTCGTTGGATGAACTAGCACCATGATCTTGCACTTGAGCATTGCTAGCTTGCCTCAATGGAGAATTGAGCACTTCATCTTTATCATCTTGCACAACAACCACTTGCTTTGCTCTAATGTCCCCAATGTCCATGTTCTTCATAGCTTCAACCAATTGAGTTCCACCAACATCTTCTAGATTCTCATCTTCATCTTGTGACCCATTGGTTTCATCAAATTGCACATCATGGACTTCCTCTCTAATGCCACTTGAATTGTTCCAAACTCTATAAGCTTTGCTTGTAGTTGAATAACCGAGTAGGAACCCTTCATCACATCTCTTTTCAAACTTCCCAAATCTAGTGCCCTTTCTCAAGATGTAGCATTTGCAACCAAACACTCTAAAATAGCCAATGTTGGGCTTTCTTCCATGAAGTAGCTCATATGGGGTCTTCTCTAGCAAAGTATGACAATAGAGCCTATTGATATAGTAACATGCCGTGTTGATTGCTTCATCCCAAAATGATTGGCTAACATTGTACTCATGAAGCATTGATCTAGCCATATCAAGTAATGTTCTATTCTTCCTCTCAACTAGGCCATTTGATTGTGGAGTGTACTTGGCCGAGAATTGATGACCAATGCCATAGTGATCACACAATTCTTCCATTCTTATATTCTTGAATTCACTCCCATTGTCACTTCTCACTTTCTTGATTCTCATGTCAAACTCATTGTGAACTCTAGTGAGAAAGGTCTTGAAGGTGTCATACACTTCACTCTTGTCACTAAGAAAGAATACCCATGAGAATCTTGTGAAGTCATCCACTATTACAAACCCATACTTGTTGCCACCAATACTTGTGTATGTAGTTGGGCCAAATAGATCCATGTGCAACAACTCAAATGCCTTGCATGTGCTCATTATGCTCTTCTTTGGATGTGAGTTTCCAACTTGCTTCCCGGCTTGACATGCACTACACAACTTGTCCTTCTCAAATACAACATCTTTCAAGCCTTCAACAAGATTGTGTTGTGTGAGCTTCTTCAATTGTTTCATGCCAACATGCCCAAGTCTTCTATGCCAAAGCCAACCCAAACTTGATTTTGATATCAAACATGTTGTCAAGGAGGCTTCACTAGTGTTGAAATCAACAAGATAGAGGTTCTCATATCTAAAGCCTTTGAACACCAAGTTGGAACCATCAAGAGAAACTACCTCAACATCATTTGCCCTAAAGATACACTTGTAGCCTCGATCACAAATTTGTGCCACCGAGAGAAGATTGAAATCCAAGCTTTCAACTAGCATTACATTGGAGATACTTATGTCATTTGATATTGCAATCTTGCCCAAACCAACAACTTTGCCTTTCTTGTTATTGCCAAAAGTAATTGACTCAATGCCACTATCATTCTTCTCAATTGAATCAAACATTCTTGATGTGCCGGTCATGTGTTGAGAACACCCACTATCAATAATCCAATGCCTTCCTCCGGCTTTATAATTTACCTACAAGCAAATCAATGAAGCTTAGGTACCCATTTTTGCTTGGGTCCTTGTAGGTTAGTGACTAAGCTCTTTGGTACCCAAATAGCCTTCTTCTTTGGGCCAACAATGGGTGTACCAACAAACTTAGCTTGCACACCTTTCACACCCTTGGTAAGCACATAACAAGAATCAAAAGGTATAGCATTGTCAAATTTCTTGTTTTGTTGCTTCTTGTTGCAATTTTGCTCTAGGTGCCCAACTTGCTTGCATTTATAGCAAAACCGACCATTGCTCTTCTCAAAGCTAGGCTTTGGAGTTGCAAAGGCCGACTTGCCCTTCTTGGGGTTATAGCCCAATCCCTCTTTGTTAAGAGAGAACCTTTGGCTACCCAAGCACTTTAGCAAGCGGGCCTCACCACCATAGGCTTTGCCTAAGGCATGAGTGAGCTCATCCACCTCCTTCTTGAGGGTCTCATTCTCTACCATTAGTGTAGCATCACAAGTGAAGCCATCACTAGTAGTGGAGATAGAGTCGGTGGTGGTGGTGGATGATGTGCTACAAGAAGGGTTAGCATTTGTCATGATGATAGGTTGATAAAATGACTCATCAATGATGTCACAAGTAAGGCCTATATCACATGATGCAACCACCACTTTCTTTGCTTGTTGCTCAAGTAGAAGTGAGTGAGCCTTTTCAAGCTTAGAATGAGCATCACCAAGTTTCTCATGGTCTTCCACTAGACACTCATGAGTGGTCATAAGCTCACCTAGGGCTTTCTCAAGTATTTCTACTTTCATTGAAAGCTTCTTGCACTCCTTTTCCTTGGCAATAGCTATATCTCTAGTTTCTTGCATCAAGTCATATAATTGATCCTTAGAAGGTTCATCATCATCATCAACATTATCAACATCGTGAGCATATTCCATCTCACTATCATCATCACTATCATCATATTGTACCTTGGTTTCCTTGGCCATGAAGCACGATGGTGATGAAGAAAATAATGAAGGCTTCTTGTTGACGGCGATGGAAGCCATAGCCTTGTTGCTTGTATCTTCATCTTCATCATCATTGTCACTTTCCCAAGTGACCACAAATGCACCATTCTTGCCCTTCTTGAGTGTCATCTTGGCCTCATGCTTCTTCTTCTCAAACTTGCCCTTGTTGTAGTTTTTCTTCTTCTCATATGGGCATTCGGCTTGTAGATGCTCGATGCTATCACAATTGAAGCACTTTCTTGGTTGCTCTTGCTTCTTGAAGTTGTTCCTCTTGAAGCCTCTTCTCTTGATGAACATGTGTCCCATCTTCTTCACTACAAGAGCAAGTCCTCATCATCAATCTCAAAGTCACAATCTTCCTCATTGTTTTCTTCTTCTTCAAAGATTGGTGCTTTGCCCTTGGTGGATGTGGCTTGGAATGCCACGGTCTTCTTCTTCTTCTCTTCCTCCACCTTCTCATCATCTTGATCAAACTTGTCATATGTCAAGACTTCACCAAGCAAATCATTTGGCTTCTTATTCTCAAGCCCATCTCTTTGTAGCATTAGCTTCAACATCTTGAAACTCTTCGGCAAGCAAATCAAGAACTTGTGACAAAAGTCTTCATCTTTTGTCTTGTGCCCCAAACTCTTGAGATCATTCACAATCACTTGTAGACGATGAAACATTTCAATGATTGTTTCATCCTCCTTCTTCTTGAAGTTCTCGAACTCACTCTTGAGTCCATATAACTTGGCACTCTTCACAACCTTGGTGCCCTCATAGGTCTCACCCAACCTAGTCCACACTTCACTAGCAAGCTCCAAACCCTTGATCCCCTCAAACACCTTTGTATCAATGCCATTGTATAGAGTGTTGAGAGCCATTCTATTGCATGTGATGTTGGCTTTGTCCTCATCGGTGAGATGATCATTATCAAGAATAGCATAGTCATGCAATGTAACTTGCAAGACTCTCTCTTGTATTGAACCAAGATACATGATCATCTTTCTCTTCCAATGATCAAAGGAACTAACTCCATCAAACATAGGCGGTTTGCCCCCAACATGGTTGAACACAATTTGAGCCATCTTAACACCGTAGGATGTTAAGCCTTGCACAAAAACGGTGACCTCGGCTCCGATACCACTTGTAAGGTCCTAGATGGCTAGAGGGGGGTGAATAGCCTATAAAAATTTCTACAAACTCACTAAGCAAACTTCGTTAGATACACAAACGGCGGAAAGCAAGTTATGCTTAGCCTACTAGATGTTGCAAGCCTCCTATCCAAGCAATTCTAGTAGGTGATCACTAGTACACACAAAAGCTACCACTAGTGATCAAGAGTTCTACCCACGGGATTTAGTCTACACAAGAAGTGGTTCCCGACCGACCACACAAGCAATTCTACCCACGGGATTTAGTCTACACAAGATGTGGTTCCCGACCGACCACGCAAGCAATTCTACTCGCAAGAATGTAATCAAAGTAATACAAGAGAGGGTAGGAGCTTGTTATACCGACGTGTCGAGTCGAGGTTGCCAATCACCAAGAGAATGAGCAATCAATCACAATCGGCAACACACAATCGATGACAACCAATCACCGGGAACAAAGATGAACACAATTGTTTTTGTTCACCCGGTGTTCACTTGGGCACCGCCAAGCTAGTCACCGGTTGTGTCGACCAACACCTAGATGGTTCTTCGGTGTGACCCTCAAGTCACTAGCCCCTCAATGGCTCGCCCCGCAAGGCACCGCAAGACACCACTCTCAAGCGAGGTACTCAACGACACGCGCAATCCACTAGGATGCTCTTCGTGATCCCCACGAGGTGAGCTCAAACCTCTCACAAATCAACCGGAGGTGGCCAAGAACAATCACCTTCTCTTGCCAACGCCTCCAACAATCTCCAAGCCGGCTAGGAGCGGTACTCTCCAAGAGTAACAAGAAATCCACCGGCGAAACCACCCACAAGTGCCACTAGATGCCCTCAAGCAATGCAATGCACTAGGTGATTCACTCAATCTCTCTTAGGATGAACAACCAAGCAAGGGAGAAGAGTGGGAGAGAGTCTCTTAGCTCAAAGAATGCACAAGGGATGAGAAATGGCCAAGAGACCTCCCCAAGGGCCGGCCACCTTCTATTTATAACCCCTCAAACAAATGTGACCGTTACCCCCTCGGGAAGCCGAGCAGCACGCGCCGGACGCGTCTGCCGCAAACCGCCGGACGCGTCCGGCGCTTCTTCCTCGCGCGCGAGCCAAGTCGACCGTTGGCTCCGCGTTCAATCTCGTCCCGCCACGTGTGCGTCCGGCGCGGCGTCCGGCGCGCGCCATCGCGCGTCCGGCGCTCGCGTCCGGTTCCAGAGCCGCGCCCTGGAACTTTCTGTTCGGCGTCCGGCGCGCGCCGGACGCGACACCTGCGCGTCCGCCGCCTTCTGCCCGTCCTGCAGCACCACGCCGTCGTTCATTGAGCGCCGGACCCTGCACAGTGATCACGCCGAGTCCGCCGCCTGCGTCCGCCGCGCGTCCGCCGCTCCGACCATGTCAGCCACTAGCACAGGCCAAGTCACAATGCGCCGGACGCGTCCGGCGCCCGTCCAAGCGCGTCGGCGCCTCTGCGAGCTGCCTTTCGCCGTGTCGTGACACCAACTTCTCCAACATGCTATCCAACAAGTATACCAACTTGATCAACGGAGATAGCATGATTTCAACCAAATTTTGCATCCGGCGCAATAGAAAATATGCATCCATTTTTCCCGAAAGCGCCGAATCCCGCCTCACGAGCTCGGCGGGAGGAAGAGAGGGACCCAAACCCATCTCTACCACCGCAAACCACAGCGCACCAAAACGCCACCTTTGTAAATGTGCCAACACCACCAAGTGTACATCTCCATGTGCTTGTGTGTTAGCTTTTCACAACCATTTCCCAAAGGTTAGGTTAGCTCACTAGGTCCTACATGCAATGCACTTCATGAATTCACCTAGTGGCACCCATGCGTCGAATAGCCGATAAGACTTCCCCTCTTAATAGTGCGGCTATCGATCCTAAACCACTCACACCCTCTATGGTGTCTTGAGTGCAAAACAAAGATGGCCCTATAGGTTATACCTTTGCCTTGAGCCCATTTTGTTCCTCCAAATGATATGATCACTTCACACCATCATGTGACCGTCTCGATCCATCGACCTCGACTTCACTTGCCCTTCACCGTGCATCGGTCCATCGGCGCCTAGTCTTGCCCGAGCTTCACCATCGCATGGTCCTTCACTCCGAAGCCTCGACTAGCCCTTCACCTTCAACACCGGTCCATGGAGCCAAGCATCGTCTTGATCTTCATCTTTGATCACATGACACGTGTCATGCTTCATATTCAATATGCTCATCATGTGGACAACCTTTCTCTAAATCAACCACTTAGATAAACAAGGTTAGTCCTAGGTTTCATCAATTAGCCAAAACCAAACTAGGGACTTTCATCGTGGTCCTCCCTGAATAGGACACACCCATTCTTACAAGCATGAATCGGCTCGTACGGCATCTTGAGTGCTCGAAGCATCCTCTCGTGACTCGTACGTGCTCTTCGGCAACTCGTGAAGCTTCGGAAGCAAGTTGCCAACCGTCGCCAACACGAGATCAAAACCTTCTCGACTGATGCCCAGTGACGACTTCAACGCAATTAGTTGAGAAATGGCATCCAGCTGCGAAACATGTGTCTTCTTGTGAAGGGGCTTCTGTGCCACCTCCAGCATGGCGAAGAACGCCTTTGCGGTTTCCTCCGGATCCTCCTCCGCCTCTATTCCTTCAGGGAACCCCCCTTCCCCGGTAGTCTTCCATCGGATCTCGCCATCCCGGCATCGCATCAAGGTCCTCGAGGAGCTGCCTCACCGGCACCTCCCTAATAGGATCTCGTTCACCATGGTGGACCCAGCGCGTATAGTTTGGAACGTATCCGTACTTGAAAAGATCTTCCATAACCGTATGCCTGTCTCTCCATTTCTTGTTCTTACATTTGCTGCATGGACACCGCATCCGAATCGACCCTCTAGCAGCTCGGTCAAATGCCTGCTCCAGGAAAGCACTGGTCCCCCTAACCCATTCAGTGGTCTATTTCTCCCTTGTCCAGCCAGTGTACATCCACTCACGGTCAGCCATCCTCGACATGCGCCAATGTAAGCGAGCAATAAAACCAAGCATATGCATCTACAAGGCGTTCCTACCATCTAATAGGTGAAGGATAGGTCCTAATCCCACCCGAGGATGCGTAGATGAGGCTAGCTTCCATGCTCCGCGCATCCGAGACGGAATTTCGCGGCACCTCCCCGGCTTGTTCTCCCGATACACGTCCCGGCGGGAGAGTGTGCATCCGGAGAACAACGGGGAGGGGCTGCCGAAACTCGACTCGAACCGGGCGGAACATGGAAGCTAACCCATCTACGCATCCTCGGCTGTCCAAAAACGTGGACAATCCAAAAGAGACACCGTCGCGATATGCACCGATCCGCATACCAACGACCGCGAATCTCTTTCGGACGAGAGACGCCTAAATCGGTTACGCAAAGTAATTACAACAACTATAAGACACGAGAGGTGATTTATACCTAGGGTGGCGGTGCGAGGCGGGTAGGTGCACGAACACGGTCAAGGTCCCCTCCGACAAGTCCCGCTACGCAAAACAATAAAAACATCACTATTAGTTAAAAATTTCGTGGAACCTCCCCGTACGGGAGGTTCCCAAAACCTGCAAGAAAAAACATCGGCTCGAAGGCCGACATCCACATTGGGGCACGATGGCCCACACATCCACATAACCGGCACGAAGGCCCACACAATAACAACACCGGCATGAAGGCCAGGCACGACAAAACCGGCACGAAGGCCGACAACACTAGGGCTTTACCTTCTCCACCAGCGATGCGCGGGGACGTGCGTGGACGAATGCCGTGGACAAACGGTGTCGACGACATGGACGAACGAAGCGGCCCTTCTCCTCCTCCCTTCTCTTCCTCCTCACTTCTCTTCTTCCTCCCTTCTCTTCCTCCTCCCTTTTCTTCTTCTTCTCCTCCCTCTCCTCCCTTTTCTTCTTCTTCTTCCTGCTGCCCTTCTCTTCTTCCTCCTTCCTCCTACCTCGAGCAGCACGGGGGCAGGGGACGAGCAGGGCCGGCGAGCAGCAGGGGGGCACCGATATGCACCTGCTGCCTGCTGCCGATTCGCAGGGCTCCGGCTCCGGCTCCAACCTCCGGCTCACCGTGGGCAACGGCGAAGGGCGGACGGTGCGGCGGCCACGAAGGGTGGACGGTGCGGCGGCCACGAAGGGCGGTGGCAGGGAGAGGCGCCGGAGGTCGGAGAGGCGAGATTAGCACGAGGCGGCAGCCGAGCGAGCGGCGGGCGGGCGCGCGGATGGAATGGATCGGGCGCGGCGGCGGAGGCGGAGGAGGGGTCGTGGGCGCGGCGGCGGCGGCGGGCGCGGAAGGGAGCCCGTGTGCTCCTCGGGCGGCGACCGAAGCGGGGATGGAGCGGGCGGGCGTGCGGGGCGGCGAGGGGGCGGGAGGGCGGCGCGGTCGATCGGCCGAGCGGGAGGTCGGGCGGCGGGGCGAGGGGCGGCGGGCGGGAGGATCTGCGCGGCCGGAGCGGTGGCCGGAGCGGTGGCGGAGTGGCGGAGGGCGGCGGTGGCGGCGTCGGGTAAGCGGCGGTCGCGCGGTGGGTGGCGGAGTGTCGGCGGTCGCGTCGGGGCGGGGAATGGGGATGGGGCGCGGTAGGGTTGTTAGTTCATGGGCCGGCCGGGCTTTTTTTTAATTTTGGACCGCTTTTGCCGGCGGCCGGCCCGGCCGTGTCGGCAAACAATTTTCCTTTTTTTTTTTAAATCTTTTCGCCGACAGCCCGGCCCAGCCGGCTGTCGGCAAACAATTTTTTCCTTTTTTTAAAAATCTTTTCGCCAAATGCCCGGCCCGGCCCGGCTGTCGGGCAAACAAGTTTTCTTTTTTCTAAAAAAATCTTTTCGCCGACAGCCCTCCCGACAAGGTTTGTCGACGAAACAAGTTTTCTTTTTTTAAAAAAATCTTTTCGCCGACAGACCCTCCCGACAAGGTCTGTCGGCGAACATTTTTTGCCGATCGCATCCAAGTGCGGTCGGCAAAGAAAGTTTCAAATTTTTGTTTTTTTAATTCATTTTTTTTAAGGTCTGAGTAACACAATTACATCTCAAATTTAAAAACTTGGGGATGTTTTGAGTTATTTAGCTATATTTCATTAATTTTTTTTCCTCACTTCAATTTTCCCGCATTATTCAAGTTTGAACTGCAGGTGCATGAAATAATGAAACTTTAGCCTTCAAAAAATGATATTCATGGTGGGAGTGTGTTTTAAGGCCGTGTACCAACTCTCACCCAAAAGTTCCAAGTCCTTGTCCACGTAACAAGAGGCTCCAGGATTGGTAAAAGTGTTTTTAATTATATAAAATCCAAACGAAGTCGAAAAATCACGAAAATTGACGGGGTGTCGTGTTATCGCATGTGGAGGCTATGGAAAAAATTTGAAAAAGTTTGGAGCAAGTTGCGGCGTCACATGCTCAAAAGCCGTTTCACAACTCCACATGTGATCACAAGTCGAAGTCGGAGTTGTGCGGGTTTTGAGCATGTGACACCGCAACTTGCTCCAAACTTTTTCAAATTTTTTTCATAGCCTTCACATGCGATAATACGACACCCCGTCAAGTTTCATGATTTTTCAACTTCGTTTGAATTTTATATAATTAAAAAACACATTTACCACTCTGGATGGTCGTGTTACGTGGACGAGGACTTGAAACTTTTGGGTGAGCTTTGGTACACGGCCTTAAAAACACACTCCCCACCATGAATATCATGTTTCGAAGGCCAAAGTTTCGTTATTTCATGTACCTGCGGTTCAAATTTGAAAATACGGGAAAATTCATGTGAAGGAAAAAAAACTAACGAAATATAGCTAAATGTTTTCAAAAAGACCCAAATTCAAACATGTGATTGTAAACAATGTATCTAGGCAACAAAAAAATTTTGAAGTCAAAATTCGAAAAACAAAAATATAGTTTGCCGACAACCAACGGTGGGCGTCGGCAAACCCCGGACTTTGCCGACAGCCGACAATGGCTGTCGGCAAACTGTCTTCGCCGACGGAGGGAGGCTGTCGGCAAACTTTGCCGACAGCCCTAACGGCGTGGCTATCGGCGAAGCAAACGGCGACGACGCCGTTTGGTCGAGCAAGCCCAGCTGACCCTTGGTTTCCGGCTGGCTGGGTCGGGAAAAAGAATCTTCGCCCGACAAAAGAATGTTCGCCGACAGCCCGTGGATCCGGGGCTGTCGGCGAAGTTGAATTTGCCGACAGCGGGTTTCGGGCGTCGGCAACAAGCTGGTTCGCCGACAGCCCGATCCTGGCAATCGGCAAACCCTGGCTGTCGGCGAACAGCCGGATTCCTGTAGTGATTGCTTAAATGTTTTTTGATAGGTCAAAACTGAAAATCGCAGAATGAAGCACAGATAACAATCTAGAATCCCACCCATATTTTGTTAAGATTCAAAAAATGATATCGGCATCAACAGGATAAATTAAAAGAGTAAGCGATTGCAATACTCACCTCATTAAATGGAATCATTTACCATACTCAAAAGGTTTCCCGTGTATATACCAATTCCATCACTAGACACCATCTCTGCCAGAGGTGTACAAGTATTGGTCCTCGGATTATAAATCCTCAATAATTGACTAGATCCAATATAAATAACTATACTCCCATTGTTCAGTATCACCAAAGGATGTGAAAGGAATCCATCATTGACATTCAAATTAACTTCGACAGTATGTTGTTTGACCCACAAGCCCTTTGCAAAGTCCATCAGAAACCACAGGTCCATAGAAACTTGTGATGTGCGGTGGACCAGAACTAAGGATTCATTAAGGGCAGCCAGAGAAAGTCTGTTATATCTCCTTCTAGCAAGGATGGATACAGGTCCTCGGAGAATTGGCCCCCACACTTCTGTCAGAAGGTCAAAGGATGCAATGCCTTTTGGTCGAACATCTTGGTTGCTCACATTCTCGTTCAAGAGAAAAAACACAACTCCATCAATAGCCACTCTGCTCAGCGGGTTCATATCAACACGATCCTGTGCGGCCTTCTTTCCTCTCCACTGAGCATCCCTGCTGCCACCGAGTGTGAAGACCTCGCATAGCTGTTCAGAGGGGAATCTGCAGTGGGAGTTATCATCAATCATACGAATCAACTTGAACTCCCCCGTCGAGGCAACCTTCCCAAATGCAATGGAAACCCTACAAAATATAATTTCAAGAAGTCGAGTTTCCGTGCTGTGTTCGTGTGACAATTCTTCAGGCAGGACAAATCTCTCTCCAGTGACTAGGTTGAGCAACTGACAGCGCATGCTGTTCTCTTCTCCAATGCAGGCGAGATTGTGCTGGGTGGATATCAGCGTCAGCCGCTCATCTTCTCTCGAAGTCCAGCGGATATATTTAATGACCCGGCCAGAGAGGTCTATGATGCGCCAAAGAATGCCCCAATCACCACGATATGATTTGCCGCGGCCTGCTGCGACGATGAGCGGCCGTTGGTGATGGGCGGCATGAGCGGTGATGAACTGCGGATCGGAGAGAAGGGATCGCCACGGCCGACAGACGACACGGAGGCGGCAGAGCTCCTCGGCCGGAAGGCGGATCAGGATCTCGTAGATCGCGTCGATAGGTAGCACGCCTCCACCTGCTTCTGCTTCTGTCCTGGAGCGCAGAGTCGACGACGCCATTGCTGTTGGCTGTTGCTCGTCTGGAGAAAGATTTTGCGGCGCTTGTGATTGGCTGATTGCACGGCTCACACACTAGAAGGATCGAGGATAGACGAGTAAAGCTTAGCTTACCAACCAAGCGCGGTGGACCTCCGAAGCCGCGTGTTATAATCCCCCGCCGGCGGTGGTTAGGTTAATTAGCCTGATACCCTCCGCCGCCGTGCGGCTGCCCTTGACTGTTGTGTTTTGACGATGAGCTGCGGAATACAGGATTTCACGGTTTAGTTATTCTTTTAGAAATAGATTTCACTTTTTTGTATTTCGATGAGGTGTTCACAATCAAATTCGGCCTAGGAAAGTTTAGAATTGGCCCATGATAGTTTTGCTCCGATCTAAACAAAACTGTACGAAAGGATATAAAAACAGTATATCATAATTTTTGCATACAGGATAATACCAATGCTAGTAATAACTTTATTATATTCTTTGCCAAACTTTTCCAATCCCCAGTTGTTCGGCGCGTCTCCTAGTGATATTCAGAGGCCTTCTTGGTTGATACGTGTCTGGATGAGATTCCGTGGCGTTCTTGGTTGGTGCATCTCTCCACAAGCGTTGGTCTTTGTTAACGCAAATATAAAAATTAAATCAGCGAACGCACGAATACAGTTGCAGCTTTCAATTGAGAGTATTACAAGGTATCTATTTCCAAGGGAACATGAAGTATATTAATCAAAGTTCAAGTTTGTCCAAGGATAACACATAAGAGCATCTCCGTAGTTTGCTAAATCAACTTGCTATCCTTATTTATTTGGCAAAACCACAAAATACACTCTCCAACAGTTTGGTAAATCAACTTGCTATCCCTGGCAACTTGCTATCCTCCAGCCTCACACTGCCATATTTACCAAGTTGCCAAAGCCTTGCTATCGCGAAAATTCTCCATCGCCGACTCCTCTCCCACGCGATCTCCTCCCCTCCCGCGCGCACGAAGTCTATTCGGGCAGCCGCTAATATCAACAAGTCATCGTCATCGGATGATTCTTCAGCCAATTGTCTTTGCGCACGGGATCTCTTCCTAGGCATGATTCCTGAAGGACAAAGATTTAGAATGAACAATGGCATGCAGAATATTTAAAATCGCAGCACCTGTGGAGGCCATTCATGGGAGGTGAGATTGACCTTGGTGGTAGCAGATGCCCGCCTTGGTGAAGAAGATGACTGCCTTGTTGTAGATAATGGCCGGCTGCTTTCACGTACAAGAGACGACGGCGGCTATCACGAACATACGAGAGGCGGCGGCTATCGATCAACGACGTACGAGAGGCGGCAGCTATCGATCACGAATGTACCAGAGCCGCGACGCTGCTTTCACGTATCGAGATGATGAGGGACGACGAGCGGTGCGAGAGGAGGCCCGTCGGGAGGCGCACATTGTGTTGGGGTGGGCCTATTTTTTTTTTTTTAAGTTTAGCAAGTGGGTTTAAAAAACTATTGGAGATACATTTATTTTTCACTTGCCTTAACATTTAGCAAGTTGCTAAATCACAAGATTTGGCAAGTTATTTTTAGCTCACTATTGGAGATGCTCTAAATGCAGGTAATATATATTTTTGTGGGTAGAGAGGAATTTCCTAAGGTTTCAATAATTCATCTAAAATCAAGGTTACTTCAAGGTTTACTTACTTCGGGACATCAGACCACTATCCTCATATTGAAATAAGAAAGAAGCTAAGTTCCAACTATAGTCATACAAACACCAACGCGGAATATGTCGACCTTCAAGGCTATCACCACCTAGAGCAACCACAATTATATGTGGGGTTGGATGCAATA
The DNA here is from genome assembly GCA_018135685.1 of Themeda triandra. Lineage (NCBI taxonomy): Eukaryota > Viridiplantae > Streptophyta > Magnoliopsida > Poales > Poaceae > Themeda > Themeda triandra. The sequence goes on along the minus strand of JAENPR010000236.1, from coordinate 139,913 downwards.
CCAGGTAATCACAAGACTAAGCACCACGCATGTTCTATTGATTCAACTACTCTCGTTTTGCAAAGACTAGAACACTCGATGCAAGTGGGAATCCAATAAGAGCATCTTCAACGGTTTTGCAAATGGGCTTTGCATTCTTATTTTTGCAAAAAAAAAAAAACTCTAAAAATCTACTATCCAACGGTTTGTCAAATGGGCTTGACATTTTTGTTAACTTGGCAAAATCCTGGGATGAGTAGGCATATATGTAAGCCTCGTCCGTGCTTGGCATCTCTGGTCCTCGCACGATTTCCGTCCCCCGTGCGTGCCCTCACATGTTTGCTCCCTCCCCCGCGCATTCTCTTGTTGCCGCCACAGTATTTTGCCCGCGAAATCCTGCAGCGATCGACTCAGTTCTTCCAGCACTCCACATCGATCTTCATCAACGCCGGTTGTGGGCCATGGATTCAGTCTTCCACTATGTGCATACGGTTTCCATGGTGCCTAGGGTTTACGTGTTGCTGGAGTAGTAGGTTGTAACAACTCCAGTTTTCGGCATAATAAACCTTGCACATCATGAGCATAAGCATCTCATAAGCATAACATGTTCATCATTGGCTGAATTGCTTAATGTTTGTCTCTTTGTGGTGAAATAGATTTTTTTGGGTAAATATATATATATTAGTTTCCAAATTTTTCCAAAAAGCCCTGTTTACATTGCTCGGATCAAGTTGGCACCTGAATAGAGTTTTAGAGCAAATTATTTGGAGAAAACTTTGTTTTTACACCAAGTCATGAAAATGGGTTTAAGGCTTTCAAAAGGGCAAAAACAGAAAGGGGAATATTGAAAAAAATAATATTTTTGTAATTCTAATTTGACCCTAATACACATTTTCAAATCTAAGCCGAATTAGCAAAAACTTTCTACATGAAGATTATTCTACTCGTCAAATGGAGAAACTTTCATGTTTGGAGTTTTTCCAAATTCGCTATATTTTTGGAGTTATTCACGGTCAAAATTTTTAAGTGAAGACAAAAGCGGTGGGACCCACCCTGGGCCCCACCTGTCATCACCTTCTCCTTCCCCTCTCCGCTTCGCGCACAGGAAAAACGGCAGAGCGCCGCAGCGCCGCTGCCGCCGCGTTGCTGCCCTCGCTGCCGCCCCGCTGGCGTCGCCTGAGTCGAGCACGCCTTGTCCCCCTCGCCAATGCTGTCCCCTGCCGCTCTGCCGCCTCGCTGCCGCGCTGCAATCGCCGAGTTGCCGTCGCCGCATCACCGCACGCCGCGCTCCGCCAACCGCAAGCGCCAAGTGCTACGCGACACCGCCATCGAGCACGCCCGTCCTTGCCTGTCGTCCTGCTTTGCTTCCACGCTGCACCGCCTGCATCACTACGCAGAGCGCCATGGTCACCATCGCCGCCAAGTCCGCCTTCGCTCCCGCGCCCGTGACCGCGCCCCCTCGGCTCAAATTGGCCAAGCCGAGTGGCTTTAAAACCAGCGCCTCACTCTCTCCTCTCACTCGCTCTCTCCTCTGCCCTCGCTCGCTCTCGTCCCAGTCGCCCGAAGGCCGACGCCGCCGCCGCTAAGAGCCGCCATCGCCGCCACTCTGCTTTGCGCTCCTAGTTACTTTAGCCCAGCGCCAAGCCCGCTGCCGAGCTCGCGCTCGCGCGCAGCGCCTCGCTGGCCATCTCGCCTCGCGAACCGGCCACCGCGGAGGCCGCACCGAGTGCGTAGCCGAACGGCAGTTTGCCGCCCCCATACATCTTTTCCTCCACGCCTCCTCATCCAAATCCTTCGAGAGCATCACGTTCCTCAGCGCGCGCCGCTCCCTCGACGCCCCTTCGTCGACGTCGAGCTCCGCCGTGGGCGCCCGCCGCCGGAGCGCCGCCGTCGGAGCGCCGTGCCTCGCGCGGTCCCGCCGCTCCCGGCCGTCGCGAGCCACGCTAGGAGCGCGGCCGGGTGCGCCTTGCCGCCAGGGAGCTCCGCCGCCTCCTTAGGGCCGCCGCCGGCCACCTAAGCCGCCGGCGCGGCGAGCCTAGGCCGCCGTCCTCTGTTCCCCAGCCAGCAGGGACCCCATCCGTGAAGAAGAAGAAGGTGAGGGGCCAGTATGTAAAGCGACCAGACACAAGCAGTTGCGGATCTAGGCTTATGTGAATCGGGGAAAGTCTAGGGGCCTAACTGAAAAGTGTTTGTCTTATCCGGATAAAGGAAAATAATTTCCAGATTTTGGTTTTAATCTTGCAAAAATCATAGAGGGGCAAGGAATGTCCAAATCAAGTGATTCAACTTGCAGTATTTTTTTTATGGAATGAACTATGCACAAAAAATATGAGTTTGCATGTTGGTGAAACTTTTCAGTGTAGATTTATTTAATTTCTAGATATGTATTAATCTTAGGAAATTCATAAGTAATTGTAGGATGCTCAGAAAAATATGGTTTTAGTCTTGTTGATCTTGTATTGAGATGCTCTGTCTATGGTGAAAATAGCACATGCATGTTTAGTGTAATTTTATACAGTTATAGTTTAAGCTTGATTTATGAGCTAGAGAGGAATTAATTCATAAATCAATTATAGGCATGTGATCTGAGTTTGATAATTTTTGTGGGCTCATTGTATACCAATGTGCAGCCCCTGATTCTATGATATGCTTGGTTTGCATGATTTGGTAGTGTAAAGTATTTTTAGGTGACCCTCTGCCAGGTCACTTGTCATTTTTGTGTAGGGCAGTTGGTGCATCCAAATAGGTTGAAATTTGGATGATGATATGTTTGTGACATGTGTTACCTACTGTAATTTTTATAGGATTTTAGAGGTAGCCAATCATGGTGCTCCTGTTCAACTCTTGGATGTTCAATTTAAGGGTTAAGTCCATTGATGCTAGGCTAATCTAATTATAAGTTGGGTTTCTGATTAACTTGTCTATAGATGATAGTTAGTGTGTTAGCTTGACCATCTACTGTTAAAGTTTCATGGGCATTGCATGAATGGTTTAGGAGTTATGGGTGTGACAAGATGGTCACCAGGGCTGTTTTAGTGGCTGTTTTGCCAGAATCAGTCCTGATGTTCTGTGTTTTAGGTGTAGTTAACCTGGGAATCAGTTTGTGATGTCTTCATATATTTGATGGAGAATTTCATAAGCTTTCCAGAATGTCTTCATTCATATCCATAGGGTCTATGGTTATTTATTTACGATTTATTTACTGATCTGTTAGTTATATGGTTAGGACTAGTATTGATGCTTGAATAAGTGATGTTGTGTGCTAGGCTTATTGTCAGGTGTTCAAGGTGATTAGTGGTATGATGGGTGGTTAAGTAGTATACTAGGATTACATTGTTATAGTAGAAAACGTAGTAGATGACATGTGCTTATGGTACACATTCTTGGATGATGTTGACTACCTTGTAGAAAGAATAAGCAAAGCACGCATTCGCATGATCATACCATGTGTATTCTTAGTATTCATACATGCACCCACATCATACAGGATCGCTAGGAGAACAGAACGTGATGTGGGACAATGATCCAAAGGAGGAGTCACCAAGGGGAACCACGGCACGTGAGGTGATCGAGGACCAGGAACCAGACGTGGAGTGATCAAGTGCTGGGAGCTTCAACATTGATCGTATTAGGAAGGCAAGCCCCGGAGCATTTCTCCTACGGTTTGCAAAATAATTTACTTTGCGTCCTTTATTGTTTATGATGCATTAAGTTTATAGGCGTTACTTGGAACCGTTCTTTGCATTATGAGTACCTTGATCCACCGAATACCGTTACCCCTTTTTAAGTTCAGGATCGTTCATATGCTTAGCACTGCTTAATTAGATCGGTAGAAGACGGGTGATTGACCCTCATCCGCGAGGTAGGTGGTTACTACCCTTTGGTTGATACTATGGAGGTTGGTTAGAGAACATAACCATGTGGCCTTGTTAAATCACGACTAGTCGGAGTTTGTGGTGTGTTAGACCACGGAAACTCCGGCGATGTCACTTAATGGGACTATGGCTTTGTACGTCCTCGGATCATGTTGAACAATGCCTCACGATAGCCGGAAGGATGCGATCATCCGACCGCGAAGCCTTGAGGATGTTTGGGCCGGAATTTCAACGGAGTTGAGTGTGTTGCCCACAGCGCGGTATTAAAGCCGGTGGCCGGTCGCGCGGAGGTACACGGTAGCGGGCATGCCCCCGGTGCAACCGTATTCGTTGAAATCCGTGTTTCCACCCGAATAGACCAAGGTGACCGTCACTCGTTCGGCGGCGAGTGTGGTTTGTGTGAGGAATACCCGCACCTGGTTTGCAATCGATTATAATCGCCATCGTTCCCGGACGGTGAACACTTGACCGAGCAAAATGGCACTGTCGCAAATCATTGTGAAAAAAATAGGATGGTTATGGTTCTATGTTGTTGATGTTTGTATGCTCAACTGAAGGATAGGATAGCATTGTTTGCTCATACCCTGGAGTTGGAGTAGTACAGTGCTAATCTAGTGATGTCGGGATCCAACCTAAAAGATGATAAGCTAGAGAGTCCTTTATCACTAAATGATTATTTAATAAGCTCATCTTTTATTGCAATTAAATGAGTCGGCTATCCCACTTATAAAGCCTTGCATACTCCTTGGTGTCACTTTATTTTTGGTTTATGACGGGTAAGTCTAGCCGAGTACTTTCTTGTACTCGGGTTTTATTCCCATTTGTTGCAGATCATAAGACCTTTGCTGTGGCAACAAGATGGACCTGTATCCCACTACGGGAGGATTAGACCTTGGGCAAGGTCATCTCTTATATCTCATTCCTCCATGCTTTTGCCGGATTTGATGATGGACCAGGCACTATTTTTAACTAAGTGTGCGTTTGTAAAACAACACCTTATTTTGCTTCCGCAGTTTGGATTTGAACTTGGTATTGTAATAACTATTTTCGCAACTCCGATGTAATCAACTATTTGTGAACTTATGTATTACTATGAACGGTATTATGTTGAACTTAATTCGGTCTGGGCTGTATTGTGGAAAGTTTGAAATCCTTTGTGGTTTCACGGACTACGGGTTGATATAAGCGTCATGTGCTAATTAAGTTGCTTAGGCGACATCATTAGTACATTATGTTTATATTAATTGGTCGGTTCTGTTACATAGGTGGCCATATGGGAGGAAGAATTATTGCCTTTGGAGACGTGATCTGAAAGCCCTCATCTGAGAACAATTGCGCAGCTGACAAAATAAAAAGAAAAAGACAATGCAAGCCCTCATCTGAGAATTGCCGCAAGATATTTGTCACGTACCCGACCAATTTACATAAGCACAAGTATGAATATCAACGCCAAGGCGTCGAAGAACACACTTGAGCCCATGTAAACCCGGCAGTCAATCCGAAATCATGAAGGATTTCAAACTTTTCCAACGACACACCAGGAATCTCGGTTCAGCAATTACAATCCACTTGATCATACACTTTCCACATAGAAAGTTTACAACTCATGTTTTAGTTAACACTTACTACAAATCGGAGTTACAAAAGTGGCGGAAATAAAACTCTTTTTGAAACCCACACACACCTATTCATTTTAAATAGAGTGCCAGCTCTGAGTCGATATCCAACAAAAGCAATAGAAGAGATATAAGAGATGATCTTGCCCATTGATCTACATCCTCCCGTAGTGGGATACAGGTCCATCTTGTTGCCACCCTAGATGCTTTATGATCTGCAACAAGTGGGAATAAAACCCTGAGTACGTGGGGTACTCAGCTAGACTTACCCGTCTCAAACCAGAAAATAAGGACTCTTATAAGCATATGCAAGGCCATATGGTGGTTTGGCTGACCCTTTCTTGCCTAAACGACTTGAGCTTACTTTATCTTCATTAGGTGAGCTATACTAAGCTTATCAACTTAAGTAAAGCCTGCATTAGCTAGGTTTGCACCTGCACTATAACATCATCAAGTAGAAGTATAAAACAATCATCCTTTCACATGGTTGATCATAAACAATATCCATAATCCGTCCAGGCATCATAACCCCGCAATCAATTTTCCCATTTTTGCCCTGTATTGCATGTATTCCAATCAAGCTATCCACTATCCAGGGACGATGGCGATTATAATCGATTTTTATACCCAGCTGAGTTAAATTTCTCACACAAACCCCACTCACAGGCCGAAGTGAGTGGTCGGTCATCGTTCACCTATTCGGAATTGGGAATCAACAGGAACCAATCGTGCCCAGACCTCTCGATGGCTGCATCTAGTCGGGTACCAACATCAGTCTTACTACCACGGCCTGTCCCACCCCAACACCAGCACACTGGTGTCGACCTGATATCCCAATCCAAACCAGCTACTAGACTTCGGGGTTTCCATATCAACCACCTAAATGTGAGAAGCATATTCAATCTTGATGGAAGGCTGGAACAATACAGTGTTCTGCTTATTTCCCGTTTGGGTATGTGCCAGATTTCCCAATTGATCCAACCATATCATGTGAAGGTTTCCTAACCTCGCGGATGATTTATCAACCACCCGACTTCTACCGCTTAATTATTCCAGGCTAAACAATAACGTCCTATACTTAATTAGGATAGAGGTATATCAAGTGGTCAAGGTAGGTAATGCACCAAGGGTATCGATCAACGCCTATCACGTAATGCAGCATAAACAATAAAATGACGCAAGAGTTTTGGCAAACCGTAGGAGAAATGCTCCGGGGCTTGCCTTTCGTTGTCGAGCGACGTCGAGGTTCCGAACGCTCGATCACTTCACGCCCGATTCCCGATCACCTCCTGTGCGGGAACTTCCTTCGCGACTTGTCCTTCGGGATCCTTGTCCTTCAATCGGATTTGGCCAAGTAATGAGCAAGATATGGATTTTACAAGATTATACCAAAATGGAAAATCTAATTCAAAAATCGATAGGACAAACACATTGCGTAAAAGCCCTGCGGTTCCCGGAAATTAACCGAGCCCATTATTGTGACCGGTTGTGTCCGGGTCAAGTTTCTCGAATACCCCTCACCTTCTTCAAATTCTAATCACGAAGTCCTTGCTCGAGGGAAAACGAGAGGAGGCGAGTTGGCTTGGCGCGCCGGCCCTCGGCGGCTCGAAGGCGCCCTCCGAGGGAGCGGCGAAGCGCCCCGCGGTGTTGCGCACCCGGCGGAGGCGGCGGCTTGCTCCGCGATGGCCCGTGGCGGCCTGGCCACCTGAGCCACGGCTCCGCGGCGGCGGCGCTTCGTGAGGACGACGGCACCGGCCACGGCGAGGCGAGCTGAGGGCTTCTACGGCTTCGCAGCAATGAGGCGACGCGACCGGCGATGCTCACAGGTGATGAGGGAGCACAGAGGGGGAGGTGAACGGCGGCGGTGGTCTGCCGTCCCGAGACGCGCTCGGTGCGGTCTCCGCGTCGCGGTTTCGTGTGGGAAGTGGAAGGGCTAGCGGCGCGACGGAGCTGTGCGAGGACGATGAAGACGGAGGCGATGGCTGTGTGGCTGTGGCAAGATGAAGGGCGAGCTCAACAGCGGAGCCCGCCGCGGCGATGGCGGTCTGGCCGTTGCAGCGAGAGGAGGGGGAGACGGGGCGATGAGGGCGAGGTGGAGCGAATGAGCGAGGCGACGAGGTCGAGACGACCAGGCGCTGCCTCTCGAGGTCGTCGAGGGCGGTCGGAACGACGGGGCGACGACGCGTCTGGGCAACGGTGTCAGCCATACGAGCCTCGGCCGTGGAAATGTCGACACCGGGGACCCGCTGTCGGTCACGAGGGCCGACGGGTGGGTCCCCCAAAAATAATTATTAAATTTATAAAATACCCTCTCGCACGATTTTTAAAGCTCCCATATCTCCCAAACTAAAGAGAATTTGGAGAAACTTTCTACATGAAAAGTATTCCTCTCAAAGAGTAGAATATTTCATCTTTAAGAAGTTTTCCCAAATTCTGCATCGTTTTTGAAATATAAATTCCCAAAATAAATCCCCTTTTAAAAATCCATTAAAAAGGAAGTCCTGTCTTCTACCTCAAAAACATATGCCTTACACCCATTTTTCCAAGAAGTTGTCTTTAGGACTTTTATTCCTTATAAAATTCTTCAACTAAAAGCTTTAAACCCCAAATTCATTTGGAGTGCCCGTAAAATACTTTTTGACACATTTAGCAAGCAACTTCTTGATGCTAAGTCAAAAAGAGACATTTTTAATTAGCTATTGTCATTTGCATGACCTCCTAATAAATTTAGGCTATCATCATGTCTAGGTGTAGTTAGTGAGCATCACATCAAGCACTTAAGATTATCATGTTTGCACACAAGCTAGAATTTATCAAGCAAAACACATATGAATGCACATGCTCATGGGTAAATGCAATGCTTGGACACATCGATTTTTGTGAACAAGTCAAAAATCCCGCATGTGACAAAATTTACCTTACCCTTAAAAGAATCTCGTCCTCGAGATTAGATTGGGTTAGTTTTGGTTTTTGGAAAAACGATATCTTGCATAACACCTTTTCATTTCCTGCAAGTACCATCCCTTACGACATGGTGAATCACAACACTTGCGATCTCCTGGATGAATTGATCCCACCTTCCACTTTGATTACCTCATGTCCAAATGGTTTCTCTTTTTCTCCTCGATGATGATCTGATATCGAGTTCCCCTCTGACTGAATCTTCACTCCATTCAAGACATGCTTGCTCCCCGGATCTACGACATACAAGACTCGAAAAGATCTCGTTTCATTTCGAAGGTAACTTATAGTCGTAAATCACCTTCACTCATCTTGCAGGTTTTGACATGATCCAACTTTATCATGGTGGAGCCTCTTCCTCATCCCGATTTGCCGATCTCAACTAGCAGACATTCGCTATAATGAATTGTGGTGATGGCTCCGAGTGGGGCACGAAATGCATTCGAAGTACCACACCACAAAACATCCTTGCGAACTACTCGTCATTCCCCACAGATGGTTCGGAGCGTCCATAGGTAAGGAATGCCGAATAGGTTAAGTGATCAACCATCTCAACCAAGTTTATGGGCTGATCCCTAACTGCTTGTTGACTTCCACGATTATTTTCTTTTCCAAGAGCCTTTCCAAAGGCACCTTACGTCTTATATCCATGCGTCTTAGGTGCTGCTCACCTCTTCTATGTCAATCTGAAGTATGAAGATGATAAAGAATAGTATTGAATACTCTCACATTAAACCCAAGACTAGGACTCACAAAGGCAGGTTACCATGGTACTTGACCGATAACTGCCCTCTGAAGGCATCGAGGGTTACATGTAAGGGAATGTGCTATTCGCATCTTCAAACACATCAAATGGTTCCACGAAATCCTACCATAGTTACTACTAAAGGAAAGCGAAGCGTAGATTCCCATGGAATGGAAACTACTTCTTCAACTTATATGTAGTAATCGAAGGACTACTCAGAACCAATTGGATACTGGCAAAGCCCTTCATAGGAAAATTGGCTAAAGACATGCCAATAGTATCCAACTCGATGGAGAATTTCCAACTTTTACATGTAGAAATCAAAATTCCTAGGTCAAAGACTCACAATCTACTCATGTAGAAGTCAAAGTTCTTAGATCAAAGATCTCCAAACTTGACCACAAACCGCTACACTCTTCCTTCTACAGAGCAGAATTGATTGACCTAGCCAAATCCTTCATCGAAGACCTTCCTTTCCAATTCTTGACACAAGACGTAGGTTCTTATTGCTGGGTATTCACACCAAAAGTTGTCGAAAACTCTCTTCCAATAGGGTTCGTGCCAAACTTTACTTGGAATGCACCAACACTTGCTCCAATTTCCTTACGCTAGACCATACTTATCCATCCTTAAGTATAGCGAGATTCTTGGTACATCCAAGATCAAACCAAATCATATCCATCGAATTCTTCGACGCATAACCATTCCCGACACCATGGATGACTTGGTATGATTCCAAATGCAAACCTACTAGCGTAAACAACATCCAGTACCGCATAGGAGATCGAGTGCTTTATAACTAAAACACATGGAAATCTCATATGTGGACAAGAATCAAGGTTGAATATCACTAATAAGTAAGCACAAGGTATTGGCACTAGCCCAATAATCCTCAATATCTGCTCTAATAAGAGGTTTTATCCGAAGAATTTCCTTCTTTGACTCCATAAATCATGGATACTTTTAGAAAGCATTAGAGAATCTAACTCGTAGATGAATTCTAATTCCTTTCGAAAAGTACCCAGAAATAGGGAATCATTCCATTTATCAGGCAAAACACCATCTTCCCATTGGCCGATTCTGACTTCCTCAGCCCCTTCAACATTTATACTGACGAAGCCTTTCACAAACTACTAGCAAACACACAAATCATTCATGCATCTATCGACTAATCGTAAAGCTACGACAAGTTGGAGAGAGATCTCTCGTACTCAACTAGTTGCCTTTCAACATTAAAAGCTTTGAGATTATCGTTTTCACGACAACTCGCAACGACATCGCGACATAGGCAATATTTGTGAATACACGAAGGTATAGCTAGACACTAACAAAGCAAAACCTTACTTAAATCTACATTTATCTCAAAACACTCCTCATCACGCGTCAAACGGCTCGTATACTCTACACGAACTATAGAGGAGCACACATTCTACAAGAGATAGTGTGATTCCAGGGGAAACACTTGGTAGTCCATTGGACTACCATCTCTTGTAGTCCAGACAAGGTTAATGTTAGTGACCTATCCTTCTCAAATCAGCTTATGCCACACTTCGGGGAAGGGCTTCATGGTCAACATTATCAAAGAATGATCAATAATCTCAAAGATAATCAAGGTAGGATCAAGCAAAACTTCACATCGAGGTAATCCATGTAATGGATCGAGGTTAACAACAACGATATTCGCGAGTGCCAAATAGCTCGACCATGTGTCTGCAGCCACTGGGAGCTCTTGGTTGCATCGCGACACCGTTGGTTATTCCTCAAGACACCATCACAGATGTTACACATCGAGATGCAATTTTTGCTCGACAGAGAGTATTCTCGCACGAATAGGCATCACGTGCAAGATGGAAACGAGACCAAATCAAAGATGGTCGCAAAGTTAGGTGAATACAAGGAAAACAAGGAATTGATACATGGCACACCATTTTCAGGGTTACTCCTCCAATTCATCGAAATGGTCTCCCAATACAAAGCTTGTTGGGAAAACTATCATATTCAGACAATCATTACCTAACCGAAGTTAGCTGCCAATCTAGAGATTAGCATAACAACAAGTCTAATGCCCAAGGATCAGCGAGAAAACCACTAAACACTTTGGGCACGGAGTTAAGCTCTCACTACATCTTGCTATTCGCATGAGCCATAACAGTAAGACTATTTTATCAACAACCTATTATCGCGATCTAAGCACGTGCACAAGCATATAAACAATCAATCAAGGAGAATGTGCAAGGCAACATTCTAACTTGAAGGAGATGGGGAGAAAGATCACCCCGCCAAAAGTGTCATTATCAGACTTCTGACAATACGACTATGTGCTGGAGGATTATCTCGAAAAGATGTACCCTTCAACTTACAAGAATGTCGTAGGGTGAATACATGACAGAAATATTACACTGGTGTAGCTAAGGTAACATGTTACGATTGGTAATCACAATGCTGGCGCGTCTCCTAGTATCCCAACCATGTGCATCCACAAGGAGGGTCCTAGGTTCCATCGCAAAGACCGCGAACTTCAATCGAGACTATATCACCAAATCCACGACCAATCGACATATTTTGTCGAGAATATATCCTATAATTGGAAGGGCATCTTGTACCCAACAGCTTTGGGCACAAGACGAGGTAAAAGAAATTATTACGATGTAAAATTGGAGGCTACCAATACAAGGAGTGTGTAGCGAACAATCATGGCATAAACTACCCACTACTGTCATGTTGTTCCTACAGATTTGATGGATAGCAAGATTCGCTTGAAACTGGTCTAGGTATGTGACAACAAGGAACCAACGTCAACATACCATCATGGACCGACAAGAAGGAAAGCGAATTCACAAGGACGAGAGTTGAACATTTCCTTAAACCACAACAACGTTCTAGACTAAACCTATAAACTCCACATGAGACTCGTTCATAGCGGCTAGTCTAAAACAAATCCGTCGACCAACACATCACATCAAGCAATTCTACCGACCAACATATCATGGCACCCACCACGCATGATTACATGCCATAACATAAAGGTCCACACAAAGGAAGCAAGCAACTCTACTCCGTAGGCTCCCGGTCCATGAGCTCCACTTAACATGTACCTTCAACTTCTTCACTCTCCATGCCAGGCATTTGCGGAGATCTTTCCACCAACTCCTCATTTGTCCTGGAGCCATCATCAACTAAGATGACCCCAAGTTCTCTCTTAGCAGTTCCAGGAGGAATGTGGTGAAGCTGAACATAGACATGTTGAACTTCTTCGTGCAACCACCAAATTTTCTCAAAAACTTACTCTCCTTCCAATCTTCATTTTGTCATAGCACGTCTTGTACCAAAGGCCTAATGCCATTGGTAAAGAGTACCATACAACTCCAAAACTGTCCTTGTGCACAAAGGTTCTGCGCATAGCCTTCTTTCTTTGGATAGTCTACCCCTTAGAAATTGCCATTCGTGCACTCCATTTCATCAGCATGCTCTTTTCTCATCCCACGTCTTGCAGCCTTAATACCAAACCATTCAAAACCTTGCAACAACCACATTGGCACTTCCCAAGATTGCCTACCTCAAGTGATAACAGAGGTCCAACAAAGGGACACGTTATCACCCTTGGCGGGAATATCCACCCAAAACTGGGAACAAACTTGGATGCTGATTCTCTAGCTCCATACTCCACGATAGCGAAGCTCTCAACTGTGGGTTATGGGCCCACAAAGTATAAAACTTGCCACAAAGAAAGAGGGCTCTCCATGCTTCACAAAAACTTCTTGGCACCACAAAGCTCACAAATGGCGAGGTTGTTGATGTAGCACTCACCTTTTGGTTGACTTTTGCTGATTATACTTTACTCATGCCATTTAGACCATCGAATCTCGACTCTCATGAAACGGAGGTTAAGTTGGTATATTTTATCGAAGAGAAGCTTTCAATTTATAAGGAAAGAATAATGCGTTCATATGAGATGAGCATATGTCATGATGCATGCACGTTCCATACGTCCTCACAAACCTAGAAAACCATAGATTCTAACGTCTAGGCGGTGGCATACAACGTGCTCTCATATAACGATAACTTGTCGTACTACACGATCTTGCGTGGTTAGCGTACCTGCAGAAAACTTCATTTCAGCCCAAGATCCCGCATGAATGCAGTCGACGTAAAAATCCAGCACCTTAAGAATAAGGTCAAATCTCTGATTACAGCTAATCCTATCCACACCCATCTCCACACAGGTCTATCCCCGATATCCCTGCGTGTAGGTGCACGCTACCCCAAAATCATCGCCAGAAGACGATCCCACACATGGGGTACTTTCTCATAGTCATGTGTAAAACATGAAAATGATCGAGCACCATTAAGCACTCCCCTAGACCGCGGTGTATCCAACATGCTCTCACACTCACCTTACCTTGGGCGGCGAACCAACTTACCTGAGCGTAGAGGCAAAATTGATCCATACACAACCATTCAAGTGAATGGCCCTCATACAAAACCGTCGTGTATGAGCGCGACAAAGAAAATATGATGCAATTTTCCCCCAAGTCAGTCCCTAGCTAAGCCACCTAGATAGTCCTTAACTGGGCATAATGGACACGACTACTGGCAACTCTTAAGTTGAACTCATAGTTTTCAAACACCTATATAGCTATGAGTTGGCAAATAGTTTTGTAAAACAAATTCTTTTTGTTTTAAAACACTCAACCGAACAAGTAATAGTGAACCTTTGCTCCGATGCCACTCGTCATCTGTACCCGACCAATTTACATAAGCACAAGTATGAATATCAACGCCAAGGCATCGAAGAACACACTTGAGCCCATGTAAACCCGGCGAATCAATCCGAAATCACGAAGGATTTCAAACTTTTCCAACGACACACCAGGAATCTCGGTTCAGCAATTACAATCCACTTGATCATACCCTTTGCACATAGAATGTTTACAACTCATGTTTTAGTTAACACTTATTACAAATCGGAGTTACAAAAGTGGCAGAAATAAAACTCTTTTTGAAACCCACACACACCTATTCATTTTAAATAGAGTGCCAGCTCTGAGTCGATATCCAATAAAAGAAATAGAAGAGATATAAGAGATGATCTTGCCCATTGATCTACATCCTCCCGTAGTGGGATACAGGTCCATCTTGTTGCCACCCAACACGCTTTATGATCTGCAACAAGTGGGAATAAAACCCTGAGTACGTGGGGTACTCAGCTAGACTTACCCGTCTCAAACCAGAAAATAAGGACTCTTATAAGCATATGCAAGGCCATATGGTGGTTTGGCTGACCCTTTCTTGCATAAATGACTTGAGCTTACTTTATCTTCATTAGGTGAGCTATACTAAGCTTATCAACTTAAGTAAAGCCTGCATTAGCTAGGTTTGCACCTGCACTATAACATCATCAAGTAGAAGTATAAAACAATCATCCTTTCACATGGTTGATCATAAATAATATCCATAATCCATCCAGGCAACATAACCCCGCAACCAATTTTCCCATTTTTGCCCTGTATTGCATGTATTCCAATCAAGCTATCCACTATCCAGGGACGATGGCGATTATAATCGATTTTTATACCCAGCTGAGTTAAATTCCTCACACAAACCCCACTCACGGGCCGAAGTGAGTGGTCGGTCATCGTTCACCTATTCGGAATTGGGAATCAACAGGAACCAATCGTGCCCAGACCTCTCGATGGCTGCATCTAGTCGGGTACCAACATCAGTCTTACTGCCACGGCCTGTCCCACCCCAACACCAGCACACTGGTGTCGACCTGATATCCATATCCAAACCAGCTACTAGACTTCGGGGTTCCCATATCAACCACCTAAATGTGAGAAGCATATTCAATCTTGATGGAAGGCCGGAACAATACAAAATTCTCGCTTTATTTCCCGTTTGGGTATGTGCTAGATTTCCCAATTGATCCAACCATATCATGTGAAGGTTTCCTAACCTCGCGGATGATTTATCAACCACCCGACTTCTACCGCTTAATTATTCCAAGCTAAGCAATAACGTCCTATACTTAATTAGGATAGAGGTATATCAAGTGGTCAAGGTATGTAATGCACCAAGGGTATCGATCAACGCCTATCACGTAATGCAAAGATAAACAATAAAATGACACAAGAGTTTTGGCAAACCGTAGGAGAAATGCTCCGGGCTTGCCTTCGTTGTCGAGCGACGTCGAGGTTCCGAACGCTCGATCACTTCACGCCCGATTCCCGATCACCTCCTGTGCGGGAACTTCCTTCGCGACTTGTCCTTCGGGATCCTTGTCCTTCTCGACGAATCCCTAATCGCGATCCTGGAATGATGCATGGATGCATGTATGAATATACTTGTCGACATATGCACGATCACATATGGTTGATGATGATGAATGCTCATGTAGTAATAATCCTATTCCAACTATCACTAGCAAACAAGCCAGTAAAGCCAAAGAGACTACACTCAAGCATAATCATCCTAACCAATTCATCATGACCTACTCATCCTAGCATACTACTTAACCACCCATCATTCAGCACTAATCACCATGAACACTTGACAATAAGCCTAGCACACAACATCACCCATTCAAGCATCAATACTAATCATAACCATATAACTAGCAGATCAGTAAATAAATAATAACTAAATATCCATAAGTCATATGGATATGATTGAAGACATTCTGGAAAGCTTATGACATTCTCCATCAAACATCTGAAGACATTACAAGCTGATTCCCAGGTTAACCATACTTAAAACAGGCAACACCAGGACTGGTTCTAATAATTCCAGCAACCAAACAGCCCTGACAACAAGATTGTAATAGCCACAACTCCTAAACTATTCATGCAATGGCTATGAAACTTTAACAGTAGATGGTCAAGCTAACACACTAACTATCATCTTTAGACAAGTTAACAAGAAACCCAACCTTATTGGGTTAGCCTAGCATCAATGGACTTAACCCCTAATTAACCAACCAAGGATTTGAACAGGAACACCAGGTTTGGTTGCTCCTAAAATCCTATAAATCTTACAGTAGGTAAAACATGTCGAGTAATGTCTATCATCCAAATTTCACCCCATTTGGATGATCACACCAGCCTACAAAAAATTCACAAGTGCTAGGACAGATGGCATATGAAAAATACTTTGTACTAGCAAGTCTTTCAAAGCATGCATTTCATGGCATCAGGGGATGAACATTGATATACAATGAGCCCACAAAAATTATCAAACTCAGATCACACTTCTATAATTGGTTCATGAATTATTTTCTTCCTAGCTCATAAATCAAGCTTGAACTACAACTCTAAACTTTCACACAGCAAGCACACTTGATATTCTAGACATAGCACAAGCATGACCATACAAGATCATAGCAACCACAATCATATTTTTCTGAGCTCCCCACAATTACCTATGAATTTCCCAAGAATAATCCTATACCCAAAATAAATTAGAACTGCACATAAAAACATCACAAACATGGCAACTTATATTTTCTATGCACAGATCATGTCATAAGAAAAATATTGCAAGTTGAATCACTGGATTTGGCCAAGTAATGAGCAAGATATGGATTTTACAAGATTATACCAAAATCTGGAAAATCTAATTCGAAAATCAGATAGGACAAACACATTGCAGAAAAGCCCCTGCGGTTCCTGGAAATTAACCGAGCCCATTATTGTAACTGGCTGTGTCTGGCTGTTTCTCGAATACCCCCCTCACCTTCTTCAAATTCTAATCACGAAGTCCTTGCTCGAGGGAAAACAGAGGAGGCGAGTTGGCTTGGCGCGCCGGCCCCTCGGCAGCTCGAAGGCGCCCTCCAGGGAGCGGTGAAGCGCCCCAGCGGTGTTGCGCACCCGCTGGAGGCGGCGGCTTGCTCCGCGATGGCCCGTGGTGGCCTGGCCACCTGAGCCACGGCTCCGCGGCGGCGGCGCTTCGTGAGGACGACGGCACCGGCCATGGCGCGGCGAGCTGAGGGCTTCTACGGCTTCGCAGCAATGAGGCGATGCGACCGGCGATGCTCGCAGGCGATGAGGGAGCACAGAGGGGGAGGCGAACGGCGGCGGCGGTCTGCCGTCCCGAGACACGCTCGGTGCGGTCTCCGCGTCGCGGTTTCGTGTGGGAAGTGGAAGGGCGAGCGGCGCGACGGAGCTGTGCGAGGACGATGAAGACGGAGGCGATGGCTTTGTGGCTGTGGCAAGATGAAGGGCGAGCTCAACAGCGGAGCCCGCCGCGGCGATGGCGGTCTGGCCGTTGCAGCGAGAGGAGGGGGAGACGGGGCGATGAGGGCGATGTGGAGCGAATGAGCGAGGCGACGAGGTCGAGACGACCAGGCGCTGCCTCTCGAGGTCGTCGAGGACGGTCGGAACGACGGGGCGACGACGCGTGTGGGCAACGGTGTCGGCCATACGAGCCTCGGCCGTGGAAACGTCGACACCGGGGACCTGCCTGTCAGTCACTGACGCTGACGGGTGGGTCCCCCAAAAATAATTATTAAATTTATAAAATACCCCTCTGCATGATTCTTAAAGCTCCCATATCTCCCAAACTAAAGAGAAGTTGGAGAAACTTTCTACATGAAAAGTATTCCTCTCAAAGAGTAGAATATTTCATCTTTAAGAAGTTTTCCCAAATTCTGCATCGTTTTCGAAATATAAATTCCCAAAATAAATCCCCTTTTAAAAATCCATTAAAAAGTAAGTCCTGTCTTCTACCTCAAAAACATATGCCTTACACCCATTTTTCCAAGAAGTTGTCTTTGGAACTTTTATTCCTTATAAAATTCTTCAACTAAAAGCTTTAAACCCCAAATTCATTTGGAGTGCCCGGAAAATACTTTTTGACACATTTAGCAAGCAACTTCTTGAGGCTAAGTCAAAAAGAGACATTTTTAATTAGCTATTGTCATTTGCATGACCTCCTAATAAATTTAGGCTATCATCATGTCTAGGTGTAGTTAGTGAGCATCACATCAAGCACTTAAGATTATCATGTTTGCACACAAGCTAGAATTTATCAAGCAAAACACATATGAATGCACATGCTCATGGGTGAATGCAATGCTTGGACACATCAGGATTTTTGTGAACGGAAGTCAAAAATCCCAGATGTGACAATATTCATCTACGAAGCTCAAACCTTGGAGATGCGCTGTGAAAGCTGACTTCATCTTTTCTCCGGTAACTGGATCCCATCTTTGCCTTCCCGTGCTTCCTATCCAACGACGTACGGGCGTGACGAATGCTTGGACGGCGCGGTGACCCCCACGACGGCGCGACGAAGACTGGCATGAGGAAAGGCGCGAGGAATGCAGGGCGCGACGGGCGATGAAAATGGCACGACCATGGAAACGCGCACGAAGAGGAAAAGATCACGGGAGAAAAATTATGTGGGTCCATAAAATTCCTTTTTGCCAATTGAATAATTGCCACGGCCTTCCTGGAGGCCAGTGTGGGGGATCCGGGGTTTGACCCCTGGACCGGCTGCTCCACCCGTTGGAGACTTTACCGGCTGCTCTAGACACTCTTCCCCAAATTGCTTATTTTTCAAGTTGATGTGGTATGTTTTAATTTATTAGATTTTCTATTTTTACTGTTATTGGAAAAGGGAGCATTGGATTACTAGTACTCCAAATGTTGGGCTTCGCAAATTACGAATCGTCGGTGAAATTACCAATATGATTGAACAGATATCATAATATGTACATGTCATTGGATAACTTTTAGTATTCTGATGTGGACAACTAAATATATGTTAGTAGATGATGATGTGGACACACTTAAAGCGAGATGAATATCTTTAGTGGGATGTTGAGTGGATGTCGTTGATGTGGACACTTTGTATGACAAGAGAAATAGCTAGTGGCATTTATCTATATAAGAGATTTAGATTTAGATATAGATTTGACGAATTGATTAGTATGCCATTGTTGAAGAGACAACAAAGTGACCTTCTAGGATCTTCCCCACAGATCGTGATCATTGATAATTTTGCTAAATATATACAATGGGGATATGAAAAAGCATCATATGAAACTAAAAAAAGAAGGAAACAGAAAGTGGCATGGATAAAGCAAAGCATAAATATATAGGATAAGTCAAACTAAGCCAATAAATAAATAGATACTAGGAGGATTTCTCGCGCATTGCAGCGGGCAGGAAGGAAGAATAAAAAGTGAAATACATCTTGTATGTCAAGACAAATTGCTAGTGGCAAATGATGATGGAATGCTGAGGTGGACACATTGCATTAAAAGACATAGATAGTGAGTTTGATAGTGGATGCTGAGGTGGATGCTTTGCATGTCTAGAGAAATAGATAGTGTGGTTTGTTTATATAAGAGTTATAGATGTGATAGTCAAAATAGAAAAGTAATTTGCAGCATATGACATGATATAGTAGATTATTATTAGATATAGGAAGCCTGAAAAGCTATGTGCCGCACGAGCAGAAAACATGAGGATCATCTTCTTTCTGAAGTTTTCAGAGGTGTATTGGCATCAACATATCATCAGCATTTTCTGAAATAAGCTATTCCATCTCAGCTCAGCCTCTTAGCGAGGCCCAATCTGCATATCTTTTAAACACACAAGATATGAGAATTAGATCTAGTTTTGACTTTAACACGGTTTCCCTTAAACATGTTGAAGCTTTATAAAAATGAAAGTGACTTGGAATAGTGGAAAGTAGATAATCAAAACAAGAAATATATATGTGGTTTTTTTACTCTAGATAAATTATATAGCTTAATAAAAGGATGAGAGATCAATTAATCATGTTGTCAACATGATTCACAATTCTTATAAAAAAAACATGATTCACAATTTGTTTTGTTGGCACATATTCTACACCTGCATTATACGTGCTGGCTGAAGTAAATATGTCAAATTCAGCATCAAACCAATGTTAGATAAAAGGATATTGTATCATATATTCATATCCCATAAGATTGTTTTCCTTTCCTTTTTCTAATACTTATTTAGTGATTGGAATATTTATGATGAATTGACACTTTGAGACCCTAAAGATAAACTGCATCACTATTTTATTAAGCATTAAACTTCTCGCACTGAGCACCTCCGTAGGTAAATGTTCATTCTCCACTAAGGATGCATAGCTAAAGTCCATTGTTATTCTAAAAACTTATGCCACTATATCATCCCGGTCCCAAACTTGTTAAATGCTGGTCTAGAACAAAAAAGATAAAGACAATGCAAGCATGGCAATACTTACCTCATTAGTTCTCACCATGTACGCTCAAGAAGCTTCCTGTATGCACACTTACTCGAGAGGAATGCCTTAGCATCATCAAACTCGCGAATGTATTTGTTCTTGGGCCATAAATCTGCAGAAGTCCCATGGCTCTAATAACCGTGAGAATCCGGCCATCCTCTAAAACCAGCAAAGGATGCATTGGTGAAATGTGTCCAGAACGTTCAATCTCCACACTATATTGTTTGATCCAAAGGCCTTCCTCAGAGTCGTTCAGGAACCACAAGTCCATGATGCGGCTTGACCCATGAGCAATGACCAAAGATTCATTCAGGTTGGCCAATGTAACCTGCGTCGCGTACGAATTGTACCGGCTGGCAACAAGGCCGCTAGGCCCCTTGATGCTTGGCCTCCATTCCTCCGCCTCGAGATCAAAACGAACTATCCACCCATGTTCATCGGCTCGGCGATTCATGACGGCGAAATACGCCGCCACGCTTAAGAAGTAAATCATCCCACCGACGACCACCCTGGTCCATTCATTCCACACGAAAGATTTTGGAGGTCCCTGCATTCCCCTCCACCCTGCACTGCTGCTCAGGGTGCAGACCTCAAATAAATCGTCACGGTGGCCGCTTGGGTTGCGCCTGTTGCGGCGTCTATACGGAAGCATCCGCAGCACCTTGAGTTCGTGCTGGCGACCTGCCCAAACATGTATGCGGGCTCCCCATAATCACGCACGCTGAACCCGCGCGCCGCGTGCTCTGGTGCAAGCCTGTTTGATGACACGTGGTGCTTGGTTGGTTCCAGTGACCGGGTGGAGAGCAACCGGAAGCTGCCGCTGTCGACCGTCTTGACACACACGAGGCCGGAGCAAGCCTCCACGTTCACGACCATGTCGCTCGCGTTCTCTGCCGCCACGTGCCAGACAATCTTCCCTGACGACATGTCCAGCACGTCGACGAGGCTGTCGCGGTCCAGGTCCATGTGGTCGGCGTAGGACGCGACGATGTAGGGCTCCGGGCAGCGTGCTGCGTGGGCGGCGGCGAACCACGGCGCGGTGAGGAGGGACCACCACGTCTTGCACACTGTGCGGGTGTGCGCAGCCTGCAGTTCGTACACACGCACGCCCACTCGACACACACACGCAACTCACACCACCCGTGTACAAACAAACCTATAACTACACTCAGATCTAGAAGACCGCGTCCTTCTTGAGATCACCGAAATTCTCTGATTTCGTAGGTGACGGACACATCACGATCCCCTTATGGCTTCACGCGTGAGAGGCAGACGCTTGGTAGTCCAAGCGGAAGTGCGAGGCCGGGAGTCGAACTCCTGACCGGTCGCTTGCACACCGGAGAAGAGTTGGGGCTTTGGAAAGGCGGCGGCACGGTGTTGATCCGTTGATTCTGGGAAGCAACGGAAGTCTCTCTCATGTAGCATCTGGTGCCGGACTGTTGCCGACGACGAAGCAACGAAAACAAAATGGACCTTGTTGGTGTTTTCGGGCTTCTCTCAACAAACGGCCCAACGCAACTGGGCATGCATGTAGCAGTTGGCATTTTCACTTTTTCAGTTTTTTTTTTTTTTTTTTTTTTTTTTTTTGAGAATCTCTTTTTCAGTTTGTTGAGTTTGCCTGCCCACGGTATGGCTCTAGCTGGACCGGCGTTGGCCCAAACGAAAAAAAAAGAAAAATTAACTTTTGGCAAAAAAAAAAAAAGAGTGAATAAGAAGTGTTTCTGGCGATGTTCGATCTGCGGACTCTTCTCAGTTTTGCAATCTGTTATCAGATTGTTGGATAAAACCAAGTAACAAAATGGCTACATTTTAAAAGGCATTGTTCTCAGAACATTTTTGCAGAATATTTGTCATAAGACTGGTTGCTCACTAATATTAATATTAAATCAAATAGGAAAGTGACCACATAGTAAAAACCCAAAATTTCAAGACTGCTTTCACTACCGCAGAGCAGAACGTTGCCGTGCGTTTTTCACTTTGCCGTGTGCAATTTGTCGGGGCACACGGCTTAATATTTTGCCGTGTGTTACACACGGCAAAATAAAACACACGGCAAACTACACTTTGCCGTGCGTAATGCACACGGCAAAATAATGCACTCGGCAAACTCTCACTACAAGGAATGTGTTAATAGATGACGGAAAAATTCTGTCATGGATCGACCAAAATCCGTCACGGATGACCATCCGTGACAGTTTTTTGTTTTCGTTGCAAATCGAGCGTCATAAAAGGGCACCAGGCCATCCGTGACGGAATTTAGGAAAAAAAATTCGTCACGGATGGTTTGGACACCCACTTATCCAGGTTTGGACTTGGGCCCGGCCCGGTAATTCATGACGGAAATTTTCGTCACGGATTGGCATGCTTTTTCCGTCACGAATATTGCTGACGTGTCGACCGTGCCACGTAGGATTCAGACCACCGACGCGAGGCCCAATTATAGGAAATTTCGGCCCAATTACTATATGGACCAGAGTTGTTTTCCCGGCTGTTTTGACCTTCGAGGAGATTTCGGCCCAGCTATAGGAACTTTCGGCCCAATTACTATATGGGCCGGCATTGATTTCTGGCCGCTTTGGCCTGTTTTGTTTTTTCTTTCCGCCTTTTCTCGGCCTTTTAATGGGCATTTCAGCCCAATAATTATCACATTTCAGCCCAAAAAAGTTAGCACAATAATTATCATCATTCAGCCCAATAATTATCACATTTCAGCCTAAAAATGTTTAGCAGAATAATTATCACGTGATCAAGGAACAATTATCACGTTACAGATTTAGTAATTTACACATTCTTGCGCATCATAGCTCACATTATCCAATAAAATAAAATCCATCAAAGAATTATAAAATGTAATCTCCTAAAATGACCAAACTTGCTATATTTTCTTGCTGCGCATGCATTAGTGTTACGGTCAGACTTGCTTCTAGGAAGTTGTCCAGCACTCCAGCAGCACCTTTAAGTTCCTGAAAACAATGATAGAAATATGACCGAGTTACAAATTGAAACTTTTAACTTATAGTGACAACAAGAATGTCTTAGTTTCACAAATATAACTTGGCAAAAAAGAGCTGTACATGAGCACAAATTTTTTACAGCATGCAATAGTTCTCGAAATATTTATAGGAAGTACCTAATGTCTGTGATTGTACCTTACCAATGAAGAGAAAATGCAGCTAAATAACAATGTTATGATAATAAATCTGTGTATATGTAACTTTGCTTCCGGTAGAGGAAGATTTGGCAACCACAGTTATCAACCAATTAACTAGGTGCAAAGAACGTAAAGCTGCTGCAATTAACTAATTTCACCAGCAATTAAGAAGGTAAGAATCCACGTGTAAAAACATATATAGCAGTTGCTGCTGCCATATTTCACTCATGGCAGCTGTAAGATCATATAGCAAACAAATTTGTACTATGTTGATTGCTTACTGTTGCTACTGAACTGAAATAAGCCAACACCATGAAACTGAACACAGCAAGATGATATGCTGCTACTTCCTGAGTCATGAACAACAACAAAATCAGAATAGAGCGAGATGAGCTTTTGCTAAACCTGAATTGAAGATAGATTCAGTTAACTGAACCTGAACTGAAACTATGTCAAGTATGGCCATCTTTGATCTTTCATGCTGCGAGTATGGCCATACCTTGATCGCACTGCAGCAACAGGTACTGCAAAAGGTACATTGAAATTATTGAAATTATTCAGTAAGCTATCAATTGTGAGCTATTGCATGATACCCTTATGTTGCAGTCCAAAAGTTTAAAATGTAAATGCTAGAGACTTTGAACAGAATTGTATATTTGTGTCCACAGATTAAAAAATGGTTCAGTTTACAGGTAATTTATACTAGCGGATTTGGTGTAATATAATCAACCCAGGACAAAGTTATATGCTCAAAAACTACAGTGGAATGAAAAATGGGAATCCAACCCAGCACAAAATTCCATGCTCAATAGACTAACAACTGTGACTTTAACAGAAACACAGTAGAATAAAAAATGAGAATCCAAGCAGCTAAGTCGTTATACCATCAATCAGAGCCTCTGTACCAAACGACCAAATTAAACAAAACTAAATAGTTCCTACACACCATCTCACTAGCAAGATCTAAGCAAAGAGATACATATAATAGTGCCTTTTAATATATCATTGCAGTTAACTGAATCGACCTCACCAACAAAAAAATGCCTAACTACTTTAATACTGCCTTCTGAAACTCAAAGACTGAAGCTACTGGCGACCGAGCCAATAACAAGCTGCTGCAAGGAAATAGAGAATACCGAAGATGATGTACAGACGTACACACCTTCATGTACTCACCTACAGGGTATTCGTTTCGAAGGAAGATAAGAGACAGAGAGTGCTCACCTAGCTCATATGGATGCAGAGGCCCATCCTCTTCCTCGTCGCCTCCGCTGATGGGAGCCGCAGTCGTGACATGCCGAAGCCCAGCTAGATCCGCGACACCAGCGGCCAGATCGGCGGCTGACGGCCGGATCCGTCGCACCGACGACCAGATCCGCTCCGCCATAGCATTGTCCTGGCCTCCCTCGGTCATGCTTTGCAAGGGTCGCGAAGCCTAGAAATGCTCCATCCTCCCTCGGTCACGCAAGGTCTCGCACGAACACAGTTCTGGTGGCGGGGGGAGAAGGTGGATGAGGCACCCAGGCTGGTGCCGCACATCTCCATGGCTGGGGAAGGGACATGGAGCGGGACCGCGGGAGAGGCGTGGGGGAGGACACTGACGGCGTCGGAGTTGTGTTGGTAGAGGAGAGGGGAGAGAGTGAGGACATTAGGGTTTGCTCCGCTTTTATACGCGTTCGTTTTAGCCGTTCCAATCTCAACCATCCATCTCAGATCAACGGATCCAATTATTTACGGCCTTAACAGGCCAGTGGGTTTTTTTGGCCCAAAAGCAAAAGTGAGGCCCAGGTCAGGTTGAAAGCCTAAAAAGCTTAACAGATTTTAAAATTAAATTTGAAAATATAAAAACTTCCAATCAAATTTTAGTATACTAAATGAACTTATATAAAAAAGTTGTCAAAAACAAAATTGTATAACTCATTGCGCTCTATCATCCTAATTTTGGTCATTTCTCCATCCGAGTTTGATTGAACTATATAAATTTTGAATTTCCAAATATGAGATATTCAAATATTTTTTTGAGGTACTAAATGATTTCAAATGCAAAAGTGTACTATGTATCGAAGTTAGACCTTTGTGAGCTCTAACTACCATGTATTCAAAAGTTTTTCATTTGAGGTCATTTAGTGCCTCGTTTGACTTAGGTTGACCAAGTCAAACCTTCGTTTTTTAGAAAATACGCGTTGACCGGACCCTAGATGGCCTCGATGCAAAAGTGATGAACAGCAAGTTTTCTCCACTCATCAAGATACACATTTTTTCTAATAGTCACCTTTTCATCTCGAGATTGTTTGGACCACTCAAACTTTGAAACTTCGCCACGGCTTGTCATCGGTTTCGACACCCTAGACGGGCCCACCTCGGAAAGTCATGAACATCAAGTTTGATCCACTCATCAAGACCAACAATTGATATATAGGTTATTTTCGCATTTGACAAATCGTTACGAAAGTGTAGTTCTAAATCCACACGTTCCGCATGAAGTTTCATTAAGTATGTGTGGGATTCAAGAATTTGTGACTAGAGTTTACCAACACTTTCTCAAATGCAAAAATGTTCTATATATGAAATGTGTATCTTGATGAGTTATAACTATCTTGTACTCAAAAGTTTTTAATTTGAGGTCATTTGGTACCTTGTTTGACTAGGGTTGACCATGTCTCGCCTTGGATTTTCAAAACCCGTGACAAGAGTTTACGAAACTTTTTCAAATGCAAAAGTATACTATGTATGAAATGTGTATCTTGATGAGATGTAACTATCTTGTATTCAAAAGTTTTTCATTTGAGGTCATTCAGGGCCTCGTTTGACCTAGGTTGACCAAGTCAAACCTTCGTTTTTTCGGAAAATACGCGTTCACTGGACCCTAGATTGCCTCAGGTGCAAAAGTGATGAACAGAAAGTTTTCTCCACTCATCAAGATACACATTTTTTCTAATGGTCACCTTTTCATCCGAGATTGTTTGGACCACTCAAAGTTTGAAACTTCAGCACTTTCACGGCTTGTCGCAGGTTTTCGACACCCTAGACGGGCCCACCTCGGAAAGTCATGAACATCAATTTTGATCCACTCATCAAGACCAACAATTTATATATAGATCATTTTCGCATTTGACGAATCGTTACGAAATCAGAAGTTCTAAATCCACATGTCCCGCATGAAGTTTCATTAAGTCTCTGTGGGATTCAATAATTTGTGACTAGAGTTTACCAACACTTTCTCAAATGCAAAAATGTTCTATGTATAAAATGTGTATCTTGATGAGTTATAACTATCTTGTATTTAAAAGTTTTTAATTTTAGGTCATTTGGTACCTCGTTTGACTAGGGTTGACCATGTCTCGCCTTGATTTTCAAAACCCGTGACAAGAGTTTATCAAACGTTTCCAAATGCAAAAGTGTACTATATATGAAATGTGTATCTTGATGAGATGTAACTATCTTGTATTCAAAAGTTTTTCATTTGAGGTCATTCAGGGCCTCGTTTGACCTAGGTTGACCAAGTCAAACCTTCGTTTTTTCGAAAAAGATGTGTTGACCGGACCCTAGATGGCCTCACATACAAAAGTGATGAATAGAAAGTTTGTTCCACTCATCAGGATACACATTTGTTTCAATGGTCACCTTTTCATCTGAGAGGGTTTGGACCACTCAAATTTTGAAATTTCAAATTTTCATGGCTAAACGTAGTTTTTTAAGACCCTAGACGGCCCCAGCTCAAAAAGTGATGAATATCAAGTTTTATCCACTCATCAAGACCTACATTTTATACATTGGATATTTTTGCATTTGACAAAATTTGATTAATCACATATATAGCATAAAGATGTTAAAGTGCATCAATTTTAACAAAGAACTTGAGTAGCTCGGTGGTAGAGCATTGGGTTGTCTATCTTGTGGGCATGGGTTCGATTGCCCCCATGAGCAAATTTTTTTCTTTTTTCTCCTTTATTACACGGCGCAAAGTGGCCCATGGCTGGGCTGCGTGGGAAATGGGCTGGCTGCGTGGGAAATGGGCCGCTGGTCTAGTGGAAAGGAGAGAGCACAAGAGGGAAGGCTGGGCCGAGCCCAAGAGAAGAAGAAGGAGAAGTGGCTGTAGGACAGCCAGAAATGGCCCATGAGGGAGAGAGAGCACAGCTTTTAATTTATTTTATTTTAAAAAAATTCAGCTTAAATTCAAATTCTTTTTGAGCCAAACAAGTTTTGAAATGTCTTCTGAATATTTCGGCTGAAAGTTAACACTAATTTTTTATACCTAGCTTAACACTAAATTTTGGAAACAAATTTTTGAACTTGTTGTAAAATACATACATTATTATTTTATAAATACATCGGGAAATTCAGGAACATAAGATCTATAAGTGCTGCACACTTTTGGGTGCCAATACCAAATCGTGACGGTTTCCATAATTCAGTCACAAAAACTGGGCTTCGAAAGTGAATTAGTGACGGTTTCCAAAATTTTGTCACAGATTCTGGGCCCAAGTGTGGGCTTCCAGTAGCCCATGTGAATCCGTGACAGAAAAAAATTCAGTCACAGAAATTCCGTCATGGACTAACACATTCCTTGTAGTGTCTAAACTTTGCCGTGTGCAATGGCCTAGCACACGACAAATTTTATGGCGTCGTCAACGGCGTCCCGTCGCCGTGATATTTTGCCGTGTGCAATGGCCTAGCACACAAAGAAAGTTTATTTTTTTTAAAAAAGGAAATTTTGCCATGCGCAATGGCCTAGCACACGGCAAAGTTTACGTTTTTTTTTTTTTAAAAGGAAATTTTGCCGTGTGTAATGGACTAGCACACGGAAAGTTTACTTTTTTAGAAAAAAGGAAATTTTGCCGTGTGCAATGGCCTAGCACACGGCAAAGTTTATTTTTAAGAAATTTTAAAACCTGTCAGATTTTTTGCCGTGTGTTACTTTGCCGTGTGCCGCACCCGTGCACACGGCAAAGTAGATTTTAAAACCTCGAAATTAATTTTGCCGTGTGCCAATACATTGCACACGGCAAAATATTTTTTTTTTAATTTTTGTCCAAGTTTTTTTCTGTAGCCTTGTTATAGTATTTAAAACTCTAATATAAAGTTTGGCATAATTTTGACTTTTTTGTTATATTTAGTTAATTAATTTCTTTTCTTTGATATTTTCGCCGCATTTCCAATTTGAACTACAGTACATGAAATAATGAAATCTCGAGCATCCAGGAGGTTTTCAATAATGAACTACCCCGGTGGCAGAGCCCGTCCTTGCCGCCGCCGTCGCGGGCGAGACGCGGACGCGGGCACGAGGCTTCGGCGTCGCGCTTGGAAGAGGATATGGTGGTGCGGGTCGCCGGATCTGCCACCGGGGTATGCTGCAGCTCGGCCATGGTGCCGCCGTGCGGCTTATATGCGGTGGGTGCTTTTCTTCTTTTCCCTTGTTTGAATCTCATGTTTCTGCAAGATTGGAGGTATGATCTAGCATGTCCTTCGTTCATACTTGTACAGGAAAAGGTCTTTTATCAGATTATGTTGAGAAGTCTTCGTGCTGCACCCTTCGTTCATACTTGTACAGGAAAATTTGATGTCTTGCACTACTCTGCTATCTACTTCAGTTTCTGACTGAAAACTAGCCTACAAGGTGATATGTAATCATCCTATCATAGTACCATGTATAATTGAACTACCAACTAATGTTTACTGAAGTTATTTCTGAATTCATCTATAAGGTGTAGCCGACAATTCGTAATTCCTACACCTAAAGAATCTGTCAGGTATCATTTTACTTGTAGTTTTCATAGGTAATACCTAATCCAGAACAATTTAGCTAGGCTTCCCAATATGTGAAACAATCGAGAAAAGGCTAGCAACTTCTCTAGCTTGAATAAATTCTTGGACAAACGAAATGCAGTACTATCTAGAAAGGGAGTGTGGTACTATCCTAGGACAGTTAGTAACTAGCATAGATTCTAGGGACATCTTTGGATGGATGCATTGGCTTACTTATTCATTATTGCAAGTTTGTCAAGGCTGACAATGCATACATAGTAGCTTGTGCTTTCCATTGTAACTTGTTATCCCTTGAACCAACTATTTTACTTTGATATATAATGTAGATATCCAAAGGAAGACTGTTGCCTGTGTTAACTAAGTGCCTGCATATACAATTCAAATGTTATTGGTCCTGTTAGATACTTAGAGAACAAGTTTGGAGATTTAAATTGTTTATGACCTTGCTATTATTTGGATAGAGCACAGAGTATAGTGCATTATATAGCACTGGTGTTATTTGATTAATGTACATTTGTGGGTTTAAAATCTTTTGGCAGGTGGCATGAAGGTTAAAGCAACCAGTGATGCTTAATTCCCTTAGGCAGCCATGCTTGCAGCAGAGGATGTTGACAAGATGAAAGGTATTGAGCTAGCTAGCTGCTGCCATCTAAAATGTAGAGTATCTTCGTTGTGCCACAAACATAAACATTAGAATTTGGCCAATGGATTGATAGCCTCTTATTTGGCTATTCACCTATGAAATATGTAAGATTGATAGCCTCTTATTTGGCTCTTGTTATCTTGCCAAGTTTGGCCAATGGAAGTGCATTAGAATTTGTATACCTAGCCTATTACTTTGGGGAGCTGATATTCAATATATTAAAATTGCAGCCTAAAATTTTCCTATTATGTTTTCTAACATGATAGTAGTCAGAGCTTCACCTTGATCTGTTAATTTCTGTATGGATATGTGAAAATGCAAATGCAAATCTAAGATACTGCTGCAGACAAGTTTGGTTTAGCTGTAGTCGAATGACATGTAACTTGTTGCATTGGTATAATATTTTGGTGTGTTTACTACCGTGAAGGATTCTTTCTGTAGCAAAGTTGTAGCTGTACTACTTTATGGGTATACATGCATTTAAAGTCACTAGTGGGTCAAAGGAATGACAGATTTTATATGTTCAGATAGTTCAGAAATTGTTCAGCACTTTACAAATGGATGTAACTCATCTTCTGCACTCTCTTCTGAATTTTTATATGATTTACATGTCCCCTTGGGATTAAATTTATATGATTTACATGTCCCCTTGGGATTAAATTTAGGTTTTGTTTGTCCAATTCTCATTTCCTGCCCCATTAGTACTGGTGCTGCGCTGCTGTGCGCTGCTGTATGCCGGTGATCTCTGACCAAAGTTGCAGAGCCGGTTTTCTGAATGAGGAACACAGCAGCGAACCACAGGTGCAGAAATTGAATCAAGCTCAGGTCTTGTCTAGTTTCCTCCTAAATTCTAAATTTTTTCACTACATCACATCAATTTTTAGACAGAGCATTAAATGTAGGTAAAACAAATAGCTAAGTGCACAATTTATCTTTAATTTACAAGATGATTTATTAAACCTAATTAATTTATAATTGGATACTAATTATCACATACAAAACGAAAGTGCTACAGTAGCTAGAGTTGAAATTTTTTGCAATCTAAACAAGGCCTCAATACGCAGCACGGAAAAACAAGATCAAAACATCAGAATCGAAAGGGGAACACACGCAGAGCTTGGTCGGGGTCTGCACCGAAACAAGAACTCTGACAAAGAGAGGCTCACGGTGCTCCAGATCGAGGAGACGAACACCGCTCAGGTAAGCTCGCTCGGTGCGTGAGAACACAGCGCTTGTAGCGTTCTCAGAATGTGACCCCAGCGAAGAACTCAAGAACAGAGAATCCACCGAACTTGCAGGAGACGCAACCCCAAGCTCTGAATCTTTGCACAACGATTCATGAAGGTGACAGGAGACTACTCCTTGAAAATCACCGCACAAAAAGGACTGAAGCCTCAACAATCTCGAAGAAATCGCACAACTACGGAGAGGGGAAAAACAGGAACAAAAAGCACAGATAAAATCAAGAAAGCCCAGATGACACAAGGAGGATTTGAGCCTCCATTCCCTCACCAAATATCTCACAAATACATCGACGAATTTTGGAGTTTTTGACATCTCTTTCAAGAACACTAGGAACAAAACCCTAAGTGAAAGGGGAAAATGAAAATGGAAGAGACGGGGGAAGGAAACCCCTCATCTTTATTTATGGGTACTATTTCACATACCCTTTTTACCCTTGGATACATAGAGTCCAAACCACTTAGCCAGGGGCATTATGGTCCGACTCAGACTTCACTTGATCCGATGGCCACCGCGTCTCCTCACCGGTAACTTCGCTTCCACGCGATCTCCCCTATGCCGCCACGTGCGGTCATCCCGCACCGGGACCTCCCGGGTTTTGAGGCGCAAACCAGTGAAACCCACCGCCGATGGTTTTGAGGCGAAACTACCAAACCGTCGCCGATGGTTTTGAGGGCAAACCACCAAACCGTCCGCGAGTAGCGTAGCCCGTACGCATCCCCCGCCATGTACACTTGTGCTTGTCGATGTCCCAGTTGTCATCCACCATGGCTAGGCACCCCTTCAAGTCCCTCGGTCCCAAGCCTCACGTCCGTCCTTCACCGCATCCGGTCCGTCAGCCCGTCACACCCTACTTGACCTTCACCGCACCGTTGACCACTGTCTCCGAGCTCGACACCACACAACATAAGCCAAGAGACACCATTGTTTGACATAAAGTCGTGTGCCACAATTAGAGAAACACACTGCACACAACACATGTGTTGGCATGTTGACAATCACTCAGCATAAAAGCTATTACATAATGGCTATAGAAAAATCCATGTGTTCGCAATCTTCCCCTTGATGAGTGCATTGTCAACACCAACACAAAACCGTAGACAACTCATCTAAGTGACCAAAAGATATGGGCTACAAAGAAATGAGCAAAGATATGGGCAAAGCTACAAGAAAACTTGGTCCCCAAAGATATGGGCAATGGCTCGACGCAACCAAGCAAAACGAAAACTAGTCCTCAAGAAGATGTAAGAAAGGGCTCAACACCACTAGCAAAGCACAAAACACTTGAAAAGCAGCTAGACCCTCAAAAAGAGGCAAAGGCTCACCACATCTAGCGAAAACAGACTCAAAACAGCTCGTAGTGCAACTCCCCCTAAACAAATGCATACTCACAAATATATGAACTCTCTAGGTTTGTGGAATCATTCTCCCCCTTGTTGATAAATGGACTTATTAAGATTGAAACAAAAGAATCTGCAACTCTCCCTCAAAATATGCATTGGACTAGTACTCCAAATGTTGGGCTTCGCAAATTTTGTACACCAAATATTGGTTTTGCAAAATTGTTATTTACTAGGAAAAAACTATGTGCGTTGCTGCAGGAATCGCTGGTGAAATTACCAATATGACTGAATAGATGTTATAATATGCAATCCCTCTATTCCAAATTGTAGTTCACTTTGACTTCTTGGTTCATCCATTTTGCTATGTATCTAGATATATAAATAATAAGTCTAGATACATAGCAAAATGGATGAACCAAAAAAGTCAATGTGAGCTACAATTTGAAACGGAGGGAGTACATGTTAGTGGATGATTTTTAATATTCTGATGTGGACAACTAAATATATGTTAGTAAATGATGTGGTTTGTTAATGTGAATAGCTTGAATGAAACATAATGGCATGTGCTAGTTGGATGTGTTAGTGGATGATAACGTTGAGACTTTTCATGACGAGATAGAATATGCTAGTGGGATGTTGAGTGGATGCTGATGTGACTTTGCATGGCAAGAGAAATAGCTAATGGCGTTTATCTATATAAGAGATATAAATAAATATAGATTTGACGAATTGATTGGTATGCCATTGTTGAAGAGACAACAAAGTGACCTTCTAGGATCCTCCCCACAGATCATGATTATTGATAATTTTGCTAAATATATAGAATGAGGATATGAAAAAGCAGCATATGAAACTCGAAAAAAAAAAGAAGGAAAAAGAAAGTGGCATAGATAAAAGGATAAACCATTGGCGACGTATGTGATAAAAGAAGGAAAAAGAAAGTGGCATAGATAATTTTGCTAAATATATAGAATGAGGATAAACCATTCACTACTGGAAAACCTGACTTTGCCGACGCTTCAGTTGTTTTGCCGACGCCAAGGCCACGGGCAGCGGCAAAGACCCTCTTTGCCGCCCGCCCAAGTTTAGGCGGCAAAGGCATGGCGTCGGCAAAGACAGATTTGCCGCCGCGTACTGCGATCGGCAAAGGATGCTCTTGCCGACCGCGTACTAAGCGAGCGGCAAAGAATTTTTTTTTCTTTTGAATTTTGATTTCAAAATTTTTCAGTGATCATTCTAGATTGTATTGAATCATATTTTAAAATTTGAAACATTTTCATAACTTTTTCCTATATTTCTTGAATTTATTTTGTTTACTTGCATTTTTCTCAAAAAAGTAAAAATTGAACCGTAGGTGCATGAAATAATGAAACCTAGCCATTCAAAAAATTATATTCATGTTAGGTAATGTATTTTGAGGCCCTATGCAGGAACTCACCTAAAAATTTTAACTCCCGCTTCACGAAACATGGTTCTCCAATTGCGGAAGAAGTGTTATTTAATTATATAAAAATGCAAACGAAGTCCGAAAATCATGAAACTTGGCGAGGTGTCATCCCATGGCATGTGGAGGCTATGATAAAAAATTGATAATGTTTCGAACAAGTTGTGATCACGGATGGCTAAAACCCATACATCTCCTCATGTGATCACTTGTGGTTACATGTGGAGATGTCTCGGGTTTTAGCCATCCATCGTCGAACTGCTCAAAACATTTTCAATTTTTTATCACAGCCTCCACATGCCATGGGATGACACCTCGCCAAGTTTCGTGATTTTCGGACTTCGTTTGCATTTTATATAATTAAAAAACATTTCTTCTACAACTAAATAGTCATTTTTTGTGAATAATTCTTTCAAAACTTTGGGTGAGTGAATATAATTGGCCTTAATATACACTCTCCAACATGAATATAATTTTTTGAGTGGCTACATTCCATTATTTTAAATACCTCGTAGTTCAATTTTGGATTATCAAAAAAATCAAGTAAATGAATTAAATGAGCTAAATATAGCAAAATGTCATTAAAAAGTCTCAAATTTGAGTATGTGCTTGTAAACAATATACTTGGACTATAGAAAAAGTTTGAATTTCAAAAGACATCATCTTCTCATGCTTTTGAATTTGGAAGATTTAAAACAAAAAATAAAAAAGTAAAAAAAAAAAGCTTCGCCGACCGCCCTTCTTGGGCAAGTCGGCAAAGATCCGGCCCAACAAGGCCCATGTGCCCACCGCCGGCTGGTGGGAGGCGACTGCCCCTTTAATTGGCAAAGGCTGGTGGGAGGCGATCCGCGTGATGCCCATGGTGGCCACTCCTAGCTCGCCACATGTCCTCGGGGGTCCACTAGTCATTGGCACAAAACAAACACAACCCTATCTCTCTTGTCATTGGCACAACCGGATATCTCTCTCTCTCTCGAGCACGTCCGTGGACCCGAGAACAAACACTCCTAGCGTGTGCAGCTGCGGGCCGGCGTACGTACGTTGCTCTCGTCCTCTCGCCGCCTCGTCCTCTCGCCGCTCTCGGCGTACTGCTCCGACCGCGCCACCACGCACAGCGCCGCCACGACGCCGGTCTGCGCCATCTCTTGCACCACCGGCCGCGTCGAGCTCCGTCCATGGCAGTTCTGGCGCCGTGCCGGGTCCCGTCGCATCGACCTCCACGGCGGCGCGTCGACGCCGCTGGCGTCCCCGAGCCCCGGAGCGGCTACTTCGTCGCCCTCGAGGCCGCCGGCGAGGTGTGGGGCAAGGCGACACGCGGCCGCCGCGCGCCGCCGCAGCGGAGGCCGTCCCCGTGGCACGACGGGAGCACGTGTTCGGGCAACGACGGTTCGGCGAGCACGGCGACGAGCACGACGTCGCCATCGAGTGCGGCGGCGGCAGAGACGGCGGCAATGGCCCCGGCTAGGGCTGTTCCGGCGACGGCGAGGCCGGATCCGCCTCCTGCGACGGAGTGCGGCGGCCCCCGGCGGCGCTGGGCGAGCTCCGGCCCCGGCGGCGCGCGGGCGGTGCAGCGGCAGCGGTCTGCGGCGGCCCCCGGCGGCGCTGGGCGAGCTCCGGCCCCTGCGGCGCGGGGCGAGTCGGCCCCGGGCGCGGGGCGGCGATGGCTCGGAGGGCCCTAGATGGGCTTGGGCGGGCCTGGATGGGCTCGCAGGGCCTGGATGGGCTTGGCGGGTCCATCCTTTTTTTTATTTTTTCTGAAAACTCTTTGCCGACTGCCGGGTTGGCAGGCGGCAAAGCGCTTTGCCGCCTGCCGCCACCCTGCGTCGGCAAAGGCGGTCTTTGCCGCCCTGGCCTTTGCCGCCTTCCTTTGCCGCTGCCACGTGGAATGCAGTCGGCAAAGACCTTTGCCGATCGCATTCCGGCCTTTGCCGACCGTCGCAAGAAAGGCAAAGAAGCAGTTTCCAGTAGTGATTGGCATAGATAATGAGGATATAGAATGCTAAACCCTAAACCCCAAATTCAGCATCAAACCAATGTTAGATAAAAGGATATCGTATCACATATTCATATCCCATAAGACTGTTTTCCTTTCCTTTTTCTAATCTACTCTTACCCTTATTTTCGTATACCATTCTCCGTTCTTACAGTGTGCCACACGTCGCCTGCTTTTCCTGTACATTCGATTTTGCATCGAGGGCCATCCATACACGTCTTAACGAAGCTTCCAGGACATCCCCGTCTCATCCATATCTCCAGTACAGCAGTTACCCACTGCAATACGGAGACATGACAGAAAACGACCAATCCTCCCGTACGCCCGCCGCCGCGCCGCTGCGCTTCCGCCATCGGCACTACATCGGCCAACGCACGCCACCGCGCTACGCTTCTGCCCACGCCACTGCAGCGCCGGTGACCGCAACGTGTCAGCTGCATTAGCATTTGATTCGGTTGCCACTATGCCAATGGCCTGCTTGCATGGGATGGCTAAGATCCTGTACTTTCTTATTTGATTTGATACACCCATATATTTTTTCACTCATCGGTATTATTAGCGACATAATTTCGCTCCTCAAATAGGTACTTCATTCATTTGGGTTCAGACCAAAAGGTAGTTTATCATTCAGAACAAGGGCATTAGTCTGGCGATTTGATGCTTCTACCAAGTCTGGCGATTTGTTGAAAATACTCCCTTGATGACCCTTGCCTGCCAAGTCGGCAGACAACCGATTTTTTTGCAGTAGTTACAAGACTTTTTAAAAGGGTCATAGATTGTTTAGCATGAGCAAGAATGTCTATATTCTTAAATTCTAATAACCACATTGTATATGTGATTGCCAGCATATAACCATACTAACGTACCAAATGTATTCAATCATTTTTTATGAGCAAAATTGTATGTTACATATTATAGCCCGCGCAATTGCGCGGGGTTTCTGCTAGTACTTATTTAGTGATTGGAATATTTATGATGAATTGACAATTTGAGACCCTAAAGAGGAACTGCATCACTATTTTGTTAAGCATTAAACTTCTCACACTGAGCACCTCCGTACGTAAATGTTCATTCTCCTCTAAAGATGCATTAGTTAAAGTCCACTGTTATTCTAAAAACCTATGCCACTATATCATCCCGGTGCCAAACTTGTTAAATGCTCGTCTAGAACAAAAAAGAAAAAGACAATGCAAGCATGGCAATACTCGCCATGTAGGCTCAAGAAGCTTCCTGTATGCACACTTACTCGAGAGGAATGCCTTAGCATCATCAAACTCGCGAATGTATTTGTTCTTAGGTCATAAATCTGCAGAAGTCCCATGGCTCTAATAACCGTGACAATCCGGCCATCCTCTAACACCAGCAAAGGATGCATTGGTGAAATGTGTCCAGAACGTTCAATCTCCACACTATATTGTTTGATCCAAAGGCCTTCCTCAGAGTCGTTCAGGAACCACAAGTCCATGATGCGGCTTGACCCATGAACAGTGACCAAAGATTCATTCAGGTTGGCCAATGTAACCTGCGTCGCATACGAATTGTACCGGCTGGCAACAAGGCCGCTAGGCCCCTTGATGCTTGGCCTCCATTCCTCCGCCTCGAGATCAAACCGAACTATCCACCCATGTTCATCGGCTCGGCGATTTATGACGGTGAAATACGCCGCCGGCCACACTTAAGAAGTAAACCGACCAATCGACGACCACCCTGGTCCACTCATTCCACAAGAAGGACTTCGGAGGTCTCTGCGTTGCCCTCCACCCTGCACTGCTGCTGAGGGTGCAGACCTCAAAGGCTCAAACTGATCGTCACGGCGGCTGCCGCCGTCACGCGTTCGATATGGAAGCATCCGCAGCACCTTGTGCTCACCTGTTTCAGCGATCTGCCCAAACATGTACACTGGCTCCCCATAGTCACCCAGCCTAAACCCGCGCGCCGCGTGCTCTGGTGCGAGCCTGCCTGACAAGTTGTGCACGGATCCCGTGACCGGGTAGAGCAACCGGAAGCTGCCGCTCTCGACCGTCTTGACGCAGACGATGCCGGAGCAAGCCTCCACGCTCACGACCATGTCGCTCGCGTTCTCTGCCGCCACGTGCCTGACAATCTTCCCTGACGACATGTCCAGAACGTCGACGAGGCTGTCGCGGTCCAGGTCCATGTGGTCGGCATAGGACGCGACGATGTAGGGCTCCAGGTGGCGCGCTGCATGGGCGGCGGCGAACCACGGCGCGGAGAGGAGGGGCCACCACGACTTGCACACGGTGCGCAGCCCGCAGAGCTGCTTAGACGCAGCAGGATCTCGGACAGGGCGTCCAAAGGCAGAGCGCCGGTGGCGGCGTCACCGGCAGCGGGAGTGACGGGCGCCGGAAGCAGCCAGTGACGTTGCTGTGCGTGGCGCGGCGGCTCCGGCGACGACGACAATGATGGATACGATCGAAGGCCCCGACCTACCTGCAGCATACAGTGACACGAGAGATTAGATCATTAGATCGCATAGGGAAGGCTCACTGCAATTAGGCCGATCCGGGAAGGCGCGGTCGCGACTCGCGAGGGCCGAACGAAGAGGGCATACCAACCGGTGGATCTTGATGGATGTCGCGTCCGGAGTACGGCGCGTCGGCGGCGTCACGGAGTTGATCCGTTGATTCTGGGAAGCAACGGAGTCTCTCTCATGTAGCATCTGGTGCCGACGACGAAGCAACGAAACCAAAATGGACCTTGTTGGTGTTTTCGGGCTTCTCTCAACAAACGGCCCAACGCAACTGGACATGCATGTAGCAGTTGGAATTTTCACTTTTTCAATTTTTTTAGAATCTCTTTTCCAGTTTGTTGAATTTGCCTGCGCACGGTATGGCTCTAGCTGGGCAGGCAAATTCAACAAACTGAAAAAGAGATTTAAAAAAAAAAAGAAAAATAAACTTTTGCCAAAAAAAAAAAGAGTGAATGACAATGTTTCTGGTGATGTTCGATCTGCGGACTCTTCTCCAGTTTTGCAATTATTATCAGATTGTTGGATAAAACCAAGTAACAAAATGCTACATTTTAAAACGCATTGTTCTTAGAACATTTTTGCAGAATACTTTCCAGTTGTCATAAGATTGGTTGCTCATTAGTATTAATATTAAATCAAATAGGAAAGTGACCACATAGTAAAAACCCCAAATTTCAAGATTGCTTTCGACTATCTGACACTGGACCAAAACATTCTATTATAATGTATGTGGTTTTAGAAGTTTGATTTTCCTAGACAAGATTTCTGCCCCATGTCATTTTTATATTTTTACACTCCATTCTAGAGCTTGTGTAGAATTCTTATGCAGTATGGTATGACTGGAGAAACTCTTCCATTATATATCCCTTTATGCTCCAACAGTAGAGAGACGCTTCCATTATATTTCCATTTATGCTCCAACAGTATGAAGAAATTCGGCATGCAATTCAAAATAATTGTTGCCATAACATTTTTCCATGCATTTCTAAATGAAACTAAGTACTTTATATAACCCATGATGGAGGTCAGATGATGTACAGGGTTTTCAGTTTCAGTTTTAGATATATTTTGGCCACCGCCTAAATTACCAAATTTTGTGAATTTTGGCCGATATTTCACCAATTGTTTTAGAGATTTAAATATAACTAGCAAATGTGCCCATGTGTTGCAACGGGATAAAAAACTACTAACATTCATACAAAATGATAACATCAATGAAACATATGTATTTATGTTTATATGTTATTATAATTTATTTTATGATGAGCAAAATGGTCTTGTTAAACCTATATCAAATTAAAATATCTTGGTATATTTTTTTCATTGCAAAACGCATAATTATTTAGCCACGAAAAAAATAGCGGGTTGTTTCTCCGCTATAGCGGCGCTGTAGCGGGCTATCTGAAACGCCGCGACGCTATTACTCATTTTGCCGCTATTCGCGCTATTGACGCTATAGCGCGCTATAGCGCCGCTATTGGCAAATAGCGCCATAGCGGCGCTATTTCCCCGCTATACCTGAATTCGATTTTAGGCCAAAATTGAGTCCAAAATTTGGATTTGGATTGTATTAGACTATAAAATCATGGGTTGTGAGTTGTGACTTATGACACTTATGGCTTTATGCCTTTTGTTTTTGAATTTGGATTGTATTAGACTATGAAATCATAGGTTGTGAGTTGTGACTTGTGAGATTTTATATTTTTATTTCATCATTTTAATCTGTTGTCTCTGTGTATATAAATAGCGGGCTATAGCGGCGCTATAGCGGTGCAATAGCGGCGCCATCCAGCTGACGCTACGGCGTATAGCGGGCGCAATAGCGGGGCTATAGCAGCGCTATAGCGGCGCAATAGCGGCGCATAGCTGCCAGAAACAGCCGCCGCTATTTTTGATAGCCCGCTATTTTTTTCATGGTTATTTAGATATAAAAATATGACTTTGTTGTTTTTTCATATTGCTCATGTGTCTCTATGACTCAATATCGACCTTTGTAGGTTTTTTATGCATCATATCAACTTCTATAACTTTTTTGTCGATGCATTAGGATTGTTTATCCTGCAATCATTATGACGGAAGATCTCTCTTTATTTTTCAAAGACAACCCTTGTCAGGAATTACATATTGCTCAACATTCCGGTTCATAAAAGAATTAGCATTACACTAATTCATATTTTTTTTATCAAAATTACAGAGATAGAGTAAATCTTCCTGCTCAAAACTTATTGCAAAAACAAACATAATAAGTGTTGAAAAAATGGGTTATACACCAGGTTTGTCTTGGGCAGAAACCGAACATCGAAAAGTTAGTGAAGACTTGGGGGCACTGATGATGAGGACATCCTCTGCGTACTCTGGGTCTGCCTCTAGTTCGTTCTCCTTGAACTTGTATGCATTAAAGATATGCAAGGATGATTTAACACATTTATAGACAAAATATAAACTAACAAGATTCATAAAATATATGAATAGATCATATTTTTATGAAACTAACAAAATTGATTTGGCATTTTTCTGATTTTTCTATTATTTTTAATGATTTTTGCAATATCTTAGACATTTTGCATCGGGAACCCTATTCTATTTCAAAAATAATCAAAGCCCTTCCACTATTTCTTTGCCTTTTGCATTTTTACATCTGAAACCATGTATAACGTTTTAATTTTTTCTCACTCTAATCCTTGTTTGTATTGTTACTTTGTCTCCCTGGCTTCACACGGCAATATCGAGCGGACAGATTTTTGGGCAGACTGAAATTTTGGGCTTTTATTAATAGGGATAGAAGTAAGTTTATTCTAAAATTTTTAGATCTAACAAAATTTTGAACACTGAAATGTATTAGCGTAATATGAAATTTTGAATTTTCCTTTCGGCCACCAAGGAAATTCCTGAAATTTGTGTTCGCCAAAATTTTGAACACTGTAATGTCAACTCAACTTTCATTGTAGAAAATGCACCAAGTCCACAATGGATAGTTGATGCGAACTCATATATACTCCCTCCGTCCTGGAATAAAGAGCATTCTATTGCTTGCCATATTTTGTATAAAGACAAGGTAACTCATTTACGTGATCAGATTTTAATATATTAGGAAGGTAAGTGAGGGGTACATGCGTCTATTTCCATCTCTCTTATTTTGTCTTAGAATAGCTAGAATGCTCTTTATTTCAGGACGGAGGGAGTAGCATTCATTAAATGTTGTTCAGACAAAGGCATCTGCATCAAGTGGATATACTAAATGCACAAGCGATTGCAATACTCACCTCAAGTGGCATCATTTGCTATGCTCAAAAGGTTTCCCGAGTACAAACCAATTCCATCACTAGACACTATCTCTGTCACGTGTGTATAAGTGTTGGTCCTTGGATTATAAATCCTCAATAATCGACTAGATCGAATATAAATAACTATACTCCCATTCTTCAGTATCACCAAAGGATGTGGAAGGAATCCATCATGGTATCTCAAATTCACATTGACAGTATGTTGTTTAACCCACAAGCCCTTTTCGAAGTTAATGAGAAACCAAAGGTCCATTAAATTATGTGACGTACAGTGGACCAGAACTAAGGATCCATTAAGTGCAGCTAGAGAAAGATGGTTATATCTATTTTTAGCAAGGATGGATATAGGTCCTTGGAGAATTGCCCTCCACTCTTCTGTCAGAAGGTCAAAGGATGCAATGCCTTTTGGTCGAACATCTTGGTTGCTCACAAACTCGTCCAAGAGAAAATACACAACTCCATCAATAGCCACTCTGCTCAGAGGGCTCATATCAACATGATCCTGAGCGGCCTTCTTCCCCATCCATCGAGCATCCCTGCTCCCACCGAGTGTGAAGACCTCGCATAGCTGTTCAGAGGGGGTTGTGGAATTGTAAATGGAGTTATCATCAATCACACGAATCAACTTGAACTCCCCGGTTGGGGCAACCTGCCCAAATGCAATGGAAACCCTATAATACTTCGAGAAGTCGAACTTCAGCGGCTTGTGTTCCTGGGACAACTCTCCAGGCAAGGCAAATCTGTCTCCAGTGGCTAGGTTGAGCAACTCGCAGCGCATGTCGTTCACTTTTCCAAAGCAGGCGAGGTTTTGCTGAGTTGATTTCAGCATCAATTGCCAGTCTTGTCTCGATGTCCAGCGGATATACTTAATGACCCGGTCTGAGAGGTCTATGATGCGGCAAAGAATGTCAGAATCACCACAATGTGATTTGTCGTGGCCTGCTGCGACGATAAGCAGTCGTTGGTGCCGGGCAGCATGAGCGGCGATGAACTGCGGGCCAGCGAGGAGGGATCGCCAGGGGCGACAGACAACACGGAGGCGACAGAGCTCCTCGGCCGGAAGGCGGATCAGGATCTCGTAGATCGCGTC
The DNA here is from genome assembly GCA_018135685.1 of Themeda triandra. Taxonomy (NCBI): domain Eukaryota; kingdom Viridiplantae; phylum Streptophyta; class Magnoliopsida; order Poales; family Poaceae; genus Themeda; species Themeda triandra. The sequence goes on along the minus strand of JAENPR010000236.1, from coordinate 97,049 downwards.
GATTGGTAGCACACCTCCATCTGCTTCTGCTTCTGTCCTGGAGCGCAGAGTCGACGACGCCATTGCCGATGCTGGTAACGGCGGACCTGCAATGCAACCACCGGAGAAAAAAAAAATAAAATTTGCACTTGTGATTTCACGGATGCAACCAAATAAAAAGAAGCGAGGTCACACATGAGAAGGAGGGGGGGTTCTGCAACCGAAGGTAGACGACTAGACCTTACCAAGCAATCGCGGTGGAGCCGCCGGGATGGACCACCAAAGACGAGAGTTACTGTTTCCCACCGGTGGTTAGGTTAACACGATAGCCTCCGCCGCCGTGCCGCTGCGCGCTGCCCTTGACTCTGGTGTGCCGCTTGGGAATAGAAGATTTGAGTGCTTGATGTTGACAATCAAATTGGGCCCAGGTCTAGTTTTACATTGGGTCCACGCTAGGTTTTTCTAGAATATATATATATATAAAAGATAAACTACACGAATACTTCTCTGACAGTGTGTCCCGTGTCCATGCTAACACAACAGTAAAATACAAAATAAGATAACATTAACAAATGAAAAAGTAAAATGAACAATCAGTTTCATTAAATTTCTCGTCTTAATATTACATATTTTATAAACAAATATTTTATCGCGAACTGATCATAGATCACTTGGTTGTGTTCCTTATGGTGTAACCTGCCCCACCAAAGATCAAATTATGGTGCTCGCATTTTCCTGGATTTCTTGTAGAGAGATTTCTGGCGTTATGCATTAAATGGTAGGCGACGTCCCCGTCAACGACTAGGTGCCAATGGTGACTTTAGAAAACTTCAGATCTGCTGGTTCAGTCATTCGGAGGTGCTCACAGCTGGTTCAGTCATTCGGAGGTGCTCACAGTAGTAAGGTTTGTGTACATGTGTTCATATGGGTGAGTGTGCGTACGTGTTGGACGTTTGTGTAGTACTGTGTAATATAAAAAAATTACCTTGCTCACCAATCTTGGCCTGTCGGAGCCTGCTCGCGCCCATGCATCCTCGGCACCCTTTGCTCCCTGCGTCGGTGGAGCGGAGCGCCCGGTCGCTAGCATCCTGCTCTGGCGTCCTCCGCACTCTCCCCGCACCCTCTAGCATCCTCGTCACACTCTCTATTTGTGCTCCACATATCTACTTGACACCAATGAGGACGACGATCAAACTTTTCAGGTGATGGGAAAAAAAAGAAGAAACTTTTTAGATAAATGATAGTTCAATAACCGACCTCTACATCCAAGGGATGTACACAACCCTTAGAAAAGAACAAACTGGTACGTAATAACTAGTGGTAGGTGGGTAACATTTTAAAATAATGTTGGACGCCTGTCAATGATATGCAAGATCTGGATGTAGATTAGACATGACCATGGAGGTCGGTTTAGTAAAGAAAATTTTGATATATTATAAAGAGGTAGATATAAAATAGAGTAAATTGCATACACCATAAACACAACTTGGCCATTAGGTGCAAATTAGACCAACAACTTATAAAATGCTTAATTTACTATAACAAATTTGCATGCGCTCTCAAATTGGTTCAATAACTTACAAAATTCTCGATTTAGTGCAATGACTTGGTAAATTGGTTCATCTCTATGGTCTAAACATTAAAAATACGATGTATTTGGCTAGTATTGTCATTTTAGGATTCTCTCAATACACCAAAATAAATTTCGTACTTAGCCATATTTTCCAAATTGATTTTGCAATATTCTTTTTTATTTTCTAACATTTACTTTTATTTTTTTTCATCTTACCATTGCGTATTTATTTTTGAGAAGGTAATACTAAAAGCCAAAATAGCTTGAGACAGCACCATTACGATTGTGAATATGAATTGGTACATAACTATAAAATATAAATTATTTGTTTCGAACTAAATATACCACCTTTTTGCTATACAATGTGACTAAATACACCATCGTTGTAGCGTTAGAACTATACATGCACAAATTTGACAAGTTGTTGCACTAAATTAGACATTTTATAAATTGTTTTTTTTTCTTGCGAGCAGGCATATACACCCGTTTTGTATTAAGAGGAAAGAGTGGTCAATAGACCTAAACATAGAGTTTGGAGGCATAGGCGAGCAGCCTTCACCAGAGACCTACACTACTGGATACAGCCATAAAAGATATTACACAATAACTGAATTTTGCGACCATAAAGCCACACAAGCGTCCAGGGAAGAGTAGGCCGCTTCCCACCAAGCTTCGGTCTCGCGCATGGCTGCCCTGGCAAGCTGCACGGAGGTTGTTGTCGACCTGTTGAACATGCGCGAGTTTCTCTCCTTCCAAACCGTCCAGCAGACCAGGGCGAAGACCGTGTCGATGGTTGGCTAGCCGTCAACGCTCACTCGCGCCCGATGTCGAAGCCACCAAGCTCCCAACTTTTCATTAGCGACCAGAACATATTTTATAAGTTGTTAACTAATATGGATACACTTGCCAAGTTGTCGCACTAAATTGAGCATTTTATAACTTAATGGATCAATCCGCACCCACCTTCGAAGTTGTTGTATAATGGGTACAATTTACTCTATAAAATATGGAGTACACGGCGGACTCAGAGAACCAATGACCCATCCACATTATAACAAGTTTATTCTCTTTCCCCTAAATTTTCCAATCCTCTGCGGCACATCCCTTGTTAAGATTCGGTGGTGCTCTAGGTTGGCGCTATCAACGAGATCAACAGCGTTCTAGGTTGGTCTGTCTCATGACGAGATTCGGCGATGTTGTAGGAGGCCCAGCCAATCCTATGATATAACCTCGATGTGCAGCATAATATGGAAACTGCTTTTCTTTCGAGCTGATGTTGTATGTTTCTATTTGTTAGATTTGCTATTGTTTTGGAAAAAGGAAGGTAATATTAAAAGCCAAAATAGCTTGAGACATCACCATTGCGATTGCGAATATGAATAGGTACATAATTATAAATTATTTGTTTCGAACTAAATATACCATCTTTTTGCTATACAATGTGACCAAATACACCATCGTTGTAACGTTGGAACTATAGATGCACCAATTTGACAAGTTGCTACACTAGATTGGATAAGTTGTTCGACAAATATGGACACACTTGCCTAGTTGTCGCACTAAACTGAGCATTTTATTATTAACTTACTGGATCAATCCACACCCACCTTCCAAGTTGTTGTATAATGGGTGCAATTTACTCTATAAAATATGGGGTACGCGACCGACTCAGAGAACCAATGACCCATCCACATAATAACAAGTTTATTCTCTTTTCCCCTAAATTCTCCAATCCTCTGCTGCGCGTCTCTTGTTAAGATTCGGTGGTGCTCTAGGTTGGCGCTCTCAACGACATCGGCAGTGTTCTAGGTTGGTCTGTCTCATGACGAGATTCGGCAATGTTCTAGGATGATAACCTCGATGTGCAGAATAATATGGAAATTGGTTTTCTTTCAAGCTGATGTTGCATGTATCTATTTGTTAGATTTACTATTGTCATGAGGCGGTGTAGGAGTCTGCGGCGGCTGTTGTTTTGTGCCGCGTTTTAGGTCAAGGCTACAGTGGCGGCTTAGGGCGTGGCGGCATGGAATGCGGTGGATCGAACTCGATCTGTCGGCGGCACGGATCGGGATTGAGTGAGCTTGGCTTCACCGCGACAGCAGATGCTATCGTCTGCGCCGCTCTCGTCATTCGAACCTGGATTTTGATCCTGACGGATGGGCGCTCAAAGACTTTCTCGCCTTCGCGGGATTGAGCGTCTGCTGTAGTCCACCTGAACGCCGGTGGTTTCCTCCGGCTTCTGGTGATTCAGGTTTGGCGGCGTCGACTGGTATCGACGGTCTTTGTCGGCAGCGGATGCGACCAACTTCCTTTCTCGTAGAATATAGGTTGGACAATTGTCCTACGTATCCTTATTCGATATACTTGTATTTGGATGTGTTTATTTCTATTAGGTAATACAGGTATACATTATAAAGAAAATGAACAACTGGATTACTAGTACTCGAAACGTTGGGTTTCACATATTCAGACACCAAACTTTTCATTTTTTTGATGAAAAATTGTGGAGCCATGCTCCCTAGCAGAATTATATACTAATTAAAACCAGCAAAACCGAAAAGTGTTGCAAGGGAGGTTAGCTGAGCGAACAGACAGGTTATTACAACGAGTTTAACCACTAGGAAATTACATGCTGAAAATTGGGTTAAACGCGACACTTATAAAACGTTGCTTCTAAGGTAGCAGACGATGGAGCTTTCCCATTGAAAATGAAATCATTTCTTTCCTTTCATATACGCCAGGCAGCAGCAATTATAAATAGATCCATGAGACACGGAATATGGGCATGCGAAGTTGGAAAACACTCCCCTGGACAGTCCATTGGATGCCAATCATATAAACTATCTAACGGTGGCCGTGGAGGATTAAAAAAACCGATGCATAACGGTTTCATCAACATTGTCGTGGCAAAGAGCACTGGAGTAACCTTCTTCTAGAAATTTTCCTCTTCTTAGAATATCTCTTTTGTTTACCCGATCACTTAGAAGAAGCCAAGTGAAAAACTTTCTTTGTGGAACACATTGTCTTGAAAATCCAGTGATACATAGCAGGGTGGAGTGTAGGAAGCAAAGGCATGGTGATAGTACTTCTTCGAAGTGTACAAACCATTCCAGATGTAGATCCAGATGTCATTTGGCTGAGTGCGATCTCGCAAGTGAGCAAGGATAACATTAAGGGAGCTTTATGAGCTTTTTTTGCCAAAAATTCTTTTTTAAAACACTACGTGAAAAAAACACTACGGGAACGCTTCCCCTTTCACTGTAACGGCGGCTCAATCACCAGCCGCCCTTACTATAAGGGCGGCTCAATCACCAGCCGCCCTTACATGGGCTGGTCCTTAATACCATCATCCCAAAGACTAAGAATTAGTCCATTTCCAGGAATATAGTTGGCTTTACCTCTGAATTGGGTAGCAAACCTGATAATATCGTGCCACCAAAAAGACTCTTGGCTGTCAAGAGGTGTGGAACTTTTCCAATATAGGACTCCGGCCTAGACCAAATGAATGTACACTGAACATTGGTTTTGCAAAACCTTCCCCACAACTCATGATTATTGATAATTTTGCTTAATATAAAGAAAGAGTATATGCAAAAAAAAAAAAAAAAAAAAAAAAAAAAAAAAAAAAAAAAAAAAAAAAAACAGCATATGAAACTCGAGAAAAGAAGGAAAAAGAATGTGGCATAGATAAATCAAAGCATAAATATATAGGATGAGTCAAACTAAGTCAATTAATAAATATTGGTATGTGATAATGAAAATAGAAAAGTAAGTTGGAGCAAATACATGAAACAAAAGAGTATTATTAGCCAGAAAGCCTGAAAAACCATGTGCTGCATGAGCTGAAAGCGAAAGTATCGACTTCTATCTGAACTTTCAGAGGTATATATATTGTCATCAACATATCATCACCATCTTCGGAAATAAGCTAGGCTTCAACCATCTTAAATCAGTCTTAGCGAGGCGCAATCTGCATGTTTTTTAACCATAAAATATATGAGAATTAGATCTAGTTTTGACTTCAACACGGTTACCCTTAAAGTGTTTAAGCTTTAAAACTTCAAATTGACTTAGAATAGAGGAAAATAGATAATCAAAATCAAAACAATAAAAATATGTGGTTTCTTACTCTAGATAGATTATATAATAACTTAGTCAAAGGATGAGAGAGATCTCAATCATGTCAGCAATATGATTCACTATTTCTCTTGCTGGCACATATTCTACACCTGCATTATATGCGTTCTGACTGAAGTAAATATATCTAATGCAGCATCAAACCAATGTTAGGTAAAAGGATATTCTATCATATCGAATAAGATAGTTTTTTTAATTTCTTTCCTTTTTCTAATCTAGTACTATAGTTGTTGGAATATTTGTGATGGAGTGACTCTGGAGACCCAGAAGAGGAACTGCACAATTATTTTGTTAAGCATTCTCACACTGAGCACTTCCGTAGGTAAATGTTCATTCTCCAGGGAGGATGCATTAGTTAAAGTCTGCTGTTAGTCTCTAGCTAAGCTTATGCCACTATGGCATACCGGTCCCCCAACTTGTTAAATGCTTGTCTAAAAAAAAGAGGAATGCAAGCATGGCAAGACTTACATCATTAGTTCTCACCATGTAGGCTCAAGAAGCTTCCTGTGTGCACAGTAACTCGAGAGGAATGCCTTAGCATCATCAAATTCGCGAATGTATTTGTTCTTGGGTCATAAATCTGTAGCAGTGGCATCATGGATCTAATAAACATGACCATCCTACCATCCTCTAACACCAACAAAGGATGCTTCGGTGAAAGGTGTCCAGAACGTTCCATCAGCACACTATACTGTTTGACCCATAGGCCTTCATCAGATTCCATCAAGAACCATAGGTCCATGATGCGGGTTGTCCCAAGAACAATGACCAAGGAACCATTCAGGTTGGCCAATGTAACTTGAGTCTCATACGAATTGTGCCGGCCAGAAATGCGGCCGGGTCCCTTGATGCTCGGCCTCCATTCCTCCTCCGCGAGATCAAACTGAACTATCCAGTCTTGCTCATCTGATCGACGATTCAGGACGGCGAAATACGCCGTGAAATTTTTGCATTTTGGTACTTTTTGGAAACTTTTTTTACAATTGACTCCCTGGTGAAACTTTGTCTAAAAATGACCCGTTTTCCAGGCGTGCGATGTAATGACGCCGAGGTATGGGGGTCGGCGTGCGGTCAGTCCACGCCGACCTCCTGCCACGTGAGCGACGACCACGGTCGCCGCTGACGGTTTGACGGACCGGGTCCCGCAGGTCGGCGTCATGTCCTCGGCGTGTTCGTCCGGCACGCCGAGCTATGCGCCAAGGCCCAGCAACACACTTAGGCCCAATATCTGGGTGTGTGGCCCGTTACCACCGAGGTCTCTTACCTCGGCGTGCTCGGACTCGACGCCGAGGTGTCAGCTTTGTAACCCGAGCCAAGCCCTTTTCTTCTTCCTCCCTCCATTCTTTCTTGATTCCACTTGCTCTCTCTCTCACCCTCTCCGCCCCCCCACAATGCCTAGCTCTCCAATGTGAGTCTTGGGAGCCCGGATCTGGCCATTTCTTGCTTCCACAAGGTAATGCTTGTTCCCCTCTTCCATTTTATCCGGTTAGATTTTGTTGTATTGGTTGTTTTTCTTGGAAACCCTAGCACCATGTTGGCATTGTTGTGCATGTTTACCTTGTAACCCTAGCACCATTGGATTTGAATAAGTATTGGTGCCATTGTAGCTTTGTATGTTGTCATGTTGTTAATCTTTATTCCACTTGTATTCTTCATGTTTTCTAGGGTTTGGTGGAGATAGAATGTGGATTTAGGCTTGTTATGTGGATTGATTATTAGGGTTTGATGTGTACTATGCACTTACTAGTGGTAATTAGGGTTGTGTTAGTACAATTTCGGTGTATTATATGACTTGTATTGAATTTCTATTAATTTAACTCTGTTATAGGTTTGATGGAGGATCTGTTTGTTCACCATCTGCCGACTCATGATGCTAAAGATTTGCACCCACCCGATGAGCCGGCACCAATGTGTCATTGCGGTGTGCCGGCATGGGTGAAGCAGTCTAGGCACCTAGATTCCTCAGGTCGTGCTTTCTTCTGCTGTTTACATCGTCGCCGCCCTGGCACCGGTTGCGACTTCTACCGGTGGATTGATGGTGTGGACAAGTGGGATCGCCGTATCATGTTCTTTCCATATGACCCATGGAAGAGTGTTCCCCCATCCGACTATGTTCCATGGGTTGCTCCACCCAAGGCTCATGAGATGAACAACGTTGAGAAGATGTGGGCTGCATCGGAGCGGGTAAAAAATCCTCCTAGATGCTTCTGTGGCGAGGTTGCGCGGCTCCAAGAACCTAGCCTACCGGATCGTTTTGTTCCCTTCTTCCGTTGTGATCAAATTGGTTGTGTAAGTATTCGTTGGAGTACTATTTTATTTTGCGATATCATCTTCATTTATTACATTTTTTGCAATTTCATTTGGACATGGTCTTTGTAGGGTGGGTTTCCCCGTTGTGACTTTGATGAGTTCATCTACGGACCGAAAGACACGTGGCCTTCTGCAGAAGAGATTAAAAAGTTCACCTTAGGCGAGCTTCCATGGCCATGCTTGTCGAAGCCGCACCAAAAATGCAAGTGTGGCATCGTTGCTAATGTAGGAGTGGTGCCTTCAGAGCTAGGTTTTGGCTACTATTGTGGCAATGCTTATGGAGGGCCGAATGAGTTCCATGTTAGTGGACAAGCATTTTTTTTGATGATGTAACCAACTTATTTTGTTTGCTCACTGTCTTCTATATGTTTTCAGGCGGGTAAGACATGCAATTGGGAGGTTTTCAAAGAGTGTCAAGAGATAAAGAGGTTCCTAAAGTTAGAGAAATCCATTAAACGGACACCAGAGGAGATGCGGCAGTTCGATGAGAAACAGCATGGATTTAAGGCCAGAACCCGGCGTCTGTACCGTGTTCACCTCCCAGGTCCCGATACATGGAACCATGTTGTAGGTGACTATGAGCGGATTTGCAAGGAGGAGATGGGCGAGCTGGCGTGGAGGAGGGCAGCCTGTTCTCTTTTGAGGGATGAGAACATCATCCGTTTTTGGCGCCAAAACAAGGCACGCTACGATGAATGGGACGAGCTTAGGCAGAGCCATCAAAGGCATGCTGCAAGGCAGAAGGCAAAGGCAGACATTAAGAAGATGGAGTGCGAGAACAAATGGCGTGAGAAGAATGGGAAGCCCATAAAGGAGATCCCGGATTACTTATATCGCATGGCCTGTAAGTACTTGCATTGTGAAAACTTCTCTTTGTAGTTGTTTGTTCGTCTTGCATTGATTTGAAATAACAATTGCTATATTTTTGTAGTACCTCCTTCACCACCAAACGACGGTCATCTCCCAGCTCCTATGGAGGAGGAGGAGGAGGAGGAGGAGGAGGGCGAGTACGAGTGTAACTCCGACCCTGACAAACCTCAGGATCCCGAGCCTTATGACCCCGACTTTGATGGGCCTTACGACCAGTGGAGGGACCGTATGGACCATAGCCCGCCGAGCCCACCTGTGTGGGAGAAGTTGCCCTACTGGCCCGGGTGGCCCGGGGAAGGAAAGTAGGTTTCATGTGTTGTGGTCCGGGTGGCCCTACTTCTACACTCGTGTAAGACTAAATTTATGACCGATGTTGTTGTAAGACCTAATGGTGGATGGTTGGTGACTTTGATGTGGAATGGTGTAATGTGCTTGTAATGTCAATGATTGTAGGTGGTAAACTTACATTTTAATGGTAATGGTGCATGTGCAATATGTTTGGAGGATGTGCAATGGTGTAATGTGCTTGTCGCTGTGTAAATGATGGTAGAGCATGTGCAAAGTTAGTTTGAAGTAAATAAAAAAAATGCAGTCTCGAGTCTCGGCGTCAATTCATCCCACGCCGAGGTAAGGCAACTCGGCGGTCCGAAAAACAAAATTACAGTTAGTTCCAGGGTCGGCGTCAATTCGACGCACGCCGAAGTCCCTACCCTCGGCGTCGCGTTTGGCCACGCCGATGTCCTGTCTCCCCCACCGCCCTGGCCCACGCCACCTCGGCCCACGCCAGCTCGGTCTGGTGGCGTCGGGTCGGCCCACGCCGAGGGTCCGAACCTCGGCGTGAAGTGTGACGACGCCGAGGTTGGGCAGCTCGGCGTGCCAGATTTAAGAATTCCAGTAACTTCTGAGGTCGGCGCGAAAGCATCCTACGCCGACCCCCAACATCTCGGCGTGAAGTTTGGGGACACCAACCTTGGGCATTTCGGCGGCCCGTTTCCTCAGTTTACAGTTAGTTCGGGGGTCGGCGTGAAATCACCTGACGCCGACCCCCTAACACCAATTCCAGTCATATTTCTTAGAGGTTTACAGACTAGTCATATTTCACAATATATCACAAACATAGACAATGACATAGTGATGGCCATACACCATAGACAACATTATATCACAATAACATAGACAATACCGTCATATTTCACAAACATAGTCCAATAACATAGTCATGGTCATACACATTGTCCATTGACCACATGGTTGTTAATACATTGTCCATACACGACTAGGTTCTTAATACATTGTCCATACACGACTTTAGTACATGGTTCTTATACAAAATAGTGATGGCAACGCGGAGAAGGCCTTGTGATGAAGTTGCTTGGCCCTTCTCGATAGCCCACCCTCCTGAAGAAAGCATGTGAGTGTGTCATACATTGTCCGATAGTTTCTGATAGTGTCATACAAGTGATAGTGTTCGACATGACATGAGTTGTACCTTAACGTGGGCGGCGGCGGGACGCTTGCCCTCCCAAGAGCAAAGGTACAGGTGTAACGGTCCACCGGATGAGGCCCCCTTTGCGGACGTCCAGAACCAGAAGGTTCTTGAGTCCCATGTGGTGCATCTTCAAGCTGTGAAGTGCCAATCTCATCATAGTCCTGGTACTGCTCTTCATCATCATGTCCTCCTTGACCACTTCCTCCTTGATGTTCCCATGGACCCCATCCCTCAGCATGTCGTCCACCACTACCTCCTGCAGCCTGTTCCCATTCGTCAGCATGTCGTTGGCCACTTCCTCCTTCACCACTTCCTCCTTGACCACTTCCTCCTGCAGCAGCAGCAGCAGCTTGGAATTGTGGGATTACAACATCCGGGGGGGCACGTTTACATCCAAGACGTGCAACTATCTTTCGTAGGCGCTGGATGGTACCCTGGATTGTTAACAAAGTTTTCAAGTAAGCAATTGTCATGGCATTTACATGTTTCGTACTAAGGTATAGACACAAACCTGAAGTGTTTGACGAAGCTTGGTGGCTTCATTAGGATCACCCTCTGGAATCATGAGTGCCTTTCCCTATTCCGATATAGTCCTCAGGATTTCCGTGCTCTATTTTTAAAAAGAAGGAACCAAGTGTTGCTCAAATCAAGAAGAAGGAAATAAGGTAATGGATATGTAGTTTAGGATTTGCTCACCGCTCTTGCAATGGCAGGGCCCATCTCAACTTGGCAACCTTGTCGGCTAGCTATGTCATACGGGTTGTTGCCTTCGACATCGTACGGAATTTCTGCAATGTCCTGCTCCGTCCAAGCTGGCCTCAAGTGTAGCCTAGTCCTAGCCTCAAGCCAAACTAGGTAATCCTGAAAAGGCCCATCACGATGCACGGCAAAGATGCCCATGTTGTTCAGCTCCATAGCTCCATCCTGTTCCAATGATCGATGTGACGCTGGTGCTCAAGCTGCCAGTCAGTTATCTTCTTCTTCTTCTGGCGACTGTATCTGCATATGTTATTACCATTACAGTTAGTAGCCTGATATGAAGACGGATTGGTGCAAATCGAATATGTTACATGGTGAAACTTACTTGTGGAGTTGCCAACCGGTGGAAAACTCCTCTGGAGGACAAGGTTGAAGCCTACCAAACTGCCTGGCTACACGATGAGGTAGATGGAACTCAACAGCATAGAAACAGATGAGAGGGCACCTCATCGTCCAAACATCCTGATCCTCCCTGCACATGGTGCTAACATTGAGGGCTTGGGCGTATGGCTGCCATTCAACCTGTACACAATGAGGTAATGTCAACGTATAGTCAACAACAAGATTTGAAGGGGCATATAAAGTTTGTACAACTTACGTGTCGTTCTAAGAGGCAGTCGAATTCATTAGTGTAGGTAATGTATGCGTGTCGCGTCATGTGATAATGAGGCTTGGCTCGCTCATATTTGTGTGCCACGGTGGGAGCTATTAGAGCGTTGCCATCTGCAAACCAAGGAGGCGGAGTCTCAATCTCATGCGGCCTACCAACCGGAAACCTCTCCCACATCCAAATCTGCATGAAACAGGCAAAGTTGAAGAATATTGAACATAAAAACAGTACATTATTGAACAAGCTTGCAACACTTCATTGTCTTACCTGCAGTAGTGTCACGCACCCCGATATGGTTGAGTTCACTCCAGTGCGGCGACAAGCCTCGCACAGCTGACGGTACAAGAAGGCAAGTATTGCTGAGCCCCAACTCCTGTGACCTGCATCATCCCAGTTCAAGAGGCAAGGGATGTACATCCACGATGCCGTGTCTCCAGTTCCATCAGGGAATAGAACTGTACCAAACATGTGGATGACGTAGGCTCTGCAGTAGTAGGTCACTGTTTGCTCATCTGCGTGTTGAGGGCACTCATGAAACGCTGCACGTAGCCAATTCAGGGGCACCCCGCTGGTGCGCCTAGTCTTCTCTGGCTCTAGCTCTGGGAGGGCTTGTCCAAAGAAATGTGCCACCCGGTCCTCCCACCCTGTCGAATCCGTGTCTCCTGTCACTGGCATTCCTTGGATCCTCACTCCAAGTATCATAGCCACATCTTGAAGAGTGATGGTCATCTCCCCACATGGTAGGTGGAAGGTGTGTGTCTCTGGACGCCACCTATCTACCAACGCTGTCAGAGCCACTGGGTTGAAAGGTGGCACGCTCCGACGACACATATGAGCAACGACTGCAAGCCCCGCTCACTCCAATAGGGGTGTGTACCTTGGGTCGTACACCATTGTTGTAGCAGCCTCATGTGTAATTGGCCTCAGCACACTTAAGATCTGAAAAAGAAGAAAACAACAGAAACGTCTTAGTCATGCATTAGGATGGAATAATTCAACTTATGATTACACAAGTATTACCTCTCCATTCTCGGTCCTCCGAGCCCGGTGATCCTGATCCCACCTATGGTCAAGTAGGGGGTATTGCTGGTCCATCCTGGAAGTTAACAAATGACAACGAATTAGTATATATTAAATAATAAACATAATAAATGTATGTGATATGAAGTAAATGACAAATGTAAATTGCACAAGTATTACCCACACCCATTACACTAATGACCCCGATATATACCTGTTGTCTAAGTAATTCTGGACACCGCCTTCTATTGTGCCCCCGCTTATGGCAACTTGAGCAACGACTCGGCTGCTTGTCCTCTACAAAATGAGTCCCAACCTTACTTGTAGACGATCTACCTGGGGTGGCTCGATCCATGTCCATCCTAAACCGCTTCCGCCGCCTTGGTCCTTTACGCTTCCACAACAACCCAAGATCAGCCACGTATTTGGGGCCATCATAGACAGGCCACTGGCTCTCGTCCAAAAAAGGCTCAAACTGTGGATTCCAGGTGCTCAGTAAGTTACGAACAGAGAACTCCACTGCCATACGGGGGGGCACCTCAGCATCAACACGTCTAAGTCGACAAGCAGTTATCATGTAGGAGCAAGGCCTATGGAAGATGGTGGGTTTACCACAAGTACATGTGTTCTCATTGATTATTACTTTATGTTTGTGAAGCGCCCTCGGTTATCCGAGAACTCAAATGTGATACAAATACTAGTCCCAGGAGGCTAGCAACACATTTATTACATCAGAATAGTCTCAGCGCAATAGTCTTGCCAAACGGGGGCAATGAAGAAAAGAAATAATAATAATACAGTAGCACATGACCAAGGTTCAAAGGACCCAAAAACAAGCTTCGTCGCTAGACATCTGGTGAATCCCAATGCCACAGGCTAGTTGGGTGCAGACACGACCTTACTCGTACGCGGCGTCCGGGTTGAAGTCCGGGTCTTCCTCTGTTTCAACAAGGCAAGGGTGAGTACAAAGTACTCAGCAAATCCAACCCTACCCTACGGAATGGGGTATAAATACATGCAAATGGATATATCAAGGATAAGGCTTAGTTTTATTTGCGTAAAGCTATATTTTGACACATACAAGGTTTTATTTTATAAACCATTTTCGCAAAGGTATATTTCCATATATGTAAGAGTATTTCAAAAAAGGGGGGGGGGGTTCTCAAGTTTTTTGGTGTCGTTGAACCCATCGTTCCCACAACACATTATTTTCCAAAACCACCTACTCTCATGTTTCCACTCATCCCAACCCAACTAGTTGTTGTAACCAAACCATAACTCATCCGAGACCGCGGACACAGACTATCCAGATAGGTTTTACACTCTGCAGAGGTTGTACACTTTCACCACAAGTAGGATACCGTAGCTTGACACCGTCGTGCAAGCACGGATCCATCAGAGCCATTACCCTCCATAGCTAAATACTGGCACTCACCACGGGAACACTAAGTCAAGGTTCTCACTTTCAATATCTCATAAGGCTCATTGTGTATATATTGCATCAAATTTTACATGGATCTCCTAGTGTCCCGTTGCACACCTGCCTCCAGGTGATTGCCATACCAACTAGGGGGATTTAGACTAAGCCTTGCCACACACAAGGTCGAGTGGTTGTACGATAAATGAGTTAGGCAAGATGAAACATCAACTCAGTCCTTAATCGAGACAAGGCGGATATCTTCATGCTCAACCACAAAAGGTACGAACCCTAACACTGCGGCATCCCACAAATGGAACACCGATCCGCCCCATCTCTAGGGTAATCACCAACTCTAGTTTGTTCATTATCCCTTTCACAAACCCACACAACTCATTCTCACCACTCACACGGTTTTGCAAATCATTGTATTTAGAAAACATAGTAATGTGAGTATCATGACAAGTAACAAGTCCTAAGCATACTAGCTAACGATATCTCGTTGCAATTTAACAATAGTCCTTAGGTTTTAATCAAGGCAATCATCAAGTCATAACAATCCAAGGATGGCTATCCAACTGGGTTTTAACTATGTCGCTAAAATAATTTTCATGCAATAGTTTGTAAAAGGCTTCTATGGGTTGTGTTTAAAAACATGGGATCAATATGATCAAAGGGAATAGGTTGGACTTTCCTTCTTCCACTCCTTCGGGAAACTCGGCGTCGCACTCACGGTCACCGGCCTCCGGCTCGCGGTACTGGTCTTCGAACTCCTGCTCGCGGTACTGGCCTTCGGGCTCCTCGGCGTTCAGACCGTCAGCTAAAGTACGCGACAAGCAAACAAACACAAGTAAATAATCACCTAAATTCAAATGAGCTCTAAAAATGAAGAAAATGGTATGGATGGATAGGTCTTGATTTTAGATGAATTTAGGAGGAAGAATCAATGGAATCGGATTTGTCATTTGGTCTTGCGAAGTGGCCGAAATTTAATCACGCAGAAAAGGTTAAGCGTGATTAGTGAATGGGTATATACGTGATGTGTGGTGCATGGCGTATGATGTGCATGTGCTATTTGGTGGGGTTGATGCTTGGGACCTGCACGTCATACACATATGCATGGGAAGAGAGAGAAGCTAGCTAGCAAGGAGGGAAGCAAGCAAGCAAGCACTATGTACGTAGAGTACATATTTGTGTGTGGCTCGCCATTGTTGCCTGCTGAAGCTCGTGGGGAGCTTAGCACTGGATGAGGGAGAGGAAATGGTGGCTTTGGGAAGGTGGAGGAGGTGCTCACCAAGTCACCGTCGAGCTGCTGTGGTTGCACCTCGGAGGTCAGGAAGCAGGCTTGCTTCCGTGCAAGAACAGGGAGTAACGAGAGCTTCGGCTAGCTTGGGTGTGGTGTGGTAGAAGGCGTTCATGGCGTCGCCTTTTATAGGCCAGATAACCGGAGCTGTGCCAACGCTCAGCAGCTCTCCATTAATGGTGTGCATATGCTACGCGTGCTTGAAGTGCGGCCGGACCCCGGGCGTTTCAACGCTCCGGCGGCATGGCTGCAGTAGAGTGCGTACAACAAGGACGTCCGGAGCGGCATGGTGTTGCTGACGCCGGTGTCTCGCGACGTGCGTGGTGCAGTGCGGCGTGCTCCGGCAGCTTGGAACGATGCGAGCAACGGGAGGTGGCATTGGCGCTGAGGCGACGGCCTCGTTGACGACACCACTCAGCCCAGCAGCTCGGCATGGTCGCGGTCGACGTCCGGCAGCGGCTCGGCTGCTTGCATTTATGACAGAGGTTGGAGGTATACGGTAGGGTTGTGTGGAGGACGCTGGCTGCCAAGGTGCAAGGACGGCCGGCAACGTGCTCGTGCACGGACGGCGGACGGTGGGATTTGTTTAGTCTTGATGCTGTGCTAAATGTCGGAGGTAGTGAATGTTTGTGTGAGGAGAGGGACAGTGAGGACGATGAGGTGATACGCTAGTTGACTCGTGCATGTTTTTATTTGCTGGAGTGATGGTGTACGTGCTAATGTGGTGTGCTGAGGACAAGGAGGAAAAAGATAAAAGGATGAGCTCTAATTGTTTTATAATTTTGAAAGTGTTTTGAAAATAGATTTTGAATTCGAGTGATTTTAGGATTTGAATTTTTGGGCTGTTACAGTTTGCGAGCATCACGGTCCTCACCACCAATGTTGGTTCCACCTGCCTCTAGAATCTCATATCCATGTAGGATCCCATCGAAACAAGAACCCTTCTGTTTTTTGACTTCTTCTTTGAGAAAGCTAGCTCTCTCGATGCCAAAAGCAGCCAAGCTTTGTTGTTGCTCCATAGTGATCTCGCATGCTTCTTCCTCGCAACAAACCAAGCATTAGACTTGTAGAAGGTGAATGAGGCAATTGCATTCACAGGAAGACCACGACAACCTCTCAGAAGGCTATTGAACATCTCTGCCATGTTACTAGTCATGAAGCCCCATCTCGCCCACCGTGTCGTATGCAAGCGTCCATTTCTCCTTAGACGCCATCAAATCACTCAAAAACTGCCTGCCATCAGCATTTGTGGCCAACTTCAATGCCTCTAGCTTCTCTTCAAATAACTCCACCTCTTGCTGCCTGCAAACCTCCTCAAACAACTTAAAGTTGTCCTTTGTGTGGTCACGCCTTATAAGATTTTGAGCAAGGTGTCTCGTGCACCACCGGTGATGTATTTGCCCATAACCTGGCATCTCTTCTTCTACAGCATTCAAAATGCCAGCATGCCTATCTAATATGATGCAAACTTCACGTCCCAGGCCAATCACCACTTGTCTAACAAGTCTCAAGAACCAAGACCAACTATCGGTATCCTCCTTCCGAACAAGCGCAAAGGCCAAAGGGACAAGCTGGTCTTCTGCATCTGTCCCAATACAAATAAGCATTGTGCCTTCAAATTTGCCAGTGAGAAATGTGCCATCAATTGAGACAACGGGCCTGCAATGCTTGAATGCTTCAATGCCCTGCCCGAAAGCTCAGAAGGCCCTACCAAAAACCTGCCTATCATTCCTAGTTTCACCATCCTTAGGTAAATACTCAAAGTGCATACCGGGATTCACAGCTCTCATTGCATTCAACATCACGGGAAGACGCTCATAAGCTTCTTCCCAGTCACCAAAGATGAGTTCCAATGCACGCTGCTTTGCCCTCCATGCTTTTCCATACTTCACATAGTAATTGTACCTTTGGAAGATGATCTCAACCAACGCAGACACCGTAATTGTTGGCATGTGCTTCACTATGGGACTTAACTGCCTGGCAATGAACCTAGAGTTCAACTGCAAATGGCTCTCTTCTGCATTAGCAGTGCCACACCTATGTGGTTGCTTGACTGAGGTAATCTTCCATTTGCATGACTTGTTCTGCCTAGCACATACCCTCCAATCACAATTTTCTTGTTCGTAAGCCACGGTGTACCTATTTTTCTTCCACGACCTAAGGACCCAAAAGGGACGGTTGTGGACAATAGAGTACTCTGGCAACCATGATTTCAAGTGATCCATGGTAGCGAACAATATGCCCTTCCGTATGATGAAGCAACCATTGACATCTGGAACTGTGGTATCACTTGGCCCTCCATCAGCAACTGCACGATGAGCATGGCTAAGGTCCTCGAAATCACCAACATCTACATCCCTCCAAGGCAAGACCCTAGACAATAGCTCTAATTCCCTAGCATTGACTTGACGAACCGGCCGATCGTGATCAGAGTCATCGGCAAAGGCCTCTTCAAAGATCTCATCATCTCCGGTGACTTCAATATCAACCTGGTTCCTAGCCCTAGCATCACCAAAGTCCTCTTCACCACTAAGGTCATCTTCATCGCTAAGGTCATCATCAATAAGGTCATCTCCACTATCAGTATCCATCGCACCTTCTTCATCACCGACTACATAATCAACATCCTCCTCATCAGTGTCATGAATGCCTTCGCCGTCGGGACCAACGGGGGCTTCACCATCGAGACCATCATCGAGCCCTTCACCATCGTGATCATCGGGCCCTTCACCATCGTGATTATCATAGCGTGGTTGAGTGAGATCAATTTCTTCTTCAAACATTCCACCATCACTTCCACGAGCAGGGGAACATGGCCATGTTTGAGTGTTAACATTATCTAAGCCGGACTCCTTAGTAACCAATACGTCAAAGGAATGCACTTCGAGGGACAATACAACAGCCTTGTAATCATTCCGGGACAACTCGCTATTAACTTTCAACAACCTCTTGATCCGTGGACCCTTGGATGACCCTACGTCTATCAAACCTTCTAACTTCACATTCACATCTTCGCTTAAACCAAGTCTGTAGCGACTCGGTCCACTAAGCGGCTCAAAGAGGGTGATTCTGAAAAGATAATCAACTCTTCGGACATGTCCACAAATTTCAAACTATCATCTTTCATCTTAACAACACGACCGCCATGATGTAACCTGACTAATCTGTCCATCTACATCCAGCGCGCAACAATAGTAGTCATATATCATGCCAATAAGTCAATGCTTCATAGTTAATAGTTCAATTTCGACCAAAACCTAAATCCATCCTAAATGAAGAACATCGCTTAACAAATAAAACTAACTTACCATCAATCAATATTTCTAATCACTGCTAACTGAGCATAACCACTTATATAACTAACTTAACATCCATGAAAAATAGTGTCAACATACAAACAATAACCCATACACCTACAACCATCTAGTGTCAACATACATCCTAAACCACCATTTACACCTTCTACAAGCACACTAATCCATAGACCACCATTTATAGCCTCTAGCCACCAAACCACCACATACCCATGGTTCCACAAATTTTAGAGGCAATGCAACAAATCCACGCGGATAGAATGGAGGAGGGGAGGGTCCTTTACCTCGGGGAACCTTCGGGAGGGCAGATCCGGCCACCTAGAGGAGCATTTGGGGGCTAGGGTTTGTAGAGGGGGCGGTGGGGAGAGAGAGAGAGAGCAGAGCTCGGCGCCGGCTGGAAGAAATGGAAGGAGGAGGAAGAAGGAGGGCCTCGGCGCCGGCTCTAAAGCCCATACCTCGGCGTCGAGTCGGGCCACGCCGAGGTATGTGGCTCGGCGGTAACGGAACACACGCCGACCTCTGTGGGCCGTGCGTCCACAATGGGCCGCGTGGGCCTTGGCCACAGCACAGCCGAGACCTCGGCGTTTGTTCAGGTGTGTCAACACGTCGGCGGCGACCGTGGTCGTCGCTGACGTGGCAGGATGTCGGCGTGGACTGACCGCACGCTGACCCCCATACCTTGGCGTCAATGCATCACACGCCTGGAAAACGGGTCATTTTTAGACAAAGTTTTGCCAGGGGGTCATTTGTAAAAAAGTTTCCAAAAAGTACCAAAATGCAAAAATTTCACAAATACGCCTCCATGGTTAAGCAGTGGACCACCCCACCGACGACGACCCTAGTCCATTCATTCCACACGAAAGACATCGGTGGTCCTTGCTTTTCCCTCCATCCTCGGCTGCCGCTGCTCCTGCTGCTGCTGATGGTGCAGACCTCGAACAGTCGTCACGGTCACCCCCGTTCGCCGTCCATCCTCGGAACCGTCGTCCGTTCTTTGGAGGAGAAGGTGGGGGGGACGGGGAGGGAGGAAGCGCGAGCGAGCCCCTATTTTCGGAGCCACCGCTGCCACAAACCGGGGCGGCGACGGCGGCCCGAGGGGGCGCGGAGGAGGGTGGCTGGGCCGGCGGCGGCGGGGGTGCCCCCGAGTCGCCCGAGAGGTGGGCGCTCCGGGGAGGAGAAGCGGGCAGTGACGTAGCTCTGCGTTCAAATACAAATGATCATTATTAAAGTCATTGTCCATCTCTTTGGAACGAAGGTAGTAGCAAAAACTTGTGTGTGATCGATTATGCAATAGGTCGGTGGCTCCGCACCTCTTGATGACGACGATGATGTACCGTAGCCCAAAAGTACGTCGTTGAGAAACCACCACACGGGCGCGCGTCGTGGGCAGTGTCGTCATCCTCGCCGTGAGCGGACGATACCAGCGTCGTCGTTCAGTCTCTGGTGCTCATCCGGCGCTCGTTCTTCCACCAGTTTAGCACCACGTGGAGCCAAAAACGGCAGCCTAGGTACTTTTTTTTTTATAATGTACACCTGTATTAATTAATGGACATAAACACGTCTAAATACAAGTACACCGAATAAAAATACGTAGGACAGCTGCCCAACCTATATTCTACGAGAAAGAAAGCTAACGTACTTGGCTGCCTAGCATTGACATATCCGGATGTCGGTAAATGACGGGAGAATACATTTACTGACCAAATCTAGGCAACGTGTGCGTCTGTGTCTTTCTTTTTCTTTCTTTCTTGTTTTTTTTTTTTTTTTTTGGCTAACGAACGGGGGCTGTGTCTTTTTTTTTTCTCTTTCCAAAATGTACGGTATTCTAATTTTGGCACGAGTCTTCATTAATTTCTATTTGACCAAGTTTATATATAGTATAGAGATTCTCTTTTACAAATACGTATGTATAATATAGAGATTCTCTGTTACAAATACGTATGCCTTAGTAGTATATTTATTAGAAACCTACAAATAAATGTATAAACTCAATCCATCAAAGCATACCAGTTTGACTTATGTGCCAAATTAAAACTAACATCATCTTTGAACGGAAGGGGGCGGTATCAATCATGAAAACTCTCTCTTGATGTAGAAAAACAGAGCACCGCAGTCCGTGCACGCAGAGCATTTCTGTTCATGAATCATGGTCGAACTGATTTACTTCCAATAACTAGTTTTTCTTCACGGATAGATTCATTGGGAGACCTAAACATTGGCGCTAAACTTTAGTCAAATCGTCATGAGCACGTCTAGTTGAGTCCAGCGCAACTGTTGTCGGGTCACATGCAATGGAACTAATGGAATACAAGGCTAGGGAAAAATTGCCTGACGTCCCTATCGTAGTTCGTCACGGGATATTTCGATCCCAATCCGCGCAGGCAGGGCGGTTTATGGCACGTATACGGCAGCACCTCCCTGTCACGTTTGCCGGCTACAAGACGAGCACAGAACAAACCGACCCAGGTCCATCAGACGATCGGTTACCAAACGGGCCAGGAAAGTCTTAGCGCGCCCCTGAAATCAGTGGCGAATCGGACAACATTTTTTTTTGGAACAACTGCAGTGTGGATCTTGGCGCGCCCCTGAAATCAGTGGCGAATCGGACAACATTTCTATGCAGAGTAAGATGATAAATGGCACTCACTACGCCTCTGGGCTGGGAGAATAATGAAACCCTGAAACCTGGTTCAAACAATACCTAAAAGTATAATAGTGTACAACATAAATGTAGCCACTAATATCTAAAAGTCTTGCACGAATTGAATGATGAAATACTGCTTACTGAGCTTACTTTCGTGACCAATGTCTGGTGATTGGTTCAGGCTTTGCACTCAGGGAAATAACTGAGTCCCCTGAACAAGAAAGGGAACAATTTGTTTGGTTCAACTGTAGAGGCTGCAGAAACAAGCTACATAGTGTTGTTTGAACTGTATCCAACTGAATCTACACAAAATTGCAATTTGAAAATATGTATGTGTGCTGCCATATACCAAAAAGAACACGTATGTGTGTATTACCCCATTTGCTAAGGCCGCCTTTCGGCGGCAACGTAGAGGCGCTGAACAATGCCGTCGCGGTGTGCGCAGCTCATTGGGGCGGCCCTGCAACCAATGGTCCTAGGCCTAGCCTCCTAGGTTGCCCTCGGAGGCCGCTAACAAACATAGAGCAAAAGCGGACTTCTGGTCATAAACTGCTGTCATTGCCTCTAGATCCTTCCTGAAATGCATGGTGGCCTAACTTAGCAGAGGCAGGTTTCTGAATATTAAGTTACTACCAAAGATTGTTTCTCTGCCAGTATATAAGTTGCTGCCAGCGGCAAAGAAATATAGTACCTCTTGATCCAGAACTCGGCCTTATTGATTTATTTGGTACATGGATGAAATTGCAATGCATCTCTATACAGTTCTGACACTCGCAGAGTTAGTTCTGAGTTCAGACACTTGTGCCCATACAATCATCATATCAACAACAGAGAAAATTGATGAAACCAATTCAACTTACAATTACTGGAGCACGACAAAGTTCAGAAGACTTTCCCAACGTTCCAGAGGCAATAAACAGCACTGCAAAGAAGACGATTCGGTCCGTACCTGAGCGAACTCCGCGAGGGCACTGGAGAAGCGGGCTTCACCCTGGCCCCGTCAATGGACCCTGGCTCCATGGGGCTTCCGGTGCTACCTTGACGCCATTGGAGCGAAGCGAGGAGTCGGGTACAGCTTGGCAGAATAGGGATCTGGAGCCGGCGGCTAGGGTTTTGGCTCGCCGCTCGCATCGCCACGGGCTGCTGAGGGGGGCAGCGCGGCGCCGCCTGACACGACAGCACACGGGCGACGCCGGCGGTAGTAGGGATGATCGGCTAGGTTTACGGGTAGCGATCGACCACACCTGCATCTTGGCCTTCCTCCTCGGTACTTCTGATTGCCGTCGGGTGCCCTCCCGTCGTTTCCTCTCGGTGTGAAGGGCAAGCTAGTTGCGGAGCCGCCGATCCGCCCTGGCCTTCTTGCCCGCCGCCGTTACCGCCTGCACGCCGCTGGAGGACGCCGCGGCGTGTACGACAGATCATGTAGTCGTGGACGGTGTTGATCCACCCGTCCTTCTTGCCTGCCGCTGGAGGACGCCGCGGCGTGAAGGGCAGTTGGCGTAGTCGCGGACGGCGGCGCGATATGCACGGAGGAGGAGGAGAATGCGGCACGCGGCTGCGTTTTCCCATTCTGTTTCCGTGAGGGGGCACGGAGGTGGGCATACGAGTGAGTTTGAATTGGTGCGTTAGTCTGCGTTGTGGGTTCGGTGTAAGGTCGCGCTTCTTACGCTTTGAGAAGAATTGCATTATAGTAGAGACTACTCGACGGAGTCTCAGTTATTATTTTATCTTACACACAAGAATACACCGGGTGTTGCTGTAACGAATTTTTTTATAGAAATACTCCCTCCATCCCAATAAATATGCAATTCTCACATCCTGAGAAACCAAACTTGAGAAGTTTGACTAAAATTATATAAAAAAAATACTAAGTACCGTTAGATTAGTTATGTTTCATAATAAATTTATTTTGAGACATAAATGTTAATATTTTTGGCTATAAACTTGATCAAATTTGAGATAGCTTTACCAGCACGTTTCCCATAGTTGCATATATCCATGCTGTCAAAATTGAATAAGTTGACAAAAGAAATAAATAAAATGTTAACTGAATATTAGATTGATTTTTATTAGGATGTGACGGCCAAAGTAATAATATAACGTGGATGCTTTGTATGCTGAGAGAGTGAAAAATAATACATTTAGTGGAAGATATTATAGCACTTGTTAGGAAGTGGGGGTGATACGACACTTAGTGAAGTATGACACGTGGATAGTTTTTTTTTTTTTGCATGTAAAAGACTGAAAGATTTAGGGTAATAAATGAATTTTGTGGAAGATGTTATAACAGTTATTAGAGGATATGATGTGGCACTTAGTATAATTAATATGATGATATATGGATAGCTGACATAGCTCATGCGTGGAGATTGAAAGATAATAGGATATGTTTTTATAAGGGACATATCTTCATGAAAAATTAGGAGTAGAAACGAAATAATGTAAATTGACCTCTGCGTATTAGATCAGGGCAAAGCCCGACAGATCCTCTCTCAGACGTCACGGCAGTTTTAGGCACGACGAACGAGGAACATAACGCGCCGCCGTGTCAGGACAAAAACCGATCGAAGGGCATCCTAGGAAAGCAACATGTCACAAGAATTCCGTGTCCTGGAGGAAACGGAAACAGTATCTCGATCGGGAGCGACAGGGCTAGCTTGTTGCTCGTGCAGTCTGCCATGGACGACTGTGGAAGAAGGCTCCAAAACGCGCGGGCTTCCTTTGCCGGCGCACGACAAGTCGATCGGCAACGGCAGGCCACCCCGTGATCGGCGTGATCCATTCGATGCCGGTCCGGTGTGCTGTCACGTACGGGGCGGCTGTATCATGCGCCTGATCGTGATCATGATTCTGGCCACTTTGGGCCACCAGGAGACACGGAATGACACACTCACAGGGACAAGTGTGGACTCCTGCTTTTCCTGGGATTGCTATGCTTCTATCTGTAAATGACATGTCATGTGTTTTGTTTTGTTTCGTGATGACGACACGGCAGGGCTGCTGAACCTGCCGCCGGACTCCAAGGACGCGCAGGTGTTCGAGCAGTTCGCGAAACAGGCAGCAGCGGCACAGAGCAGCACACCCAGTAAGTTTCACCGATCTCATTACTGCTTCTGTTTTGTTCGTCTCCCTGCATGATTTTAGATGGCTGTTGCCAAAACGATCGGAGTGCGCTGCCTGTGCGGCTGTGCCTGTGGTACCTGCCACAAGCAAGCAGAGGATTTGCGTGCTAGGTGAAGAGCGGCGACTCGTGGCGAGCATCTTTTGGACCTCGCTTCTTTGCACTTGTTTTTCGGATTGCAATCATCATCACTGATTCACTGGCTCTATTTACTTTCACGCTGTCTAACGCACGCCTGACCGTGGTGCCTTCCAGGTGGCGGCAGCAGCGCGGCAACGGCCATGGCGCAGGAGAATGGAGCTTCCGCCGGTCCCGCCAAGCGGTGGTTGGGAGTGGGGAGGGTCGGTGATGGCGGCGCACGCGCTGTGGCGCTCGCACTCTTCGTCCCGCTCGTCGTGCCTTTCCTTTTTTTTTTTTTTTTACCTGAACGGTCGGGGAGTCCCCGACCTCTTTTTTTTAAAATTAAATGAAAGAACGTTACAAGAGGAACATGTTACAGGGTTACAAGGCACACATGCCCAAACAAGGAAACTAAAGGTAAAAACAAAAGAGCTAGAACTAGAAAATGGTATCTCTCCAATGAAATAATCGGAGTTGTTTGGAGCTTTTGGCTTTGACTAGGTAAGTGCCCGTGCGTTGCTACGGGTTTAAAACGTATAGGAAAAACCGATGTACGAGTTCGATGTTTGACAGAGAGGGTATGGATGTAGGGTAAAATATTCATGACATCCAACATAAAAGGGAATATATATATATAATCTTTTGTCATTACAAATAATTAACATTAAAACAAAGAATTCAAACTTTTCTTTAAAATAAAGAAACAATGTTTTTGACTCCACCTAGACAGAGGAAAAAGTAGGCGAGATTCATTTTTTTTCTTTGTGAGACTAACATAGCACC
Source organism: Themeda triandra (assembly GCA_018135685.1). Classification (NCBI taxonomy): domain Eukaryota; kingdom Viridiplantae; phylum Streptophyta; class Magnoliopsida; order Poales; family Poaceae; genus Themeda; species Themeda triandra. Next base: position 71,600 of record JAENPR010000236.1, on the reverse strand, counting down.
GAAGACAATCTCGTACACCTTCAGGTATGTTGTCTATGTTTTGGTTCCCTGTATATGTGAGTAGGTGTAGCAAGATGTGTTTCCTCACTTCATAGTCCTCCTACCAGATTTTTGCACATATATAGTTAAAACGTATGTAGGTGAAAAAAAAAGAAAAAATATATAGAAAGGATAATACTCACATTATTGGGAATGGATGTTTGTATCCTTGTGCCATCATTCCACGCAAGCATGGCAAGTAAAACATTATAACCAGATAAGCCCCTGACGAAGCATTAAGTTGTTAGTGTTGTATATATACTATAATATATATATATAGAATATATAAATGGAGAAGTTTCCATTGCAAAAATACTTACGACTTTAACTCAAATTGGCCAACTTCTGCAACTCTATGGTCAAATAAGATTAAATCATCTCTCCACCACGGGCATGATGATTCCATGACTCCATTTAGGACAGTGGAAACCCGCTGAATTTTTTGTGTATATTTTTTTAGTGGTTCCATGTAGTACTGATCAGATTTAGGAGTTTGGTCTACTATGTAGAGAGTTCTTTGAGAAATGTCTAGAACAAACAGATTGATAATGCCTTCACTCATTGATGTTCGAAGTGGCATAAGAATCTGGAATTGAAAAGAGACAACTTATTAATTTGGTATTTAAGAATCCAGAATTGAAAAGGGGCGACTTAGCAATATGGTATTTAAAAATCTAGAATTTAAAAGGGACATCTTAGTAATATAGTATTTAGACAAAAGATGTATGGACCGAAAAAAGAAGAAAAAGATAAACAAATTTACCCATTTGCAGTCTCTAACATTGTATCTTCTCCAAGGCCATTCAAGAGCAAATTTCGCTAGCTGCTTATAATCGACTTTTGTTCTACTTGTCACCTTTAGCTAGCTGACACGCAAGCTATGGTAATATAATGGATGTAAGCCTTAGGCATGTGTGTGAGGGAAAAAGGAGTGATTATATATCATGACATTATATAAGGTAAAACCTACCGAAAATTTTAAATCCATGTAGTGCTTTGATCCATTGAGAACCTACGCAGTCCTGGCAGTAGGTCTGCAAAAGTCTCAGCATCCAGACAGTCAATGTGTCTACAGATGTTAGACACTTGTGTTCTTGTAGTTTCATAGAAAGTGTGAACTGTGTCAGTGACTGAATTAAAAATCTCCCTGCATTTCGTAAGGAGGTCCAACTTTTTGCAGTACAAAGCCCGTAATTCAGTAATCATCAGAAAACTATAATCCGGTGCTCTTAGGTCATAGCCAACTGGAATGATCGTGGCAAGGCTATCTTTAAGTCCAGGTTTACCTACGTGCAAAGGAACACAATATTGTTAGTTGTGTGGATTTAGTTTCTGGAGAAAAAAGAAAGGTGGGGAGTATGAATTTTTGTTATGAGCAACAAAAGACATGGTAAAACAATGGCTCACCCGTTTTTGTAGCACTGTTGGGCAGCACCGGTAATATCGTTAGTGGATCAATTTTAATCTTAGAAGCATTCGAATCGTCATCTGCATTGATAAGATTGAACTATAAACCACATTTTGTACTAATTTTAATAATAATGTGCAGTGAGTCATCAGTTCAGTCGTAGTACCCACCTGTAATCCATGGAATCTGGGTCAATTCATGTTCCTTGCACCACGGCACCATTTCCAGTTCAAAGTTTGTGCAACGAAGCTTGGGTTCATATAGAACTCCAGGCTGGAGGTCAGGACTTTCTAGATCGATGAGAGATCGATGAGAAAGTTCGGTGGCACAAATGTGATGTCTGAAATTGCAGCATGTAAACTCAGCTGTTCTGCGATCTGTTGCTTCATCTGGCTTATCGAGAGATTGTCGGCTTTGTGAGTTTTGATCAGTCTTCCAACAACCCCATAGTGACGGCGTGTTTCTGGAATCATACAATATATATGTTTGTGTAAAAATCATAATTTTCGTAAGAAGTAAATAGAGGAGTATGATGACTGCATATGTACCTCGTGTGCTTAAGTACATCTTATATAGCCAACCAGGAACAACACCGGAATAGACACAAAGGCTTGCAATGCAAAAAACAGTTTCGTGTTAGAGCCATCTAAGCAAGAAAAAGTTGATGCACAACGAAATTACCGGTCACCGTGACTGTTGGTCACCTAATGCCAATGCTCCTCCTTTTGATGACAGTGTCGAGCTCTGCTACGCCAATATGCAGGTTGAAGTGAATCTCGATTTCCTAATTTCCTGGACAAACAGAGACATTCATCAAGATAAGTGGCTTCAACTTATATCTGAGCATTGGTTGTAGCATTGGTTGCTCTCTACAGTTCCAATTCAGTCATGCCTTCATTCCTATCAAAGTGTGGCAATATATCTGAGCCTAACAAATTGGAAGCTAACCACATATATAGTGCACTATCACTAAACAGCAGTACATGCAGGAAAAAAAAAGAAATGAACAGAGTAACCTGACAGCACAATGGCTCATGGTAACCTGGTGCATCTGTTACCCAAAATATAGAGCTAGAAGTAGCATATGTTTTCAGTCTTACTTGAGAACAAGTCAGAAGCAAAAGATATATGTAAGCAATAGTGGCATGTATGCTGAGAATATTGGAAAGCATCACATATCCTGATCCAATTTGCACTGCCTATCCAAATGCCAGCAAGGTGGGAACAGAAAGGATGAAGAGCAAAAGGGATATGAAATTGAGGTGAGCACAAGGCATCTGAACTTGAGGTGGAGCAGTAAAATTAGTGTGGCAACTTGGGGTAAGCATTGAAACAACCTGAGTTTGTTTTCCACATGTGGTTGTCTATGTTGAAAGTAAATGGCCCTTGACTGAATGACTGGTGCTCAGTTTAATTTCAACAATGTGAATTTGCAGTTTCAGTCATGATGCATCGAAGCTCAGAAAGATCCAGCAAAATTATAGTTGACAAATTGTTTCCTGGTGAGCTCAGACATTAGAGAACAGAATATTGCAAAGCATATTTGAACAAATAAGTTTACAACTAAGATAACGGATTGTGCCGGATCATGAACAATAAGGCATGCTGGCTGAACGGCAAGCAGGAAGAATTGGATTGCTGCTAGGGCGGTCTGCAGCAGTACAGTAACCACATGATGGATGGGTTATAATTTACTCGACCTAGATTCTTGTGTTGATCGCTGGCCCGTTTGAAGTAAACTAACATGATCAATGGAAATAGAAGGATCTCAGTCCATTAGGTAAGACAAATGAGGCACATGTCAAACAATCGATCGTCCGAATGTGGGATGCCCAAGGTGCAGGTTTTTCTATGAAGCTGTCAATTTGTTCAAGTGCTTCATAGGCGCATCTGCTGATTTCATGTGTTAGGCATTTCATCAAATGCAAAGAACACACAGCAAATATGTGTTGTCAAATGCAAAGAACACACAGGCATTTCATCAAATTTGCTTGTTCCTACATGTAAACTGAGACACCAAGACTTGGCAAGGCACGGGCACATGGACATTCAGATCCAAGCACACAGAACCGGTGGCACAAGATACGAAAGGTGGGCATACCTGCTGGATGTGTCCGCCGACGAGCTGACGAAGCAACCGACGATAACGCGAGCGCGTGGTGTTGGGTAGCAGCAGAGGCCTCAGAGAATGGACATGGGGCGGTTCTAAGGCAGCCTGCGGGGTGGCGTCCGACGTCATCGGTGTCCGGCGGCGTTGGTGAGTGCCTGGCTGGCGTCGACAGAGATCTGGGCGTGGCGTCGCGGCAGCTGGATGCGGGCGGCGGCGACGCAGTGGGTCACGAGCTGTGCCTTCCGGGGGAGGCCGACCGCGGGGGTGGAGGCGACGGTCTCCGCGCCGGTGCTGGAGGACGCCTGCCGAGGGAGACCGGGAACGGGGTGAGATGGAGGCGGCGCGGCGGCGAGGGCGAAGCGCGAGGGGCGGGGAGGCAAGCCGCGCGGGCGGACGGGAGCGGTGGCGGAGGCGGCGATCGGCTCGCCGTGGCCGGAGGATGGCCGCCGAGGGAGACCGGCAGCGGGGGTGGAGGCGGCGCGCTGGGGCGGTTCTACTTTTTCCCTGGCTTGTGGTCGTGGGGAGCGCTGGATCGGGTGTCTCCTGTGGGAGGTGGGAGGGCCGGGTTTTTTATTATTATTTTCTTTGACCGGGGAGTTACTGGCATCGCGGCTCCCTTAATCGCGGAGGCAGGCCGATTTCATTCTTTTAGGAGTAAGATACAAACCAGGCCAAATTCTTGTTGGAAGGATCTGAACCAATCTGGCACACTAGGATTCTTGTGATAAAAAATGACTCCATTTCTGCTCATTCTGCTCGGATAGATAAGGTTACGCGACGATCAGGCCGGAATCCCGGCGGTTTAGTTGGCACGTGGAAGAAGTGTTCTGTCTCCAGATCGTCGGAGGCGACCCATGAGCTTCTAAAAAGCACAGCATGAATCGAATATGCAGAGATTCGGAAAAAAAAGGAATCCAATATGCAGAAAAAAATGATGGAACTGTATTTTCTAAAGATTTACGACAAAATGTTACAAAATATGCAGAAAAAAAGGGAGGAGCAACATGGTGTTGCCACAAACATTTAACAAATTTGTCCAGTGACATCAATATACTCAGTTGCTATGTGATTTCTGCCCGGGCCTTGCCAGTGGCATTAGTGGCTGCTTGTCGCCGTCTCAGAACCCAACATCTCTGATACTAGATTGAAAGAGCATCCGACAAATGATCCAGAGAGACCGGGACTTGAACCCCAAGTCCCCAAGGGAGAAGAGGGAGAGACGCCGGGAAGCCTGGCAAAGATTATTGTCTCCCTTCATTAATTCTATCGCAGTGTAAAAATACGTACTATTCCCTAAAGTCTAGATCCTAATCGAAGGAGAAAGAATAGCCAACGGGAAAAATACGCAACACTAAAGTCTGGATCCTAATTCAAGGAGAAAGAATAGGCAGCGGGAAAGAATCGGCACACTTGCAAGCCGTCCCGGCGTGCGTAAGTGACGCCGGTCATAACAGACGTACACGAGGAACTATTAACCAAACAGTATCACATAAGATACGCAACCGCCTGCTGCAGCAATACACAGTCTGCAATTATTTATATCAACTACCATTTCTGAAGATGGAAAAATAGCAATATGGGTGTAACGAGCTCAAGCCGTATATAAGAGTATGCGACCCAAGAACAAGCAGGCGGAAGGAAGTTTTCTGTGTCCAGATCTTCAAAGGAGACCCTTGAGCTTCGAGAAAAGCACAGCATGAATCTGTCTCCATTATATTCCTGCACATAGCTTCTGCTTCCAGGAACAAGTTTTCAGCTTGTTCATCCAGACAACTGCTTCCTGCAATTTTAAGGTGAAAGTTACAGATAGAACAAGGGGAAAGTTGATGGAACTGTGTTTTCTAGACATGGCTTCAAATGTTTCAAAATATGCAGAAAAAAAAGGAGGAACAAAATGGTATTGCCAGAGAGATAAAAATATTGATCCAGTGACATCAATGTGCTCAGTCACCACTTCAATAATAGCTCTGAAAAGGAAAAAGTATATATGTGCATATTTGGGTGGTGGTGCTCCGTGTCTCCAATTTACTTGGCAAAATAATTGTTTTTGAATCTTGTTATATTCATGCTGCATTTCATATATCTGTTCTTTCATTTCATGGAGAAACTCAGCCGATCAGCATACTGTAAAAAGTGACTGACTGAGTGACAATGTGTCAGGTAACCTTTGCGGACTCTTCTCCATATCAGATTGTTTGCTCATTCAGATCAAATTAAGTAATAAAATGGCTGCACATTAAAAGGCATTGTTCTAAGGACATTTTTGCAGAACGTTTTCCCTTGTCATGACACATGAGGCTGGTTGCACATTAAGATTAAACTAATAGCAAAGTGACTACATCGCAATAACCAAAAAGTTCAAGATTAGTTTCTACTATCTGACAGTGGGCCAGCACATTCTCCTATACTGTTATGAATTTTAGAAGTTTGATATTTCCTGAACGATTTCTATCACATATCATTTTTATAATTTTTGCACTACATTCTAGAGTTTTCCATGCATTTATTAGCTAATAAATCAAACTAAGGACTTCATGCAACCCACGATGGAGGACTGTTGAAGGAATTCAAATTCATCATAGAAAATGCAGAAAATCCTTGATGGACGACAATTGATGCAAACTCAAATCTCATGTCATCTGGCATTACAGATTTTTTCTAACACATCATACAGTCTTGCTTAGATATCTGCATGAACTGAACTAGATATGTTAAAAGAACAGAGAGTTGCAATACTCACCTCATTAGATGGCATCATTTGCCCTGCTCAAAAGGTTTCCCGTGTACAAACCAATTCCACCACCACGGGACACCATTTCGGCCACTACATAAGTAATGGTCCTTGGATTATAAATCCTCAATAATCTTCTAGATCCAATATAAATAACTATATCCCCATTCTTCAATATCACCAAAGGATGTGCACTGAGTCCATCACCACTCCAATTGACTTCAACAGTACGTTGTTTGACCCACGAGCCATTTTCAAAGTCCATCAGAAACCACAGGTCCATTGAAACATTTGATGTAGAGAACAGAACTAAGGATTCATTAAGGGAAGCCAGAGAAATTCTGAGGTATCTATTTTTAGCAAGGATGGATGCAGGTGCCCGGAGAATTGCTCTCCACTCTTCTGTCAGAAGATCAAAGGAAGCAATGCCTTTTGGTGGTACATCTTCGTCGCTCAAATACTCGTCCAAAAGAAAATACACAACTCCATTGACGACAACTCTGCTCAGCGGGCTCAAATCAACACGATCCTGAGCGGCCTTCTTTCCTCTCCACCGAGTGTCCCTGCTGCCACCGAGTGTGAAGACCTCGCATAGCTGTTCATCAGAGGGGAATAATCTGTATTGGGAGTTATCATCAATTATACGAATCAACTTGAACTCCCCCGTCGAGGCAACCCTCCCAAATGCAATGGAAACCCTACAAAATACAATTTCAAGAAGTCGAGTTTCCGTGGTGTTTTCCTCTGACAATTCTTCAGGCAGGGCAAATCTCTCTCCAGTGACTAGGTTGAGCAACTGGCAACGCATGCTGTTCTCTTCTCCAATGCAGGCGAGGTTGTGCTGGGTGGATAACAGCGTCATCTGCTCATCTTCTCTCGAAGTCCAGCGGATATACTTAATGACCCGGCCAGAGAGGTCTCTGATGCGGCAAACAAAGCCCCAATCACCACGATATGATTTCTCATGGCCTGCTGCGACGATCAGCGGCCGTTGGTGATGGGCGGCATGGGCTGCGATGAACTGCGGGCCAGCTAGGAGGGATCGCCAGGGGCGACAGACGACACGGAGGCGGCAGAGCTCCTCGGCCGGAAGACGGATCAGGATCTCGTAGACCGCGTCGATTGGTAGCACACCTCCATCTGCTTCTGCTTCTGTCCCGGAGCGCAGAATCGACGACGCCATTGCCGATGCTGGTAACGGCGGACCTGCAATGCAACCACCGGTGATTTCACGGATGCAACCAAATAAAAAGAAGCGAGGTCACACATGACACATGAGAAGGAGGGGGGTTTCTGCAAGCGGAGGTAGACGACTAGACCTTACCAAGCAATGGCGGTGGAGCCGCCGGGATGGACCACCAAAGACGAGAGTTACTGACTCCCACCGGTGGTTAGGTTAACACGATAGCCTCCGCCGCCGTGCCGCTGCGCACTGCCCTGGTGACTCTGGTGTGCCGCTTGGGAATAGAAGATTTGAGTGCTTGATGTTGACAATTAAATTGGGCCCAGGTCTAGTATTACATTGGGTCCACGCTAGGTTCTTAGAATATATATAAAAAAGATAAACTACACGAATACTTCTCTGACAGTGTGTCCCGTGTCCATGCTAACACAACAGTAAAATACAAAATAAGATAGCATTAACAAATGAAAAAGTAAAATGAACAATCAGTTTCATTAAATTTCTCATCTTACATATTACATATTTTATAAACAAATATTTTATCACGAACTGATCATAGATTAGTTGGTTGTGTTCCTTATGGTGTAACCTGCCCCACCAGAGATCAAATTATATGGTGCTCGCATTTTCCTGGATTTCTTCTAGAGAAATTTCCGGCGTTATGCATTAAGTGGTAAGCGACGTCCCCACAACGACTAGGTGCCAATGGTGACTTTAGAAAACTCCGCATCCGCTGGTTCGCCATTCGGAGGTGCTCACGGTTGTAGGGTTTATGTACATGTGTTCATATGGGTGAGTGTGCGTACGTGTTGGACGTCTGTGTTGTACCGTGTAATCTAAAAAAAACTACCTTGCTCGCCAATCTTGGCATGTCGGAGCCTGCTCGCGCCCATGCATCCTCGGCACCCTTCGCTCCCTGCGTCGGTGGAGCGGAGCGCCCGGTCGCTAGCATCCTGCTCGGGTGTCCTCCGCACTCTCCCCGCACCCTCTAGCATTCTCGTCACACTCTCTTCGTGCTCCACACATCTACTTGATACCAATGAGGACGACGATCAAACTTTTCAGGTGATGGGAAAAAAAAAGAAAAGAACAAACTTTTTAGATAAACGATAGTTCAATAACCGGCCTCTACATCCAAGGGATATACACAGCCCTTAGAAAAGAACAAACTGGTATGTAATAACTAGTGGTAGGTGGGTAACATTTTTTAAAAAAATGTTGGACGCCTGTCAATGATATGCAAGATCTGGATGTAGATTAGACATGACCGTGGAGGTCGGTTTAGTAAAGAAAATTTTGATATATTATAAAGAGGTAGATATAAAATAGAGTAAATTGCATACACCATAAACACAACTTGACCATTAGGTGCAAATTAGTCCAACAACTTATAAAATGCTTAATTTACTATAACAAATTTGCATGTGCTCTCAAATTGGTCCAATAACTTACAAAATCCTCGATTTAGTGCAATGACTTGGTAAATTGGTTCATCTCTACAGTCTAAACGTTACAAATACGATGTATTTGGCTAGATTTGGTCATTTTAGGATTCTCTCTTAATACACCAAAATAAATTTCGTGCTTAGCCATATTTTCCAAATTGATTTTGCAATATTATCTTTTATTTTCTCACATTTACTTTTATTTTTTTTTCATCTTACCATTGCATATTTATTTTTGAGAAGGTAATACTAAAAGCCAAAATAGCTTGAGACGGCACCATTACGATTGTGAATATGAATAGATACACAATTATAAAATATAAATTATTTGTTTCGAACTAAATATACCACCTTTTTGCTATACAATGTGACTAAATACACCATCGTTGTAACGTTAGAACTATACATGCACCAATTTGACAAGTTGTTGCACTAAATTAGACATTTTATAAGTTTTTTTTTTTTTTTTTTTTGCGAGCAGGCATATACGCTCGTTTTGTATTAAGAGGAAAGAGTGGTCAATAGACCTAAACATAGAGTTTGGAGGCATAGGCGAGCAGCCTTCACCGAGACCTACACTACGGATACGGCCATAAAAGATACTAGGTGGATGCCCCGCGCGTGCTGCGGGTATTCTAGATAATTTAAAAAATAAATTATTTATATTTATAGTTATACAAATAAAACTATCGTAAACTAATTTCAATAAATGGTTTGACACATCTTTGTGGACCACTAAATGCATGTTAGTGAATAAAGAGAAACTATCATAATTATATCTGCTAGTTGGCTATATTACAACTTATAGTGGATTGTTAATGTAGATAGCTTGAATGTTTAGAGAAATCTCTGGTGGGGTTTATCTTTATAGGAGATATAGATTACAAAATAACTGAATTTTGCGACCATAAAGCCACACAAGCATCAAGGGAAGAGTAGGCCGCTTCCCACCAAGCTTCGGTCTCGCGCATGGCTGCCCTGGCAAGCTGCACGGAGGTTGTTGTCGACCTGTTGAACATGCGCGAGTTTCTCTCCTTCCAAACCGTCCAGCAGACCAGGGCGAAGACCGTGTCGATGGTTGGCCAGCCGTCAACGCTCACTCGCGCCCGATGTCGAAGCCACCAAGCTCCCAAGTTTTCATTAGCGACCAGAACACATTTTATAAGTTGTTAACTAATATGGATACACTTGACAAGTTGTCGCACTAAATTGAGCATTTTATAACTTAAAGGATCAATCCGCACCCACCTTCGAATTTGTTGTATAATGGGTACAATTTACTCTATAAAATATGGAGTACACGACCGACTCAGAGAACCAATGATCCATCCACATTATAACAAGTTTATTCTCACGAGATCGACAGCGTTCTAGGTTGTTCCGTCTCATGACGAGATCGACAACTGGATTACTAGTACTCGAAACGTTGGGTTTCACATATTCAGACACCAAACTTTTAATTTTTTGATGAAAAATTGTGAAGCCATGCTCCCTAGCAGAATTATATATTAATTAAAACCAGCAAAACCAAAAAGTGTTGCAAGGGAGGTTAGCTGAGCGAACAGACAGAACCTATTACAATGAGTTTAACCACTGGGAAATTACATGCTGAAAATTGGGTTAAACGCGACACTTATAAAACGTTGCTTCTAAGGTAGCAGACGATGGAGCTTTCCCATTGAAAATGAAATCATTTCTTTCCTTTCATATACGCCAGGCAGCAGCAATTATAAATAGATCCATGAGACACGGAATATGGGCATGCGAAGTTGGAAAACACTCCCCTGGACAGTCCATTGGATGCCAATCATATAAACCATCTAATGGTGGCCGTGGAGGATTAAAAAAACCGATGCATAACGGTTTCATCAACATTGTCGTGGCAAAGAGCACTGGAGTAACCTTCTTCTAGAAATTTTCCTCTTCTTAGAATATCTCTTTTGTTTACCCGATCACTTAGAAGAAGCCAAGTGAAAAACTTTCTTTGTGGAACACATTGTCTTGAAAATCCAGTGATACATAGCAGGGTGGAGTGTAGGAAGCAAAGGCATGGTGATAGTACTTCTTCGAAGTGTACAAACCATTCCAGATGTAGATCCAGATGTCATTTGGCTGAGTGCGATCTCGCAAGTGAGCAAGGATAACATTAAGGGAGCTATTATGAGCTTTTTTTGCTAAAAATTCTTTTTTAAAACACTACGTGAAAAAAGCACTACGGGAACGCTTCCCCTTTCACTGTAAGGGCGGCTCAATCACCAGCCGCCCTTACTATAAGGGCGGCTCAATCTCCAGCCGCCCTTACATGGGCTGGTCCTTAATACCATCATCCCAAAGACTAAGAATTAGTCCATTTCCAGGAATATAGTTGGCTTTACCTCTGAATTGGGTAGCAAACCTGATAATATCGTGCCACCAAAACGACCCTTGGCTGTCAAGAGGTGTGGAACTTTTCCGATATAGGACTCCGGCCTAGACCAAATGAATGTACACTGAACATTGGTTTTGCAAAACCTTCCCCACAACTCATGATTATTGATAATTTTGCTTAATATAAAGAAAGAGTATATGCAAAAAAAAAAACAGCATATGAAACTCGAGAAAAGAAGGAAAAAGAATGTGGCATAGATAAATCAAAGCATAAATATATAGGATGAGTCAAACTAAGTCAATTAATAAATATTGGTATGTGATAATGAAAATAGAAAAGTAAGTTGGAGCAAATACATGAAACAAAAGAGTATTATTAGCCAGAAAGCCTGAAAAACCATGTGCTGCATGAGCTGAAAGCGAAAGTATCGACTTCTATCTGAACTTTCAGAGGTATATATATTGTCATCAACATATCATCACCATCTTCGGAAATAAGCTAGGCTTCAACCATCTTAAATCAGTCTTAGCGAGGCGCAATCTGCATGTTTTTTAACCATAAAATATATGAGAATTAGATCTAGTTTTGACTTCAACACGGTTACCCTTAAAGTGTTTAAGCTTTAAAACTTCAAATTGACTTAGAATAGAGGAAAATAGATAATCAAAATCAAAACAATAAAAATATGTGGTTTCTTACTCTAGATAGATTATATAATAACTTAATCAAAGGATGAGAGAGATCTCAATCATGTCAGCAATATGATTCACTATTTCTCTTGCTGGCACATATTCTACACCTGCATTATATGCGTTCTGACTGAAGTAAATATATCAAATGCAGCATCAAACCAATGTTAGGTAAAAGGATATTCTATCATATCGAATGTATTTGCCACTATGTCATACCGGTCCCCCAACTTGTTAAATATGCTCGTCTAAAAAAAGGAGGAATGCAAGCATGGCAAGACTTATGCCACTATGTCATACCGGTCCCACAACTTGTTAAATGCTTGTCTAAAAAAAAAAAAAAAAAAAAAAAAAAAGAGGAATGCAAGCATGGGAAGACTTACCTCATTAGTTCTCACACTACTGCAGATTTTCATATCACAGCCGGTTCGTAACCCTCATCACAACCGGAAAGTGAACCGGCAAAGTGTGCAAGCGGCAGTGTTGTGGGTGGTGCATCACAGCCGGTTTTTTCACCCCGGCTGTGATGAGCACACAACACCGCCGTTTCAGAGCGTGCACATCGGCTGTGTTGTCCGAGACCAACACCGCCGGCTTGTTCCAACAACCGACCGTGTTTCAGACGAACACCGCCGGTTCATTTCTAAAACCGATCAGTGTTTCCGGGACGAACACCGCCGGTTCATTCCTAAACCGATCAGTGTTTCAGAACGAACACCGCCGGCCCATTCCAGAGCCGACAAGTGTTGTTAGGGAAAACACCGCCGGCATGAGTGTTAAGCCGACGGTGTTGTCGGGAAGAACACCGCCGGGTTAGGGCTGATCCGGCAGTGATTTTATTTTTCCATTCTTTTTTATTTGTAATTATAATAATTATATAATTACAATAATAATATTGGACAGTAATTATATAACGAATAATTATGAATAATAAATATAGAACTATCATTATATAAAATTTATTATGCTACTAGTTTCCATCGAACATGCACTGTATATTCGTTACACAAATGTTTTTTCGACAACAATAAAATAAGAAATTATGCATAAGAATCTAGCAGAAGGGCGATGTCCTCTTTTGTATAATGATCCTTATACTTCTTTGCAGTTGCAATTGTATATAAGCCACCTGTTGAAAACACATCCGCCACCATGAATTTTGCCACCTCGCACTGAAGTGTCTCTATCTCATAATCTAGCAGCTTTTGATGATTAAATTTCTCACGCTGTTCCAAAAAGAGGCAAGTATAAAAATCAGTACAGTATATATGATTTTTTGCATTAAAAGAAATAAATGAAAACCGACAGTTATACTCACAAATTCATCTGGCATCTTTGTAGGCTGTCCAATATAGCGGTACATCGCCCACATGACATAGAAGCCACACTCATTGTTGGCATACGGCTGTTTGAGGTACGGGATCTTGGTCATTTCAACGACATTGAAATCTGTTTGCGTCCCACCTCTATGCTTCTTCCGCACACTATGCAAAATTAGGAAGAATATTTAAAAGGAATAAATAGAAAAGGCATATTGTGATCATAGGACTATGGTGTTGCTTACGCATTCAAAGCACGTCAAACAAAGGGCTGCATATCCTCCAAAGGCTTTTTCTTGGAGTCCCACACCACGATCTCATTTTTTATAAGATTAACACAAACGAGGGCGTAATGTTCGGCCGCAATCGAAATACTGTAAGTAACGAATAGTCCGGAAAAAAAATTAGTGTAAACACCCGTGGTCAAGAACACATACTTGAAGTTGTAGGGTAGAAGTATGTGGGTTTTCTTTTTGTCAAAAAACGCTTCAAAAATCGGCACCAATATCTCTACCATGTTATCCACGCCGTAGGAATTACCAAGTTGGCCGAGGCAGGCTTTTTGATTGACCCTGATAGGGTCTAAGAAGCCTATGTGGCCGAGTTGGCGCTGCCTTAAGAAGCAATATTTTGCAACTAGCCTGCATAAAAGATCATGTAAAGTGCACAAAATTAAACAACTTGTGTCTTGAAAGAGCATTCTGTAGCATTTCATGTGTGTAGGGTACTTACATGGTCCACAAGCACAAAATCTGTACATCGAGGCTGCGTCTTTGGTACGATTGAACAGCACTCCCAATCGACGTCGTATTTCACTTCTTCTTGATAAAAGAAAACAAGAGGAGGATTGATAATGACAAAGAAACGATGCGTTCAGCCGACCGTGAATGATACAAGTAATAATCATGCAAGCGCTTAAGCGGGGCGGGCAATCCTCGTATTCCTCCTAGAGAACCAAATCCATTTTAAGCTCAAACTTCTTTGCCAAAGGTACGGTCCCCACTCGAGGCCCAATAGATTTCCTCCACTTCTTCTCTCGTCCGTGCGGTCTTTTGCGAGCAATTCATTTATTCTAAGTGCATGGATATGGAAATCGTCCCGTCGGTCATTTCATTTTTGTACTTGTTCGATCGATGCTTTTTAAATTCGAGGGATTGATCGTCACGGGTCATGGTGCCAAGTTGCTTAAGGAATGTAACATAAGCGTCCTTAGGTACAGTGGGACCGGCTTTTGGCTGCATAATGTTTGTAATGCTGCCACCGAATGGCCTCTTGTTTTTCTTTCGCACTTGGTCAACCTCCTCGAGAGGATCTTTTGCGCTTTTGCGACGATGCATTAGTTGTTGCTTTAGGCGCAGGAGGATGTTTCGCTGTCCTTAGAGACGGTGTAGAGCCGATAGGAACCTTTCCTTTTCCAAATGGAGGGTTTTATGTGGACCCTCTTGATGTAGAGCGACCCGTAAGGGGAACAATATTAGGTTCGGGAGGAGGAGGTGGAGGTGGCGTGTCTTCGCGAGTAGGAGGTGTAGGTGGAGGTGGAGGTGGCGTGTCTTCGCGAGTAGGAGGTGGAGGTGGAGGTGGATGTGAACCCGGAAGAGGAGAGTGCCAAGGCGAGGAGGAGAGGTCGTCCCCGTGGTTCTTTGCATCCCAGGGGCTTGTCCTCCGCTCGAAGATGGTAAGGGCGAGGAGCCGCATTGGCTGCCTTCCTCATCCTCTTCGTCCGAGGACAACTCGTGCCCAAGCTTAATGAGGCGCTTACGCCAGCCACATGACATCCCTTGTTCCGGCCAAGTTTTGGCATGGACTGCGATGCGGTCTGCTCGATCGCATCTTGTTGTACTTCTTCTCAAGTACCATGTCGATGGTCACATGGGCATACCCCGGTGGAATCGGGTGCCATTAATGGTGTCATCTCCCGCAGCCCGGCTCGGCCAATTGCTACCTTGTCCTTTGTCCATGACCGTTGGATGTACAAACACATTGACGTTTTCACCGATGTTGTCCAACGGATGAGGCGCATTCGAGTCTAATTCCCTTACAATAGGGGTCGAGCCACGCTTGACCTTCGGTTTTGATGTAGTGTAAGGTTCTCGCTGCAGCGTAAGGTCCGGTGCTAGACCCTCCGCTTTGACGGAGGCCGGACTTCGCCGACTTTCACCTCGATGATAGCCGCAACCCTGGATTCCCATTTTTCATCCAACTCCCGAATCATCCTCCTTGTCTCTTCCACTCGTTCTCGTTTTCCCCGGTCGCGGCTCCGGTAAGTATTGGCCTCGTCCGGGAATCCTTCGAACCAATTAACCACACCGGTTCCCCTGGTGCGACCAGGGTGCTCTCTGTTCCCAAGTGCTTGGGTGAGCACGTCGTTCTCCCTGTTAGAGTTGCGAGTGCCTTGCCTCACCTCGTCTTGGACCCGGGAGATCCTCCGACGAGGGCGCCGACGACCGGATCGTCTATACGCTTTGTATTCTTTGGATGATTTAAGACATTGAAGCTCCCATCATCACCGTGACGGCAGCTTCCTCCCGATACGACATTATCGCCCTCTCCTCCCAATCTGCAGCCTCAACTTCAATGTTTTGTTCCATAAGTCTAGCCCGCTTCTCAAATTCCGCCTCAATAACGGGCACCAACTTGGCATATCCACGGAAGCCACAATGATGTGGATTGTCTGACTTCTGCGAGTTCGCCTGATTCTTCACGCTAAGTGCTTGGAAATCCTCGGAGGCGCAGTGCTCCTTGAATTCCTCCTAGAATGGCGCCTGCTTGGCCATCTCTCCATGCGCAAAGTCTGGATCTCGATTTTGTGTAACTATATATTTCTTGTAATTTTGATTCCTGAAATACTTGAACATTGTCCCCATTTTTTGGTAGGTTTTCTTCCGGGCCTTCTCTCTGTTAAATAAAGGGCCTTCCGGAGGGAAAGTGAAATACTTTGGGATCTGTGACTCCCATATATCTCTCTTGATACTAGCAGGGACCACACCCGGGTGCACCGCTTCCGCATTTTTCGTATCTTCCGGATCTTCCGGATCTTCCGGATCTTCTGGATTTTCAGGTTCTTTGCCCCTCCACTTCCAGTACTTGCCGAGGGTTGAGGAGTATTTTCTCACAGCAATTTCCGGTGAGGCCGGCATCCCAAATTCATCAAATCTTGTGACCCGATAATGCTTGTCTTGATGAAGCTTTGTCGGGCCACGCTTGGTTCTGACTCTGGTGCGACCCGAGCCCTATGGCCCTTGGGCCAACGCATTGGCCTCCGCATTGGCCTCCGCATTGGCCGGCGTAGGTTCCTTCTAAAAATAGGAGTAAGTTAATATACCCTCTATCAATTGATTAACGGACGTGGCAACATCATAAAATCACACCTAATTTACCTGGTTAGGTTGGTTATCTTGGTCATAACCGCTTAGGTCCAGAAAATCACTCGGGCTATCAACATCCCGATTTGCTTGGTTAGCCTGATTGTGACCCGCAGCTTGCTCCCCAAGGTTTTTTCGGGAACGGGGAATGCGACGCATGGCTGTGACATGATCATGGTTAGTTCGCGTGTTTACTAGGCACAATTATTATGAAAAAAAGGGCAAAGATTTATTACATAGTGTAATATTAAGTGCCAAACTACTCATTGTTTCATTGAACACATGCTACTAAGTTGACAAACTACTCTACATCGACTTCCCAATAAAAAAGCAATGACAATAGCCATAAGCACAAGCATGGCATCTTTCCAAGAATAAGGAGCAAAGATCATCCTAGTCTTCCCATCTAAGACAGTGGGCTTCTCTTCGATCACTAGTGCAGCGGCTCGAAAATCACCGGTGGCGCGTGCTCTTCAATCTCCAATGCCTCGCTCCTGGTGAGGGTTCGCAAGCCTCCACTCATTGTAGGCCCTCACAAACACGGCTTACGTAGTACTTCTTGTGCAAATTACCGGGGTAGCGATGTATTTGAGTGTTGCAATCCTCCCAAGTTCGATAGATTCCGAGTACGACCAACATGAACAACATAGTATGCTGCCATGGTTGACTACATATCATAATTTTAGAGCATCATTTAGAGCATATCATCATTAATTGTATAGCATATCATCATTTTAGAGCATAACATTTTTGAGCTTAACATCATTTAGCATGTCATTTAGCATATCAAATAGCATAACATTTAGCATATCATTTAGCATAACATTTAGAGCTTATCATCTAAGAGCAGGGAGGGATCGATGGCTAACCGCGTGAAGCACGGTGGCGCTGGCTGAAGGGGGCAGTGGTGGTGCTCGTCGGAGTGTTGGCGGTGGCGCAGGAGGAAGGGCCCGGCGGTGGTTGTCAAAGGCGCTGAGAAGCTGGGGATGGAGGAAGCGGCCGCTGGAGGTGCTCCTCCACACGGCGGGCGGCGGTGCTCATCGGCGCAAGGGTGCTGGGGATTGAGGAGGGGCCTCTGGTGATACTCCTCCACACGGCGGGCGACATGCTCGTCGGCAGGGGGGCGGTGGCGCTGGAGTTCGGTGTCTGTGAAGGCGGCGGCACTCAGAAACATTTCGTCGAACATGTAAGGGGCAGGGTGGAGGGTACCTACCTCGTGACGAGAGAAGCCCTGCGACCGCGCGCTCCAAATGTTGTGACCTGCAAGAAGAAGAAGCCGGAGGTGCGTGCGGCCGGTGGAGTAGGTAGCGGCGCCGGTGAAGTAGGCAGCGGCGTTGGTGCTCAGCGCGCCGGAGCACTGGGCAGCAGAGGCACGCACGGCGTGCTCGACTTGGCGCGCTAGGGCTGCGATGCGGGCGGCGGCGGAGCGGGGTGGTGGCGGTCCTCGTCGGCACGGGCGATGGTGGACACGCTCCTCGACGCGGGCGGCGGCGGCGTGGGGGTGGCGGTCCTCATCGTTGCGGCGTCGGGCGGAGCGTGGGGGAGAAGAGGGAGAACGGGCGGGGAAATGAGGGAGAAATGAAATTTTCATTTTCCCCGCCCGTTCGTTTATATACCGTACACCATCATCGCCGGCGCCAACCACAAACCGGCAGAAATTACGGTCATCACCGCCGGATCCAACTACAAACCGGGCAAAGAATTCCTGTTATCCCCGCGCTTGGCGATACAAATGCCGGCAGTAATGATCCTGAATACTGCCGGCTCTTAACTGAGGCCGCGTGTGATTGTTCTGCGCAGGACTTTTAGTAAATTGGATTTTTAAACAGTATTTTTTGTGTAGTTTTTCTAGTTTCTCAAATGAAAAAATGTCCTATGTATCAAATTTAGATCTTGATGAGTTCTAACACTTTTGTATTCAAAAGTTTTTCATTTGAGATCATTTAGTGCCTCATTTGACCAAGTTTGACCAGGTCAACCTTGTTTGTTTTACAAAATACAATTTGACCGAACCCTAGATGGCCTGAGCTACAAAGATTGTCGAAGTGATCAGGTCCTACATGCCAGTTTTCGAAACCTTAGATGGCCTCAACTCGAGAACTCATGAATACCAAGATTGTTCCGCTCAACAAGGTCTACATTTCATACATAGGACATATGTTTGCATCTGACAAAGTGTTGAGACCAATTAAACACTAGAGCAAACAAATTATAACTAAAACAAAATAAAATTACAACCTTGCAAACCAACTATTATCGATTCAATTTCTACCTAGGGGATTGGACCATTCACATTGACCCACCGTAGTAACCACATGTGCCGCTTGATGTCTCCGATCGTGTATCCTCTCTCGCATCGATATAGTGCGGTGCCCTTATGAGTGCACTCTCCCGTGCCACGTGAGACACAACGAATGGTCGACCGTAGACATCACCTACGAAACTTCATCGTGTGTGCGCTTAGTGAACCTTATTCCGAATTGTTTGCCTTGTTCTCAGGTCCAAGCCATTGGTGTCTACCCAATCCCAATCGTACCCGAAATAATCAGTAGCTTGGTTTAGAATGGCCATCAAACCACATGAAGAATATGTAACATCATGGGACACAATCTACAAGTGGTGCAAAAAAAGATAATAATATTACTACTTAATAATTAAACAACAAATTATGTGCATGATCTAATTATATCAATATATATATGTTGATTGTACCACATCAAAAGTGTTGCTTCCCGCGGTCCATTCACTAAGTGATATAGCAGTGTAACCTTGGTAGCGCAAAGCCATCTCCTTGTAGTACGAGAAATCGGATACCGAATCCAACATGTCGAAGTGCATGTATGCGAGAGGTTGACGGCACCTTCTTGGGCACTCCTCCGGAGAAGCCCAGTGCCCCCTTCGCCGGATATTGTTCTCGGTACCATTTGGGCGCCTTGAAGGGATGGCAAAACTAATTTCACACCGCGTAGCCGAGGATTGGTGTCGGCGGGTGTCGTGACCACGTTCCAGCTTATCAATAGAGAACGGGGTAAGTGCTTCATGTAGCCATTCTAATGGGTCTATGAGCTGCGACATAAAATAAAATGCAATAATTCAACAATCATATATTTAACTAAATATATCTATTTATGAGCGCAAAAAACATATGAGATATTGGAAAGTGATTTATACAATAGCTGGCCTAGGGAATGGCCTAACGGGCACATCGAGCAAATGGCTCGGCCGCGTGGAAACCCGGGGCGGTGGTGGCGGTAGCGGAGGTGGTACATTGTGCGTAAGACCCGATCGATAAATTCAACAATAAATATAGAAACAAAAATATATCATAAATAAAACTTGAGTAATTAAAACGAACTAGCTAAAAAAATAATTGAATGCAAAAATAATCGAACTATATAGAAATTATATATGTACCATAGTAATATCCTGGGGCCATTGCAAAATTACGTCGAAGTTGATTTGGCAAGAAGTGAGAGTGGAAGTGAACTCAGAGTTTGTGTTGGCGGAGTATGCATGTGGCCGGCTCCGCATTTTATAGATGGAACTTAGTTATCACAGCCGGCTCGGAACAACAACCGGCCGTGATATGTAACATTCGCAGCCGGGCCGTGGTTACAACCGGCAGTGATACTACATTACTGCCGGCGCCTTCCAAGAACCGGCAGCGATACCCCTGCCATGTCAGAATTGACATGCTCGCAAGCTGCAATCGATGCATGCATGGATGCTACAATTGATGGATGCATGGATGCTGCAATCGATGCATGCATGGATGCTGCAATCGATGCATGGATTTTTAATAGTGTCCAGGATAGATAGGTAGGGGAAATGTATTTTTATTTAATTTTAGACCAACATAGATATGTGTGCAAAAACAATACCATGGGAAAGAGGGCTTTTAATAGTAAATAGTAAAATATTTATTTAGAATGAGTACAAAGATAGAAGACAAAAAAATCATAAAATACATGTTAAATATACGATAACAAAGACCTTTTACTAAAATTACATCCATGTGTATCAACACATTGTAATTTAACCACCTCGATAATTCTTGTTGCATCCCGGTGGAGGTGGTTATGAGCTGCGCCGTTGAGATTATAAAGGAGGTTATGCAAAAGTTGATTTGCATGACCTCGGTGATTTGTGACGACGGCGAAAACTCCATGGACTTGCAAGCACAAGTAGGGAATTGCTTGCGCATTCGTAGGACTTGCTTGTGCAGCGCGGGTACCCCAACATTCGGCTCACCATCTTCGCAGAATTCTTCTAGCACCAAATGTGTGCACCATTTTGGTGGACTATTATGATGCCTAAAGATATTTGAATGTGGAGGGCTTGATCCCACAGAGAAGCCATGTATTTGAAATATCAGGAAGAAAGAATGAACTGGAGAAATAAGGAGAATGATACTGCAAACCATGGTGGAGGCTTGTTGACGGTCGTTAAGTGCCAATTTTTACCGTCAACTAGACATGAGAAAGGACCTAAATATAATTACCAACTAGATATAGGGGTTACACTAATGAAATTCCACGAGTTTTGGTGAATGTCTCGTTTTTCACGTAGGTGTCACCTGAAAATACCCAAGGAAGGCCCACATGTCGGGTTTACATAGAGATAATCGGGAACCGGTGAAAATTCTGTAACTGGAAGGTTCGAGAAGGCTCTAGACCAAACGGGAGTCCGAACGGGCTCGGTGGAGAGTCGGCCGACTCCCTTTGGGCGGCCGACCGGCTTCAACCAATCGACCGCCTCGCGGATCCTGTTCCACCGCCTTTGAGGATGAATAATAATCATCCATTTAGGTCGGTTTGATCCGAGGGCCGCGGTGCATCCTAGGGGGCTATATAAGCGGGGCCCCGGCCCCCGGAGGAGGCATCCTTTGAAACCCTAATTCATTATTTCCGAGAGGATCGGGAGAGAGGTCCCTTGAATGGATCTCCTCCCTAGAGCCTAGCATTCAAGATAGATAGAGAGAGTATAGGGTGGAGGTAGAGTTGGAGGAAGCCCGGCATGTCGGTGTCTCCTCTCCGGTTGTACTGCGGGATCAAGTCTCCTAACCCGAGGCTTGGTTCTAGGATCATTCTGCAATTCAACTTCTGATACTAGTAAGTTCTTGTTATTATTGCTCTTTGGTTTACGAGTTTACTTTATTCGCTTCCGGTTGGGAATAGAGTAATCGTTCATAGCGTAAGCGTGGTGCTTGGGTTAGGTTCACTCGTAGATGCTCCCTATCCGGCGGAAACGTGGTAGTATCGAGGGAAGTGACAATCCCTTTGTTACCTTTGTAGCCCACTTCCCGTCGTAGGTAAGGTAGGTCCAAAAGTGCTAGGTTAAGCATCCTCTCGTGGTGTCTTTTCTTAGGTGCTCCCATAGAGTAGTAGTTGCAAAGCTTGCCATAGGTTGGAAGGAGACCGTGGTAGTAATCCTCTCTATATCGCTCATTACCTTGTCTCGTAGCTCGGGGGTTAAGTATAGACTTGGGTTAGTCGATGCACGTTTTCTCCTAGCGGATAAATAAATAACGATACTCCGGAATATCTCCCGGGTGAAGTGCTCACCGATATCCGTGCGCTTGCGGATTATTTCTCTTTGATTCTTTCGTGTGCGTATCTAGTATCAACAAGCATTTCGCGCCGTTGCTCGGGAGAAAGACGGTCTGCTGAGATAACCTTAAGTCATGCTTAATCATGTATTATACTTTTATCTTCTTGTATTTTTCTTCTGCATTTTATTTTCTATCCTTATAGATAACCCAAATTCCATGCCTATCTATCAATTTCTTGCACCCATGAGCACATGCTTAGAGCCTCTAGAACCCATGATTTTCACATCTAGCTACGAGCTACACCAATCGTGGTTGCAATAGGTCAAAGCCAACCCTTTTCTACAGCTAGAGTCCTATCTTCTAATCAAGAGGGTAATGTACCCAAGGTCCTATCCTCATCCTGGAGAGGGTAATGAACCCCAAGTCCTATCCTCTGATCAAGTAGGTAATGAACTTTTGGCTACACTTAGGGAATCTTCTAATTTTCATATAGACTTAGGTTTAGACCTAGCCTTACAAGACCATGTTCTTCTTCAACATCTTATTATGGGCCTTGATAATATCGCCTTTGGAGGAGTTTTCCAGGCCTTAGATGAGATCATTTTGAGAGACGATCCAAGGGGAATTTTGGACATTTATGTCAAGTCACCCTTGGAAGTAGAAAATGATGAAGATTTCAATGAGCAAAGTAGTTACTTCTTAAACACCCCATCAAGACCTTGCTCATATGAAAAATCTCCTGATTCACTTAGTCTCTCCAACATTACCACACACGAGATCCGCAACCCCATCATGCTCCTTGTTTGTAAAGACATTGAAAGGGTGGTTGTAGATGCATATGTTTTCCATAAACATTGCAGATCTCGTCGTGTTGAATCTTGAGATAGTATACATAGACTCGGTATTGGAGGGGAACCACTTCACCAATTCACATCTTGAAGGTTTCCCAAGGACAAGCTTAGTGTCCTAAAACAAGAACCGCTCGAACCATGACATGAGTGTTCACCTTTCTACCGTGTTGTCCTTGTTAAATGAGCATAGAGTTATAATTATGAAAATATTCCTTCGGGTATTCTTGCCACTAACCTTTCCAGGTTCGATACAAAAAGATCGAAGGAATAACAAATGCAAGGTATGTCCAACCAATTATTATGCAACATTGAATTACATTCATCCAATCTTGATTTCTGCAAAATTCAAGCTTGGGGGATATACTTCCATAAATACATCTTTTGCCATGTTGCTACATTATTTTTGGTTGTCCCTACCTTTGGCATGCTCAATTTGCTAAACATCAATCATGCTCTGCCATCACTGTTTGAGTAAATCTCTATAGCGCTCTCATGCTACCTTCGTTTGCTATAGTTTATGTTTAGGTTTGGAGTAGTCTCATACATCTCTTAAATGAAGCATGGTGCCTAGTTTAGGAGTGGTGATCTTACTTCGAAAGGCTTTTTAAATTAAGCGTGGTGCTTAGGTTAAAATTGCCCTCTTAAATCAAATTAGACGTGGTGTCTAGGTTGATCTTTGAGCCGATAGTATGCTATAGTAGATGTTGGAATATTTTGTTGGACTAACCCCTGCAGAACAACTTCCAAATCCAAATTGGGAAAGTCCAGAGATGAACTCACATCAGAGATGAAGCAAGACATATGATGAACTCGAACAACTTCGCATTTAAGACATAGTTCATTCATCATCCAAGAAAGAATTGAAAGAATTGATGGCGTGCCTATTCATGGTGAACCTGCCAAATCACCACTTCAGTGATGGAACAAAGGAGATAAGAGTGCCACAAGAAGGATCTACATTAATAGCACTCACCCAAAGGAAGTGAATGAACAAGGCGACAAGCTATGAGCAACCTTGAAGACATCATTGAGCCCAAAACTCGAGCTAGGACACCAATGAGAAGCTGGGAGAAACTCACCTCATCTTGGTCAATCAAAGACCTACTCTTGTTATTCTTGAAGACACCATCTTGCACATCGGCAGTAAGGACAAGCATGTCATATAGCATGCATCCTTGTGTCAACCAATCACCATCAAGGGTTGACTACCGACCAAGCCCAAGAAGACCATGAACAACTACATTTGCAAGATGATGTCCCTATGCCATTGGAGATGAAGCCTGCATACAATTAATGATGTCCCTTCCTTGATCATCAAGACGGATGGCGTATCATTAACAGCAACTCTTCGCCATGCTGCTAGAAGACAAAGACCATCAAGGAAGAACTTGAGTCTACATCTCCAATAAACATCAATTAGTCGACCAAGACTCAACAAAAATCAAGAATGGTTGACAAAAGAACATCATGCAACTGTCTGCATCCTCATATCTTGGATTGGACAGCCCAAGGGAGAGATCTTTGCTCACAGGACTTAGAATCAAGATCCCTCTCCGACAGACTTCAGAACAGAGAATGGACAGTGTCTAAAGTACATAGAGTTACAACACACTTCCAGGGATGATTCAACACACACACTTGGCTTCCAATGATGAGCAACAACAAGCTTGGAGGAGGAAGGCCGCCGATACCTCTAATAATGATCCAGCAATGCTCTTCCTCTTATCAAGTCCTCGTCGCTCTGGCACACTGGTTTGCAATCCCTCCATTCACAATTACTTCTCCTTTATAAGTTTAAATGTTTTCTATGGATGTCATACATACATCAAACTTAAGACAAAGTAAAATCAATCCTTAAGAGAAGAAGTAATGTTGAGTAAATGTTCTATGCTAATTAAGATTTTCAACCCAACTTTTCTGTAGCATAGAATATGACCTCTAGCTCTATGACAACTCTACCCTTGTTATTATATTCCTTCGGGTATGTGTTGTCCACTAATCCTCTGCAGAGAAGAAACAATAAGTGGAGCACAAGGTCAAGGGAGAGGCCCACTAGAAGCATCTACTCTTCATACCAGGGTGCTCCAGTGATAAAGTTCTGAACCTGCAACATGCACACTAAACACGATGCTGCTAGCATCACAATTAAAGGTTCACTTCAAACCATTGGAGAAGGAAAGAACATAGATGACCCTTTCCTCAAGAGATATCAACTCAAGAGGTGTAGTTCTCAAGGTCTCGACCTTTGGGATCAAATGCACCAAAGGATTGAACATGACAAGAAGTCCTATTCAGAGGACTTAAAACACCGAACCCTTGCCAAGGAGAATTTGAAGGATCAAGAAGAGCTAACAGGCAGAAGGACGTCCTGTCCCTTGTCAAAGTGCTGTCTTCAACAGTCGCAGTGCTGTCTCTACAGCCATTATCCCTGACACTCCAGGAGGAGCAGTACGCCTTCACTGCCAGTCAGCAACACCAACAGACTACGTCAACATCCAGCTTGGGGGAGAGCACCCCCTTGTATCTAGCTAAGTATCACTAGATTATCTATCTATCTATCTATCTATTTGTTAAGTTTGCAAAATAAAATAGAGGAGAGTATGTGAAAAGTCTCGCTCGCTAAAATAAACCCTACGTAATAAGCTCTTATATGGAAATGATGAATAGTTGCTCGCCGTAATTCCTTTCAAGTACCTAGTTTTCAACCTTGCACTCTCCCGAGTTTTGGACACAACTCGTTTAGATTTGAGATTTACTCGAACCTCGAAACTTGTGGGTAGCGAATGCTTGATCTAAGTCTAGGTAGTTGACGGATATGATATGGGAAAGTTTTGAGTGTTGTCCATCTTGTTTCTAGAGATACTAGAGTTCTGGAGAATTTATTTGAAAATATTAAATTCCTGCATGATAAGTTCCTTTATGACGAGAGTTCAAAATTCCTACCGCAGCCATATATTCATGCTTATTAGATTAGGAAAACCCATCTCTTTATATAGATCATATTGTAGGCTTGAGTGTAGTCTTTTTAGGCATTGAGTGTGGTTATGTCTTTTGTGGACCCATAAGGAATCACATACAATTAAAGTCAATACTATGTGCTCTCCATCCATTGATCTATGCTACTTCTATCCTCGAAGCATGCACCCATTTTATAAATACTACATTCATTCTGTGCTACTTATGTCCCTAGAAGTACCACCTACATATAGATCCACATCCACCACATATTGTGCTATCTCTACCCTAGAGATACGCACCTATGCTGCTCCTACCCTGGGAGTACGCATTCCCCCACATATTGTGCTGTCTCTATCCTGGAGATACGCGCTTATGCTGCTCCTACCCTGGGAGTACGCATCCATCCATTCATCCATCCATCCATCCATCCATCCACAAAATACATACGCCACTCATTTCACTTCATCCAGAAAAGGTTCTACTCCTACACTGGGAGTGAACACCAAAAATATACGCCGCCATCCTATCCTATTCCATTGTGCAATAAAGCTACGCTTATTTTAGTTGATATTCCCTATTGCTATAGTTCCATTAAGAGGTTTTGGTTGTTATAAAAAAAAAGAGAGAGAAAAAAGAAGAAGAAAAAGAAAAGAAAAAAAAGAGAGAAAGAAAAAAAAATAAAGCAGCCAAGTCCTCCTCTTCAAAGGTCTTCAGTTTCCAAATAAAGGGAGTCATGTTATCCCCAAAGGAGCAAGTGTAGAAGTAGATGTTCACCAAGTGATCACCCCTCATAATCATTTCCTTATCATCATCTTATCATCCATCCCATTTCCTCATTCACATGCACATATGACTTTATTATTATTTAGTTCCTTTGGATCCATGTCTTAACTATGCAATATATGCAAGTGAGTTTGAGTGTCTCCCCCACCTATAGCTCCACATAAGCCTATTAGAAAGTAAGGTGAGAGAGAGAAGGCACTTTCCACTATGCCTTAATTCCAAAAATACCACATATTCTGAGAGTAGAGAGAAGGCATACACTACTCATGCCTTGGAGAGGATCCAGAAATACCACAAATGAGAGACCCGAGAGGGTCATACATGGAAACTCGAGTTTTATTTGAAAATCTTGCAAAAACTCCGGAATAATAGTTGATCAAAGAGCGAGAAACATAGCGCTTGACTTGACCGTTCTGTCTTTCAACTGCTCAAGACCCAAGTGATGGCTACAAGCCCCATGGTGAAAGGTAATATGAGTAAGTTTTGAGTCAGAATAGTTCACTCTAATCCGGAGGAGAGTTCTTGTTTGAACGCATGTGTACTTTTGAGGCGTGAAAGCATTGTAGCAACTCCCGATCCATCACAGTTTATCTTTGCTCGAGACGAGCAAAGGGTAAGCTTGGGGGAGTTGTTGATGGTCGTTAAGTGCCAATTTTTACCGTCAACTAGACATGAGAAAGGACCTAAATATAATTACCAACTAGATATAGGGGTTACACTAATGAAATTCCACGAGTTTTGGTGAATGTCTGTTTCTGCAGGGTGTCAGCTAAAAATACCCAAGGAAGGCCCACATGTCAGGTTTACATAGAGATAATCGGGAACCGGTGAAAATTCTGTAATCTGGAAGGTTCGAGAAGGCTCTAGACCAAACGGGAGCCCGAACGGGCTCGGTGGAGAGTCGGCCGACTCCCCCCCTTGGGCGGCCGACTGGCCAGTTCAACCAATCAGAATCAGCCTCGCGGATCCCTGTTCCACCGCCTTTGAGGATGAATAATAATCGTCCATTTAGGTCGGTTTGATCCGAGGGCTGTGGTGCATCCTAGGGGGCTATATAAGCGGGGCCCCGGCCCCGGAGGAGGCATCCTTTGAAACCCTAATTCATTATTTCCGTGAGAGGATCGGTGAGAGAGGTCCCTTGAATGGATCTCCTCCCTAGAGCCTAGCATTCAAGATAGATAGAGAGAGTATAGGGTGGAGGTAGAGTTGGAGGAAGCCCGGCATGTCGGTGTCTCCTCTCCGGTTGTACTGCGGGATCAAGTCTCCTAACCCGAGGCTTGGTTCTAGGATCATTCCGCAATTCAACTTCGATACTAGTAAGTTCTTGTTATTATTGCTCTTTGGTTTACGAGTTTACTTTATTCGCTTCCGGTTGGGAATAGAGTAATCGTTCATAGCGTAAGCATGGTGCTTGGGTTAGGTTCACTCGTAGATGCTCCCTATCTGGCCGGAAACGTGGTAGTATCGAGGGAAGTGACAATCCCTTTGTTACCTTTGTAGCCCACTTCCCGTCAGTAGGTAAGGTAGGTCCAAAAGTGCTAGGTTAAGCATCCTCTGTGGTGTCTTTTCTTAGGTGCTCCCATAGAGTAGTAGTTGCAAAGCTTGCCATAGGTTGGAAGGAGACTATGGTAGTAATCCTCTTTATATCGCTCATTACCTTGTCTGTAGCTCAGGGGTTAAGTATAGACTTGGGTTAGTCAGATGCACATTTTCTCCTAGAGGATAAATAAATAACGATACTCTGGAATATCTCCCGGGTGAAGTGCTCACCGATATCCGTGCGCTTGCGGATTATTTCTCTTTGATTCTTTCGTGTGCGTATCTAGTATCAACAAGGCTCTATGCTGGAGGAGGGCCATTTTATAGACCCCCTGCCATGGTAGGTGGGAGCAGTGCTCCTGTTGTGCTGATCAGAGGGAGCACGCCCCACAATAAGGAGTCTCATATCACTGCCGGCACTTATTCAAAACCGGCAGTGATTGTCCTCCAACGGCCAATTTTTATAAAAAGCCGAGCCCACTGCGGACGCAGGCTGTAATACCCGATCTTAAGAACAAAACCGATATACACCATATGTGAGACTTAGAGATCAAATCTCACATATAGCTACAAATAAGGGGCGATATCAAATAACAATGCTTAATATATATAACGTACTTAGCAAAAAGAGATATAACCTTAGAAGCAATCGGATAGACAACTCTAAACTTCGGGTATTGACTTCATTCCACCGGATCCAACCGACCGGTTGACAACAAGCCTAAACTTCTCCCGAGGTGGTAGGAATAGCAAGAGTGAGTCCATGTCGAACTCCGCAAGTATAGCAAGAGGGGGTTTATGAGGCTCAAAAGGTTGACACGGTTATACCGCAAATAGCTTTTAATGTATGTCATATTTTAGCATTTAGCATCAAGGTAGTGTTCCCATAACCACATGATCGTGTAAACATGATTAAAGAATAACAATTAATATCAACATTAACATTAAGCAATAACAAAAAGTGGTCATCTATTCTCGCAATGTCTCGGGGCCGCCTAACCGTGGGCACGGACGACATATCGATTTAACTCGCGCGTTGAGGTGTACCCTTTCCCCGTGAGTCGTGATTCCCATTTGCCCGGGTCATGACTCCCCAAACACACTTCCAAGGTGAGTAGGCGGTCTCACTATAAAGCCACCCAAAAGTTCGTCTAACAAGCAAGGGTCGCCTTGTCGTCGGATATAGGGAATCCCTCCTCCCAAAGTGGCACACAACCTACCCGGCTATACACACCATGGAGGAGCCGCCCTATACCCAATTCAGCCCTCCCTCTTACAAGCTAGAAAAGGTCTCTTGAATGCACTAGAGCCGAGCCATATAGCCCCACAAAATGCACGTGAAATCCCGTATGATCACGTACATGATAAGTCCTTAAGGAGAGGGAACATCAAGTGAATGGAAACAGCCAATCACCTTAACCCTCTTGATTCCAAGTTGCTAAAAAGTCATCTTTTAAGATTGTTGCATAATCCGTTAATCAAGTTACAAGATCATGTTATGAAGCACTAGCATCACTACCCATATGCAATAGCCCAGGTTATCAAGGTAACAAGTGATCAAAGCTAAGTAATTCCAAACAGGGTAACAAAGGACACATGCATATGAAATTTAGTGTGATGGTGAATAGGACCCAAGGATGGTCCTACTATACTTGCCTTAAAATTAGGTCCTTTCTTCAAATCCCAAATCTTCTCGTAGAACTTCTTCTTGATCTCCAACTTCTTGAGCACCAACTTTCGATCATCAACGCAAAGCTCACCGACGACACGATTACAGCACCACACAAGCATCCGAGCAATCATACACGAAGCAAACAATATGACTATATTAGAACAGTATACCAATCATAAATAAATAGAAAGGAAAGTTTATAAAATAACTCTAATCGTTTCTACGATCACATAGACGTCAACTTCACCGAAAACGGAGCTATAACGGCGACGATATGAATTTTCCAAGTTTTTTCTATGGACTAACAATGCATTAAATATGAACTTGAAATCTAACAGCGACAAACTGAACTAACAGTAGCACTGATGCGTAATTTACGAAATTACGAATCCAACGCATTTTGAATGGACCAAAACGGAGTTAAAACGGAGATTTTATTAGCAAAACAAAATAAGGGCAATTCTGTAATTTGCTGAAGACGTATTTTAGAAGGAATTATGTTTTCCATGCTTGAAAGCGTAAACTCATAATGAGCAAAAGGGCTGGTATTTCATGGTATTCCTAAAATTATTTGTCTAAAGGAAAACGGCCATAAATATGGGGTGATGTCATGCTTGTGTCATTGCGATGTCATGAAAGCAAGCAAGCTAGCTAAGAAGGAGGACATGGCCGAAGCTTTGCTGGACTACGATGAACACAAAGCTCGGTTCGGGTTTTCTCGAGCCAAAAATACACACGGACGCAAGGACGATTGGTGAACTCACCTAGCGCCGGTGGCGACATGGGAACAAGAGGGCGGTTCAGCAGCAGCCGGCAATGGCGTGAGCCATGCGAAGCTATGTTGGCGTACCGATTCGTCGAGATGGCCGGGGAGGGCGAAGCCGATGGCAAGACATATGATGAACTGCACAAGATGTAGGGCAGATGGATATGTACAAAAGCATGACCTGGTGTCCTTGCTGTGCGTGACACACAAAGATGAAAGATATATATTACTAGGATTGTTATGTGATAGCAGCAGGGTATATGGATCGATCCATGAACAGCATGCTTACTTGATGGAAGATGTAACTTGTAGGTGTTCTGGCTTGCTACTCTTCGTGGCCGGAAACGATTGACACATGAGTAGCTTGTCAGCTTGCATTGTTTGATAAAAAAAATGACAAGCGCCAACGGGAAGGGGCATCACGTGGTAAATCTACCCAAAGGTGCTGCGTATGTTTTAAGAGACAAAGCAAGGAACAGAGAACCGATTAGAAAATAAAAGATAAACTAAAAAGGGCATAGTGACAAGGGTTTGGCTTCAATTGTTTTACCAGACGATGGCCTCCTCTAGCGTGATTTGCCTCTAGGTAGTTCCGGGACGAGGACTTGAGCGGCGAGAGGAGGCATGTAGATCGAACATCACACTTGCAAAAGCAACGTGCAGCAGTAGTAATCAATGGCATGGTGTAGTTAATGAAGAGGAAGGGAAACAAGGAGATGCTCACCCACAATTAGCTGACAAGGGCAGCGATGATGGTCCAGCATGGCGGACGTGAAGAGGGCAGCATGCAGCGGCGACTTCAGTCCGGACGACCGGACGTGGCATGCATATCGATGTAAGGGGCAAAAGCCGAGTCTCTTTCGATGGCTTGAGAAGACGACGAGCCAACGATCACCATCGGTTGGGGAAGGTGCACTACGTCGTGGCAATGGTGGCGAAGCCAACAAAGACGACGTGCCTCGGGTACGGCTCGTGTCTTCCTCGCGGCTACACGAACAAGAACCGTGCGGCGGCGGCGGCCGAGCAAATAGGGCACGACGGCTCCGGTCTTCGACGAAGCTACACACGAAGGCACGATCTAGGATCAAGAGGCGGCGGCAAAGCAACAACTCGGCTCGAGCTAGGGTTTTCGATGCGGAACCTCGCGCTTTATAGGTCGCGGGACGGGGTGGAGAGACGAGATTTGCTCGGATTAGAGTCCATCGTGTTCACGGCAAGAGAGACGGGAGTGCAACACGGGCTTCACCTAGCCGGGCTAGATAGGGGGCCTTACGTGAGGGGAAAAAGAATTTTTCCTTTTTTTTTTTATTTTCAAATCTTTACAAAAGCATTTTAAAAACGGTTTTGAAACATTTTCAATTTTAGTCAAAACCACACACTCCAATAAATCGAATGCATTGGCATGAATGCACCAACAATGTTTCTAATCCTTACGATAAATTTTAGTTTGATGAAAAAAATATTATTTTCCTAGGTTTTTATGAGCACAAAAATGCAAATTAAATCAAGTTAACCCTATTTTCAAAAATTCAAATTTTGGGGTGTTACAACTCTACCCCCCTTAAGATGAATCTCGTCCCGAGATTCGGATGATGGTGATCCGAGAGATTGGGATATAGAGATTGGGATATATACACTGGCATTGGATCTTCTTCATCGCCTTGACTAGTTCCATCTTTTCGGTAAACATTCCAGCTATCTCGATAGACTTACTTCGAGTAACTTGCTCAACTATAATTCCAAATGTTTGACGAGTACTCTAAAACATCTTTCGGTAAATCCAAACCAATCTTGGTAACTTCCATTTGTTAAGGGACTTCTCTTTTTAGACGTTATCGCAAAGTATTCTCATACCAATGCTCTTTGTGCTTCTCATAATGGTCACCCGACAAACTCTTGTCCCCACCGATTCTAAATTGCAATGCAATCTCTCTCATCTCATTTTGTAGTTTTTTTAATCCATACATTCAACTCTCCTATTTCCATCTTCAATAGACAACCGACTTTTGGGTGAATTTCCTCGAACCTCAAACATAATTCTTAACCCATGGTGTCTTCCAAAACTCCTTAGCATAACCCTCCTTTGCTAAGAGCAATGATAACGACAATTCCTTAGTTCTTTCTTCTTCCAATTAACCGTTGTGATTCTCCTTGTTCAAAGATGAACTTTATTAACTAGCAACTATATTACACTTGGTGACATCACTTGTTTCTCGCACCCAATTTGATCTTGGTGTCATTCAAACTTTCATAGCACACTTTATATGCTAGGAACACCATCAACAATTTCTCTTCTGCCAATGATTGCATCCTCCAAATCGCCAAGGCATAAACCATGTTTGGAACCTCGTGGGTTATGGCCCACTATAACTCCATATCACTCCAACTATAGCGTCACCAGGTCAACCTCAACTTAGTAATGATCCTTTGAGTTTCTTCTGATCGACCTTGATATTGCTCTTTGCTTCCAAGTAACAACCTCTATGCTCCATAATGGATAACTCGACATCTCATCAGTTGATTAGTCCAAATCATGCCTTCGTAGTATATCCGAGTTACTCTTGCTTACATAGGTCGGTTCCAACTCAACACACCTTCCTTGAGTTCTTCGTGCAATTCCATCATAAGAGACATACCATAACCAAAAGAGAACTTCCTCCAAACAAACTCACACACCAAGATTGGTGTAAGCATTGAGGCTTCCATAGAATCAATCATAGTGAAGTCGACATCTCATTATTCCTATGCCATCATCACCAACTTGTCTTGAGGCTTATACAACCACACTACCTTCTTGCATAACACACCTCAAACCTTAACACGATGCATCACAAATCTTCTTACTCTGACCTGGTGACACCAACACCAGAGCTGTAATTGATTTCTACTTTAACTCCTCAAAACTACCTTGACTCTTATCGTGCCATACGAACTTGGCACTCTTCTCTAGTAGAGTCGTCATAGGTTTAGCAGTTTGGAGAATCCTTCAATGAACCTCCCATAATAACCAAACTAAACAAAGGAAATTGCGGATCTCACATACATCGAGGCGGCTTCTAATTCAACTCACTCTTCACCTTCCATGGATCCACCGTTATACCTCCATTAGAGACATGACCCACAAAAGAAACTTCGTTTATCCAAAACTCACACTTGCTCGCGTAGCATACAATTTATGTTCTCTAAGCTTCGTAAGACTACCCTTAAGTGTTCGATGTTCTCTTTCGCCTTAGAGAACACCAGGTATCATCAATGAAAACCACCACAAGATTATCAAGATATTCCACGAACACCTTGTTAATCATGTGCATAAAATAGACAGTGCATATGTCGACCAAAGGACATAACCGTGTACTCATGCAACCCATACCTCATAGTGAAAATCTTCTTCGGTATATCCGCATTCCGAATCTTCGACCGATGGTAACCGGAATGTAGATCCATCTTAGAAAACACATAAGCACCTCTTAATGGATCAAACAAGTCATCCATCATCGGCTACGTGTACTTGCTCTTGATGGTCACTTCATAAAAAGAACCATAATCATCACACATACGTTGGGTATCATCCTTCTTGTAATCTAAGATCGCGGAGCACCTCATGGGAAACCTTCTTCCCGCAACTCCTTAACTTGCTCCTTATAGAGCACCCAACAAGTCACTAATACTTTCTCATGGATAGACCTCTCAAAGAACAGAGATAGTTGCTCCTTTCCAGGAAAGTGCTTGAATGCATAAAACTTTCACCTTGCATCTTCTTCTTCGTGGCTACCCCCTTAAGAAAAGATCTACTAGGGGCACCAAAGGGTGTCTTTTATCTTCAAAGTTAGTGGATCATGCCCTTCTATCATCCCAAAGAAACTCATGTACATGGGTAGGAACTTGTAACATGCAATTCTCCGCGAGCGTAAAAAACAGCAGTGCAGAGAAACAGACATAACTCCTGTTCTGTTGATCCAATGAAGCTATACCTCACACCGTTGGAAAGCTTATAAAATTCTCGATAATGTTCTTATAGAACATGTTTCCAGATTCCATAGTTAAGTTGGTCTAAAATACTCCACAACCGAAACTGTTGTAGATTCCAGACAGCACAAATACACAGCTTTGTGAATTTCATAGCTCCCAATCCAAAGTTGATATGGAGCTGATTCTAACGTAATTGGACAGTTACAGAAGTATAGTTGCTCGCAGAAAAATTTCATAACCTTTGCACGAACAAATCTCGAGATATAACAAAGTAAGACTGCAGACTGCTCCAGATTTCTTACTGCACAGATTCTTCGTCTTGTGATTTTCGTAACTCACAAACCAGAATAGCTTTTATGATGATTCTTGTGCTCAGATAAAGATGTTAAAGCCTACTTTTGTCCAAAATTTTCTCATGATTTTTGGTTGTCCAAAGCTTGAGGTATAAACCGAGGAAGACAGATTGCTCCAAAGGGACAGGATGCAGAAAACAGAGGAAACCAAAACCCAACTAACTATTCATTAATCCTTATGCCTTAAACCTATAAGCTAAATGAAATTGTGGACAGAACCACAAGATCATTGCACTCATTACAAAAATGCAAATCAAACATAAGCATAAGCACAAAACAACTAAGCACTTAAAATTCACAAATCACACATTACGAATGACAGACTCTATTAACTTCGCAACTAACGGTTTGTTACAATAGGAGCACTAACTCCTACTTCTTGAACACGGTGTGTCTGCAGCAACATCCAAGGTAACATCTCTTGCGTGGGGTTGAGCGGGACATGTCTTCCAGTTCATTTATCTCGGGTAATCCAAAGACGACTTCTCCACTCATCAATCTCATCAAGAGCTTCCTCATAGTGTTGCCTTACTTCTTGCCGGCTCTAGTTGGTGATTTTGCGCAAACACTTCAATTGTGGATGTAAGAAATCTTCACTGCTAAAGGGTGTGTTGATGTACTCCTTGCGCCAACAAGTATGATTCTTTGGTAAGGCAGGATGAGCTTCTCCATTCTATGGTTCTGTTTGAACATAGTTCCATCTAGTGAATCATGGTCCTTCATAGTTGATGCGAGCGACCTTCTCGTTATGAACCATCTAAAGAGAGAAAACTTAGAGGACGTGACCAAGGTTTTCATAATGGAGTAGAGACCAAACATGAGCATATCTTTCAGAAATAACCAGGTCGGATAGATAGCAAGAAATGAACAAGGATAAGAATCAAGGCTTTCAAACAAGCATCAAGGAGGAGGTAAATATCAAGGATAGAGTCATAGTGGAGAAGAAATTGTCAAGGTATGTAGAACAAGGTTGTTCTAATGATATCAAATCCTAAAGACGACCATTTTCTAACTAGGCTTGCGTCCTACGATCAAGATTGAGCCGATACCACTTGTAATACCCGATCTTAAGAACAAAACCGGATATACACCATATGTGAGACTTAGAGATCAAATCTCACATATAGCTACAAATAAGGGGTGATATCAAATAACAATGCTTAATATATATAACGTACTTAGCAAAAAGAGATATAACCTTAGAAGCAATCGGCGGATAGACAACTCTAAACTTCGGGTATTGACTTCATTCCACCGGATCCAACCGACGATTGACAACAAGCCTAAACTTCTCCCGAGGTGGTAGGAATAGCAAGAGTGAGTCCATGTCGAACTCCGCAAATATAGCGGGGGTTTATGAGGCTCAAAAGGTTGACACGGTTATACCGCAAATAGCTTTTAATGTATGTCATATTTTAGCATTTAGCATCAAGGTAGTGTTCCCATAACCACATGATCGAGTAAACATGATTAAAGAATAACAATTAATATCAACATTAACATTAAGCAATAACAAAAAGTGGTCATCTATTCGCAATGTCTCGGGGCCGCCCTAACCGTGGGCACGGACGACATATCGATTTAACTCGCGCAGAGGTGTACCCTTTCCCTGTGAGTCGTGATTCCCATTTGCCCGAGGTCATGACTCCCCAAACACACTTCCAAGGTGAGTAGGCAGGGTCTCACTATAAAGCCACCCAAAAGTTCGTCTAACAAGCAAGGGTCGCCTTGTCGTCGGATATAGGGAATCCCTCCTCCCAAAGTGGCACACAACCTACCCGGCTATACACACCATGGAGGAGCTGCCCTATACCCAATTCAGCCCTCCCTCTTACAAGCTAGAAAAGGTCTCTTGAATGCACTAGAGCCAGAGCCATATAGCCCCCACAGCGGCACGTGAAATCCCGTATGATCACGCATGCATAAGTCCTTAAGGAGAGGGAACATCAAGTGAATGGAAACAACCAATCACCTTAACCCTCTTGATTCCAAGTTGCTAAAAAGTCATCTTTTAAGATTGTTGCATAATCCGTTAATCAAGTTACAAGATCATGTTATGAAGCACTAGCATCACTACCCATATGCAATAGCCCAGTTATCAAGGTAACAAGTGATCAAAGCTAAGTAATTCCAAACAAAGGGTAACAAAGGACACATGCATATGAAATTTAGTGTGATGGTGAATAGGACCCAAGGATGGTCCTACTATACTTGCCTTAAAATTAGGTCCTTTCTTCAAATCCCAAATCTTCTCGTAGAACTTCTTCTTGATCTCCAACTTCTTGAGCACCAACTTTCGATCATCAACGCAAAGCTCACCGACGGACACGATTACGAGCACCACACAAGCATCCGAGCAATCATACACGAAGCAAACAATATGACTATATTAGAACAGTATACCAATCATAAATAAATAGAAAGGAAAGTTTATAAAATAACTCTAATCGTTTCTACGATCACATAGACGTCAACTTCACCGAAAACGGAGCTATAACGGCGACGATATGAATTTTCCAAGTTTTTTCTATGGACTAACAATGCATTAAATATGAACTTGAAATCTAACAGCGACAAACTGAACTAACAGTAGCACTGATGCGTAATTTACGAAATTACGAATCCAACGCATTTTGAATGGACCAAAACGGAGTTAAAACGGAGATTTTATTAGCAAAACAAAATAAGGGCAATTCTGTAATTTGCTGAAGACGTATTTTAGAAGGAATTATGTTTTCCATGCTTGAAAGCGTAAACTCATAATGAGCAAAAGGGCTGGTATTTCATGGTATTCCTAAAATTATTTGTCTAAAGGAAAACGGCCATAAATATGGGGTGATGTCATGCTTGTGTCATTGCGATGTCATGAAAGCAAGCAAGCTAGCTAAGAAGGAGGACATGGCCGAAGCTTTGCTGGACTACGATGAACACAAAGCTCGGTTCGGGTTTTCGAGCCAAAAATACACACGGACGCAAGGACGATTGGTGAACTCACCTAGCGCTCGGTGGCGACATGGGGAACAAGAGGCGGTTCAGCAGCAGGTTCGGCAATGGCGTGAGCCATGCGAAGCTATGTTGGCGTACCGATTCGTCGAGATGGCCGGGCGGAAAGAAAGGCGATGGCAGTACATATGATGAACTGCACATGTAGGGCAGATGGATATGTACAGCATGACCTGGTGTCCTTGCCGTGCGTGACACACAAAGATGAAAGATATATATTACTAGGATTGTTATGTGATAGCAAAGGGTATATGGATCGATCCATGAACAGCATGCTTACTTGATGGAAGATGTAACTTGTAGGTGTTCGGCTTGCTACTCTTCGTGGCCGGAAACGATTGACACATGAGTAGCTTGTCGCTTGCATTGTTTGATAAAAAAAATGACAAGCAAACCAACG
This sequence comes from Themeda triandra, assembly GCA_018135685.1. Classification (NCBI taxonomy): domain Eukaryota; kingdom Viridiplantae; phylum Streptophyta; class Magnoliopsida; order Poales; family Poaceae; genus Themeda; species Themeda triandra. The sequence goes on along the minus strand of JAENPR010000236.1, from coordinate 33,101 downwards.
GAAGGGGCATCACGTGGTAAATCTACCCAAAGGTGCCGCGAGATGTTTTAAGAGACAAAGCAAGGAACAGAACCGATTAGAAAATAAAAGATAAACTAAAAAGGGCATAGTGACAAGGGTTTGGCTTCACTGTTTACCGGGCGATGGCCTCCTCTAGCGGTGATTTGCCTCTAGGTAGTTCCGGACGAGGACTTGAGCGGCGAGAGGAGGCATGTAGATCGAACATCACACTTGCAAAAGCAACGTGCAGCGGTAGTAATCAATGGCATGGTGTAGTTAATGAAGAGGAAGGGAAACAAGGAGATGCTCACCCACAATTAGCCGACAAGGGCAGCGATGATGGTCCAGCATGGCGGACGTGAAGAGGGCAGCATGCAGCGGCGACTTCAGTCCGGGCGACCGGACGTGGCATGCATATCGATGTAAGGGGCAAACAGCCGAGTCTCTTTCGATGGCTTGAGAAGACGACGAGCCAACGATCACCATCGGTTGGGGAAGGTGCACTACGTCGTGGCAATGGTGGCGAAGCCAACAAAGACGACGTGCCTCGGGTACGGCTCGTGTCTTCCCCGCGAAGCTACACGAACAAAGAACTTGTGCAGCGGCGGGGGAGCAAATAGGGCACGACGGCTCCGGGTCTTCGACGAAGCTACACACGAAGGCACGATCTAGGATCAAGAGGCGGCGGCAAAGCAACAACTCGGCTCGAGCTAGGGTTTTCGATGCGGAACCTCTCGCGCTTTATAGGTCGCAGGGACGGGGTGGAGAGACGAGATTTGCTCGGATTAGAGTCCATCGTGTTCACGGCAAGAGAGACGGGAGTGCAACACGGGCTTCGGCCTAGCCGGGCTAGATAGGGGCCTTACGTGAGGGGAAAAAGAATTTTCCTTTTTTTTTTTATTTTCAAATCTTTACAAAAGCATTTTAAAAACGGTTTTGAAACATTTTCAATTTTAGTCAAAACCACACACTCCAATAAATCGAATGCATTGGCATGAATGCACCAACAATGTTTCTAATCCTTACGATAAATTTTAGTTTGATGAAAAAAATATTATTTTCCTAGGTTTTTATGAGCACAAAAATGCAAATTAAATCAAGTTAACCCTATTTTCAAAAATTCAAATTTTGGGGTGTTACAACTCTACCCCCTTAAGATGAATCTCGTCCCGAGATTCGGATGATGGTGATCCGAGAGATTGGGATATAGAGATTGGGATATATACACGGCATTGGATCTTCTTCATCGCCTTGACTAGTTCCATCTTTTCGGTAAACATTCCAAACTATCTCGATAGACTTACTTCGAGTAACTTGCTCAACTATAATTCCAAATGTTTGACGAGTACTCTAAAACATCTTTCGGGTAAATCCAAACCAATCTTGGTAACTTCCATTTGTTAAGGGACTTCTCTTTTTAGACGTTATCGCGCTATTCTCATACCAATGCTCTTTGTGCTTCTCATAATGGTCACCCTACGACAAACTCTTGTCCCCACCGATTCTAAATTGCAATGCAATCTCTCTCATCTCATTTTGTAGTTTTTTTAATCCATACATTCAACTCTCCTATTTCCATCTTCAATAGACAACCGACTTTTGGGTGAATTTCCTCGAACCTCAAACATAATTCTTAACCCATGGTGTCTTCCAAAACTCCTTAGCATAACCCTCCTTTGCTAAGAGCAATGATAACGACAATTCCTTAGTTCTTTCTTCTTCCAATTAACCGTTGTGATTCTCCTTGTTCAAAGATGAACTTTATTAACTAGCAACTATATTACACTTGGTGACATCACTTGTTTCGCACCCAATTTGATCTTGGTGTCATTCAAACTTTCATAGCACACTTTATATGCTAGGAACACCATCAACAATTTCTCTTCTCGCCAATGATTGCATCCTCCAAATCGCCAAGGCATAAACCATGTTTGGAACCCGTGGGTTATGGCCCACTATAACTCCATATCACTCCAACTATAGCGTCACCAGGTCAACCTCAACTTAGTAATGATCCTTTGAGTTTCTTCTGATCGACCTTGATATTGCTCTTTGCTTCCAAGTAACAACCTCTATGCTCCATAATGGATAACTCGACATCTCATCAACCTTGATTAGTCCAAATCATGCCTTCGATGAGTATATCCGAGTTACTCTTGCTTACATAGGTCTGGTTCCAACTCAACACACCTTCCTTGAGTTCTTCGTGCAATTCCATCATAAGAGACATACCATAACCAAAAGAGAACTTCCTCCAAACAAACTCACACACCAAGATTGGTGTAAGCATTGAGGCTTCCATAGAATCAATCATAGTGAAGTCTGACATCTCATTATTCCTATGCCATCATCACCAACTTGTCTTGAGGCTTATACAACCACACTACCTTCTTGCATAACACACCTCAAACCTTAACACGATGCATCACAAATCTTCTTACTCTGACCTGGTGACACCAACACCAGAGCTGTAATTGATTTCTACTTTAACTCCTCAAAACTACCTTGACTCTTATCAGGCCATACGAACTTGGCACTCTTCTCTAGTAGAGCTGTCATAGGTTTAGCAGGTTTGGAGAATCCTTCAATGAACCTCCCATAATAACCAGCTAAACAAAGGAAATTGCGGATCTCACATACATCAGTAGGCGGCTTCTAATTCAACTCACTCTTCACCTTCCATGGATCCACTGTTATACCTCCATTAGAGACATGACCCACAAAAGAAACTTCGTTTATCCAAAACTCACACTTGCTCTGCGTAGCATACAATTTATGTTCTCTAAGCTTCTGTAAGACTACCCTTAAGTGTTCGATGTTCTCTTTCGCCTTAGAGAACACCAGGGTATCATCAATGAAAACCACCACAAGATTATCAAGATATTCCACGAACACCTTGTTAATCATGTGCATAAAATAGACAGGTGCATATGTCAGACCAAAGGACATAACTGTGTACTCATGCAACCCATACCTCATAGTGAAAATCTTCTTCGGTATATCGCATTCCGAATCTTCGACCGATGGTAACCGGAATGTAGATCCATCTTAGAAAACACATAAGCACCTCTTAATGGATCAAACAAGTCATCCATCATCGGCTACGGTACTTGCTCTTGATGGTCACTTCATAAAAAGAACCATAATCATCACACATACGTTGGGTATCATCCTTCTTGTAATCTAAGATCGCCGGAGCACCTCATGGGAAACCTTCTTCCCGCAACTCCTTAACTTGCTCCTTATAGAGCACCCAACAAGTCACTAATACTTTCTCATGGATAGACCTCTCGGCAACGAGAGATAGTTGCTCCTTTCCAGGGAAAGTGCTTGAATGCATAAAACTTTCACCTTGCATCTTCTTCTTCGTGGCTACCCCCCTTAAGAAAAGATCTACTAGGGGCACCAAAGGGTGTCTTTTATCTTCAAAGTTAGTGGATCATGCCCTTCTATCATCCCAAAGAAACTCATGTACATGGGTAGGAACTTGTAACATGCAATTCTCCGCGAGCAGAAAAACAGCAGTGCAGAGAAACAGACATAACTCCTGTTCTGTTGATCCAATGAAGCTATACCTCACACCGTTGGAAAGCTTATAAAATTCTCGATAATGTTCTTATAGAACATGTTTCCAGATTCCATAGTTAAGTTGGTCTAAAATACTCCACAACCGAAACTGTTGTAGATTCCAGACAGCACAAATACACAGCTTTGTGAATTTCATAGCTCCCAATCCAAAGTTGATATGGAGCTGATTCTAACGTAATTGGACAGTTACAGAAGTATAGTTGCTCGCAGAAAAATTTCATAACCTTTGCACGAACAAATCTCGAGATATAACAGTAAGACTGCAGACTGTTCCAGATTTCTTACTGCACAGATTCTTCGTCTTGTGATTTTCGTAACTCACAAACCAGAATAGCTTTTATGATGATTCTTGTGCTCGAGATAAAGATGTTAAAGCCTACTTTTGTCCAAAATTTTCTCATGATTTTTGGTTGTCCAAAGCTTGAGGTATAAACCGAGGAAGACAGATTGCTCCAAAGGGACGGGATGCAGAAAACAGGAGGAAACCAAAACCCAACTAACTATTCATTAATCCTTATGCCTTAAACCTATAAGCTAAATGAAATTGTGGACAGAACCACAAGATCATTGCACTCATTACAAAAATGCAAATCAAACATAAGCATAAGCACAAAACAACTAAGCACTTAAAATTCACAAATCACACATTACGAATGACAGAGACTCTATTAACTTCGCAACTAACGGTTTGTTACAATAGGAGCACTAACTCCTACTTCTTGAACACGGTGTGTCTGCAGCAACATCCAAGGTAACATCTCTTGCGTGGGGTTGAGCGGGACATGTCTTCCAGTTCATTTATCTCGGGTAATCCAGCACGACTTCTCCACTCATCAATCTCATCAAGAGCTTCCTCATAGTGTTGCCTTACTTCACCAATCTAGTTGGTGATTTTGCAGCAAACACTTCAATTGTGGATGTAAGAAATCTTCACCGCTAAAGGGTGTGTTGATGTACTCCTTGCGCCAACAAGTATGATTCTTTGGTAAGGCGGATGAGCTTCTCCATTCTATGGTTGTTTGAACATAGTTCCATCTAGTGAATCATGGTCCTTCATAGTTGATGCGAGCGACCTTCTCGTTATGAACCATCTAAAGAGAGAAAACTTAGAGGACGTGACCAAGGTTTTCATAATGGAGTAGAGACCAAACATGAGCATATCTTTCAGAAATAAACAGGTCGGATAGATAGCAAGAAATGAACAAGGATAAGAATCAAGGCTTTCAAACAAGCATCAAGGAGGAGATAAATATCAAGGATAGAGTCATAGTGGAGAAGAAATTGTCAAGGTATGTAGAACAAGGTTGTTCTAATGATATCAAATCCTAAAGACGACCATTTTCTAACTAGGCTTGCGTCCTACATCGACATTGAGCCGATACCACTTGTAATACCCGATCTTAAGAACAAAACCGAGATATACACCATATGTGAGACTTAGAGATCAAATCTCACATATAGCTACAAATAAGGGGTGATATCAAATAACAATGCTTAATATATATAACGTACTTAGCAAAAAGAGATATAACCTTAGAAGCAATCGGGATAGACAACTCTAAACTTCGGGTATTGACTTCATTCCACTTTGGATCCAACCGACGGTTGACAACAAGCCTAAACTTCTCCCGAGGTGGTAGGAATAGCAAGAGTGAGTCCATGTCGAACTCCGCAAGTATAGCGGGGGTTTATGAGGCTCAAAAGGTTGACACGGTTATACCGCAAATAGCTTTTAATGTATGTCATATTTTAGCATTTAGCATCAAGGTAGTGTTCCCATAACCACATGATCGGTAAACATGATTAAAGAATAACAATTAATATCAACATTAACATTAAGCAATAACAAAAAGTGGTCATCTATTCTGCAATGTCTCGGGGCCGCCCTAACCGTGGCACACGGACGACATATCGATTTAACTCTGCGCGAGGTGTACCCTTTCCTCGTGAGTCGTGATTCCCATTTGCCCGGGGTCATGACTCCCCAAACACACTTCCAAGGTGAGTAGCAGCGGTCTCACTATAAAGCCACCCAAAAGTTCGTCTAACAAGCAAGGGTCGCCTTGTCGTCGGATATAGGGAATCCCTCCTCCCAAAGTGGCACACAACCTACCCGGCTATACACACCATGGAGGAGCCGCCCTATACCCAATTCAGCCCTCCCTCTTACAAGCTAGAAAAGGTCTCTTGAATGCACTAGAGCCGAGCCATATAGCCCCCACACGGCACGTGAAATCCCGTATGATCACGTACGGATAAGTCCTTAAGGAGAGGGAACATCAAGTGAATGGAAACAACCAATCACCTTAACCCTCTTGATTCCAAGTTGCTAAAAAGTCATCTTTTAAGATTGTTGCATAATCAGTTAATCAAGTTACAAGATCATGTTATGAAGCACTAGCATCACTACCCATATGCAATAGCCCAGGTTATCAAGGTAACAAGTGATCAAAGCTAAGTAATTCCAAACAAAGTAACAAAGGACACATGCATATGAAATTTAGTGTGATGGTGAATAGGACCCAAGGATGGTCCTACTATACTTGCCTTAAAATTAGGTCCTTTCTTCAAATCCCAAATCTTCTCGTAGAACTTCTTCTTGATCTCCAACTTCTTGAGCACCAACTTTCAGATCATCAACGCAAAGCTCACCGACTGGACACGATTACGAGCACCACACAAGCATCCGAGCAATCATACACGAAGCAAACAATATGACTATATTAGAACAGTATACCAATCATAAATAAATAGAAAGGAAAGTTTATAAAATAACTCTAATCGTTTCTACGATCACATAGACGTCAACTTCACCGAAAACGGAGCTATAACGGCGACGATATGAATTTTCCAAGTTTTTTCTATGGACTAACAATGCATTAAATATGAACTTGAAATCTAACAGCGACAAACTGAACTAACAGTAGCACTGATGCGTAATTTACGAAATTACGAATCCAACGCATTTGAATGGACCAAAACGGAGTTAAACGGAGATTTTATTAGCAAAACAAAATAAGGGCAATTCTGTAATTTGCTGAAGACGTATTTTAGAAGGAATTATGTTTTCCATGCTTGAAAGCGTAAACTCATAATGAGCAAAAGGGCTGGTATTTCATGGTATTCCTAAAATTATTTGTCTAAAGGAAAACGGCCATAAATATGGGGTGATGTCATGCTTGTGTCATTGCGATGTCATGAAAGCAAGCAAGCTAGCTAAGAAGGAGGACATGGCCGAAGCTTTGCTGGACTACGATGAACACAAAGCTCGGTTCTGGGTTTTCTGAGCCAAAAATACACACGGACGCAAGGACGATTGGTGAACTCACCTAGCGCTCGGTGGCGACATGGGAACAAGTAGGGCGGTTCAGCAGCAGTTCGGCAATGGCGTGAGCCATGCGAAGCTATGTTGGCGTACCGATTCGTCGAGATGGCCGGGCGAGCGGAGAAAAGGCGATGGCAAGTACATATGATGAACTGCACAAAGATGTAGGGCGAGATGGATATGTACAGCATGACCTGGTGTCCTTGCTGTGCGTGACACACAAAGATGAAAGATATATATTACTAGGATTGTTATGTGATAGCAAAGAGGGTATATGGATCGATCCATGAACGGCATGCTTACTTGATCGAAGATGTAACTTGTAGGTGTTCGGCTTGCTACTCTTCGTGGCCGGGAAACGATTGACACATGAGTAGCTTGTCGCCTTGCATTGTTTGATAAAAAAATGACAAGCAGCCAATAGGAAGGGGCATCACGTGGTAAATCTACCCAAAGGTGCCGCAGATGTTTTAAGAGACAAAGCAAGGAACAGAGAACTGATTAGAAAATAAAAGATAAACTAAAAAGGGCATAGTGACAAGGGTTTGGCTTCACTGTTTTACCCCGGGCGATGGCCTCCTCTAGCAAAGTGATTTGCCTCTAGGTAGTTCGGACGAGGACTTGAGCGGCGAGAGGAGGCATGTAGATCGAACATCACACTTGCAAAAGCAACGTGCAGCGAAAGAGTAATCAATGGCATGGTGTAGTTAATGAAGAGGAAGGGAAACAAGGAGATGCTCACCCACAATTAGCCGACAAGGGCAGCGATGATGGTCCAGCATGGCGGACGTGAAGAGGGCAGCATGCGGCGGCGACTTCGGTCCGGGGCGACCGGACGTGGCATGCATATCGATGTAAGGGGCAAACAGCCGAGTCTCTTTCGATGGCTTGAGAAGACGACGAGCCAACGATCACCATCGGTTGGGGAAGGTGCACTACGTCGTGGCAACGGTGGCGAAGCCAACGGCCGACGTGCGTGCCTCGGGTACGGCTCGTGTCTTCCCCGCGGCTACACGAACAAAGCAATGCGCGGCGGCGGCGGCCGAGCAAATAGGGCACGACGGCTCCGAGGTCTTCGACGAAGCTACACACGAAGGCACGATCTAGGATCAAGAGGCGGCGGCAAAGCAACAACTCGGCTCGAGCTAGGGTTTTCGATGCGGAACCTCTGCGCTTTATAGGTCGCAGGGACGGGTGGAGAGACGAGATTTGCTCGGATTAGAGTCCATCGTGTTCACGGCAAGAGAGACGGGAGTGCAACACGGGCTTCGACCTAGCCGGGCTAGATAGGGGGCATTACGTGAGGGGAAAAAGAATTTTTTCCTTTTTTTTATTTTCAAATCTTTACAAAAGCATTTTAAAAACGGTTTTGAAACATTTTCAATTTTAGTCAAAACCACACACTCCAATAAATCGAATGCATTGGCATGAATGCACCAACAATGTTTCTAATCCTTACGATAAATTTTAGTTTGATGAAAAAAATATTACTTTCCTAGGTTTTTATGAGCACAAAAATGCAAATTAAATCAAGTTAACCCTATTTTCAAAAATTCAAATTTTGGGGTGTTACACAGCTCTACCGGTGCCGGCCGTGGTTAGAGCCGGCGTGATTGGCCACCAACGGCCAATTTTTTTTGTGTAGATATCCGAGCCGATCGCGGACGCAGCTCTACCTGGTGCCGGTCCGTGGTTAGAGCCGGCAAGTGATTAGCCACCAACGGCCATTTTTTTTGTGTAGATATCCGAGCCGATCGCGGATGCGGGCTCTCGACCGACTGCGCAGCGGGGCCGGGGCACTGGGATTCTCAACGCCTTGGATTCCGCCGACGTGGTCGGGCGTAAATCCAACAATAGGATGCCTTTTTGCGTCGTATTTCGTTTAGATAACAATGGAACCCGTGAAGTAAGATTTTTAAAGAAAGGAATGTGTGAAGTAAGAACGATGGAAAAACAATGATATATTTATTCTGAGAGATTACAAAGATAGAAAAGAAAAAAAACAATATTAACAAATTACAAATACGATAGCAAAGACTATTTTTTCACTGTCAATGTTACCATCCATGTCTATCAACACATTATAATTTAACCACCTCGCAGGGATTCTTCTAGCATCCTATGGTCCAACAAAGTGATGAGGTGGTTATGAACTATGCCTTTCGAGATGATCAAGGAAGGCAACCACGCACCGGCAGGAACTCCTCCGTGGGACAGTCGAAGCAACCGGCGCGTGCATGGCCATCTCTCAGTGTCATTGGTTCGGTGGCTATCATGGGGCCAGTGCAATCTTCAATGTCTTCTCCGGCCATGTAGATTTCACGTACGGACTTGCAAGCCCAATCTTGGGACTTGCAAGCAGTCCTCATACTAGCAACACCAAGACCCCAGGAGGAAATTCTTTCCCTCCTCGCTGGAGACACTAATATGTCGCATAGCTATTCGAGAATTCTTCTAGCACCAATCTATGCACCATTTTGGTGACTACTACGAAGCATGTCGATATTTGTATGTGGAGGGCTTTACGCCACAAAGAAGCTATGTATTTAGAAATACGGAGAATCTAAGAACACAAACACATGTAGCCATTGTCATGGAGAGGCTCTAGAGGTTTGTCATGGAGAGGCTCTAGAGGTTGGAGGGCCTTTTTATAGAGCTCTTGTCGTGGTAGGTGGGAGCAAAGTGCTCTGCCAGTGGTGATCGAGGAGCAGGAGCACTCCACTGAATCTCCCTATCCGCCGGTTCTTCTCACAAGCCGGTAGTGATATAAAATCCCTACCGGTTTATGATACGAACCGGCGGTGATAGGGTTACATTTTTACAAATAATAAGTCGAGCCAACCTTGGATTCGAACTCGGGCTCGACCACAAAAAAATCAATTTGAGCTTTGACCGCTTGAGCTATATATGTGTTCTAAGTGCAAGGCATATCTTTTATATATTGTTTATAAAAAAGAAGTTCAATTCAATAAATCAAAAAAATTATCTACCATATACTAGTTTAGAGGTACACAAGAATATTAATTAGAATACATATATATAGTTCATGAACAAAGGTCCGACTACAGATTACATAGTTATCAATAATCTAACTATCCTTAGGTGGATCAACAATAAGGGCCTCATTATGATCGCGCCTTATGTAAGCTGGTTCGTCGCCCTCTCCAATGTTAGTTAGGGATACGGTCGACCCGAATGCAGGAATTTCCTCATAGCCCCTGTAGCCTTCTTCATCCGTCACTCCATCGACGCCGACAATCTTTCTTTTGCCTTGAAAGACTACACTTCTCGCGTTGTTTGCATTGTCATTGCGTAGAACACTTGCATTGCATCTTTTGCGAGGATGAAGGGGCGTCTTTGTATGCGATCTTTTAAGGTCAACCGTAGTCAACCCATCTGGTTCTTTCTTGATTTCGTTTAGATGAACCCACTTGCAACAAAAAGGGCTACCCGCACCAAGCCATACAATAGCTCCCATATCTCCTCTATGACACCATAGTATGTCTCAATCACATTGCCGTCTTCGTCTTCGCATTGAAACAAACACCACTATTCCGATTTGCACTCTTTTCATCTTGCTTTTCGGTGAAAAATGTGAAACCATTGACCTCATATCCCCGGTACTTAACAAAGTGACTAGAAGGCCCCCGGCTAATTTGTCTAGTTGATTACCCAACGTTACGTAAGCAAGCGACGTCGCAACCGGTCAACAAATTCGATTTTATGTTTTTTATGATGCCAAGCCCGTAACCTTTGCGGATAATTACGTAGCAACTCTTGACGGTGTTCTTCAATGTATGGCATCACCTCCTTGGCTTGCCGGAGAACAGTGAATTGAGCACGTGTCCAAGACACATAGTCATCTACTCGTACACGGTTTCCTACCTAGTGTGCCTTTGCCACCTAGTCTGCCTTGGTGACGGGACTCAGGAACTCCTGCCTTGTTGATGTCCATATAATTTGTGCAGAATTCAATGGACTCCTCCGTTGACCATCCCTCAACCATGCTCCCTTCTGGTCTGAATTTGTTCCTAACATACTTCCTGAAAACTTTCATCAACCTTCGAAAGGGAACATCGATGTAGGTACATTGGACCAAGTGCTCTTATTTGGTCAACTAGGTGAATGAGAAGATGGACCGACATATCAAAGTAAGTTGGTGGAAATTGCATCTCTAAACTAGAGAGAACTTCAGCAATGTCATCCTATAGCTGTTGTAGCATGCTCGGATCAATGACCTTTTCGAGATCGCATTCATGAACCAAAGACAACTTTGTGACCACTTTGAGAACATCTTCCGTCGGATACCACGCAAGGCAGCTGGTAGAAATTGAGTCATAATGACATGACAAGTCATGGGCCTTCATAGGTCCATAGTTGAACTTGCGTTCTTTCTTGTTCACTAGCCTCTTTGGGTTTGCACGATGGCCTGCCGGAACTTTTAGTTTATCGAAGAATGAAATTAACATCTCCTCGCTCTTCCTTGCTTAGTGTCCAAGACGCAACCGGAAGTTTATATTGGCCATTTTCTTGAACCACGGGATGCAGCTCTGGCCTGATTCCCAAATACTCCATGTCTTTGCGTGTGTCGTACGAATCCTTATGTGTCCCCCCGGTGTTCATCAAGGTGTTAAGTGTGTGAAAGCACACGTTTTTAGTAATGTGCATGGGATCAAGACAAGGTAGCGTACGTACAAAAATGGCCGGAAGGTAGTTTCCAAAATACTGATTTTTTCTTCCGGATGCTCTCCTCGGCGCTTTTTAGCCCCTTGCCCCTTGCCAAGAACAACGTCCGGTTTGTTAAGTTACGCAAGTATCATTTCCCGTTTCGATACTTAGGAGGCTTGCGTGTCTCAACCCGTCTATCAAAATTTATCTTGTTTTTTCGGAATCTCGTGTTTAATAGGCGGGAACTTACGGTGCCCCAATATAACCATTTTTGAGTTATTGGGTAGGTGTACCGCATCAGTTTCGTCTAGGCACTCGACACAACCTGTATAGCCTTTTGTCTTCTCTCCAGACAAGGAACCTCACCCTGGAAGGTCAGTGATTGTAACCACAAGTACCACCTTGACAGTGATTTCTTCCTTTTTGTACTCATCCCAAACATGCTCAACACCCTTCTTGAATAGGTCCAGTAGTTCATCGACAACTGGCTCTAGGTAAGTGTCGATGTCATTCCCGGGTTGCTTTGGGCCTTGGATCAGTAATGGCATCTGGATGTACGACCGCTTCATAACGAGGTGAGGCGGAAGGTTGTATATATAGAGCGTCACTGGCCACGTGCTATGAGTGCTTCTAACCTGGTCAAAAGGATTCATCCCATCCGTGCTCAATGCAACCCAAAGGTTCGTTACATCTCCACCGATTTCCTTATAGAACATGGTTTTCAGAGTCCTCCGTCCCGCTCCATCGGGGGATGCCTCGGCATGCCGTCGTTCTTACGGTCCTCACCATGCCAGCGTAGCAGCTTGGCTGTCTTCGCACATGCAAATAGCCTACGTATCCGTGGTTCTATAGGGAAGTACCAGGCGACCTTTATGGGGCCTCCTCTCGTCTTCGTACCCTCCTCCTCCTCCGACGGCTCGCCTTGTACCGTGGATGATTACAAATGGGGCAATTATCCAGGTCAATGTATTTGCCGCGGTACAATATGCAAATCATTGTAACACGCGTGTATTCGTTCAACCTCAAGTCCAAGGGGGCGAGATCATTTGCTTGGCCTGGTATGTATTTTCTGGTAGCCCACTATCTCGCGAGGAGTATTTTCCTAGTTTACCTAACAAGTCATCAAAGCCTCAGATCGCTCAAGCCGTTTGTAGATTTGAACTCTAACAACATGATGGTGGCTTCCAATTTACTCATAGGACAATGCTTGAACAATGGTGTCTTGCCATCCTCTCTCATTTTCTCTAACTTTTTAAGTTGAATACCACTAAGAAACCCGGTATCTGCATTACGGAGCATCAAAGAAATGCCATCTTCTTTTGCCGTGTCATCCGCTAGCGTATTCCTAAGCACCTCAGCAATAGGTTCCGGGTTTACAATGGGATCATCGTCATCGTCGTCGTGGTGCACATCGGCCCACGTCCACATCATCATTGTTTCCCTCTCGCATCAAAAACAGGAACTTCCCCATGGTGACACCATGTTGTATAGTTTGGCATGAACCCCCTCATTTGCAAGTGTGATTTGATAGTGCCTGGATTCAAAATCATCCTAACATTCATGCAATCTTTGCATGGGCAGAAGATCATCTTCCCAACCCCGGGCGTGAGCTACCGCAGCTTTGCAAAAATCTCTTACGCCTTTCATAAAAAGATTGTCCGTTCGAGGCGATTCATCCACTTTCGATCCGTCTCGCACAAAACAAAAGAAGAAAAAGTAGTACCTAGTGAATTAGCTTCATGGACAAAATTATGGATTAATTATGAAAAAAATGAACAAGGTAGCTCCAAAGAATGTGTCCACTTAAATAATTTAACAAAATTGTAAAGTAATCTACTCTACTCCGACAAAATTAACTAATTCGAGCATCACATACTAACAATCATCTTGATCAAACCATAAAATTTTCTAAGATATATCACCAACCTAGCTTCTTGGATGATGGAGATGATGGAATCCTAGCACAATGTTCCCACCGAATTTGCTCTCCTTAGGGGAGAGGAAGAACTACAATGAACTATAATGAGAATCAAGCAAGCAATGTAGCCATCAAAACATAGATTGAAGCTAGAAAACCAAAGGAGTGGATGCTTGTGACTAACCATGAAGCAAAATGATCAAGGCATTCTTCAAAATTCAAGTCCTAGCTCACGGTTTTCAGGTGCCGCAATAATGGAGAAAATGGCCCGCGCGCGCTCCTCTGTTCTGGAATGGACTGAGGAGGAAAGCAGAGGACGATGGTACAAGGCTTTATGTCTTGTCAAAACATCACTACCGGTCGTATCCACGAACCGGCAGTGCTGTCTTGACGGGACATAAAGGTTTCGTAATCACTGCCGGCTGGTGGAAAGCGCCGGCAGCGATGAAATCAAGTACTGCCGGCCTGTGGTTCGACCCGGCAGTGATACTATATACATCCCTGCCGGTTGGGACCAAGCCGGGATTAATTACCGGATGCTTCGTCTTCCTCGCGGCTGCGTGGGAACTGAAGCGCAAGGGAGCATGGGGAACTGCAAGCGGCAATGGGGAACTGAACCGCCCACGCTCGGTGACCTTTATAAAGCTACGCCATTCGACTTTGGCGTCTTCACCAGGTGCTTTCTTTCTCCTCATAATACTCTTTCACCTACGATCCCCTGCTCCGACGACGATGAATGCAGGCGGCGGCGGCGGCGGCCGCGGCAGAGGCGGCGGCGGCCGCAGAGGACGGGGTAACTTCCGGAGTGTGCGCACGCCGGAGAACCACAATCAAGCCTCGCGCGCAACTCGCCCGGAGCGGGGGCGCGTAGGGAGGCGAGGTGGAGGCTGCCTCGCTCCGGCATGAGGTGGAGGTGGAGCGGGCGGCCCGCTCGGGCCGAGAATGAGGCCGACGCGCTCCGTGAAGCGCCGCACGCGGCGGCGCAGGCGCCCGAGAAGTCGCGAGGCGGCCGTGGCGGCGGCCCGCCGTTAAGGCCGTCGGCGGCGGAGGCGGTGGCGGTGATCCTGGCGGCGCCGTCGTCGATCTTTAATAGTATTTATTAGAATATAATCGATCCTCTATGTAATGCAGAATTCGTATAAGAATTCTATTCATATGTAATGCAAAAAATTATTATTAAGTTGGTCTTATGATTCTTCGTTTTTATTTATTTATATGTAATGAAAAAAAGATGAGGAAGAAAGCAAGAATGTACTCGGTGAGGAAGAAAGCAATCCGAATGAAAAAAAGGATGAATCCGGCCCCGCCGGTCCTGCGACGGGCGGCGATTGAGATTACCACGGCCGGCGCCGGCTAGAGCCGGCGGTGATAATTGCCATAACTATCACTGCCGGCTCTGCACACGAGCCGGTAGTAATATACGAATCACTGCCGGTTCTAGACATGAGCCGGCAGTAATATACTCATCACAGCCGGTGCCTTCGCTGCCTGACGTGGGTCAGGCTCCGTCGAGCTTGGCACCGGCTGTGATGTTTCACCATTTCCGGCGGTGATACGGTGGGCAGTGTTGTGCGAATCTGTAGTAGTGTCACCATGTAGGCTCAAGAAGCTTCCTGTGTGCACACTAACTCGAGAGGAATGCCTTAGTATCATCAAATTCGCGAATGTATTTGTTCTTGGGTCGTAAATCTGTAGCACTGGCATCATGGATCTAATAAACATGACAATCCTACCATCCTCTAACACCAACAAAGGATGCTTCGGTGAAAGGTGTCCAGAACGTTCCATCTGCACACTATACTGTTTGACCCATAGGCCTTCATCAGAGTCCATCAAGAACCATAGGTCCATGATGCGGGTTGTCCCAAGAACAATGACCAAGGAACCATTCAGGTTGGCCAATGTAACTTGAGTCTCATACGAATTGTGCCGGCCAGAAATGCTGCCGGGTCCCTTGATGCTCGGCCTCCATCCCTCCTCCGCGAGATCAAACTGAACTATCCAGTCTTGCTCATCTGATCGACGATTCAGGACGGCGAAATACACCTCCATGGTTAAGCAGTAGACCACCCCACCGACGACGACCCTAGTCCATTCATTCCACACCAAAGACATCGGCGGTCCCTGCTTTCCCCTCCATCCTCGGCTGCGGCTGCTCCTGCTGCTGCTGATGGTGCAGACCTCAAACAGGTCATCACGGTCACCACCCTTCAGTCGTCGGTACCGGAGCATCCGCAGCACCTTGAGTTCGCCTGTGTCGGCGACCTGCCCAAACATGTACACGGGATCCACACAGTCACGCAGGATAAACCCGCGCACCGCGTGCTCTAGTGCGAGCCTGCCAGACAGGTGGTGCACGGCTCCCGTGACCGGGTTGAGCAACCGGAAGCTGCCGCTCTTGACCTTCTTGACGCATACGAGGCCGGTGGCCGCCTCCACGCTCACGACCACGTCGCTCGCGTTCTTCGCCGCCACATGCCTAACCATCTGGCTCGACGACATGTCCAAGACTTCAACTAGGCTGCCGCGGCCCAGGTTCACGTGGTCGACATAAGAATAGGACGCGACGACGTATCGCTCCGGGAGGCGTGCAGCATGGGCGGTGGCAAACCACGGCTCGGAGAGGAGGGACCGCCACGCCCGGCACATGGTGCGCAACTGGCAGAGCTGCTTGCCCGGGAGACGCAGCAGGATCTCGGACAGCGCGTCCAAGGGCAGCGCGCCGCCGCCGCAGGCGGTGGGAGTGGCGGGCGTGGGAGGGGGAAGCCTGCGACGTTGCTGTGATGTGTCGCGGCGCGGCCCCGGCGACGACATGCTGGACCAGACCGAAGGCCTCGATCGACCTACATGCAGCATACAGTGACACGAGAGGTTAGATCGTATCGGGAATTCGCGATTCGCGCAGGCTCGCTGCAGTTAGACCGAAGAGGGCGGCATACCAACCAGTGGATCGTGATGGATGTCGCTGCCGCCGGATCCCACCGACGGTGGTGCCGGCAGGGAGGGCGCAGCGGTGGCGGCAAGGGAGTTGGGGCTCCATTCGTCGATCGTCGTGGAAAGGCGCCGGCGGGGTGTTGATCCTAGGAATATGGTCTTTGGGCTTCTTTGACTGCCCAAGATCTTGTGCCGACGAAGCAACGAAAACAAAATGGACCCTGGTGGACGTTTTTGGGCTTCTTTGAATATAGACGGCCCACGCAATTGGCCGACAGGAAGCCTTGCAGTGGATGGAATACGGCCTGGTATGTGCACTGGCAGGCCGCAGGAAATTCGGTTTGTTGAGTTTGCCCGCCGTATAGCTCATGCTGGGCTGGCGTTGGCCCAAACAAAAAAAAAGCATTTGAACAAAAAAACGCCTAAACTGTAGCAAGCATTGTTTTTCCTTGAATTAAATTGTCATTGAAAAACTTGATACCATTGGGATGCAGTTCCTATATTATTTCATCAAAACTATGCATTTCTATGTATTTTCATTTTTCATGTCCTGGCTCACTTGGCTAGGTGACACAACGTAAGATTGCAAAGACCTACCACCGGCTCAATCCCGTCGGAAGCGAATTTGGATCTATTTTCTAAAAAAAATCAGTAAGAACTCCCCCACAGTCTTTTCTTGTCAAAAAAAAATAGTAGCCACAGCCGCAGCAGAGTTGTGACACCGACATACGGCCCAAGATTTCTTGGTGGACATTCAGACAGAGAAAGAATTCACCCGCTGTCTGATAAATACCCAACCATATCCTCTGTATGAATCCAACGCTCTATAATGACAGTAGGCATTTTGCATGGATTGATACAGGTCCTGTCCATCGATCTATAATGACAACTTCTTGTTGCAACTAGCTAGCCCGCTTGTGAGCGTCGATGGATTTGATTGATTGCAGAATGCAACCGCTAGAAGATACCTTGGCGTGTCATCAATTGAACTATAATGTCGTAATTGTGACCGTTTCTGGTCTTAGGACAGTCTCAATGGCTACTTTCATTCACAGTTTCACATACTTATTTAAAGCTTTGAAATTTTGATATGAAACAATTCACTCCCTCAATCGTATTTTCATTTTGCACAGTTTCACATCTATTTAAAGCCTTCTGGGTCCACTGTTATCTGTCTCTTCTCTCTTCCACCAATGACCTTTCTCCACGTAAATGCGATGAAATGAAATAACACTCTCAATGGGGGGTTTCACACACTTTCCAATGTTTTGGAAACACCGCTATATAGTTTCACCATGGTGAAACGAATTCCTTCTCTCTCCTCCCAATTTCACGCATTTTCATGCGAATGTTGGCGTAGCGAATCTATTTAATATCGTAGCACACTCCTAAAAACCTCCATCGGGACTGGCCTTAGTCCACACAGTTTGATTTACTTCCATCGCCCATCGAAACTGTTGGCTGTTTGTGCCTACTATTTGATTCGAGTAAAGCATATACGACGGCGCTTAAAACGTGGACAAGATGCTTAAGTGCATTCATTGTACTAATTGTTTGCTAGCATGATAACAGAGCCTACTTAAGCACCAATAATTTGCAGTACTACGTAGTACGTACCAATATTTTGGAATTAGTCACTTTGCATGGATCTTCCAAAGTTGCTCCCCTTCGCGTAAAGTTTTCTTCTTTTTTTAGTTGTTATTTGAGCTCCGGTGGTGCACGCAAGAATCAAACCATGCATACTGGTGGAAAATTGAACGGAGTAGCCATGGTTATCAAACCATAAGTGTCAGTGAGATAAAATCGCATATTATAGTCAAAACACACTACGATAAAAAAATGAACTCCAAACAGTAGTGATGAATCTAATATTATATTATTTTTTTCGAGATCACGCCCAACTCTAGACACTAATACTATATTACTATGACCGTCTCTTAACAAATCATCATTATTAAAGTCATTGTCCATCTCTTTGGGACGACGAAGGTAGTAGCAAAAACTGGTGTGTGATCGATTATGCAATAGGCCGGTCGGCGGTTCCGCGCCTCTTGATTACGACGATGATGTACCGTAGCCCATAAGTACGTCATTGAGAAACCGCCACACGCGCGCGGGTGGTGGGCAGCGTCGTCATCATCCTCGCAGTGAGCACGGAGGAGACCAGCGTCGTCGTTCAGTCTCCGGTGCTCATCCGGCGCTCGCTCTTCCACCAGTTCAGCGCCACGAGGAGCCAAAAACCTGTCATTTCAAAAAAAAGACTGAGGGAAGATAAGGTAGGGGTGGCGAACTCCTTAGATTCAAGTGGCGAGGATCTAGGCGGTCTCAAGGTGAGCAAGGAAGGCGCCTATGCCGGCGGCTCGCCGGCCTAATCCGGCCGGGCAACTCAACGCCGGTGCAGTTCGCCGGGTGTCCCAATGCCGGTGCGGCTCCGGGTGCTCGCGGCGATGAACCCGGCGACGAAGCTGCGCCCTCGGCGCTGGTGGCACCGATGCTGCTGCCATTGATGCGCCCGGGGTGGTCATGCGGTGCTCCCTCCTGGGGGCCATGACATCCCTTGTGGCAATGGACCGTGGCAGCTTCTTCTCCCGGTGAGTCTGCCCCTCGCACTCCCCTCCATGGATCCTTGTTTGTCGTTCTCTCATGGAGCTGCCATGCAAGAACGTGTTCGGCAGCTCTTTGCTGCTTCGGTCACCCATCATGTCCTCGATCGTTGCTCCTTCCTCCTTGTGGCAGCCTTCGGCCGCTGCAAGTTCCGCCTCACCGAGGATTCAGTTAGCATGCTTTTGCAAGCTGCCCTCGGCGGCTCTGCTGCTCATTTGTTTGTCCACGCGCTTGGCGATCGGGTCTTTAGATTCGTCTCTTCAAAGCAAGTCGGCCTCTTCTTTGCCTCTCTTCGGTTCTTTTCTTGTGATGAATTCATGGTCTACTTTCATCTCTGGGGGAATGGTGGCCTTAATTGGAGGCGTGAGCACAAACTCTTCATCCGTGAAGAGGAAAGCTCATGGTCCATGCCGAAAGCCCCAAGCCGTCAACCAGTCCAGACCCGCGATGCTCCGCCTATGCACTCTTTCAGCCTCCATGAAAAAAACTCTCATAAGGCTCATGCTTCTGCTTCGGCTGCTCCTAGCGTTCCTCTCACCGGTGCCAATGCCGTCCCAATTCGAAACACTCCAAACAGCGCCTCGACGTCCGGGCAAACCTCTTCACCGGTGATCCTCTCTGACGCCAATGCGGTGCCCTTGGGCGCCGAGAGACAGACGCTCAGGAGCCATGCTGGCAATCGTGCATTCCCAATAACCTCTGCACAGCGCAACCACTCAAACTCTGCTGACACTCAGCATGCAATCTTTTGCTCCCACTGCCTCTCTAACTCCCATTGGCGTAGCAGCTATCGCCAAAGGATCCGCTGTCGGACGTGCCGGGTTTCCGGCCATATTGCCGCTAATTGCAATGCTTTCAAATCGACAAGGGGACACCAAAATCTTTTGAGGCCCAATGGAAGCGGAGCTTCGGTCCAAGGTCAGCTACGCGACCTCGGGTTACCGTGTCCCAACCACTCGAGGCCCAACCGCACGGCTTTAACTACAAAGGTTTGCCTACTCGAGCAATAGGCTCGATAAGGCGTGCAATAACGATTCGGGTGCCCAAAGGCCGGAAAATCAAGCCCAATGGGCCACCGATGGGAGTAAGGGTCTTTGGCTATTTGGTGGCTCGGAGCCTTCGAGGTGGTCTTTATTCCCCACCATCTCCTCGAGTTCCACTGCCACTTGTTCCCTCCTCTCCCCAAGAAAACCCCACCCTTGTTCATCACCATTGCCACCAAATCGACCTCAACAAGCCCGAGCGAAGAAGAAGCAATGGCGTTCCGGTAGCGTGGACCTGCTCCATTCATCCTCGACTACCTGAGGTGCAAGAGATACCGGGAAGAAGGTTCATGTCAAGAGTGGTGGCACCCACGCCGCCGTTGGCAAGAAACGAGAATCTTGCAATCGTCACCATCAATCCCTTGCCTGGTAATCCAATGCACTTTCCCACCGTCGGAGGTGTCGTTAGAGATTTTACGAGAGATCGGAGTCGAGTCCTTTTGATGAGATCCAGTAGACGAGTCTAGGTTAGGCTATGGTTAGGCTCAAGGATGCACATACTAGAGATGCATTAGTTCAAGATAGTCCGCATGAGTTCGACAATGTGTTAGTCTCTTTTGCTAAGCATGATCACGGTAGGAACTGGAGAAATGCAGATTTTGATGAGGAATGTTGGTTCTTTGCTTCTAGACTTCCCGAGAGATTATCTTTCGTAGAGGCATATTCAGCAATCCATGGCCGATTTTGCAAGAGTACTTTGCTATTTTAGCTAGTAAGGGGCATTGATGCAGCCCTTTCATGGTTAGAGCAAGAGTTAAAAGTCTAGATATGATACCTCAGTTTGTTGTTCTCGAGGATCCAGACACAGTTGGTGGGGAGAGCTTCACTGTTCAGTGTGAATTGCTTAGGCATAAGCAACCAAATGATGTGCCACCACCACAAGATCCGGTCCCGGCTGACAATGTGTTAGAGCACCCCATGCCATTTGATTTTTTTGGCTTGGGGCAACCGGCATTTGGTGCAATTAATCAAGCTTTGGGGGAGCAGAACAATGATTGGGACCCATGGCCCGAGAATGAACAAGAGGGGCCAATCTTGCTTGCAAATGATTTAGCACCGAAGAATCGATGCGAGAGATGGTTGAAGTTCACAGAAGACCAAAAGTGCGGCGGAGGCTATACATGCGAATGCGAGAACAAGAAGAAGTTGATCAAGAGGCGAGAGAATGCACGGGGAAATGAAGAAGAAAATGAACGGGAGAGCGGGGCGTAGCTGAGAGAATGTACGGGAGATCGGGGAAGAGAATGAACAGGGATAGCAAGCAG
This sequence comes from Themeda triandra, assembly GCA_018135685.1. NCBI lineage: Eukaryota > Viridiplantae > Streptophyta > Magnoliopsida > Poales > Poaceae > Themeda > Themeda triandra. The sequence goes on along the minus strand of JAENPR010000236.1, from coordinate 11,756 downwards.
CTGCAGTGATTGAACAGTGAGAACCAAGACAAGCCATAGAGGAAGGAGTGAATCACCCACCCCCAAATATTGATCGAACCCGATCATCAACCCGGTAGAAAATGACCCAAGAGGATTTGGGGAACAGACCGAGGTATCTTCCGAATGAGGATGAAGTGTTCTACATGCCGGTAAACACAAACTGACTCTAGCAATGGAGGCACAACGAAGCGCGTGGATCTGAACCAACGCCCGAGCACCCGAGATATGAATCAATGTGCGAAAAATTCTCCCCACAATTTTCGACGGAGGAATTCTCCCCACACGATTGATGGCCTCCAATGACGGCTCTGAAACAACTCGATGAAAGTGACAAAGAGCCCGACGGCCATGGCAATGGCACTGATGATAATGAGACGGAAGCTAGCAAGGGAAGAATGTCCTTGAAGGGAGCATGCGGCTTGAAAACAATACTCGGCACCAAGCTCAAATTCAAACCGATGGGCCTAATCTTCGATGGACTGGCCTCCGGGTTCCTAATTGGCAAGAACAAGGTGAGCAAGAAATGTTCCTTTACAACCCAATGTATGGGAGCACCTCCAAGCAAGCACCCGTGCGGGAAACCCAAATGGCCCAACCTGAAACTCCAAACCCGCGAGCCTCATTGCACACCACGTGATGGATCGGATATTTGGGCCCGCTGGGACCAACGAGCACGAACCAAACAACTTGATACAAAATTCTGACGCAGTTGTAAGGAGAACACCGCAAGTCTAGCAAACAAAAATGGAACAAGGACGGATGTCGACATTGGAATGGACCGGATACCGAGTTGATGGCTTACAATCCCAAAGAAGACGGAGCGAGATGAACCGGAATGGCCGGGAGCGCCTCGGGCCCAACATGAAATTGAGCACATACAAAACCGAGGCCCGGAAGCTAATGTTGTCAATGATCTGCAAAACCCGGTTCAACATCTAGAAGTCTTACCTGAAGAGAATGAGGTTGCTCAAGCAATGGTGGCGAGATAATTTTGAACACAATATGCAACTTGGAATGGCACTCATCGAAATGGAGGACAAAGAGCTTGGCCTCAGTCACGGAGGCCATGGAGGCAGCTACAAGGGCCGTACAACAAGTACTTCTCCTCGGGTAATCCAAATAACCCTGCATATCTACGTACCTATCGGTTGGGTAAACTTCTTCATCTCTCGACCGGGCTTGAACCCGGATAACCCCACTCGATAAGGACCATGCTAATGGGCGGCTCAGGCATGCTCTCTTGATAGCTTGGCTGAGCAACTAAAACTCTCAATACCTACAACTTGTCCTCGATCGACCTCTATGAACATGCGAGAGTCCATGAAGGAAATCCAAAGCATGGGAATGATGGAGTGTCAAAGGAGATGCCACCAAAAAAGAGATGTCAGAAAAGGCCGGCAGTCTACATTGAGTCTGAAATAAGGAGAAGCCCTAGGATTAAAAATAAAAATCAGGGGCATAGATCAAAAGGATGCAGTGAAAAAACTTGTTTTGCTTGTCATGTCAAACCACCAACTATGAAACCTGACAGCATAAGGTCAATTGCATTTGATTTCTGTGGCCTCAATGAATCTGACATCAGTATATCTAAACTACAGGAAAGGAAGAAGCACCAGTACCCGATTGCCAGGGCGCGCATACTACACATTGAACCCACCCAACCCTCCTCGGAGAACAAGGATGATGCTGATCCGGAGGAAGAAAATCCTGAGAAGCAAGTGGGGGAGGAGGAAGAAGCCAACAACAACCAGGAAAAATGAAGAACAAAGCAAAAAGAAAACTTGAACGGCTTGCAATGCCGGATCTTGCTTTTGTATCTGCTCTTTTAGTTCATGTTCTTGTAGTTGCTTTTTTTCGATGTGTGAGCAGACACTATCAGTCGGTTTGTATTAAGGATGACTCGGCTTTCTGGGAAACCTCGGGACATGACGGTCTCGCCCGGCACTTTTTGTTGAACCTCTTAGTAGCGACTTACGGGGCTATAGTTGCTTTAAGTAATTGGTTAGTTTAATATGAATCAAAGCCCAAACAGGTTGGCGATTTTGTCTTTGCCGGAATGTGAGGGGGATTAACTCAAGTACTAAATGGGGGTAGTCAAGAACAAAGTATTTTTCGGCCAATTGTGATATCATTTGCCTCCGGGAAACAAAAAAGGAAAGTTTTGATCTTCAATTCCCCGAAAAATATTTGTCCTAACACTTTTGATGCCTTGAGTTTTCGCCCTCGGTTTTGGGGCCTCGGGGGCATTTTGGTGGCATGGAAAAGCAGTCTGTTCTCTGGAAATAGATTACACAGAATGAATACGGTATCTCGATTCGCTTTGCTCAATGTACAATAATGCAACATGGAATCTAGCTACATGTTTATGCAACATGTACACCGGAAGGAAAAATACTTTTTATTGATTGGTTCAAGAATGTAGAATTACCCCCGAGGAGGACTTGGATAATCTTGGGGGATTTCAACTTAATCGAAAACTTAAATGAAATAATAGGCCGGGAGGATGTATTTCAGAAATGATGATGTTTAATGATGCCATCGGCCAGACTTGGGTTACATGAAATCCCCGCCAAGGAAGGAAATACACACAGTCGAATATCGGCCATCACCCCTTCTAGAAAAACTTGATTTGGGTCTTCACCTTGGGACTTGGACTATGACCTATCCAAACACCTCTGTCAAAGCTGGATATCTTGCCTTCGATCACACCCACGATTGTGAACATCTCAACCGGGATCCCGAGAGCAAACATATTCAGGTTTGAAAACTATTGGATGATGGATGCACACTTCCGGAAATATTACCGCGGCCTTTGACAAGACACCCGATGCCTCATCTTGATAGAGCCAAGATCATAATCTAAGTTAAAGGTTCTAAGAAAGCGGATCGAGAGAATGGCGGGCATCCAAATTGGGATTGCACACCACCATTGCAAACACAAGAACAACATTATAGTTTCTTGAGCGATGGAGGACTTGGGATCGAGTCTAGAGGAGTGGAACTGAGAGAAATCTTGAAACAACACCTTCTTTCTCTACTTGACCCGGAGAAAATATCTTTGGAGACAAAGAGGGACAATCAAATGGGCAAAGCAAGGTGATGCGGGCACAAGATTCTTTCACCTGCAATGCTACCATTAAATACGGGAAAAGTTTGATAACTTCTTTGGAAACCTCCCCGAGAATAATGGTTCGAACATGCGAGAAAAAGAAAAGGTACTGGGAGGATTTCAAGGAAAGGTTAGGCACAAGTGAGTTTGCGAAATCCAAATTGATTTATCACAGAGTTCATCCAACCACACAAAGGACACCACTCCCTAGAACTACCCTTTGAAAGAAGAAATTGATGCAATAATAAAGGGACCTCCAAATGACAAATCTCCAGCGGATGGATTCAACAGTGAGTTCTTCAAAAAGAATTGGCAAGTCACCAAACATGACTTCCATGCACTATCATGGTGACTTCTTCAATCACTCTGTTTGTCCGAGAAGCATAAACTCCTCATACATCACTACGATTCCAAAAGTGGATGGAGCCAAAAGAGTAAATGAATTTAGACCAATCTCCCCGCTAAACTCTTCTGTAAAGGCGATCACCAAGTTGTTGGCCAGCATTGCAACCCTTCATCACCTCCTTGGTTCACGGAAATCAATATGGATTCATTAAGAAAAGGACCATACGGGATTGTGTGGCTCCGGGCCTATGAATACATATACATACATTTGTGTCACCACTCAAAGAAAGAGTTAGTCATCATCAAAGGGACTTTGAAAAGGCCTTTGATAAGATAGAACATCGAGACAATGATTAGACTCATGCAAGCAAGGGTTTTGGTGACAAATGGATCGATGGATGCGATACATTTTGATTAGGACATCTGTTGTTCTCCTCAATGGCAAGCCGGGAAAAACCATCCACTTGTAGGAGAGGTGTCGAGGCGGGAGATCCTCTTTCTCCATTACTCTTTGTCTGGCGGTGACTTCCTACAATCTATGATTAACAAGGCAAAGTCAATGGATCTCGGTAAAACTACCAATACCAACAAGAAGCACGATGATTTCCCGGTAATCCGGTATGTCGAGATGATACACTCATAATTGCTGAAGGGATGCAAAGCGTAGTTGTTCTTCTTAAAATCACTACTAAACAGCTTCTCTATTGCAACGAGGTCTCAAAATCAACTTCAACAAGTCCATGATAGTGCCAATAAATATTACGGAGAAAAGCTACAAATCTTGGCGGGAACTATGGGATGTTCCATTGGGAGCTTACCATTCACCTACTTGGGCTCGCCTCTCTCCATTTCAAGGCCAAGAACACAAGATTTCATGCCTTTAGTGAACAAATGTGAAAAGAGACTCACCTTCATCTCACCATTCCCCGAATCAGGTGGAAGATCAAAGGTTAATCTTTGTTCTATCTGCATTACCAACCTTTTTTTATGTGCTCCATCCCGATACCTAAATCCATAATAAAGCAAGTGGACAAGTAAAGCACCTTGTCTTTGGAGAGGATCATCTATAAATGAGAAAGGTAGCCCAAAGCGCAGCTTGGAGCATGGTTAGTGTACCAAAAGTAGAAGGAGGCTTGGGAGTTATTGACATTGAGAGACAGAACAGAGCCTTAATTATGAAAAACCTCCACAAGTTTTTCAATAAATCTGATCTACCTTGGGTGAACCTTGTAACATCCATGATGTTAATCACGCATTAACTCTGCAAATCATGAGCATAATTATATCATTAGCATCTAATCATCATCTTGACATGATTGCTTGATGTTTGTTTGCACTGTGTTTGATTTAGTCTATAAGTGTGATTGTTGGCTTGAACTAGAAGTAGTAGCTACATCACTTATCTCGAGTCGGACCTTTAATAAAGATCGAAGAGGGGATCATTTCGAGAAAACTTTATGTTTTGACTTTTTCATGAAAATGCCTAGAAGATGCTCAAAACGAGTGATGAAGGCGTCACGATTAATGACGTCGACCGATTGGCATGCCGCGTTCTCCGAATTCCGTGAAACAACTTTAGTTGGCCCAAATAGGAAAAACATACCTAACCCATTGGGACACGGCATGCCAAAAGTTGGGGTCAATTCGGTCGAGTTTGGTTTCCCAATTCCAAGAAAACCCGAGCCTAGGTCGATCGTCGTTAGAGGGTTAACATTGCCATGTTGGCAACCTTTAATTATCAACTAAACCGTAGCTCTAATGACCGAGGTGTCTAAATAGAAAATGATCAGCAACGTATGGGCTTTAATTCTCCTTTTGGTCCGTGACCTAATTTGGCCCAAGCGGCCCAAAATCGCCACCGAAGGGGACAACATCGTTGCCTCCACCTGCTCGGCGAAATGCTCCAGCGGGGACACGTGCCTAGGGTGCGTGGCGCCCATGCCCGCGCTCCACGGCCATGTGGCGTTCGGCCCTTGGGGTCGCTGGCCACCTCGCCCGAAGGGGGCACCGCCGATCCTCCTCCCACTCTCACTCGCGTCCTCGCTCTTCACTCCTCTCTCCTCTCCCTTCCTCGCTCCCTTCTCCTCGAACGCAGCCGCGCCGCCCGCCGCTTGCATGCGCCGCCACCGCGCACCCGCTACCGCCACTTTTCGCTTTACGCAGCAGCACGCCGTCGTCTGCTGCTCGCCCGCTCCCAATCGCATCGCGACCGCGCATCGGGGGTCCGCATCGGGGCGTTCCGTTGTCGCCACGCCGCAGCTCCGCGTCGCGCCATTGCCGTGCGGGAGGCCGCCGACCGCCGCTGCTCCGCCTTTTCCCAGCGCCGCACCGGCATCACACGCCGTCATCAAGCTCGCGCGCGCTTGGCCTCGCCATGGCCGGCGAGCGCCGTCGCCATGCATGGCCGGCCAGGCCAACGGCCGGCGTGGCCCGGAGCCGCGAGGGCCATCGCGAACACCCACGAGTGCGTTGGGCCTACGCGACGCCCGCCGCCTTCTGCCGCGTGGCCGCCCGACGAGCCGCCGGTGGCCGGGCCGGCACGGCGAGCCCGACATGCTCCCCTGTTCTTCCCCTGTGAAGGACCTCGGTCTAGAATAAGGTAAAGCGCAGGGGCCTTGGTGCAAAGTGCGCACTCAAGGAACTTTGGATCCAGGCTTAACTAATTAAGGGAAACCCCTGGGCCGCAAAGTAGCCCGACGGGGGGACGTCTGCAGGTGCGCGAATCCGGGTGGATCTAGAGAAGCTCCACCGGGTACACGGCGGGGTACCCATAGCAATTAGGGCCCCGGTATTTAAAGAAAAAAAGGAATTCAGATTTGTTGTTTAATCTTGTGAAATTTCTACGAGGGAGCTAGGAGTGTCCAATTGCAGGTGATTCAAGTCTTGTTGTGATCCTTGTGATGTGTAGTATCTAGGAAAAATATGATATGCCCTTTGTTGAATAACTTCTCTGTGTAGATTTATTTAAAGTTACTAGATTGGTATAAATGTTGTTAATCTTTAGAAATGCATGGTAATTCATAGGTTGCTCTCTGAAAAATGTGATTTTTGCTTTGTTAATCTTCTTATGTGATGCCCTACGTATGATAAATTATCATGCATGCTTGCTATGTAAAAATATGGAGTTGTAGTTCAAGTGCATGCATGGCTTGTTTTTCATGAAATAATTCATAAATGCCTTGTATAGGTTTGATCTAAGGTTCATACTTTTTGTAGGCTTATTATATGCTACAATGTAGCTCTGCATATGCTTAGATTCATGGTAGCATCCGGTTGGTAGTGCAAAGTATTTATAGGTCATTGGTTTGGTGCTGCCATGTCATTTTTGTATAGGCCAGTAGGGTCATCCAATTGGGGTGAAACTTGGATGATGCACTGGCATTGCCATGTGTCATCTACTGTAATTTTTGTAGGATTTTAGGATGTATGTAGCTATGGGTTGCTGTTCAACCCATAGTTGGTTAATTTGGGGTTGCTTGCATGATGTCAAGCTTAACCCAGTAATAATTTGGTTTGTTGGGAAACTTGTCTTTACATGATTGGTTTGTAATTAGTATATGAGTCTACTGATGAAATTTGGTGGTCATTGCATGATTAATTTAGGAGCTATGGCTCTTGCAAACTTGGTTAGGAAGGCTGTTTAAATCTTTGTTGGGCGGAGCAGTTCTAGTATTGTCTATTTTAGGACCGGCTTAAGTTAGGAATCATGTCTTGGTGTCTTGAGATGATTTTATTCTTGAATCGCCGAGTTGTAGGTCGACAATTGGTAGCAATGCGTGAATGTGTTATGTTATGCATAGAGCATAAAGATGGTAACTCATAGTGATTGAGCTATGTATGATTGATTGTTACTTAGTGTGTGTCTTGATGATTGAGTTAGGATGATTGTGACTAAGTATAGGTCTTTGGCTTCTTGGCTTGTTTGCTAGTGATAAGTGTAGTAGATTAAATAGGTTATTCGCTTATGAACATCTATCATACTTGATCGTTCATGATCATGCATATACCGACAAACATGCACTTATGCATATGCATATGCATCATTCCAGGATCACGTGTAGAACATTCATCATGAAGTCGAGGATCGAGAAGGACAAGTCGCGAACGGAGATCCGCACGCGAAGTGATCGGGGAACCGAGATGTGAACCGGCTTGAAGATTGATCCCGATCATCGAACTAACTCTTCCGAAAGGCAAGCCCTGGAGCATCCTCCTACGGTTTGCAAATGTTTTACCTTGCGTCCTTTTGTCTCTTATGATGCATTAAGTTATAGGCGTTGTTTGGAACCATAGTTGCATCGGGACTACCTTGCCACGGAACTATCCTACTTTTATGTACGGGATCGACTACATGCTTAGGCTCGCTCTATTAATCGGTAGAAGCTTATGATCGACCATCTTAAGCGATGATAGGTGGTTACTACCCCTTTTGGATTGAGGTCTCGTGATATGTTGGATATGAACATAACCATGTGGCCTTCTAAATCACCTCTTAAAGAAATATGGCTTTGTACGTCTCGATCATGTTGAATGCCGCCTCCGTATAGCCGGAAGGGCTGGGTGCCCAACCACGAAGCCAAGAATTTACTTGGCCGGGTTTCAAGCTGCCATGTATCCATCTTTGTGATGGGGGTGGGTGTAACAGAGGCCGGTTGGTGAGACCTTAAGGTGGGGCGGTGTCATTTGATGGGCACGCTTACTTTGTTAGGCTGGGAGTTTCCTTGGTCATGGTGGTGAAGTATGTTGATCACTCGTCTTTTCTAGAGTAGATCATGGTGATCGGAGCTCGACTCCGGCGGGAGTCGTGTGGTTTGTGTGAGGAATACCGCACTCAGTTGAGTGGTAATCGATTATAATCGCCATCATTCACGGATTCACTTGGAGACAAGCAGCATGGTCGCAAACAAGAATTCTTTGTGCGAGTTGGTTATGTTCACTCATGTTGGTTTAATGATTACTCAATCAATGCGGTTGCTTAATGTTGATTGCTTCTACCTTAAAATGTGAGTAGTGCGAGGTGCTAATGTAGTAATGGCAGGGATCCAACTTAATTGGATAAGCTAGAAAGTCCTTTTTGTCACTAAATAATTATTAATAAGCTCATCTTTTGGCAAACAAAGGGTCGGCTACCCCACTATAAAGCCTGGCATCCACCAAAAAGTCTTTATTTTCTCTTAGTCGGGTAAGTCTTCTGAGTACAAAGTACTCGGGGTGCAATTCAATGTTGTTTGTTGTAGGTTGAAGATTACCCACGGTGGTGACCGCGGTGGACTTATATCCGCTATGGGAGGAATAGACTTCGGGCAAGTCAACTTTTATATCTTATCCTCATGCTTTTGAAGAGTCGACCACACAGTAGCACTATATTTAATACTTAGGTGTGAGTGTGTTTGCAAAGAAAATTCTCTTCATTGTTTATTGAAAAACACGAGTTGTAAAATATTATATTGTAACCATCGGTGTTTATAAAGTTTGTAAAAATAACTTAAGTGAATGGGAGGCTGAACTTTGTGATCCGGGTGTGACTGCAGGAAAGTTAGAGATCTTTCGAGTTTCGCCGGACTACGGGCTAGTATAATTGCGGTTTACTACTTAGGTGCCACGGTGGCTTGATTAGTGAACGATAATTATATTAGTTAATGGATGCAATGCAGATAGTGTCCAGCTCCATGGTTCGGCACTTCATTCACTTGAGTGTTTAAAAACAAAATGATTTTGTTTTATAAAACTATTTGCCAACTTGTGTTTGAAAAAAAACTATGAGTTCAAAAAACTAAAGTGTGCCGGTGGTCGTGTCCTATATGCCCGGTTAAGGACTACTAGGTGGCTATCTAACGGGCTAACTACGGGTATTGCATCATATTTTCTTTTGTCACGCTCATACCGACGGATATGTATGGGGCCATTCACTTGAATAGTTATGTTTGGTTTCATACTCCTCTACGCTCTGGTAAGTCGGTTTAGCCAAGGTAAGTGTGAGTTGTGAGAGCATGATCGGATACTTTGCCGATCTAGGGTAACTTATATGACACCGGATTATTTACATGTTCCACATGTTTATATGAAAGTGTCCATGTGTGGGATGTCGTCTTCGTCACGATGATTGGTTAGCGTGCACCTACATACGGGATATGGGGATATTCTGTGTGGAGAAGGGTATTGAATAGGAGTTGTTTGTATTCGGAGCTTTAACCTTATTCCTAAGGTGCGGGTTTTTACGTCGCTTGCATTCATGTGTGGATTTTGGGCTGAAATGAAATCTTATGCCCGGTACACTAACCACGCAAGTTCGTATAGTTCGACTAGTTTTCCGTTATGTGAGAGTCGTATGCTTGCCACCGCTTAAGACGCTAGAATCTATTGTTTTCTAGGTTTGTGAGGACGTACGGAACGTGCATGCATCATGTCATATGATCATTTCATGGGTACAACACTATTTCTTTCCTTATAAATGAATGCTTCTCTTTCGATAAAAATTGACCAATATAACCTTCGTCACATGAGAGTTGTAATTGAGGCATGCAAAAGGCATGATTGAGGCACATCAAATCCAAGTCAAACAAAGCGAAGCCCTACGGCATCGGCTTACCACTTGTGAGCTATATGGAATCAAGCCACTTGTGAGTTACGCACTCACAGCCAGGTTATACCACGGGTAAAAGCCTGCGCTACGGTGGAGTCAAGAGATGAAAGGTCAACATCTAAGTTTACTCCTGTCAAGAGACGGGATTCCGCCAAGAGCAAGGATGAGTCGCCGGTGTAGCCATCGCTTTATCGCTCGGCGGGAACCCTCGGGAAGGTGCGAATATGGTTGCTTATATAGCTCGAGGGAATTGCTTAAGGATGTCAAGATGAAAATTGCTCGTGCATTGCGAGTGTGTTTCCTAAGGGTGATCCATACCATGCGGTGTGGCGCAGTTGGAGAGATTACACTTGTTGGTGGTATGGATGAGGATGAGAATAGCAACGGTATTGCTAGCGGTGCAATGTTTGCCATGATAAAGAGCTACTCTTGTTTGAGAGTGCATTGGAAACCTCTTAATCATGAGTCGATTATGTCACCACTAAGCGGCGATCGGTGATGAAGGGATACGAAGAAGAAAGTAAAGAGGGTGACCATGTTGCTTGCGCAAATAACGCTTCCCAAGGAACAGATACGCAACGAAAGAATGTTGCCATGCATGAAGCCTTTGTAGCACAAAGTTAGTTCTAGAATATACACTGCTGCTTAGTCGGTGGCAACATGCCTTGGTATAGTTGTGCAACATTGGAATGAATTTTGAAACGAGAAATATCGCGTGAAATCGGGTGATCGTGTTGGACGTTACGTGGCTTTACAGGAGACCCATAGTGGGTCTACAATTAGCTTCAACTCAATCCTCCCGAGAAAGGGGTGATCAAGAAGAAGTTCAACATGTTTATGTTCGGTTTCACCATATTCCTCTTGGAACGACTAAGAGAGTACACGGTCATCTCACGCGGATGATGGCTCCACAACAAATGAGGAATTGGTGGCAATACCTCAACCAGGCCTGACATGGAGAGTGAAGCGAGTTGAAAATACAGTATGTGGAGAACATGGACCGGCAACACGAGGAGTAGTCTGAGTGATGCTTGCTAGTAGAGTTACTTGCTTCTTTTTGGTGGACCTTTTATGTTATGGCGTGTACCCATGCGTTGTGGGTGCCATGATATGTTGGTCGATAGGAATTGTATGATGTGATGTGTTGGCCGACGGTTTGTTTTAGACTAGCCACTATGAGCGAGTATCATGTGGAACTTATAGGTTTGGTCTAGAACGTTGTTGTGGTTTAAGAAAATGTTCAACTCTCGTTCTTGTGAATTCGCTTCCACTTGTTGTCCGTCCATGATGGCATGTCGGCGTTGGTTCCTTGTTGTCACATACCTAGACCGGTTTTAAGCGAATCTTGCTATCCATCATACACAGTGGGAACAACATGACCTTAGTGTGTAGTTTATGCCATGTTTGTTCCACACATACTCCTTGGTATCCTCGAATTTTAAATCGATGACGATTCTTTTACTTTGTCTTGTGCCCAAAGTTTGTCGGTACAAGATGTCTGTGAGTATATGTGTTCTATCCTCGGTGAATCATACCATTGGTCGTGGATTCGGTGATGTAGTCTCGATTGAAGTTCACGGTGTTGTGAATGAAACCTAGCACCACCATGTGGCCAGGCCGGTGCATAGTTGGATTGCTAGGGGACGCGACTTGACATTGTGATTACCAATCGTAGCATGTTACCTTAGCTACACCAGT